>OX276336.1:106046342-107286942 GCA_946251815.1 Dasysyrphus albostriatus | reverse complement strand
ATCTTCTGATCTTAGCAGAAACACGAGGTCTCAAATACCTCAGCAAATTTTGCTCTGTCAAAATATGAGCAAGCGGATCCAACATTTTTGCTCCGTTTTTGCTGGTGAATCCTCTTCACGACTCACGAGACTGAGATTTCTGAGGATAGAACACATGGCTGTACGCAAGGGGGCAGGAGGAGGAGTGCTTGCCCCCCTACTCAAAATACATATATTTTATACATTTGGTAATTTTTACATACCAACAAATGGCAAACTGGTGTGATGACATATGGATATTGGTAGTCTCCACATGTCTTCACTTTTTCACGCAGAAATAAGATGGTTTTCCTGTGGCAAACACTGATGTGGATTTTCGAATTGAGACTGAAGTCGGAACCTTCATAATTGACGACAACTTTGTTTTGTAGACAGGTCGTGTAATGAGCGTTAGCCATTAAAATTGGCATATTGCTGATATTTACAAAAAATGATTGAGTGTATCACTTCAGGCAAAGACAATAACTTTTTTCGATGCCAGTGATAAAGAGTAGAAGCATTTGAAAAGAAAATTGGGTTTTGGGTTTTATTGATAAATACAGCTTCCCATTGATCAATGAATTTAAAGAGAAAAAAGATTTGGAAATTCCCGGCAAAATTTTGAATGAGTTTTATATTCACCTTTCAATGCTATTTTCCGGAAGAATACCACTCAAATCACTGGGTATAAAACCCATACTCTGCTGCATTAGAAAAGCTATTTTTTCACATCGTTGCAGTTTGAGTGTTTTTGGAGAAACAGTTTTGGAATGAAAAAGTCTTTGTCAGAATTCTGAATAATTATAATAATTCCCTGACTACATTGGAACCAAAACAAAACATATGTAGATTCCTTCTCGATGAAGAACTTTGTATTTGCATTTTCTTAAAATAACTGTGAAAAATTGCATAGGTACACGTAACGAAGTGCTCCGCGAATAATTTTTCGCCTTTCCGTGAATAAAAAAAGATTGCGAACCTCTTCTATAAACTAACTAGCTTAATTTCCTATTATTTTATTCCATATAGAGATCTTCGATACAACCGTTTGGAGGCACTGCCATCTAATGCTTTTGCTGGCTTAACACAAGTTCACACAATTTTCTTAAGTGAAAATGAAATTGGTTTTATTAAAGAAGACTCCCTGGCTGGATTGGTGGCTCTTAAATATTTGTATCTTAACAATAATCGAATAAGCCAAATTGCACGAGGATCATTTAAAGGATTGGACTTTTTGGAAGGCCTGTGAGTATAATAGATTTGTTGATTATAAAAAATTAATAAATATATAAAACTTTTATTGTATTTAGATTTTTGGAAAACAATGATATTTGGCAATTAGAACCTTCAACATTTGATGATTTATCGAGACTTACCAGATTGTAAGTGTATTTATAGATACGGTCTCAACATAATTCTTTTTTTCTATTCTAAATATATTTTTATCCATTAGGTTCCTTTTTGGCAACAAACTTACAACTGTGCCTGTCGGGTTATTTGATAATTTAGTGAGTTTGAAACGTTTGCGTCTTGATAATAATCCTATTAATTGTGATTGTGGAGTGGGTTCATTGATTAATCTACAAACAAATTCTAGAGACCAAATATCAATATCACTTATCTGTGAAGCTCCACAAAAACTTCACAAGAAAACCTTTATAGACCTCCAAGAAAAGGACTTTCACTGCAGTAAGTTATTTTACAATATTAAAATTATACAAGTATGTATTTGATAAACATGATAAACCACACCTTTTGAAAATTCTTTTTAATTAATTATGACTCTGACTAGTTAGTGCCCTATTACACGACGACCTTAGAGTCATGACTTTTTTCGAAATTCAATGAAGGCGAACGAGAAAAAACATCTTATCTCACTTTCGCACTCATTTAATTTCGAAAAAGTCATGACTCATAAGTCGTCGTGTAATAAGGCACTTACCCATCACAGTACACAAAAAGAAGGTATTATATTCCGGAGGTTGTCAAAGTTGGAATTGTGAGAAATTTAAAAATGGCTGTGAACGTGAACTCGAAAACACACGTAAACCCAACAACAAATTGAAATTGAAACTGTCAGAAATAAAAAAATGGCTGTCAACGTGAGGAAAAAATACACGTAAACACAACAACAAAAATTGATTGGACAAAAGTCAAAATTCTAATGATATTACCTTTAATTTCTGTACTGTGTACTGTGGTTACCTGTTGTATTATAGGACTTAATTCCGCTGAATTTTTCAAACCTTGCACTCAGGCCACCTTAGGTCATGAAGGTGCCCCTGGGCACACATAATTTGGGGGCCCTGTCAGAAAATTAAAAACAAAAAGTAAATAGAATGATATTTTGTTTATTGGTATACTTATTTTACCCCGAGGCCATCACACGCGGAAGAACTGGCAATCAAGTTGGCTACATGCACTGTCTGTCAAATACGTAATTTGCATTCTACTTGCCTTCCACTTTCTTCCCACTTGCATTCCACTTGCATGTATTCCAACTTGCTTCACTACAAGCTTCAAAATTCCATGCCAGTTGATGAGCAAGTTGCTTGGATTTGTATGTGTTAGTGAACAATTGTATAAGTATTGCAACTTGCTTGCCAGTACTTGCCTCTGGGGCGTCGGCTTTATTAGCTTTATTAAATAAAATGAGTGATTTGACTTTATGTTTAAAGTTTCAGAAATAAAATCTACATACTTTTATGTTAGGTTGATAAAGTATTATTTTTTTAACCGCAAAACTTTTAGCTATATGTATGTGTATATATTCAAAATTCAATTTTGATGTTGCTTGTAGCATAGTCATTCTTTATTTGTTTTTATCCTTTTTAGTAGAGAAAAGGAACGCTTTCCGCTGTAACTGGGGACCAAAAGGCAATAGAACATCAAAGAGCTAGAAACAAACTACACCCTTTTTATAAGAAAAAACTCCGGCGATTTTAGACCCTTCTCTTACTTCAATACTAATTAAACCAGAAACTTCAAATTCGCAGTGTTCACTTATCTAATCAAACACAGTCGGCTCACTTTAGTGAGTTTGATATAGGACTTCAAAAATCGCTAAAACGTAACTACTGACTGACTTACAGACTCAAATCGGTAGAACAGTAGGGTTTGAAGTCCATAAAAAGACAAAAATTGAAAATTTAAGACCTTTCATTAAAAGGGTGTAGGATCGACTCACTTTCAAAAAAATTCTAAAAAAATATATGGAGCACTTTCGAATGTTGTAGAACGAAAAAAAAAAACACGAACTCTTATCATTTTGTATCGATCTTCTCACGACCCATACAAAATATAGTTCGCTAACGAATAAGTTTTCTCACCAACAACTAACAACTTTCGTCCTTTCATGATGGGATCTGAAAATATTCTAAGAATAAATACTTCTTTTCTTCATCAAGTATTCATTCACTACGGTTATGAAGTGATTTATTTTTTTTGTAAAATGTTACTTTTATTGAGCAATTCGTTGACATTTGAATCTAAATAAACTTTTCCGTCAAAATGTAGTTTGCGCGCTATCTGCCAAGTAATTAACTTTCGAATTCTATAGAAGGATGTCTATGATATTGATGAATTAAAAACCCTCTGAAAAACCGATCAAATTAACAGTTTTATACTGGCTACGGAAAAAGGTTATTTTAAGGCAAATTTAGTAATCGGAATATACTTTTTCCGTCAAAATGTAGTTCGTTCTACATCTGTAAAGCCATCAACTGTCAAACCATCAACTGTCAATTTCTATGAAAGGGTGTCGATAGATTAAAAAACTTCCATAAAATCAGGAATGTTAGCAGTTTTTTTACTGCTGCTATTGTGATTTTGGGGCAGTTGGGTGACATTTGGATTGGATCGAACTACACTACTCGTATTTAAAAAAATATTGCAAAAATTAGTGTACCAAAAACCGAACACACCCGTATAGCTAATCAATTTAAAGACTACGATGAAACATGAAGGTGAAAGCATTGTCTTTTCGGGAGTTATGGACGCAAATGGTGTCTGCAATCTTGCTTTTATTCAAACAATAATGGAAAACACAAAAATTTGAAGATTTCGAGTAAAAAAATTAAGGCCAGTGAATTAAATTACAGAATGATTTCATACTTTTTGAGGACAATTAGCATTCGGCAGCATTCGTCTGTATTATTAAGACAGTTGCTGCTTTTTAGTGAAAAATCTTAGTTACCTCAATCACAACATTCTTCAGACCTTTACCCCATTAACCCGCCCCCGGTGACGTCAATTTGACTTACATAATTGGTAACGCCGGTCTCACAGACCGGGTTTTTCAATTGAAGATTTTTTCAAATCGTGTTATTACTATTTAATTAAACAAAGATATTTTATCAACCAAGGCTCAATAATTTCAATTGTAATAGTTCAAAAATTATTTTGCGTAGAGCATTAAAAGTAATGAAAAAAAAAATAAAGAATCTCATATTTTTAAAACGAAATTAATGCAAGGAGTCTTTCCACATAAGAAACTTTTAAAAAATTTATTAAAACTGGTATCCTTCCATATAGAAAAAAGGAACAAATTCGATTCCAAAAATTACTATTTTTCGTACGAAAATAGCTGTTTTTTCGGATAAAAAAGTAGTTGTTTGGTAAAACATTAATACAATCTTATAATAAGCTCACTGGTCATAGGAGAATACAATAAAACAGTGAAAATAATAGAAGAATAGAAAGAAATTCCAAAAAAAAATTGTTCAACTATGACTATACTTCACTTAACAAACGGTGAAGCACGGTCTCATGCACCGTTTTGTTGTCAACAGACGATAAAGGATGTGAAATGCGGCAGATACACGAAATCACGACAAAAATCAGTGACAGAGGACAAAGTTATTCGAATTTTTAAGAACACCCAGTCTCACAGACATACATATAGGTCACCGTTGGTTGGCGGGTTAGGCATCTGTGGGACTTTTTGGTAGGAAAGGTTCGAACTAGCGAATAACCCCTCAAACCTGTAATTTTAGAGAAACGAAACACAGTACCAACAGAAGTTACCTCTTAAGCTTAAGTTTTTAATAAACAACCATGTCAGATATAAAGTAAGAGTCAAAGAATGGCACTTTCTTTAATAATCTTTACAAAATTTGACTTTAAGGCCACTGCACGTGCAATTATTTGATGCATTTTTTTTCGTTCATCTTAATTTTAAAATTTTTTTTTATTAAAAAAAAACTTTGAAATATATAATTTTATTTTGTTTCTGATAAAACTTTCAATAAACCATAGATAAATTGCAAAAGCTTTACCTAATTATCACAATTTCTTTACAAAAACTTTTTTTAATTCAAGACAATAAAATGTACGTACAATTTTTTGAGTCACAGTACATACCCCAAAGAATTGTTATTGAAAATATTTCCCCCCGCACGAGGGGTAATTTTGTATAAAAAATACATTAAATAGAAAAATATTCATTGAAAAACAACGGCAACACATACAGTATTGTTTTTCAGCAGTCTTGGAAAACCAAAAGTCCATTCTTATGGTTTATTTTCAAATTAAGTTTTTTTGAAGAATAGTTTTGGCAAAAAATTGTTTCAAGAACAAGAACAATTCAATTTTATTTTTTTCATTTGAAAACAACTTTTGCCTATTTAAAAAAAAAAATTAATTTGAAAAGAAATCATAAGAATAGACTCCTGGCTTTCTAGAAAACTACAAAACAATACTGTAACTATTTTCGTTGTTGCTTTATTTTCTATTTAATGTTTTTTTTTATAAAATTTTCCCTCCTGTCCAAGTGGGGGGAATATAACCTCTTATAACTTATATGGTTGAACAGATTTGAATATTAAAAAATGTCTTTTTCACCACTTTACCAAATTTGTACATCCAAAAAATTTCATCCATTTCAATGATAGCTATAACTGGAGCCTTAGCTTAAAGAAAGTTAAAGCGTGGAAATGTAACTGCTTTCTTTGTTTTTTTAATAATTTGTTTCTATATTTTTATTCAACTTTGTCGTCCCTCCCACCTGAACGGGGGGGGGGGGAATAGACCCCCTTTCGATACGATTTTCTCGTCTGAATCAAATTTATGACCTCTATTATGACTTGCGATTTGCCGAGTCGAACGTTGGACTCAACTCGAACGTTTGACATTTCAAAAACAAAAACTGCGATTTTGTTCAAAGTCACCAAGAAATACAGTTCAACATCGACGATTAAGGAAAATGTTTACTAAAGGTATTTAGTCACGTTCAAATTTTCCAAAAATTGGCCTTTTAAGGCGAATCACAAAAGGTAATGCCACAAAGTCACATTCGAACGTTCGACTCGGCAAATCGCAAGTCATAATTGGTGCCTATATGCTCGGTTTTTTTTGCGTTTTATAAGAATCAACCTTAACCCATAGTTAGTAACTTAAAGTGAAAAGAAGGGGGTGAAATAAAAATCTGAAAAATAAGGAAATTTGTTTTCTATTTAGAGCCATGTAATGACTATTCAGCTCGGTATTTCAAAAAACCAATATAAGGACCACTTTGATATGTATATAAATGGAGCTGCACTTTAAAAGTTCGAAGTCAAGTTCTATGCTAACATCAAACTCCTTAGTGAAATGAAAAACATGATTTTATTTAATTTTCCCACTGAACAAATTCTAGACAAACCTGAAATGATCGAAGAACCGCATGATGTTCAAACCTATTCAGGACAAACAGTTGAACTACTATGTACAGTGGTTGGTGATCCCGAGCCAGAAGTTGTATGGATGCATAACACAAACGAGATCTCCGAAGACTACTCACCGAGAATGCAAATTCTGGATTCAGGAAATTTACAAATAACATCAATACAAAGCAATGATGTTGGTATCTATGAATGTATTGGACGAAATGATATTGGCGAAACCAAATCTCAGCCTATAAGAATGACTGTTAAGAACAATGATGTTCGTCAAGAGCCACCACAATTTATCAATCAGCCAAGAGATACAGTTGTTGGTATTGATGATTTTGCAATTCTAGATTGTAGTGCTTCTGGTTTGCCAGTACCGGAAATACAATGGTACTTTAATGGCCGTCAAGTATCTCAGTCAACGCAAACAACTAGAATTCTTTCAAATGGAAGCTTGGAAATATTTGAAGCTAATTTGCTCTCGGCAGGGACCTACAAATGTGTAGCTAGTAACTCTTTTGGAAGCGTACAAGCAAAGGCTAAGGTCGATGTAAAGGGTTAGTTAATGCACGATTTTGGATTTCTATTTTGAAAGTAATTTTTAATTTTTAGAACTTCCTGTATTTATATTGGCTCCGCAAAGTAAGGCAATTAAAATGGGACAAAACATTGAGCTGGAATGTGATGCTGAAGGAAATCCTTTACCGTCCATAACTTGGAATTTTAACAATAAAGTCATAACTCCAGATAATCGTATCACTTTAGACAATGAAAACACAGAATTAATCGTTAAAGATGCCAAGGAATCTGACTCTGGTAAATTTCCTTAACAATTTTAAATTTAACTATTATACCATGTTTTTGTTGGGTATTTAAAGGTATTTACACCTGCATTGCAAGTAATGAAAATGGGGAATCAAAATCACAAGCAGAGATTTTCGTGGAAAGTAAACATAGCCCTCCTAGTCTTTTGTTCACTCCATACGATTTAGAAGCTTATTCTGGAACAACAATAGAGATGCCATGCAAAGGAAATGATGATTCTGTACAGGTTAGAGTTTCCAAATATTTACTCTATAGTTTATCGTTAAATTTTAGATTTTATTGTTCATAGATAAGATGGCAAAAAGATGGACGTCAAGTTGTAAATAATGAACGTTTTCAAATAAGCGCCTCCGGAAATTTGTACATTAAAAATGCCACACTTTCTGATACTGGACGTTACGAATGTTCGATTAAGAATGAACACGGCAGAGCAACCGCATCGGGTTTAGTAACAATCAAGTACGTTTTTTTCAGATATCAAAATTTTAATTTAAAAAAACGAATACCTGTTTGTAATTTGTCTACCTTTACATTCCTGCCTTGAATGTTATTATGTTGTTCAAAAGTTGATATCAAAAATTAATATTTTGCTTTTCTTTTATTTTTCTTTTATTTTATTTCTCCCGTAGAAGTAACGATGTACTTGCTCCTGGCGATAGATTCGTTCGAGTGGCTTTTGCGGAAGCTGCCAGGGAAATTGATTTATCCATAAACAATACTATTGAATCTTTATTTACCGATCGCAAACCAAGTAATCCACTGCATCATGGCGATTTGCTGAGACTGTTTCGATTTCCAAAGGGTGAAGCCAGACAACTTGCTCGTGCAGCTGAAATATACGAAAGGACTTTGGTCAATATTAGAAGGCATGTTCAGCAAGGTCACAATCTCTCCATCACCAGTAGTCAATATGAATTTAAAGATCTTCTATCTCGAGAACATTTACGCCTTGTAGCTGAATTGTCCGGCTGCATGGAGCACCGTGAAATGCCAAACTGCACAGACATGTGTTATCATTCTAAATACCGAAGTATCGATGGTACTTGTAACAATCTCAATAATCCCACATGGGGTGCCTCATTAACAGCTTTCCGGCGGATAGAAAAGCCTATATACGAAAATGGATTCAGCATGCCCATTGGTTGGATGAAGGGAAAATTATATGCGGGTTTTGAAAAACCCGTTGCACGACTGGTATCGACGACTTTGATTTCCACTAAGGAGATAACTCCAGATGAACGTATAACCCACATGGTGATGCAATGGGGTCAGTTTGTCGATCACGACTTGGACCACGCCATTCCATCGGTAAGCTCCGAGAGTTGGGATGGAATCGATTGCAAGAAAACTTGCGAATTCGCACCGCCCTGCTATCCCATGGAAGTTCCAGCCAATGATCCACGTGTCAAGAATAGGAGATGCATAGATTTGATCCGATCCAGTGCAATTTGCGGTTCAGGTATGACATCAGTATTCTTTGATGCTATTCAGCCCAGAGAGCAAATCAATCAATTGACATCATACATCGACGCTTCCCAGGTTTACGGTTTCACAAAAGAGTTTTCGCGTGAGTTGCGAAATCTTACTACAAACGATGGTTTGCTCCGAACTGGCGTTCACTTTCCCAATCAAAAAGATATGTTGCCATTTGCAGCGCCACAAGATGGAATCGATTGTCGAAGGAACTTGAATGATAACAACATGAATTGCTTTGTGGCTGGCGACATTCGTGCCAATGAACAGGTCGGACTGTTAGCCATGCATACAATTTGGATGAGAGAACATAATAGGATTGCCTTGAAACTCAAAGAAATAAACCCCCATTGGGATGGAGACAAGCTCTACCAGGAAGCTAGAAAGATCGTTGGAGCCCAGATGCAGCATATTACTTACAGTCATTGGCTTCCTATAGTGGTCGGTCCTAGTGGAATGGAGAAATTGGGAGAGTACAAAGGCTACAATCCATCGATAAATCCATCGATTGCTAACGAATTTGCTACCGCAGCATTTCGTTTTGGCCATACACTCATTAACCCGATACTTCATCGACTCAACGACACCTATCAGCCCATACCACAAGGTCATCTTCCTTTGCATAAAGCATTCTTCGCCCCGTGGCGAATAGCTTACGAGGGTGGGGTGGATCCTCTAATACGTGGCTTCTTCACAATAGCTGCCAAGCTAAAGAAACCCGATCAGAACTTAAATACTGAGCTAACAGAGAAGCTCTTCCTTACCCAACATGCTGTCGCCCTCGACTTAGCAGCCATGAATATTCAACGAGCACGAGAACATGGTATTCCAGGCTATAATGTCTATCGAAAATTCTGCAATATGACAATGGCCACGACTTTTGAGGATTTGGCAGGAGAAATAAGTAGCTCTGAAGTGAGAATGAAGCTTAAAACTCTATACGGTCACCCTGATAACATCGATATATTTGTAGGGGGAATACTTGAAGACCCCGTCGAGGGTGGAAAAATAGGGCCACTCTTTCAATGCCTGATAGTTGATCAATTCAAAAGACTACGAGATGGAGATAGATTTTTCTATGAAAACCCTTCAGTTTTCCTTCCTGAACAGCTCCAGCAAATCAAGCAAACAAACTTGGCGCGTGTTCTTTGCGACAATGGTGATAACATCCGGGAAATAACTGAAGATGTTTTTGTACTCCCTAAAGAGCAAGGAGGCTTCAAGAGCTGCCTTGATATTCCCGGTATAAATTTATACTTTTGGCAAGAGTGCAGTAACTGTGATGCACTTCCTGCGTTAATTAAAACCTATGTGCCGCAAACATATCCAAGGCGTCAAAAGAGATCTTTAAATGTATCTGATGAGATCTCCAGAGATGAAAGTAACGAAGAACACTGGGAGATGAATAGTGAAAGAATAGTTGGTCTGGAAGCAGTCATAAGCAGTTTTCAGAATGAATTACATGAACTACAAAAACAGATCCAGAAGCTTGAAAAAAATTGTAATTCAAAGTTGAAGAACGAAAAGATGAAAACAAGCTGCATCGATGAGTCAGGAAAAGTCCGATTAAATAATGATATATGGGATCAGGACGAATGCACAAATTGTAAATGTAAACGTTCACAAGTGACTTGTATTCAAAAGAATTGCCCACCATAAAATTTGTATGAAAATCCAGAGGAAAATGTTAGGGAGTAAATAATAATCTAAGCAAAAATCATTTTATATCAATAAATATGGAGATACCTTCATAATGTTTTTTTTTTTCTTAATTTTTAGAAGAACTCATACAAAGTGTTTGTATAGACGCTCGCAAAAAAAATTATTGCATTCTGTTTATTTGCTCTTCATTAAATAGCAAAAGTACATACATAAATTATTTTAGAAAACTTATGGAAAACTTCAATCGTCACAAATCAAAATAACTGGATTGGACTCCATCAGAAGTATATCTTGTTCCAATCGCTTTAACTCTTGCTCAAGCTTTGCTTTCCGTTGTTTCTTTGAATGAGTATCAGTGAAAATAGGCAAAAGTTGATAAGTTTTTTCCAGCTCTGAATGATTTTCACGTAATCCCTGGGGAAAGAATCAATATTAACCGTTAATTTTAGCTTAAAGAAAGGAGTTAAGTTTTACCATTAATGTTGCACAACGATCTGAAAAGCTTAGAACATGGACACCTTCAGTAGTTTCATTTGATTCCCTGGAGTTGTTACACGTGCTTTCTTCAAGTTTCTTCCTGATCTCGTTTAAATAAGCCGGTGCTTTTCCGAATTTTTTCGAAAGTACATGCTTTGGTACAAGACCCGTTCCATCTAAATTATGTCGTTCACCAACAACAGTGTCAACATATTTTGGCATTGAACGTTGTGGTTTCGCTGTTTTTACTCGTTTGATATTCTTTTTTATAAAATTGACTTCATTCTGATCTTTCACCTTTCCATTTAAGTCTTCCTTTTTTGGAATCGGTGGCAGACCCTTGATAGGAGGACAAACGTGATCATTCAACCGTTGCCATTTAATACCACCATTTTTCTTTAGAAACTTAGAAGGATCATCTAGGGGAGTTTCGGCATAGCCTAGTGTTTTGTGAGAATATTTTCTCGATGCAGAGATGATTTTCTTTCCGTGGCGGTCGATTTGGTTAATTGGTGCACTTTGTACTAATTTGCGATGAACAGAAACGTATTTTGGAAATTTGTAATTTTCTTCGGCAGATGTTGGTTTTTCGATGTCATGAATATTTTCATTATGAAATGTTATATACACAAGTGACATTATTAGTCAAACTTTTTTTATTATTCGTTTGAATTATTTTTATTTAAGAAACAACCAAAAGATAAATTTGATTAGTATTTTTTTTTAGTTTGGGTAAAAGGTATTGATTTAATAAGGTTTACTTCCGGCACAGTTTCTATATGAACATCGGGTTGCTAAGGTACCGCCTAGCGAAGAAGGAAACATTAAGGGCCTGTTCACTGTATTACAAAATCATTGGCATTGATGTCAGTAAAGCAGATACGTTGACCAATTTCTAGATGAAACGCTAAATTTGTAATTTTAGGGGCTCTTTCATGTATGCTAAACGATAAAATTTGCCATGCGGGGTCACAACTGCAAATATACATATCTGCCAGATTCGTAGTGTTTAACCTCATTATATAACTAAATTTTGTCTTTACCCTACTTTCCCTAAAAAAAAGCTACATTTCAAACTACAAATTTTTTAATGGACATGAATTATTCTCAAAAGAATGACAGACAAAATCAGCAACTTTAATTTATATTACATATATGTTTCTGCCATGAAACACAGCCAACCCATAATAATTATTAGATTTTGTGTACCTACATTAAGTATGATTAAAAAAATGTGTAAAATTTTAGGAAATTCTTTATTATTCCACAAATTTTAATATTAACTACGTTAAAACTCGCTCAAACAATAAATTTGTAAACAAACAAAATTAAATATTTACTCTTTGTGTGTATCAAAAGTTTCCGGCATATCGACACTAATCGAAATTCCGCAAAATGTGCATTCAACATCATCGGTAGTATTTCCAAAAATACTTTTTAAATTATCAATATCGTCTATAAATAATCTATTGCAGCTGGCACAAAAAACTCTCGTAAATAAGGGTACCTTAATACAGGAAGAATAAATTAATCTTACCATAACTCTCTTTGGCACTTAACTCACCTGTAAATATGATACTGAACATCGAGGAACTGAATGTAAAGATGGGCACATTAAAGTTGAAAAATCAATTGGTTTATCACAGTAGCTACAACTCTCTTTAGCATCATCAAACATATGTCCCAAATCCATGAGTAAACAATCACTCAATGTATTTAAATTCTCATGAACATTTCTAAACACATCTTCTTTGGGTATTAGTTCTGATTGAAGTAATTTCAATCTATATTTCATACATTTTCCAGAGAGCATTTGAAATGGAGAATGGTGCTTGAGGCTGCGAAGTCGTTGTAATCTTAAATTTATATAAACGCATTCAATAATCTTGCTCAGAGAGTTTATTTCGTTTGTAATCACTTTCTTAACATGATTGAATTTTATACTGAAAAGAGAAACGCTGATTTGTATAGTTGTTCCAATCAATTATTGCAACTTTTTTATAATAATTATCTTACCGTTGATATGTTAGTCCTGCATTCATCGTTAACAACTTCAGCTGTAGCTTTTTGAAAAAATACTTCGTTATTTTAACGTCTTGAATGGAAATGTTCTCGAACTTTGGCGAAATATTATCTTTTAGAATTTCCAATCTAATAATCTCTGCACAATCTATAGAGTTTTCTATAGTATAATTATTCTCATCTGTAAGCATTTTAAAGGCATCTTTGCAATTCAAACTACATATGGATAGAATAGCATCGTGGGACGAGTATGCCGATGGGTGTGTGTAAGGCTTGTTGTGATATAATATGAATGTCCAAGCAACTTTGTTTGGTGATGAAACTATTCCTAAAATCTGATAGTTTTTGTAATCATAATCGTATTTGACATTCTCCTCGCTGATTTCAATATTGTTTTTGTTAGTTTGTAGCTTTATTAATTTAACTGCTCCAGTAATCGTTACAAAAATATATTCCTTCGGTGACAGAAGATCAAAACCTTTTAAATTAAATTGAAAAAAAAATGTAATAGTTTTAACATAATATTATGTAAACAAATACATGAATGGATAGTTTTTGTTTTAAGTATTCTTACGGATGTAAAGGAATTTTTGACTGCGATACATTTAAAGATATAAAAATTGTATTCAAACTCTGTTTGTAGAAATATCTTTATGTATGCATTGGTATCTATATATGCTACACTTCAGTAGTCAAAAGAATATTAATTCATCACTTAAGATGGACAGGGCAAATGCTGGGAATCAATTTTTTTATTATGAGATTTCTTTACTTAAAAGTATATAATAAGGGTATTCATGCAGTTTCGTAAAACCCTAGATAAGTTTACAAATTTGTTAAGTTTATCTTTAGGTTAATGAATTGTCAAATTTTGTATGGGAAATGATTTACACAATTTGGTTTAACTTATCAAAGGATTTTGTTGCGTAAAATTAACCAAACTGGTTAAATTTATCCAAACGTCATTGTGACTCTTATTCTGATTCAATTACCTAGCATTTAATCAAATGTTTAAAAAAGGTCGTTCATGCAAACTTTGCGTAAACTTATCATTTTACACAATTTGTAAACTAACGACGTTGCATGAGTGCACTTAATATAAAAATAAAATTACCTGTTATTTTAATATTTCCCAAATATCTAGTATTTTTAAATATTAACTTGCCCTCCTTCGACAATAGGAAAACAATAACATGTGCAGATTTTGACGTCACACATATCCATCTATTAGTTTCATTACAGAAAGACATAATCAACTTTTTGCATGGTATTCGATCAGCATTTGGCCACAAAGTATCAACATCTACGATTTCATTGCCTCTTAATTCGAATATCTTAATAATACCATTTATGGAACAAGTTAATATAAAGCTCTTAAAAAAGTAAACCAACGATATGCGACCCAAAGTAGTTTTGTACTTTTCCAAACAACAAACAACTCCATCGTTTGCCAAGGAAAATAAAAAAATCCATCCTGTTGCATTGGCAGTCACAAATATCGCACTTTTATTATTGGGATCCATGTTCCAGGAGAATGCCGTAGTACAAGTATTTTCAACGGCTTCTTTTAAATCTTCGAATGTAGAATCGCAATTAGCTGTTGTAACTGGGAACATATCGATGTACAATTTTTTCAAATTGCATATTTCAATTTTCCATTCGCGACTTATTGTATCTCGGCGCCTTAGCTCACAGGCACCGTTGTTAGATACCACCGCCAATATACTGCAGTTGTACAAATTCTTAGGACACCACGCTAATACCACAGCCTGATACTTTATAGGGTCCTCTGACAATTCGGACACGAAGATAGGATCCAAGGCAAAGTACTGTCGTTTAAGACAATTTGTTTTTAAGTATATTTTTGACATGTCGAATTTTTCAACAATTTCTGTGGCTGGCTGCGTTGTTGGAAGTTTAATGGTTTCGACTGCATATGGAAAAGTGTGAGTGGCCAAATTAGAATGTTTCATCTCGAGGAGTATAACTTCAGAAGTGGACCCAAGTAGCCCTACGTTTAACTCCGAGGATGTTAAGTTAAATGCAAGGATTGCATTTTGTTTGAATGCGGATGTAGCAAGTTCTCTGAACTCCATGCTAAATACTAAAAATAAATACAAAAATAGATGAAACTTTTTGCAAAATAATTGCAGGCTGAAAAGTAGGTACAACCGGCACTTGAAAGTAGCAAACTAATTCAGTTCATTTTATATATAGTTCCTCAATGGATCATGTTTCACTTAAGTTTTTTACACAAAGTATTAATTTTACAAATTAAACGCAACAGCAATTAAATTTGTGATTTTTGCGAAATCCTTTCAAATGCAAAACAAATTATTTTTTTGTATACAAGTTGAAATGTCAAACAATCCATTTCGAGACTTGGAATAAAAAAAAGGAGAGTAGGTCACGATAGTATCCATACATTACTCAAAACTTTTAACCGTATGCGAGAATTTTGTTCGTTTTTTGTTGCGTTCGAAGGAGTTAAAAATAGTGAAGTTTAAAACTTCGTCAATCTGACACTATTTGTATGGAGGATTTGATAGCATTTTCACACCAAGCCGAAATCTTGATTTTGAGCAACAAGATCTTGTATTTTGAGCAACAAGATTTGGAAATCTCCTAGATTACGAAATATTAAAATGTATGGGAAATCTCTTTAATTTTGATGAGATTTTGGGCTTTTGGCTCGAAATCTAGATTTTCATTTGGTGTGAAAAGGCTATAACAGATTTAATTAGTTCACAGTTTTACTATGTTTACTACCATTTAATTCCGTTGTATTCATGATTCTTCCTCAGAATATGCAAGGGCACACATAAGGCTGCCGTTAACGTTTAAAATAGCTTTTATGGCCTTTAGTCCTGTAAATTGGCATTTCGTGTGGCTTTCTCACTTGGTGAGGGCCTTGTAATATGCAATTTGTATTAAGTTCAGCTTAACTTATATGAATTATTTGACTAAAATCCACTGTAAACTATATCCAACAAGATTAGAATTCCTAATCATTAAGCTAGAAATTTGTTTGCCCAGGGGCTGGCATAATTTCTATAAGAAGGTTTTTTTATAATACAAATTTTATACTACTGAAATAAATCAGCCAAGTAGAAGTCCAATCCTTTGTCACAATTTGTATGGAATAAGACAGATTTACGCAGTTTCCAACTTTATTATGTTTTCCACGACTTCAAGCTCTTGCTTATATACACTTTTACTGCCTTATTTATAAGATTTTTTAGGTGGTTGACTAGTTACAGTTTTTTAAAAGTCCAAATTGCAAATATGCCTTTATTTAATTCAATAAAACGTCAATTTAGACAGGCAATGCCGTTGTCAAAGATAGACAACCTTAGGACAACAGTAAATAAAGTATATTAATAACTTTTTGGAGTTGGATGGCTGTCTAAAGTTAACAAAGTTTATAAATATGACTACCTTATTATCTTATAGATGGCCAAATATGGCAGAACTTTTTTTTTAATTCCAAATGTGAACACCATCTAAAAATAAATTTAAAAATGAAAACAAAACACTATTGTGAACTTCTTATTAAAATAATTGTGAACGTGTAAAAGTGCAGTTTTCAGACCGAGTGTTGTTTCATAACAAATCAAAGATTTTGATAGTTTTGTGTAATGTCGGGGAAGAAAGGTATAGATTTTTTAAAGCACATTGCAGAATATATGGCAAAATCTAAAGGATATGACAGCGTGATGAAGAAGGTGAGTACATAAAATGTTTTTTGTGGTAAACAGATTGATTTAAAAAAATTTACCCCCGTTCTGAACCTTGTCAAATCTTGGACAAGTTCACAATTATACTGACTGACAGCTCACAATTATAACGATGGTTCACGATAAACTTATAAGCAGATAATACAGGGTGGAATAAAATAGTATTTTAAATAAAATTTTATAATTGAACTTAAAGGGCTAACTACATTCATTTTAAATTTGTACTTTTCAATAAACTACTCAATCCTATCCTTCATCTGAAGCCTGAGAAAGTAACATCTAAATAAACAGTTAAAAAGGTGATTCATAGATGTCACTGACATCGATGATTGTTGTTGAACTAGCCTTTTCCGTTTTTGAATGCATTCAGTGGTATTTGTATTTTTTCACTTTTGCACTTTTTTATAAAAAATGCTAAATAGGGGATAGCTTTTTTTTCACTCTGCTGGTTATATACGAAAAATATTTATTTTTTATTTATTATACTCGTATCATCGTTCATCATTTTCATTCTTCGTTACAAAAAAAAAAAACAAATTGAATTGGATTTGTTATATTAACCAAATTCTATTAAACTTACAGGTTAAAATCACTAGTGGTGGTGAAGGAAAGTGTTTTGCTGAATTTACTGTATCTGAAGAACACTTAAACCGTGGTGGAGGTCTTCATGGAGGTTTCACTGCTACTCTTGTTGATAATATAACTACATATGCTCTTATGTCAAAAGATTGCCATCCAGGTGTCTCGGTTGATCTACATGTTAGTTATCTCAAAGCTGCAAAAGAAGGTGATGAGGTCATAGTAGATGCAAATACTGTAAAAGCTGGAAAAACATTAGCTTATATAGAATGTGAACTCCGACACAAAAAAAATGGTGCCATAATTGCCAAAGGAGCACAAACTAAATTTGTTGGGTTTTGAAGGGGTCAAAAACAAAATTTGAATGTAAAATTGTAGATCTAATCTGTTGGTAGTTAGTTTAATTAAAATAATGGTGTGCATATAACAAAACCATGTTTTTGTGTTACATAAGACTTTTTCATCTAAAAGTGTACAACTGAATCTAAAGGCTAATTTAATAAGATCCATTCAGCGATTTGAATCATCGATCAAGATTTTAACTACCCATGTTGGCAAATTAAGGTCCAGTTGTACAAACGTGATTCAAAACCTGGCCCTCAGTTCAACAATTTTTAGTGCCAGTTGTACAAATTTTTAAACTGTGGTTCAGAAATTTTAAATCACCAACTTCAGCAAACAAACCACGGTTCAACGATGCTTCAGGCATTAAATTCGCTGCTATGATATACTTAAACGTTGAACCTAAGGACCCGTTTTGTACAACTGGTAAGTAATTCTGCCGAAATCAGCCAGTTAAAATATGCTATGAACCAAAATAAAAAATGTGCTCAATTTATAAAATATGCAATTTGTCGCGAATCGAATGGCAGAAATCGTATACTGTGAATTAAGCTTAAGCTCTAAATTATTCACTCTGAATGCAACCTTTCGAGGCTCGAATTATTCTATTTTTCAAGTATCGATTTTGAATTCAATGAAGCATAAAAAATAGTTCACAATTAAAAGAAAAAGTGATGTAAAAAGTTGAGCGTGTGTGAAAAGTGAAAAACAATTCTCTTGCATCTCTTGATCTTACCGATGATAGCTTGAAAAATTTTTTGTGGCAAATTAATTTTTTTTGTAAAGGAAATTTAATAAAAACGTGAACAAAATATTTAAAAAAAAAAAACATTGTTATATTTTGTTTTGTTTTAATCTACTTTTTACATTTGCTGGGTGGAAGTGGATAGAAATATAAAATAAACGGCGAGTTTGTCTGTCGAAAAAATATTCTTTGAATTTTCCGAAAATGGCGTCCCAAGTTGCAAACAAAGCTGGAACAGGCTGGCCACGGCGGAGCAGCCAGGGACAAATTGAAGGATCATCTAATAATAAATTAAGCCAATCGTTGACGATCAATAGAACAATAAATTTGTAAGTTTTTAATAATGTATGTATACTAAGCAATAAACAAGCATTTTGCTTTGCCGAAAATGCTAAATACCTGCGTGTTTATTAGGTTGCTATTATCTATAGAATTGTGAATAAAAACCACGACTTAATTTTTAATTTAGCCAAAATTAACTAATATTTATTTCCTTTCAACCAAAAAATCGATTTTAAGAGAATAGTTTTCTTAAAGCTTGTCTTGCGTTATCTGAGTGCGTTTTTGCTAATGAAGTCATTTAGGTCCCTCAGTAAATCTTAAATAATGTATGTTTTCCATTTCGTATGACTATCCTAGGATGGCTTGTACTGAGAAGCTATGCAAACTACCTAGTTGAAGTATGTATGTTTTCCATTTCATATGGCTATCCTAGGATGGCTTGTACTGAGAAGCTATGAAAACTACCTAGTTGAAGTTGAAAGATTTAGATCCTACTAGTGTCTTGTTGCCTTTTAATTAGTTTAACTGGCATCTTGTCAGTTACTCACTAAGATGAAACTCGCGAAAAATATTTCAATGTCTCGTATTTATTGCCTTTCAATTAAAATTCAACTAGGTACTTTAACAAACATCAAACGTAAAATACCGTCACAACTTTGAAACCGCGCTGGCGGCCTGCGACATAAGGCAATAGTGAATGTTTTTCCTAATGAATCGATTTTTCTGAGTAAGGTTGGTCGAACAGTAGATGTTATTGATGTGAATGGAATCTATCTCTCTAGGCCAACATTTATTCCAAAAAGTATAAAAAGTTAATAGTTTGTAACTCAAAAATCGCGTTTACCCACCTAGGTACATTCTTTTATATATTCCAAGTTTGACTTATAGCGTTTTCGCTTGGTAATATGGAAGAAGTTTCAAAATTAAATAACCAAACAATTACATTTGTTTTGAAGTGCTTCTGGATAAATTGAGCGCTTCTATCCGGAGTTGAACAGAGCCTCAACCAACAATTTTTCTTCCAGGTAGCTCGGTCCCATGCTAACTGTCATCTTACTTCCTCTGTGAATGCCTCAGCCTAGTCACACCAAGAAAAGTTACCCTCGGAGAATACTTTTTCGACGAACTAGGCGACATCTCTCTTTTGCCACTAAGAAACATCCTGAACATCATCCAAAAAAACGGATGGTTCAGGGAGGCACCCCATTTCCAAAACTTCATCTAAATCCTTCCTATCCCTACATTACTCACATCCTTGGGAGCACAATGGATCCATTGAGATCCGAGAGAGGTGGTACGACTTGCCGTATCATCACCCCTTAAAACTTAACCTAACCTAGTTCTCTTTCAAGGATTTTTCAGGTTGATTTATGAAAGACACTTCAACTACATTGCGCTGTTTCGGCAATACGTTTGGTAAAAATCAAATACAATAGGTAAGAGGAACTAAATGTTAATATTTTCAACTGAAAGAAAGTACCTACCCTACTTCCGGTTGTCACACACTGGTCATAGACGAATGAGCATGAATTTGTCCAATTTTTTTTTTTTTTTATTTTGTATTCAAAAAATTTTGTTCAACCTATGGCTTGCTTGACTGGTTAAAAGATATTTCCTCGGTTCTTCATTGATGATGCTCGGGATTTTCAAGAAGAAAAGATACCAAAAAATATTATATTGAAAAAAGTCTTCATTATTTAAATTATGAAAAGTTTGGGTATGTGATTACTAATTGGAGGGTGGATGTACCATAGCGTTACCTCCCTGTCGGAGGTATACTCACCAAAAGCGATGCTGGTTTCTCTGGGAGGATGTGTTGAGAATGTGATGTGAAAGATAGGGAAATTGTTTTTTTGATGATAAAATAAAATGATTTAGCAAATGTAATAACAACATTATTCATTTAAACTTTTTTCTTGTGTGCGAATTGATTGAAAATGTATAAAAATTCTACTTTTCACGTTAAAAGATTTGAATTTATTTTTTTCTTTAAATATAGATATCCTTTGACAAATTATACCTTCGGTACAAAAGAACCTCTTTTTGAAAAGGATCCATCGGTGCCGGCACGCTTCCAAAGGATGCGCGATGAGTTCGATAGAATTGGAATGCGACGCTCAGTGGAAGGTGTTCTGCTGGTTCATGAACACGGTCTCCCTCATGTTTTGCTTCTACAATTAGGTACAACATTCTTCAAATTACCTGGCGGTGAACTTAACGCTGGAGAAGATGAAGTGGAAGGTCTGAAAAGACTTCTAACAGAGGTAAGCTAACTCAGAATAAACTATTATAAAAAAAAGAACCTTAAGGAACCTATTTCGTTTGTTCGAATCTGTTTACGAACACCACCAAGATACATGTTTTCTAGATGGGGATTGTATACAAAACTAAAAAACAAATGTCAATAAATAAATCATTTTATATTTTTAAGTAAAGAAGATTCGTGTGTGCACAGAAATGCATAGATTTGTTAAATGATTAACGTTGCCAAAAAAAAACAGAAGATGTGATGATAAAAAAAATGTGTAAAAAGCGTTTAAATTTGTAATTTATGTTAGATTGTATATGATTGTATGATTTATTTAGACATTAGGCAGACAGGATGGCGTTAAACAAGATTGGATTGTCGAGGATACCATCGGAAATTGGTGGCGACCAAATTTTGAACCACCACAATACCCCTACATCCCACCACATATCACCAAACCCAAGGAACACAAACGACTGTTTTTGGTACAACTTCACGAAAAGGGTAATGTTTCATAAATGACAAATTGTAATTTAATTTATATATAAGACAAAATTTGGAGATTAATTAACAACAAAAACATTGTTATTTTCCTAGCTCTAGAAATTGTAAAAAAAAAAATACCAATTATTACCAACATAAACTAATTTATTTTTATTTTCCTATACTTTTTATTTTGTCAAATATTTTACTCGTTGCGACCAAATATCAAATGTAGAATATGAACTACGACATATCATTTGTGCAATACTACTACTACTGCTCTTGTGTTCAAAAGCGCGCCTTGAAAAAAAAACTCTTAGAATAACTGTTTATTTATGTTTCTTGTAACAGAATTACAATTTAATCAAACTAAACTTGTAACTTGATTGAATTAAATAAGTTGATGAGTCAAATCAATTAATATTTGCCGCTAAACAGATTCTTTTTGCCTCCAATTGTTTGTTGAATGAATTAAATCGAAATGTTTTTATATATAAATTTGTAAAAGAATTTGTTATAGCTGTTGTTGCAATAATGGCAAATAAAATTAGTGAACTCTTGAGAAATTTTTTCTTAAAATTGATACAAATGTTTCTATTTTATTTTACTGTATAAATGAAGAAACATCTTCATGTATTAAATATTTAATATTTATATATATTTTTTTGAACTCATTTAATACATTTCTGTAATAACAACTATCGCTCTGTACTTATGGAAGTTTAGCTGCCTTGAGTTTTGTAGCTTCATATCGAAAATAATTTTCTTAGGATAAAAATTCTGTTAATAAAATTCTTCAAAATATTGTAAATTTATTAAATTAATAAAAAGCTTTTGTGCAAAATGTTGAATTTGTTGGGGTTTTGGAATATTATATATATATATATTTTTTTCAAGTTGGTAGGAAGCTTAGTAAAACTGTTACATACAAATGCATGCTTTTTCCCTTTATTGTAAGAGCCTGGCAAAAGCGAATAATCGCTTCTTGTGCGTGCTTACGAATTCCAAAAAAAAAACAGAAAAAAATCCAGAAAAACTTCAGATTTTTTCTGCGAACACTTGTTTTGATTTGTGATGTAATTAATTTAAGCTTCGAAAAGGATTTTTTAAACCAAGAATTTAAGTCCAACTATATTGGTTGATGTGAATTTTTTCGTGTTTGTCTTAACTAAACATTCGAGACTCCGTAATAGGACTCTATGAGATGCTTTAAAGAAAATCTTTGCATAATTTGACAGGAGCTCTGACTATTACATTCGGTCTAATACGATTATTTACATATCCTTATACTCAAATATCTAATTCTCTCAAATTCATGTATCCAATAAACAAGTTACAATTAAAAAAAAACCAAATGCGTAGAAAATCTAAAACTCCCACAATGGTGCAAAAGTTAGAGGATAAATAATTATTATAATGACGAAAAAGACTAAGATAATGTAGAATCCAAAAAAATGCTCCTTCTTTCTTATGCATAATTATTAATTATTTATCTTCTCAATTTCAATTACTTTGCACAAACAGCTCAAAAGCAATTTTTTGTAAACATAAATATACATTGTTTTTATTTATTTTTTTTTTTTTGTTTTTAAATTAATAAAGTAGAAAACTTGTGAATTTGTTAAATGTTTAAATAATAAGCAATGATTTTTTTTGTTTGTTTTGTTTAAATTCGTATATTAAATAAGATTATTGTTATTTTTTTAGCGTTATTTGCCGTACCCAAGAACTACAAGTTAGTAGCTGCACCGCTTTTCGAATTGTATGACAACTCGCAAGGGTATGGACCCATAATCTCGTCATTGCCACAAGCGTTATGCAGGTAATTTCATCATATATTACAACATTTACATGCAATTTTTTTAAAAATAAACTAGAATACTATTTTCTTTTTTGTAGATTTAACTTTATATATATGTAAAGCGAACCAATCAGGGGCAAGGAGTAACAAAGTTTATATATATATACAACAAAATGAAGAGAATTTTACTAAATGCTCATTGGAAAGTCTTTTTTAAAGCTGAAATTGACATTTAAATTAATGCAGATTGTATTAGTGTGTATTTAGTTTATCAACAAATAAATATACTATAGTAAATAAAAATAAATAAATATAAATAGCAATAGAGTATACAAAGTATTTTTTTTTTTTTTTATTTAAGACAAGCATGTCTCTCTTTTATTTATACTTTTGGAAGGAGCAGTGTTACATAATCAATATTTTTTAATAATTTACCCAGAAATAACGGAAAAAGTAAGTAAGTTCATTGATTCCACGTCATGTCATGAGAGCAAGTTGGGAAAGACTTTTGTGTTTTATGTATGTCCTTATTTAATTTTTTTTTGATAGTGTTTATTTTCATACAAAGGTAGTTGTTTGTGTTCATATGAGACGGAAATCTTTTGTTTTGGCAGTGAGAACTCCAATTTGAAATCTCGAAAGTTTTCAGCTGAAATATCGGATTTCACTTTGGTGGGAACATAGTATTAACTATATTTGCGTAAAGCTTAAAACCCAATTTTCCAACTGCAAATGAGTAAAAATCACGAACGAAAGTTTCATTGTAGGTTTTAAGAAAGTTGCTTTTGATCCTATAATAAGCTTAAAAGTCGCAAATTCACTTTTCTAAAAGTAGAACTATAATTGTCGGAGGGGCACTGAAGCTAATGTCAAAAACCAACGAAAAGTAGCTTTCCGTATAGTCAAAAGGGGTACACACCCATACTGTACGTATAGTTTTGGTATTCCTATTTCACCAAATGTCAGTTTTACTTAAGTGAGATCTGCTCCGGAGCTCACCTCACTTCCTTAAGGAAAGTTGAACGAAACATTCCGCAATTATAGCCACGCCATATGCTTTCCGTGTATTCCCTTGTTTTCTTCCGACCACTGAAGTGCCTATAGTTCCAGCTTAAGTCATCTCCAAAACAACCATAACTTTATGCGCATAGTTAAATAATATGATTTTTTTTTTATTTAAAAATTCGTTCTTAAGAATTTTCAAAATTGTTTAATATGAAGGCGAGAAAACCAGAATCAATAAAATGCATTTACCCCAAAACTACTTAAATGGAGAAACGCCCTTTTTCATTATGACGGCAGTATTCTACAATGGTCTAATGTCGTTTTCGATTGGATTTTGGAATTGTTCCAGTTATATCGAATATGGAAAACTTTCTACTGCAAATTTTTCATATTCGATAGGAATGGAACAGTTCCAAAATCCATTCGAAAACGACCTAATCCCCAATTTCGCTTAATTCGTCCGCTCGCTTGGATTGCAAGAAAAAACAGCCTATGACCGTGTTGAGATTTGTTTGTTTCACTACAGCAAGACGGCAGTTTGATGGTAAAATCGGTGAGATGGAAAGGGAGGGGTTAGTCAAGAAGAAAATATAAAAATTTGAGTGTGCTGTCATGTTTCATAACCAAGTTAGTCAGTCCATTTTGTTCATTTTTGCTTGTGCGTTCAACAGAAAGGTTCTATCTTGATAATGTAGTTGGACGAGATTGGAAGCAAAAATGCTTATACGCTGCCCAAAATCGAATGTTCCGATTAGCAAATATTCCATTAGTAGTAGAGATACACTTGTTTAAAAACTACAAGTGTATACACGACATGACTATTAACTACGTAGTGAAACTAACCAATCTAAACACGGTCTATCGTTTGGTATTGCCGTTTCTTCGTTCAATTCCCTACGAGTTTGGAAACAAAAACACACCAACTACCCTAGTCTACATTTTCGAAGTTCGATTATAAACCTCCATACCGACAACTCATCTATTACAATATTTTCATAACTTTTCTGCCCATCCCTAATCAAGATAATTGACAGAAGCCTCAAAAAGGTTGAAAACAATTTTTTTCACGGAAAATAGATCGGGAGTGAAATCATAAAATTGAATAAATTTTCTTAACACCGAATCTCTAGGTGCATATTGATAAATTTACCTACAAGTTAAATCAACAGTGTTTAAATTTAATAAATTATTTCATTTTGAAATTCTTAATATTGATTTTTCAAACAAACAAAGTGCTCAAATGTTTCGATTAGAAAAAAGAAACTGAAAGAGGGCAATGAACAAAGAAGTACACTACGAAGGCTGGTTGATAAAATCGCCACCAACCAAAAGGATATGGAGAGCTGTGAGTCACATACATTTTTGTTTTGCTCTAATTTTTAAATAGGTATAATTTTTAAATAATAATTAATAAATTTAATAGCAGTAGTAAAAATTTGCATGAAATGCACATTAACTTTTACTTTCAATTCGCATACGACAACACTATGAGCAAATTCTAGGGTGTAACCACCTCTCATTTGGGCGGGGATTGTTTAATAACATTCTGATACCACACCTATCCTGTTCCCCATATCCCTAAATAATCCTTAATTTGGAAAACATAACTGTTGAGTTTTGTGCTAGTGCTTAATCAAGAGCAGTCGCAATCGACAAGTACCTAACAAAAAAAAAATTAATCCATCAAAGCTACAGATGCTTAAGAATAAACGAACTTTCTCATCGCTCCGTCAGCGTCGACATCGACATCGAAATCTATATCACAATCGGCATCAAGTGAACTATGATAATGAATCATGCATTATTAGTTAATAGTCTGTGTTTTGTATGATTTTCATTGTTCAACTCGAATTCCATTGAAATCAACAAATGTGCTCATGTTACTCTCTGTGTAACCATAAATAAATAATATGCATTTATTTATTGTTTGTCATTTCTCAGCGCTGGAGACGCCGCTGGTTCACTTTGAAACAAGGTGAAATTCCTGAGCAATTCTGTCTGGAATACTATACAGACAGAAACTGTCGAAAGCTAAAAGGTGTCATAGATCTGGATCAATGCGAACAAGTAGACTGTGGCCTGCGGTTGGAAAATCGAAAGCAAAAGTTTCAGTACATGTTTGACATAAAAACTCCTCGAAGAACTTATTATCTAGCTGCTGACACGGAGGCCGATATGCGTGATTGGGTGAATTGCATTTGCCAAGTGTGTCATTTGCATGATACAAAGCAATCGAATGAGTTGCAAGGTAAGCTAGATTTATTTTTGTACTATTTGTAATTTCTCGTTATTTTCTTTCTTAAAATTATTGCAGATGAAAAAATACATATCGCTAAGAGTCTAACAACAGCCGAACAGTTTGTGCCATCGAATGAAACGACAAGTACTACGGTTAATACTTCCGGTTCTCAACACGAAACCTCCATGACAAAACAATCATCTATGAGTTCTGATTGCTTACGACAGTCGGTTATAAGCAGTGCATCGCAATCGGGAAATGATTGTTCGTATGTGAACACTGATTATACAAACAGAGAGACCATGGTGTGTGGAAACCAACCTTTGTATGTGAAAAAATCATCTCAAACAGCACAAAACGTTTCAAAATCCACCACGCCTGTATGGAGAACTGCAGATACATCATCTCGTTTAGCTGTAAGTTCGCAAGGTGTAGTACGAAAAATCCCTGAGAATTTAGTATTGAGTGCTACAACTTTAGTTGAAGGCAATGTTGAGCCTTCGCCAGCATTGAGCACATCTTCGGGGCCTTACATTCCAATTAGTGAATGCTTTTCGGGGAGTCCAAAATTTTTGGTAGTTACAAAGAGATTCAGTTGAATTTTAGAACTTTTTATAAAATGGCAATTTTAATTAATAGACAGATGGTGGTAATCCTTCAACTCCACTCAATAATTTGGATCCGAAATTTTATGATACCCCTCGAAGTCATAACAACATCGGCCTTAATTTAACAAACGATCAATCTTATTCCCCCAAGATAACCAACTGTGGTTTGGTAATATTCAATTATATTAAAGATGGTTGGGAAATTTATTTGTATGTATTTTATTTTTTGTAGCAAACGACTTCTAAAGCACGTAGTGGGCGTTCCAGTCCAACTGATTCTGAAAGCGTTTTTACCGATGACGATGAATGGACGCATCCTTTGCCGCTTAGAGAAAATGTTGGTGAGTCGTTTTCTTTTTATAAGAATTTCAAAACTGATATCATATTCGCATAGTATGTTTAACTGTTTCAAAAAAAAATGTTTTCTTGCAAATAGACTCAAAAGCTTCAGTTGAGCGAAAAAAAATGTCTGTGAACGTTTGAGCTCTTAATATTCATGTTAATACATGCCTTATCGCAGTTTTCCATACGATTTGTATGGGAGAAAACCCTATTTGTGTTTGGAATTCAAAAACTGAATAATAACAAGTATTTAAACTAACTGCATACGTTAGTTTAATTATGTTATATAGAAAATTGAACGTTCTACTAATAAGGTCTTCACATATTTTATCGTAAATCCAGCCGTTTTAAAGTTACAGCCAGTCAAACTCATTTGGTAAAATTATCATACATTATTTATTCAACATTAAGCATTTTTTTAAGTAATTGAAGATATTATGGTAACTAATATCACTCTTATCGAAATGCTAAGCATTGCATAGATACACATACTTGATTCCATATACATTTTTGAAAAAAAAAAAAATTTAAAAACAAAACAAAGAGGTGCTGGTTCTTGATAAAATAAAAAAATCATTTTCTCCCCTAGGTAATCACAAGCAATGAACCAAATTCGAAGAAAATACTTCCACTCAAGCTCGATATACACAAAGTATGTTTTTTTTTATTCGAAATAGCCTTTAATCTAGATTCCACTACGAATCATCGGTTGAATCATGAGAACCTTATCAATGTTTTGAAAGTGTTTGATCCACTTTATTCGAATATGATCCCTGATCCCACAATTTTTTTTTCTTAATGTAGCTCTCGAGATAGTTCCATTAAAAGATAAGGTTGATTCAAAAACGGATGCTTTTTATTAAAAAAAAGAAAATAAGAAAATCAATCTAGTTAATTCCTTTTTTTAATATAAGTATTCGGGCGTATACATATTTTTTAAACTTTAGCAGTTCCTTTGTACTACGGGGCAAGATCAAATATGTGGCCCTATTTCTCAATTACTTTCTAAATGTTGGTTAAATAGTTTCATCCAGAGTTGAAAAGTACTAAAGTACATTTGTACTTGAGAAAGTTACTTGTACTTGGTGTTTTTAAAATACAAGTACAAGAACAAGTACAGGGTACATGACTGGTACTTGTACTTGAAAGTTTACAGGTCTGATTTAAAAAAAAAAGTAAAAAGCCATTTTAATGTTTTTTTTTTTGTCTCGCAGAGACAGAATCATTAACTTTAAATAAATCTTTTTGCCGTTCGGAGAAAGGGTGGTCACTTCCGCATAGAGATCCGTAATCGCAGATGAGGCTGGTTAAGCCGTGCTCTTCGATTTTCAATAGATATCAATTCGCTAAATCATTCGCTTATCAGCGAACGTTCGATACGCTATTCATAATGAGGACCTAAAGCCCCTAGAGAAGATAGGATTCGTTACGAGTTCTTAATAAAGGGTTTTTCAACAGGGACGCTACAAAAGTAGAGCGACAGGGACAGCAAACGACGCCATATTTTTTGCCGCTCTTTTAGCATTTATCTTCAGTAAGGTTTGCCATTTCATGATGGAAAGATAAACGAGCCAACAACGAGTCGTAATTATTTAAATTTACTACCGAAATTCGGAGTCAGTGGCCTCAATGTTAAGAGCGCTACGTCCAATTTATGGTCGTCATAATCGTCCTAGCAGATCAACAATTGAGCGTCTAGTGGAAAAATTTGAATCCACAGGCACAGTACAAAATGTTCCCGTGCCAGTGAGACAAAGAAGTGCCCGTAGTGTCGAGAATATTGCTGCCGCTGAGGCTTCAGTTGCAGAAAGCCCAAATGTGTCTCTCACACGTCGTTCTCAAGCGTTGGGCATCTCTGTGACGTCGTTGTGGCGAATTTTGCGAAAAAATCTTGGCCTACATCCTTACAAGATTAAATTGACGCAAAAACTGAAGCCGCTTCACCACCAGAAGCGTCATATGTTCGTGAATTGGGCTGAACAACATCTTGAAAATGATTCGGATTTTCATCGAAAAATCATCTTCAGTGATGAGTCTAATTTCTGGCTGAATGGCTTCGTCAATAAACAAAATATGCGGTATTGCTCAGGCAGCAATCCACACGTACTCCATGAGTCATCATTGCATCCCGAAAAAATTACGGTTTGTTGTGGTTTATAGGCCGGCGGCGTCATTGGGCCGTACTTCTTCCGTGATGATCAAGACCGGCACGTTTCTGTGAATGGGGATCGCTACCGTTCAATGATAACCGAATATTTTTGGCCCCAATTGGATGATATGGACTTGGAGGACATGTGGTTCCAACAGGACGGCGCCACAAGCCACACAGCGAATGTCACAATCAATCACGTGTTATCTCACGAAATGGTCAGTCGCTTGGCCGCCTCGGTCGTGCGATTTGACATCGTTAGACTATTTCCTGTGGGGCTACGTCAAGTCTATGGTCTATGCCAACAAGCCATTGACGATTGATGAACTTCGTACGAATATCGAACGTGAAATTGCAGCAGTATCGGCCGATTTATCTTGAAAACCGTCGAAAATTGGGTTCAACGTCTGGACTTCTGCAAGCGTGCCCATGGTGGTCATGCAAAAGAAATCGAGTTCCGTATATAATGGCATCGAACGTACTTTCACAGGAATAAAGAATTCCATTGATATCCAAATTTAAGAAAACTTTTGTAGCGCTCCTATTGAAAAACCCGATATATGCCACAGATGATTTTTTAAACCAATTTTAAGAATATTCAGTTACTCGTACATGTACAACGAATGTATGATAGAAGAATCCTTTAACAAATCTTTAATGTTCCCAATTTTTAAGAAATGAGACATAACCCAGCCAAAGAGTTACCGTAGTATGGAGTATGGGTGGAGAGCAACAACATCTTAATAGAGTTCCAAGCTGGATTTAGGAAGAAATATTCTACTATGGACAATATTTACAATTTGGCGTCAATAGTGCATATTAAGCTTGAGGGAAAAAAAGAAAGTTTATGCATTTTTTGTGGAAGTGGAGGCTGCATTCGATAAAATCTTTCGGAGCTTGTTAACTTATAAACTTCACTCAATTGGAATATCAACAAAATTCATTCGGTTAATTCAGACCATTTATGCTAAGACTGTTTCTGCGGTATGGACAGAAAAAGAGATTTCTGAATATTTTGAAACCCCTTATGGTGTCAAACAAGGATGCCTTCTATCACCACTTTTTTTTGCACTCTATGTAAACGATCCGTATGATTTTTTGAGAGGAGGTCTCCAAATAGAAAAATTAAACATAACAAATGATAAGTTGACTCGAAGAAAATGGAGTTTAAAGGTGAATATGGCAAAATCAGAGATGATGGTGTTTCCGAATGGAAGTAGGTTATCTAACCAACAAAATTGGAAATTCAAAGGAATACAGATTCGAATAACTACAAGTTACAAGTATCTGGGTGTTTTTAACGCCTAAGATGACCTGGCAACATCTCGAAATAAGGAACAGTGCTGAGAAGAATTGCCTAAACGCCACTAGGCAATGTTTCTTAACAAAAAACATTTAAATCTGACATTGAAATGGGAACTCTTTCAGGCTGTCTTGTCTGTAGACCTATACAAACATATGGTGCGCAAGTTTTGGGTTTTGGATTTTTTGATGAGGTAGATAACCTTCAGAGTTATTTCATAAATTTTAAAACTGCCACCAAGTACGCCAAGGATATGCAAAAAAAAAACAACAAATTACAATATATGTGGGATCTAAAATATAGAGTTGTATTAGGGTAGAGTTAGATTTCTCGGCAGTTGAGATTTGGGCCCTCTCAATGCCCAACGAGGCATTGTTATTTATTCAGTTTTAATTGTTATTTTAGTTAGGTAACTGTGAAACCTGTCAATATGAATATGACTTTGATTCATTACTTGCTTTCACACGTGGCTTCGCCTATAACCGTCTCTATCTCATCTATCTTAAGATCAAAATACATAATAATTAATTCAGCGGTTTAATCGTGAAAACGCAACAAACAATCAATGAATTTCGCATTAATACAATATTAGTAACGGTTTGTATTTATTCAATTCGAAGTTGGTATTTATAACATTTTGGTTTTAAAATTTTTGTAGTGTATAGGGTTTATATATTTATTATTTATTATGTTCTCTTTTCCTTACCCTAATGGATATGCATCTTTTGTCCAATGTCAAATAATCGCCTCCTTTCTTATATTCGCTTTTTCCTCGAATTCAGTTTAACTTGTACCTTTATCAATTTATTCATTTCAGCATCCCGATCAAGAATGTTTTTTAAGATTATTTTCTTATCTTGTTTTTTATATTTTAACTTTCCTTCCTTCCCTCTTATTTAATCTAATGGTCATACTCGCAGCTCACAATCTTCACTACTTATGCCTTCTATTCAAATAATTTTTTTTGTGGTTTTTATCCCTGATAAACTACATTAAATTTATTCAAATTTTATCATTAAGCAGCAATTTTGGTAGTGGATTTCCGAAATTAATTTATTGTATTTCAACAATGCCGATAGCTTTTTTATTTTATTAGTAACACACATCTTTGACCAAGCCTAGCTTATCTCAAGAAAAATATATATAGACATTATTTTAGAGAAGAGCAATTAGTTGGTCAGTTCAGTAAAATGAGATTTTAAAAATATTGGTCCATCAAAAAGTGAGAAAAAACCCCAGTCTATTTCCATTTGAAAGCGATATCTTTATTTAGCTTTGATTTCAATTATTCTAAAAAGCGATAATAATAATCACTCCAAATTTTCCATTTAATTTTCAAGCCATACTAAGGTATTCTTATTTTTACTTTGACATTTTAACTTAATTTAAAGCCCTTAGTCTTGAACATCCTATCCGTTAAACTAATCCATTGATTAAACAGGTTTTGCATAAAATAACAGAATTCTCCCACCGTTTGTTGATGAACAATGGTTGGTAATTGACAAAACAGGCAATTTCAATCAATTTCAATTTACCTTGGGTAACTTTGGCTTTTCGAAACTTTCTCGTTTTGCAACTTCTTTTTTGAAAGTTGTCTTACGAACCTTTATCTTTTTAAAACTTTACCTTTGAAACTTTGTATTTCGAAACTCTGGCGTAAGAAAACTGTTGACCGGAATGAATTGTGGAAATGAAACGTTTAGGACTTCTACCGGCAAATTCTAGAATTTTAATATTTCAGAGTTTTACAATGACATATTCATGTAATAGATAGCTCGTACAGTAACTTGTAACTTGATTTAACCCTCTTTGACCATACATTTTATATTAAGACATTTAATGCGGTCAGTCATGATATCTGGAACAATATACGTAATTGGAAACTATTAATGGCGGCTTCTATTGCGAATATATTTACAGTGTTTATTCCGACTTAAGACACTAATTTTTAGCAAATGAATCAAATTCAATACAGAACATTATGTGAAGTTTTGGGTTTTAAAGGACCTCAATACAACAAAACCTGTATCAATTTGGTTGGTCCGCTTAAAATGGCATCACAATAAACTTGTTTAATTTTTTGGTTGCATCAATTTCGTATGTTTATATTAAATTTGTCTTTCATTTCAATAGATCGAAGCACACGTCCTTCCGATAGTTCAGTTGAGAATGAATCATTCGTGTTTACATATTCGCAAAGATTTTCGAAATTCCCTGGAGATAATAAAGATGAAGAAAGCTTAGAACATGCAGCCGAAAATATGTCAAACGTTGTTAAACGAAAGAATAATTTAGTACTCGATATAACGAACGAACATGAAAAGTACATTTTTTTAAATATTTAGTTCACAAAAAAATTCAATTTTAATGTTATTTTTTTTTTTTAAATTCTTCAGAGTATTAAGAGAAATGCCTCAATTTTCGGATACCGAAAACACTTCGCCTGCCATCGGACCTCGAGATGCATCATCGGTAAAGTAACAAATATTTATATTCCTTTTTATTGTTAAAAAATAAAATAAATTCCTTTTTATTGTTAAAAAATAAAACAAACTTTTAGTGCGTAGAAGAGAGTTATGATATTCCGCGCTCACACAATTTGCCTTATTACAATATGAGTCAATTATTCGACAAAGTAAACAGCCCAGAAAATCCTGTTGCGGCATCAACACCAAACCTTTTACTTGACGCAGAACCGCTATCAGCGACAAGTTCAAATCGCACTTTACCACGACCGCATTGCTACACAAATGCAGCACCAACTAAAATGGAAGGAAATGTTTTTCGCTATGATTTTATTGATCAGGTAATAAAGAAGACTGTTATTAAATTATCTTCGAATTGCATTGAATTATTTATTATATTGTTTGCAGTCTGCTTTGCCTCCAGTAAATCGAAAATTGAAACCGAAAGTTAGTCTAGAGGATAGGCCTCCGGAAGAGCTAGCAGCGAAACCGCCTTTTCAAAACAACGGACAAGATACGTTAACCAAGGTAACCAAAAAACTGATGTCTACAACAATGCATAACAGTGGGGAAAGTTCTCCCCTGCGTCCACCACCATCGGTCGACAGAAAATCAAAACCAAACGCCTTTAAAGTATGATTTATAATTTAACTCATGATTTTTGTTAAATTTAGTTCTTACATTTGCAGGCACATGGTTTTACATCTTCTGGTTGTACGACAAGAAGATCGGGTGTTCCAACATCAATGGTTCTACAAAACGAAGGAGACACCTACGTTATGGAGACCCGAACATTGCCCCGTCAGCCACGAGGTCATGTATCTAGTGTTTATAGCAACACAGTAAACAGGGCAATGTCGTTGAGTAAAGCAACGCCACCAACACCGCAAAAGAATGAACATAAACTGCAGTATTTCGACTTGGATGTTTCCAATCCACCTGCAATGAATCGGGCCAGCATGAGTACTAGTAATTTAATGGCAGCAGGATCAAAGCTCGGCTTATCTGCTGATCCCTCTGCAAGAGCTCCCGTTAAAAGTAGTGTGGTCTATAATTCAGTCGATTTTGTTAAAACCGATGCATTTAAAAAAATTCGAGAGGAAAGAAAGATGGGTATTAACAAGTAACTGCCGGCTCATTGCTTTTTAAAAAAAAAATTAATAAATATAAACCCATATTAGATAAATTTCCGATTTGATACTTTATATACATACATACATATAATTATACTCCATAGGAAAACAACAAAAGTCCTGAAATAAAAAACAGGTATATTAAGGTTTGTTTATTTAGAATATGGTGATACTAAAATCAACCATTTTGAAAAGTATTTAAAATCTCAATTAAAAAAACTAACTTCTTGAGGCTTTATCCAGCACAACAAATCAAACCTACATATAACCTCTTTTTCTTATACATATATAATTATACCCAAGTAACAATTTTAAACCAGTGGACTTTTACACTTTATCAATATTTTATTGCACATTCTTTGTATTATAAAATTATAAACATTAATATTTGTCATAAAAACACCGCATATAATATATACGATTTTGTAAGAATTTAAGTACAAAATTATCAATAAAATAAACGAATCCATATCATATTTTGGAAGCGCAAAGCGTTTGTTTTATATATTTAACAAAAAATAATTAATAATCAATAAACAATAATCAAGCTTACATAAATATAAAAAATCTTTGTTTTTTTTTCTCGAAAGCGGTTATGTATTACTAGCTGTTTGCCAGGAAAATTAGAAAAAAATGGCAAAACTACGAAAAAATTCCGACAGAGCTGAATTTTGGTGGAGAGCTCTGTTTTGGTGTCTTAAGCATGTCCTGAAAAGTTTCGTAAATTTGGGACAGGGCTTAATTTTTTAGGAGGGTTTAATGAATGGATTTTAAATTATTGCTCATAAAATTGTGCACGATAGATATTATGAAATTTTTTTTCGTAGAATAACGTGCACAAACTGCCTCATTACCTATTCTGCCCAGGCTAAATGATGAACAAATTTTATTACAGTAAAAAGCTCTTATTATAACGTTTATGCACATTTTTTCTCGTTACTTATTTAATGTACAATTTACTTAATTATTCTTTGTACATTTTTAAATGTCGCTCGTAAGGTAAATTATGAAAATATGCAACTTAATAAAATTTATAATTAAATTTATAACTCAAATAATATAAAAATGAATATACATACATAGAGAATATAAAAGAAATTAAAATAGTGGTATACTCGGGCGTATACATACTTTTATTATTTTTTTGGAATTTTCAACAAATCTCACGTTAAGTTGTTTTGATTCGATTAAAATGTTAATGTTTTAGCAAACCTCGTAGTTGATTAACTAAGAACGTCACTTTTTATCATCTCAATTTAAAGAAAAAATCTATTTTGATGAGTTTTTCAAAGCATGATTCGAACATTAGGGTTTTTTCAATTTTTGTATTTCTTTTTAAACAAAAGGCGGGTGCAATGCAGAAAAGAACTGGCAAGTAAACGCTTGCAAGCAGTAAGTTATAAATTTAAATTCAATTGATCGCATCTTTAGGGTAGGTCTTCTAAATGAGAAAGTTAATGTGAAATTTTATAATTTTGAAAAATAATTAACTACAAAATGTGTTCCAGTCCTCTTTTATACAAAAATTCATGAGTAGTTTATGTTGGTACATGCAACCAATCGCGCAGGGGAGGCTTAAAGGGTTTGAACCCCTCCCCTAAGTTTAGTGAATTTGGTAAATACAGAAATCGAATTTGAAGAACTTGTCTCATCTACACTTTTTTAAGAGAAAATATGAGTTTAGTGCATTAAAAGAATATCTTTCGAAAAATCTTAATTAATTTTTGTCATAAGGTTAGCTATTACTCAGGCTTCTTTCAATTATACTATTTAACAAATGATATCTCTGCATTGAAAATATGCAATTTAACTCAATTTATAACTCAAATAAAAATGAATATAGAGAATATAGAAAGATATCAAAATAGTGGTGCACTCGGGCGCATACATTTTTTTTTATTTTTAACAAATCTCATACTGTCTATAAATTTTGTTTGTGCACGTTAAATTGTTTTGATTCGATTAAAATATATTATTGTTTTAGGAAACAAAAGAAAAAATATTAAAAAAGTCAGTATAAGCTATAACTCACGGTTTTCAAAATTGTAATATAAAACAAAACATATTTATAAACTAACTCATTCCATAAATATTTTTAAATACGGTGAACATTCACCCTTGTTACGAGTTTCACATCATGGAAAATATTTCCGCCGGAATTTGAAAAGCTATTATGAGTTTCGCCTGGGGGGTCATTCCGTAATTTTCAAAATGATAATCGTCAAAACGATAATCGTTAACGTGATCGTCAATGATTTGCTTCACGTAACTCAACCACTATCGTCTCGTCTATCGTTATTTTAAAAATGCAATTTGAGAGCATTTGGTATTCCCAAACTGTGGATAAAATGTCATATTGGCTGTCATAAATAACAATCTGCGTTGTTTTTGTGTCTTTGGTGCAACAAAAAAGAAGACAAAAGACATGATGTCAAATTACAGTGGCTACTCAGTCATTCAATTACAGTCGCCTACAAACTGTCAATCACAAAAAAAAGTATAAAGTGAGCTTCAAAATCTATGCAAACGATACCTATTTAGCTATCGTCTCAATGCTATCGTTTTGACGATAGCGTTTTGACGATTATCGTCTTACGTGAAGCAAATATTTTATTTTCAAAATGATATCGCCCAAACGATAGTCATTTTCAGTTTTACGGAATGCAAGACTAACGTCAAAGCGCTATCGTCGAGTGATAATCGTTTTACGGAATGAGTGCCCTGAATAAACAAAAACCTGCGTAAAGGGCCGTCAAAAATAAGTTAGTGTCAACTTAAGCTCTTAAGTATTCACAAAAAAGAGAATTTTATCATTTTTCGGGTAAAACTCAATATAAGCGAAATTACAATTTTGCCGCATGGAATAATAAGGCTGATTTTCATATACCCCTACTACCGCAGTAGAGCAAGATCCCAGTGCAAAATGTCTGGTGGATATAAGGCCCCACCTTAGCTTTGATACTAAAACGTAAATTAGAATATTTTTTGTGACAACTTTAAAGCTGTGTAACTTAAATAAGGTCCCACTGTAGGTGCATGGTAGCTTGGGAAATATATTGTTACAATTGCCCGAAATGTATACATATAAAATTCAGCTTTGATCCTAAAACATACATTTAACGATTTTTTGGCACCCTTAAAAAAGGTATATGGCTGACATTGGGTGCCACTGTAGGTGTCTGGCAAGTGTAGTCAAAGTAAGTGTATCATAACTTAAAACTTAAAAAAAAAATCAACTCTGATATAATAACGTAATTCTTCATCAATTTTATGCACCTTTAGCACTTATAATACCTCCGAAATACACCCGGAGGTTCAAGGTTCGTATAGTATCCATTCATACTTACACTATAGTCCGATTAGTATTTAGTACGATTTTTGGCGGACCTTTTTTTTATGACGAATTCATACCTTAGGTTTAAGGGTGAAATTTAGCTTGAAAGTATTTTTGTAGTTCTGTCGCTTGGACGCCATTTTGAAAAACTACGCCCAATCTCTTGTCCAATCAGGAAACAAAAATCCCTGTGCTTTTTATGGGGGGTCCTATTTTCATATTTGTAATTTATTTTTGACATGCTAAGGATATAATTTAGCTTTGGAATCATTTTTGCAATCTTATCGCTTGGATAATGATAATAATAAATTAAAATAAAACTCGAAAATTACTTGAAAAATTTCCATGATCAAAATTACGATTGATGTATTAAGAGAAAGGTTTTGAGAGACGCACCTTCGAGACAAATCTCAGTGTTTTCTCAATTTTAATCATTATTAATATTTTAAATAAAAAAATATTTTCAATTGGGAAATAAAAACTATAATAATTTGAAATATACATACATACATAATGAAGGTATTGAGTAGGCGCAAGGCGCAAGTAAAAAGAATCTAAGTAGTAAAAAAAAGTCATGAAGTTAAAAGTTAAAAAAAAAACAGTCAATTAACTGCAGTAGTAAGACTTAAAGAATGCATTCTTTGTAAAAGATTTTAGAGAGACTTCAATTACTTCAAGCAGTCTTTAGTATTGCATTCTTTTTACAAAGTCTTTTGACTGGTTTAAATGATTGCATTACTTAAGACTTAAAGATTAAATGAGAATTATATTTCGAAGTTAAAGTACTGAGGTGAAGTAGAAATTCTTGAAAATAGGCCTTTTTAATCAATTGATTGCAGCACTAAAATGATTGCATTCTCTTATATCTCTGACCCACAGTTGGGGATGTTTTTGAAAAGTTATATTATAATATTCGCTAAAATAGGTGTGTTTTATTGGTATTTAAAGCTAGCGCAGCAATGCAAGTACCAATGAAACGCTATACTCACTTTTATATTCAAACCAATTCCGGCGCCGCATAAGTTTAAACTTAACGAAACTTTATCTTAACTTTAAATCCACTTTTTTACTGACTTATTTATCGACACTATTGGGTTTGTTGTTGATTGCCAAGGGAAATTTTACTGTGCTAGTTATAGATTTTTCAATCAAACACGCCTAATATTATTATGAAGTATGAAACCTATTACCATCATTTAGAAGTTTGCTTGGAGCCTTGTCTCAGTAAAAATCAAATAATCAGTTTCTTTATGAATATTTTGATGCGTTTACTCGGGGAGATTAGTTTAACTCGTTCCCCACATCAAATAAACCAACTCCATTAGTTGATAAGTTTTTTTTGCTCTTACCGGTGGTTTCATCTGTTTCTCACTTGGTTTGGTTTCTTTTCCAAAAAGAAAGAAAAACTATTATGGCTGTGTTTTGACATTAGTATTTATTTGCTTTAGCGAAAAAAAATTCACTTTAATCTGCATATTTTTTTATAATTATCTTAGCTTCTACGAATATATTTTCTGAAATATGTTTTTGTATCAAATTCAATATAATATGAGTCATATAAAAATTTATAAGGTCGACAAAAAAAAACAGTGTTTAAAATTTTAATTCTATTACGTAATTGTTTTTAACAGAATTATGAAAATTTAATGCATGATAATGTTTTTTATTTTAATAAAAAAGATTTATTTTAAAAATCTTTTTTATTATGGAAGTTTTAATTTAAGGGAAGTAGTGAAATGTTATTTCACAAATTAGATATTTCAATCGTTTTTTTGTTTTGGTCTCCAAAATTATGATAGGTATTTCTTAATATTTAAAATGTTTTCAAAATGCATTCAAGTGTTTTTATATTGAAGCTTCCTTTCCGCTAAGACGTCATCTTCGTGTTTTAATGATTAAATATAATATTATTATGGTTAAATGTTCTATAGCATTAAGTTTTGATAATATTTATTAACCGAAGAGCTGTAAAATAACAAGTATAGGTAACTTTAAATTATTTATAACTATAACTCAACCAACTAAATGAGTGCGTTTGTGCATTCTGTAACAAATTGCAAATGAAACATTTAAAAGAATAAACAAACTAAATAATTAATAAAATTGTTCTAAATACATACGAACATACATATGTATATATGTACATAGCTATATATATATGTATTGAATTTTTATAAATTGCCAGTACATTACGTTAGGGCTAAATGCATTTATAACAGTTAAGGACTTAATTTTAATGTTTTAACAGCTGGCACAGCGATACGACGCATGGTGACAGCATTTACCAAAGCTTGTTGTGGTAAAACTTCAAGTCATAATAGCCTTGATCGGTAAAACCTTCTCCTGAAGAAACTGTTGACATTGCATCAGTGTTGTCTGGTGGCGGTGGGGAGACCAATTTACCAGGAGGACGATTGATTTTAACAATGCCGAATTCATCTGTTTGTTCCTGATCGAATTCCATTTTATTTGTAGGTGTTACTGCCATACCTACATTGAAAGAAATGTTTTTGAGGCCAGTGTGTTGCTTGCTCAACTGGAAAGAAGTTGGCTTTTGGGGGTGAGACAAATTCTCCGAAACCCCATCCGGTTCGGCACGCTCTTCATTGTTGCTTATATTTAGAGAAATATCATTAATGTTTTCTTCTTGAAGTTCCAATTTTAAGTGCTCAGTAGCTCCTGGGCTTTTCTCCTGAATTACAACATTTTCTTCTGACTGATTCGTTTGTAGGTTTTGAAAATCCTCACAAACTGAATTTATTGTAATTTCCTCTTTTAAAACATCTTCGCCGTCATTGAATGTGCTGTAAAAATATTTTTGGTAGGATATTTATGTTGTACAAATGTATTGTATCTACTTTATCAATTAAATTACTTTCAAGGCGGAATGGGGCAAAAAGACAAAAAGCACGAAAATTAAATAAAAATGTAATGACAGATGTTGCCATTTAATGGGAAATCAAATTTACAAAATAATACTATACATATAAATGCAAATAGTTATGATAAACAAAAAGTTTTGGGTGAAATTTGATTGTCTTTGGCAATCAATAAATAGAACTGACTAGAATAAATGAATAGAATAAATAGAAGACCCGATAGATAGGCAAAATGTTTGGTATTTAAGCATATTTATGGCTGGGAATATAAAAAGAAAAAGTTTTTGTAGTCGCTATGCAAGTGCGATTCACTCTTACTTTGGAAATACCTTTTCTTTTATTAAAGAAATACATAAATGTATGGCTATTCAAATGACGATGAAATGCGGAAGGTCTGGGTGAAATTAAGAAATTTACTTGTTGCTTCTTCTATTTACTTTGCTTTAAATTCTTACTTTACAATTCTTGTTCTAAAACCTTACCAACCCAAACCCTAATTTCAAGTCAAGATTAAGAACCCTAAATCTAGCCCTAGATTTGAAAGCCCTAATTCTGCCTTGTTGTGAGATTTTATTCGAAAACAGTTAATTAGAATCCTCTACTAATAAAGATTCACACTACCGAAAATCGTCTTAAGGTCTATTTTTGACAAAAGCTCTTAGAGTTCTTATTAATGACTACCAAATTTGTAATTATTTTATACATATATTGGGTTAGAATATTTGGCCACAAATCTATTCTTAAACCTATTTCTAGCCTTAGATTTATAGACCCAAGTATTTAAGACTTGGAAAAGTAAAGCTGGGCATAGTTCATGGCACTCCTAGCCTATGTAGCGTAAACACTCGATAAAGTCTCGATATGATAAAATATTCTAGCACAAGAAGCAATGTGTATATTCACATAATCGATATCTGATACAATTTCGTTCCTGTCATTGTTTGTAATGTAAAAATATTTTATCGTAGCGAGAGCGTATCGGTATCTGCACAATAATGTGGATTTAGCCAAAAGGTTCTTGGTGTGCTGAACTCGAATCTGATGTCAGAAATTTTCTATCCGACCCCATTTTTGAGATATTCCGTTTATAAAATAAAAAAAAAAGTTTTTGCTGTTTTTTTTTTCTAACGTGAGGTAAAATGTTTCAACAAAATTTTTTATGATTTCTAGCAGCACTAATTTTCTTCTTTTAAAATCTGTTTAAATCTTTTCGATATCTGTTTTCTTCTCCGAGAAAACTTCAGTTAACTGTAAGCTTTTCATTTGTGATATAAATGAGCAATTATGTATGGAGACTGCCCCATTTATCATCAAAACGAATGTTTCATACATCGTTAAAAAGGTTATTGTGAGTACATCATTTCATTATATAGCCGTTAAGCTCTTAACCAATAAGGCTCACGATATATTGGACTTCAAAGCACCGACAAGAACAAAAGCAACTTCACATTTGGACATTGTACTCAAAATAACCTTGTCAACAATGTATGGCACATTCGTGTTGTGGATAGGTCCAGCTCCCATATATTTTTGCCCATTCTCCTTTAAATTGTTTTTGTATCATAAATTGTAGGCTTATAACTCAGGACTTCTCAGAGACGAAAAGAGGTATCGGGAAGATCTAAACAGATTTTAAAAGAAGAAAATTAGTACTTTTAGAAACCATTAAAAATTTAGTTGAAACAATTCTTCACCACGTTACAATACAACTTTTAAAAAAAATTGGATTTTATAACGTGAGCGAGTTCAACACACCAAAAACCTTCAGAAAAGTATATTTTTGTTTCTATAACAAAAACCTTGTTAACCAGCGTAATTAAATTTCTTTCATTCTTCAATAACTTTTAAATCATACAAAAATAAACAGTCAAGTCCATGAAATAAAAAAAAAAATAAAAATGTCTTTTTAATGTTTGTAAAAAAAAATATTAAAATGTGGACATAACAAATAATTTAACTAGACAAACAAAAATTTTATGTGAGAATTTAACAATTAGCAGCACAATGTTCATTATATAAAAAAATTCTTTGTAATGGTGATGAGAAATAATATAGGTACAATATTATGAAATTAATGATCCAATCACAAAATCATGTACATGTTGATCGTTACGATATTCTGAAATAAAACAAAAAATAATAACATTGAAAAAAAGCAAAATTATAAAAAAAGGGAAATTTAAAAAAAATAATGAGGTGAATTAATGTGTTTTACAAATTATTTTATTTTACCTGCCAGCTTCTCCTGTGGTTGGTTTTGTACTGCTATGAATTATCTGCAAAATTATCCAAAGTATTAATTTGATATTAGAACGAATATAATTAAAATCAAAATATATTAAATCGGTTTTTTCACACAAGAATTTAGATCTATTTTATATTTTTTGTTTGATTTTGTATAGGATGATTGTAAAGTTAAAAAAGATAGAATGAGAAATTAGTGACAGCGAAAATTACTGAAGTAATAGATAGAGCCCTACAAAACGATGAATATTATTGACTAATGGGATTTTCTTTTGGTAAATTCAGATTTTGATCTGAAAATTGATTTTTTTGTCGCGAATAGTATTCGATTTCAGATTGATCTCTCTTTTTTATCTTATTGGTCTATAATTTGTGCCTGGAAAGCTTTGGCAACTCTGGGGCCATATTCCCGCATCAGTTATCGAGCAATACGTGACGGAGTTTGGCATTACCGATCACGTTTCGAGCAATCTAGTATACCAAAGTTTGAAGAGGTTACTTGTTCATTCGATCACTGATGGTACTCACTCACTCGAACACTGACATGGTAATTTGGCCCCAGACTTAACAAAATGATGGCTGTCAATTGTTCTGGTGTGTAATGGTGTTAGTAAATCTGCAGAAAAATCCAGATCTGCAAAATTGATTTCCGATCACCATTGGAAGCCTTTAACTGTCAAAATATGTTTTTTGACAAATCTCAAGGGTAAAAAATCAAGAATAAATTATACCACAGGCCTAGAAATTTATTCTTGAGTTTCTGCTGCCAACACTAGAATTAACTTTTCCAATTGTTTTGGATGCTCTCAATTCATAGAATTCCTTTAGTTCAATGTTGAAAATGTTTATTCTAACCTTAGAGTAACTGCAATCTACACTAAAGTACGTATTTCTTCAAATCACTTTTCGTATTTTGTTTACGATTTAATTTTTTGAGGCAATGTTTTTTGAATGTATGTACATATCTATATCTAAATAACGTAAAACTAAATCCTTTTCTCATTAAAATAAAAACGTTGCCGTTGACAATTTGCCTTAAGTATAGGGTAGATTCATAAACGTCAAATGTTTCCACATCACTATTTTTTTGAGATGCTGATGCGTGACGCAGCTGACGCTGATACAATTACATCAGAAACAACGCATCAAGAATTTTTTTGATTTTCAATTGTTTGAAGTTTGCGCATCGCTTGATGCAAGTTTGCAATAATCAACACGTAACACCAAAAGTGATGCGGTTTTGATGCATTTATGAATGTTTGGCGGAAATGATTGTGCATCATCTCTGCAACGATGCATTTGTGAATTTACACATATTTTGTGGTACCACTTTTTCAAAAAAGTATTCAACCGATTTGTATAAATTTAAAATTTTTTGAAAACCATAGCCACGAAGGGCGTGCGAATCGCAAAATTAAAGACGATGGGTCCATTTTAGTTAAGTTCTATTTTAAGCCAGATTCACACTATAGTTCTAATACCTATAAAGTCTCGATACAATTTCCATCCTCTCGTTTATTTTTATGTACAAATATTTTAGCGTAGCGAGAGTGTATCGGTATTGGCACAAAAGTGTGGATCCTTATTCTGAAGATCCATAGTGCAGTTTGTATGGAGATGTGAAAATTCTTATGCTACCCCAATTAAACAAGTTGATTTATAAAAAATAACGCTAGGTTACTTAATAAGCCCCATTTGATGATGATTTATATTTAAAGTAAATTTTATAAAAACAAGAGGCATTTTGATATTTCGTCCGATTTTTTTTTTCAAATCGTCCGATTTTTTTTCAAAACAGAACAATCTTCTTCAATAAGTTTGAAAGAAAGGTTTTTAGCCTGTCTCTCACATAACGCAAAAAGGACAATTTTTGAACTTAATCCTATTTAAATCTACTGTTATATAAATCCAAGGAAAAATCAAATTTACATTTGAATAGATTTTGTGAAACCCAATTTCAGTGCATTTGTCTGGATTTGGATTTCCTTATTCAAGTTATGTTTAGGTTAGTTTTAGAAACTCATAGGCAGAATTGTTACAATGGTAGTTTTGATGTCCCACATGTAACGCCAAGTAAAATAATAATTACGCTAAGATACTTGCAAATATTTCAAAAGGTATTATTCTATAGCGTTAACATTATGGTGATGTATTTTTTTAAGAAAAAAAATATTAAAGCAAGGTTCAACAGTTTTAAATCCAGCTAACAGTTTTTCATCGGTTTCTCCTGTGAATGTACCACACACGTAACAATGGAATGTTCCTGAAGCTTAATTAGACTATGTCAAAAATTTTAGTTTTTCATAATTGGCGCTGAAATCCTCCTTAAATTTGGGTTTTTTTATTGATATTTAGCGGTCGCATATCGCAATTTCCTTTTTTGCATACACAATGCTAAAGTTAAATTTCCATATATCGTACCGTTTTGACTATATTCCGCCCGTGTCTATAAGGTCATATTTTTTCCATACTAGAGAGAGGGTTTTTAACGCACAGGTGAGATAATTAAACGCGATAAATTAAAATAACTTTGCACTGCGTCACACATGAACTCTGATATAATTTGCAGTCTCAGCCTCTCAACGCTAGTGTTCCCAACTGAACCTACATATAAAGATATCGATATTTCTTTTTCTACTTGAAGTCAAAATATCAGCTGATTACATGTTGTCATTGAACTAAAAGCTGAACTTTATTCTTTCGTGATTGTTTTTGTCATTTTTTTCCACTATGTGCAAAGTAGTTCACTATCAAATTCTAAAAAACCTGTATGATTAGTAAAAAATATGAAACAATTAAGAGTTTCGTATGAGATTTGTTAATTTTATATTGAGTTTGCTAATATCTAAATCAAATAGCCTTGAAAACCCTCTTTCAAAAAGCTGATTTAATACAATTCATACAGGGTTTATACCTGTTCCAATGTATATTTTAGATAAAAATAATATCGGTACTTTTTTCACGATAAACTGAAGTAAATGTTAGAAGTAAATTTCCAAGTTTGTCATTTCAAACAAACCTAGTTACCTTGGTTAAATTTGCGTTCAATGATTTCAATTGACTGACTAGTCCCTTGGGTCGTCTGAACGTGCCCATTGTTGATGCAGATGAAGTTTTCGAAAACGTCTTCAGTCATATTCTGTATCTCGTATTCAATTCGTTCTATACTTTCGATTCAAGTGAATTTTGCATTTAATATCTTTAATATCTAACGTTAACGTTATATTATTTTTGAAATTCCAAGTACCATCTGTTTGTCTAAATTTAGTTTTGATCCGAATTTACGTTTTATTTGACTACCGTCGACAGAGAAAGAGTGATGTAATACGGAAAGCCACACCTTACTAGAATCTCAATGGATACAATAAGCTTGCAATGTATGAATGTAAATCTTTTGCTTTTTGAAGTATTGCTTAGGTTTTCTGGTTTAACCAAACACACAAATATTAGACTCCAAAGATTTGTTGTGTGTTGCTCACGTTTGATTCAATAATCAACTGCACATGAAATAACATGGGGTTTTAATCGAAAACTTTTTTAAATGTAATGATTATAATCATCGAATTTAATATCTATTTTGTATGCCAGACAACTATGTGTGCACATATTAACAACTATCAACATAATAGCAGATAAATGCATTGAATAAAAAATGGGTTAAATAAAAAAACCTTAACGCTATGCAACATTACCAGTTTAAACTAACGACTTAACTGCCGGAAATGACCTCCTACTGACCCCAAATAATAAAACTACACAAATATATCACCCAAACAATCTTCCTGACATTTTTGTTTGTCTGAACGTCGTTCAAGTAGCCTTTTTTTATAGCCTTTTTTATGAGCAATGTACTCGGAATTTTCACTTTCCTCTGAACAACACTATGCGGAAACGACAGGGAAAGTTTATTGGCACCAAGCCAATTTAATGGCAATACACTGCATTGTCATTATAATCGTCCCTGTTTTGTGTTTAAAAGGCGTGATAAGGGAAAAAGAATTCGTAACGTTGTTGGTTGAAGAAGTTTATACTGGTCCTTGTTGTTTTTGCAAAAAGTGTTCGGGTCATATTTGTGTGTTACTTTGCAACAGACAAAACACCGTAACATTATATCGTCACATTTAAATGGTGTTTTTTAAGATAAGACCATGCAAGTAGGACAAATGAAATATAAATTAAGCTATTGCAAAAACAATTCGAAGTGAACGTCAAGATATTCTGCCAAATTCAAAGGTTTAGATGGAATACATGTTCTTGTGAGGATTATGCAGCGATATGAAATTTCTGTTTAAGCTGACCCGATTTACAGTCTAACAATGACTGTCTTTGTAAGAACGAAAAAATGTAGATTTTCACAAAAGACAAGGAGTCGAGACAAGTTTTTATACGGAAGAGTCAACTTGCTTCCAATAGTAGCTGCAATACTACTATAACTTTTGTTTCTAATTATTATACAATTATAATGTTTAATGTCTATAATTTACCTTTGAAATAGTTTTTGATATATTTATAAAGCTTTTGGTGCTGAATTGTCTTCAGATTTATTGCCGGTTTCAGGCACTAATAGAATTTTTGCTGAGCAATTAGGGCATGTTGTACAAAATCCCTTTTCAGATTCATTAGATATCTATCATTAGAAACTTTTGCTTATAAACAATTAGGGACCAATATTAGTTCAAAATTACATTGACAAAGTTTGAGTTTTCTGTAAAATTTGGTTCAGAAGGAGGAGGATTCTATAAAAAAGAAAACAGTTTTAATATTTTAAAAATTTAAATATTAACTATGTCAAACCTTTGCTTCTACGTTTGCTTGTGGCTTAGACACAGCGCCCTATTTTGAATAGTAAAACAAATAATAATTACATATATCTGTACAAAGTTAAGCATTTGCAAGTACAACCGTCATTTTATTATCCTGTTGATTATTTGAGCCTGAATTATTGTTGTTATTGTAAGAATGCTGTTCTCTAGCTGGTATATTATTCTAACGAAATACAGAAATGAAAAACTATTAAAAATTTAAATAAAATAAAGTACCGTCTTTTTCTGGGAAAATGAAGAAGATTGCTGAAAATATTCCGACACTTCTTGTAAGCCCTTTATCATAGAATAAATGTTATAATACTTATATTTATAGGAACAAAAAAAAAAACAGGAAATTCTTTTGATTACCGATCTCTTTTCGGGAAACTCATTTATTCTCGGAGGCCTAGAAATTGCATCTAATGGGTTTTTACTTGGCTAAAATTAAGTACAAATTTTTTTTGTTGGATTTGAATTCAAATACAATAAAAATGTGTAAAAAAAAATACCAATTTATCGCGCTTTGAAACTTGGCTTGGTGTTAGACTAACTTCACTTTCTCTAGCCTATTACAATATATAAATGAAAAAATTTTAACTAAAAAGCTTAAAGCAATATTTTTAAAACAAAACAAATCCTTACATTTAATGCTTGATATTGGGCAACAAATTCTGGTTTTCCAGTGACACGGGAAGTATTGCGATCCATTTAGATTATGATTCTTCGTAATCGAACGATAGAAAAAGTTTTTAAAAATAAAAAAAAATCTTTTGTGAACACAAATAGCGAAGTTAATGTGATATTCTTTATACCGATTATATATTATATTAATTTAAAAGTAGATTTTATTTTTTATTGTGGATTAAAATAACGGCTTAATTTATATACGTCAAATATTTGTACATAGTCGCTTCTTTGATATCCAGATTAGCAATGCAATACAACAGTAACAAAAAATATTCATGGTGGGATTTATAGTAGGAACATGTTTCAATATTTTTTCAATGTTCGGGGGGAAATTATTTTTACCATAAACATATTTTTACTATACCTGTCTATTTATGAATTTTTTGATTATGATTGGCACAAGAATCTTCCGTGACCTTGAAAAAACAATAAACTTTAAAAAATCATAAAAATGGCTGACAAATTACTGAAAATGTTGACGTTTTATCACGATCGAATGGCGCACATTAGGTTTGTTCGTTGAAGTTACCCAGGTTACCCAGGGTTGATCCAGGTTTTTTTGACAACTCAAAAACAAAAAAATAACCTGCAGCACGTGAATACACAGCAAAGAGCTCCTGCCACTTAGACATTTTGTTCTTAACCTTAACTCGCTCCAGCAAAAAACCTAGTTCTACTTCAGGGCGAGTTCAGGGCGACCCTAGGTTTCAAAAAACACAGAATTGGCTCGTCAGGGTTAGTTCATGTTTTTCAATAAAACACTTTGAGGCGACTCCAATCAAATCCAAAGAAATGTCAAATTATACTTTTGTGTGTGCAAGTTCATGTAAATCTTCCTTCAAATCCAAGATTTGATTTTGCCTAGAAAAATCGAAGTTTTGTCTAAACAAAACAATTTTTTTTTTGTCTAAAAAATCGATTTTTTTCTAAATAAATCGAACTTTTGGATCTTAAAAGTACGAACTGCCAATCAATCATCAATCAATCAATTTCCTTACCTACTTTATAATAAAATATTTCTTATAGCTAATGTGGTACTTTGCTTTTTGAAACAATTGTCAAAAGAATCCTCCAACTAATATAATTATAACCTGTTTCCAAAAATCAAACACGTTTCCACGTTTAACTAATCCAACTTAAATTCGCTGGTAGAATGAAGAGAAATATACGACATTCTCTTCATTCACTGATTTTTGTCTGGTAAATACCGTTGACTGCTCTTTTCTTTAAAACTTTCGTCTTTTTGAACACTTATTCTCGTTTTATACGAAATCTTCGACTTTACTTTCTATGCAACTATCGTTATTATTATAGCTACCAAATTACCTTTCTTACGTATCCTGTGGAGTTAATATTCGAACATAACCTATTTTGATTTCAACTTCAGTACTCATTTCATTTCAGTACTCAGTTTACAAGTACAGATTCTTTTATGAGCCCCACTACGCGAGTTTGGAACGCTTAACCCCACTCCCATGCGTGTGTATCTCTTTTTCAATGCTCTCCTTTCTTCCTAACGCTCGCACTGTGCTCGTTCATTATAAAAAAAAGTATTCCTTGCTTAAAATTGTGTCTTCTAAATTTGCCTCCTCATTATCAAAGGTATTACTTTCTTAGTTAGTTCTTAGCCATAGCTCACAGACCCAACGAGCCAAATGGCCCGTGTGTGATCGGCCACCGATCCATTTGGATTTTGAGCCAATCTGAAATTTACCAAGCCAAATGGATCGGATGGTTTGGTCGTGTATAGCAAACTTCAATACTTAACATACAGTTTTATGTTTATACTGGTGAATGTTATAGTTAAGCGTCCAAAGTAGGTTTCCTCAAGCATAAACGCTGTTAATTCTAGTTGGGAATGAGTATCTTAGAAGGAAAAAAAGGTTTTGGTTGTATCCACATCTCTAAATATACATAAGTAGGTATATTATGTACTGTTCATATTAACCTACGTATTAACAGTATTTTATGATCCTTGATTAGAGGATGTATAGTAGGGAGTAAGAGACATAAAATAGCAAGCTCTCATCAAATAAATATTTTGGGGGTAAAGAGATTTTCTTCAATTAATTAATTTTTGTTTAAATAAAGTTTTTCTATCGATTATATGTTAAAAGACAAAATTATTTGGTTAAATAGTGACTTTTCCAAAATCTAAATAAGACTATTTCTGAAATTTAAAATAAAAAAACTAGCAGTACAACTACTTTTATGATTATGGGTTAGTAAATCACTTCTAAGCTTAGATGACGTGATGTCTTAGGTAGTTACTATAATATTCTTGTAGGGTTCTTTCAAATTTGTGTGTTTTTTAGTAAATAAACACAAAAATCATGCCATATTCTCACATAACAGCGGGCATTCAATCAATTTAGTATAATATGCATACAAAACAACCCTCAATTCAACAATATTTGTATAATGTACCTCAGCCATGCTGCAAGATGGACGAGGTGCCGCATATCGTCCAACTGGTGAAATTTGTGTTACTTGCGTGCTGGGCGAAGATGCATCCATTTGCCTTATCCTCTTCTTATTATCGTCACCAATGAAATGTGGTCCAAATAATGCGGTGTTAGGACTGCTCATTATGCATCGTAAATAATGTTAAAATGAAATAAGAGTTAAGTAGAAGTAAGTTAGTACAAAATGTATGCAAATTAAGTAAGTGTGGTATGGTATATGAATTATGGGTGTACTCTGTACGTGTGTTGAAGAAATGGTTTCGTCACAAAAAAAATAAAAGAAAAGCAATACATATACATGTCGCGTGTTTTAAGCTTATTTCTAGACTTTATGTCACAACTTGCGTGTTTTTCAAATATTTTAATTTACTATGCAGATACATTTATTTAGATTGCTGGCTGGCTGACATACCTGTCGGTAATGTGTAATCCATTTGCATGTTGTTGATTGTTGTTCTCGGTAGTTGGGGAACCAAAAAATCCTTCATATAGAACAAAATTATTCGACTGAGGAATAGTTTTTTCTAGTCCATAGTGTTTCTTTAAGAAACCCAATAGCTTCTCCGATGGTCTGTCGATTGAGAGCTTAATGGGAGCCCAATTTTCTTCTGCGAGCATAGCTTCAAATAAATCTTTGCCCAAACCGGCTCTTTGACGCGATTCATGGATATAAAAATCAAGTATACAAGGAGCATCATCAACTTTCTTCGTTTCACCGGATTCGTCAAATAAATAAAGTGATTTCGTACCAACCTTAAGGAGTCCGATAACAGCACCACTACAAATGATAATTAAATAAACAATAAATAACAGATTGTATGAAAGTATAAAATGTAAATATAAGTGTGTGTGAGGTGCGACCAGTAGAATTTGTAGGTATTTTTGAACATAAATAATTAAACCGTTGGATTGTTTAATTTATGTATTTACTTGAACGAATAATAAATTAAAAGCCACTGGAAGGAAGAGACTTACTCCTTAAACGACAATTTTGTATTAAAAAATGTTTATAGACGGGAAAAAAAAAACAAAACGCAACAAAAAAAGCTATTGAGTCAGTCATAGGACAAACTATGTTTGTAAAAAAAAAAAAATAATGGGAAACTTGATGTTAAAAAATGGATACACGCACTAATCACGAAGGTTATAGCATAAAATATGATCGGAGTTGGAGATTCACTGCGGGCAAATGAATCAAAGCAATCCAAATAAGATTATCTAGAAACACCTCGTGATTTTTTGAAAGATTTGCAAGACTTAAAATAAATAAAAAACTTGTAATTTATTTTTATAAAAAATTAAAAATTAATGAAGCTATTCATAAGTACATAGATACATATAGACCGAGCGCCTACAGAAATTTTCGGATGTGAATGTTAGAAAGACCTCTTAGGTGGGGCCTTTTGCATCAGGACGAGCTCAAAGAACAATTAAAATCCAATTTCAAAATAAATTGTGATAGCTTTCCTTCTGATGACGAATATGGGGTCCAAAACCTTTCTTGTAGGACCGCCTGTCTGCAAGAAGCACTCGCAAAATGCAAAATATCGATTTTACAAATAATTGTCAAAGAAACATAATTCTTGTTCCGGATGATGGAGTACTTCTTATTGCTAAAATGAGGGTCCAAGACCTTTGACGTGGGGCAACCAATCTCTAAGACGCACTTGAAAATGCAAGAATATCGAGATTTTACAAGTAATAAGGCTTACGAATCCTTTCAATTTACAATAAATTAAAGAAAAACTATCATTATGAAATACAACCTTACACTTGCAAAGATTACATGATTGATGAGTTGACTTATTTGAAGGAATAATAACAAGGATTCAAGTAGGTAAATTATCAGTGATTCAAATTCATCACAAAATTATAAAGAAACATTCTTCTTAAAATGTCAAGCGATTAAGTTTAAAAAAAAAATATTACGAAGCCGACATCTTAATGTGTTCTTAAAACAGAAAAAGCTTTTCTTTGAATTCGTTTCGTTCTAGGCTTCATGTTCATAATTTTTCTAATCTTCATCAAAGCTTTCTTCATTGATGCTGCAAATCTAAATTTTTCAATCAAATTAAATTAAAGTGACATTTTTTTATAAGCTCGAAGATGTGGTTCTTGAAACATTGATCAATTGTCTTTTTAAGAGACGTCAGTGAATTTCTGTTTTTTTTTTTAAGAGGTTCTAGGTCTAATATACTCCTATGTATGTACATTATGTATATAATTATGTTGTTTGTACATATATTGTATACATTTTTGAAGTGGGTCATTGACGTTGAGGCGGTCGCAAGGTTCTTAGAGATTTTAATCACACGATGCACATTCACAACAGAACCTTTCAATTTTCCATTTAAAATCTTTACACTACTTGTGACCGTCTCAATGTGAATGGTTCTTTTAATAATCATCTCAGATTTAAATAATAAAATTATCCAAAAGAGCATAGAACAAAGCATTTGAAGCAGTTGATTTAATGATTCAATATTCTTCAATACAAAATTAAAAAAAAAAACACAACTCACTTGTGACCTGCACCTACATCGGCGAGTAAATATATTTTTTGGTTATCGGACATTCTTAGCCGCTGGGAAGTAGTGACCGCTTTGGATAGCTTTTGTGAAGTTGCCGATAATTCACCAAGTGTATCAATTATCTCGGACATCTTTGAGGTTGTATCCCTGAAAACATTTTGCAATAATTATATATTTTGTTATTAATCTTAAATATAAATTAAAAACTTACAACGCCATGCGTCGGTCACCTCGAAAAGTATGTGGCAACAGATTGGAAGTTATCTTCACAATTGGCTGAGGGAATAAGGGTTTGATATCAAATCTGAATTCCACCATAATGTTGTTAAGTATTTATGTGCAGCACCAAAGTGTGGTAAGAGATCTGTAAATATATTTAATTCGTGATATAAATAAGATAAATAAGATATAAATCAAATCAGAATTTTGATCTAAATCTTTTCAAACCATCAAACTTTAGACATCTGATTTTTGTGATTTATACATTTTTATAATTTGTTTTCATTTTCAAAAGCGACATTTTGTTTTACTTTTTATGTTGAATGCATTAAGCAAATCAAAAGAAAGACAAGCAAAAATAATAAGTTATAACAATAATGATTGTTTATTCACTGTGAAATTACATAATTGTTCCGGTGTTTCTCGTAATCATCAGAGCAGAGAGATAGATAAATAAAATTACGAATGCTTGAAGACCATTCAAACATACATATTTACAAATAAACAAAAGAAGTAGGCATTTAATATGATTTCATGATGGAGATAATAATAAGAAAAACTGAATGGACGTTTATTAAAAGAAGCAACAATTTTAATGATTTTAACTTTTGTTTTAAGGCATCTTAAAAAAATGCTTCTATAAGGACGATACAAACTTAAATAAGATTTAAAGGAAGAGACATTATATAGAATTCGAAATTAATAATAAAAATGGTAGCGCCTAACCAAGTATCGAGTTGATAAATTTAGAAGTTCGACAGCACTACAACGATCGATGCAATTCAAAATGCTGTCAAACAAGCACAAATGTGCATCGACTCAGGAGATGGTTAGTTTCCCGATGTCATTTTTTCAATTTAGGCGCCAAATTTTAATGGTAGATTTTATGAGACTTTGGAAAGTAAAATCAGTAGTTATTTTGATGCCAAAATAAAGATCTTGCCTTATTTATTTCTGGCAAAAAAGAAAAAGTAATTTTGGTCAAGCTTTTCAAGTGAAATGAGTTTTATGATGTCAAGGATTGAACTACCTTACTAATGATCATTAAAATATTCAGTCTTTTTGGGTGGAAGGTTGGGCCTATTTGAAATTTTTGTTTGGCTTGGAATATTAATTAATTCCGAAGCTTTATTTGTACATCAAAATAATAAATAATTTTACTTCATAGACGCCTCAAAACTGAAGAACAAAATTTTCAATGAAGAGTTTCAATGATAGCTATAATTGGCAACTTAATAGGTACGTTCAGACGACCCAAGGGAAATGATATTCAGTCACCTGAACGCAAATTTGACCAAGGAAACTAGGTATTTTTGAAATGTCAAACTTGGAACTTTACTTCAAACTTTTTGCCTTAGTTGATCGTGAAGAAAGTACCGATATTATTTATTAATTCCACAAGTGAAAAATTGTTCTGTTTGGGATCAAAGATAACTGTCACGAAAGAGGAAAATATTTTCCCTTCTTGTCAAATTTGTTCCGACAAATTCCCTGCGTTCAAGGATCCAGAAATCTGAATTTTTGAGGCTTCTGATTGGTCAGCTGTCAAAAAAAAATCTGAAAATTCAGATGACTTTTCGTTACGTTTGCTTACGTTTTTCAGATAAAAATTTTCATCTGAAAATTCAGATGACAGCAAAAAAACAAGACAAAAAATAAGAATCTGCACATAGAAGCTGAACTTAATATTAGATGCAGCTATTTTGTGTTCTGTTTCCGGTTTGGTACGACTTGTTGGTTTTTTTAAAGTTTTGTTTTCTTGTAAGTGAATAAATAAAAAATAAGATTGAGAAGTAGTTTTGGGGCGACTTTCCTTTACGACATCCCGATTTCGAAGTTGATTTTTTTTTTTTAGGGGTAGGTAGGTATCTCAAAAGAAAATTTTCCAAATTTTAAGGTGAGGAAACCCCCCTAAATACAATTAAAAAATGTTTAAACTTTTTAAAATCGGGTTTTTTGTTGCACTTTTTACACAAGGAATTTGGAAACGCAGATATCCTCATTGGATAGATTATCACTAGAAAACACTAAATATCTCAATGTTAAGGATAGGCAACATTTATAAGTATTTTTAATTAATTTTAGAACTTTTTGTTTAATGAAAATACATAATACTCCATTTCAATAACAAATCAAAGAAATGTTAAATGGTCTGTTTAGCATTGCGAGACACGTATTTTGTTTCCCTTGTGCTTTTATTTTGGGAAATTTTGCGGGAAATTTAAAACTTGATTATATAAATACAGTGCTTGCATACAGCATTACTGCGTATAAAGAGCGAGGTATGTATGGGGGGGCATGCTGCCCCCCTGCAACCCCCCTGCTTGGCCTCATTATAGGATTTGGGGTGGGACAAGGTTTGGTGTATGCAAAGTTTCTTTTGCATTTAAAAAATATGGATTAAAAGAAAACATCCCAAAACCAAAGTGTATATCTGGCAGTACTTACCATGCAATGACATTTGAGTCTTTATTTATTTTCCATGCATTTTGTATGGAAAAAGTGAAAGTTTAAAAATTAATTAAAAATACTTATAAATGTTTCCTCACCCTAAAATTGTGATATTTGGTGTTTTTTAGTGAATATCTATCGAATGAGACTATCCGCGTATCAAAATTCGGGATGTCGTAAAGGAAAGTTGAGCCGTAGTTTTTTCCATGGCATTTTGGCTTTAGTTTTTCCTTAGCAAAAAGTGAAAGTTTTACCCATTTTTATTTATAATAATTACATTTGGTGGGAAAACGTGAATAAGACGTGTATTTGGGAGTAATAACTGTTAAAGTTGACAGTAACTTCTGATTTCTGTATAAAGCTTTCTGAACGATTTTTTAGTTGCAAGTGAAAAGTGTGGCTTCAACTATTTTCTTAGGTATTATAATCCAAGTAAAAACAACGAACAAGCTTTTTCCAGTCAACTTACATAGTAACTTCCTCGTCAGAGTCACTTATTATGCGACAAAAAAAGTTCTTCCTTATATTACTTTCAGTAAAATCAGCAGGTAAACACAAGATTTTGGCAGAAAAAAAAAATATATGACATTTGGCTAAAATTTCAGATTTTTTGTGCGTTCAACGTTACGTTTCAGTACTGAATTTTCAGATTTCTGCCGATGAACGCACCCATTTATTGTGACCATTTTGTACTGGTGGTCAAATGTAAGGTGTCAGATAAGAAAAAATGTCAGTTTGAAATCAAATTACAAAAAAGTTGTAAATTAAGGGTTACCCAATCTTTTTTTTTTTTAATTTTTGGTAGATGTGTATAATTCTTTATTTTATTAATCTTTTTATCAATCAAATGATTTTCTTAAAATGAATAAAGGAAACCTCTCTCCGAGAAGATATTTACAAAGTATTGGAATATTTGTATACTTTCTCTTTATTGTAGTTTTACTTATAAAAAAAAAATTATTTAAAATTTTATTATTTAAATATGTCTGTAATTAAAGGATATTTGTTTCTTTAATTTAATAATTTTTATACGTGTATGTAATTTTTTTAATTCTGTTTTTTGAGTAGTAGACTAAGAGCCGACAGCAGATTTTGGATGTAGAAAGCTTCATTTAAAGCTATTTGAAAAGTCGAAGTCTTGCAGTCCACAAAATCAAAAAAAAAATATGAATGCAACTTCGGAGGTAATCGCTTAAAAATATATGCACACGATACCTATTTAGCTATTGTCGTTTTGACGATAGTGTTTTGACGATTATCGCCTTACGTGAAGCAAATATTTTATTTTCAAAACGATATCGCCCAAACGATAGTCATTTTCAGTTTTACGGAATGCAAGACTATCGTCAAAGCGCTGTCGTCGAGTGATAATCGTTTTACGGAATGAGTGCCCTGAACGCGCCTTAAAGTAGAACTAAGTTTTTTGCTGGGCGAGTTGAAGTTAAGAATAAAGTGTCAAAGTGGCAGGATCTTTGAAGCATTTTTTTTGTTGTGCATTCACGTGCCGCAGGTAATTTTTTGTGTTTGAAATGGAAATTCAAGGAATACACAATTTTACTTATAAAATAACAAATAGAAATAGAAAATGGAAACTGTGGTTTCTTTTTATTTATTTTTAAATCAAATTTTGTTTCTTGCTTATCTCAAAAACACAGTTTAGAGGCTTTTTGTGTTTTTTGAGAACAGAATAACCCAGGTTTTTCTGACAATTCTTGGGGTTGTCAAGAAAACCTGGGTCAACCCTGGGTAAACTTCAACGAACAAACCTATTATTGCTATGACCTATGACGTGGTGTGAATTAGTGAGGAAACCGTTCCCGACATTGTGACATTCTATTCTCTCTGAGAGTCTCTCATAAGAGGATTTCATACTCACTTCTCATAATTTGAAATTTAGTTCGAAAAAGTGCGAACAAATGAAGGAATAAAACTTTTATAAAATAGCTTTTGCCTCCCCTCGCATCTAACTTTAAATTGCAAGTTATTCAAAAAGTTATCAATTTCCACTATATTTTGTTTTAATTCTAAACAAAAATTTCATCATAAAATTGCATCAGCCATCAATCGTTCTATTAACAAAACAATCTCGATGTATTTACTTAGTTATTAATTTCAGAACATGTGTTCGTACTATACTTAAAGGCCATTCACATGAGAGCGAACAACGAACGACTAATAAACGATTAAAACGGGATTTAACACATTTATAAACCCTTAATTCTTCAAAGAAAAACTAGACAAAATGATAGAAACCTTACTAACGCTTGTATTGAATTACTAAAATTTGTATTTTAATTCATAATATAAGACAAATTTGAGTAAACAAATTGGTCGTTGCGAATAAATTTAATTCGCGACGACCAATTTATATTTTCAAATTTCTCTTATATTATCAATTGAAATGCAAATTTTAGTAACTCAACATTAACACCAATCAGATTAAAGCGCTTGAGTAAACGATTCGTTTTTAAGGTAGTTTCGTGTTTCGTCTTTTTTACATATTAGGTGAGGGTGTAGGAAGAACGAAGTAACGAAAGTAAGTATGAAAATTTTAAGACTTTTTCTGATTGAACTTTGACATTTATGATTTGACAAACGAGTAGAGACGAGGGATGCTTATGTTCTTTAATGGGGTGTTCTTTTGGTAAATTCATGTTGAATTCCTTACAACCATTTAAAATCGATTTTTTTTTTGGTTGCAAGGAACACACAAAAAATCAAATTTTTCGCGGTCGATTGTGTGTGTGCTATTTGACAGTGGTTTTCGTGCAAAAAGTAAACTAATGTCGTTTTCCATTTGAAATCCAGAAGGCTTCCGAAGCGTCTTCTTTTGAGAACAGAAATTCTCTTCTTGATTTCAAATCAGAATCCCTCGAGAAGCACCAATACATTCAAACTTTCAAACTCAAACGTCAAAACAAACTGTGGTGCAGATTCATATTATTTTTAAAAGTCAATTCCATTAATTGTGCACTCAAAAACAAAGAATTTAATATAAATTAATAAAAAAATAAGGAAAACAAAAAAAAAACTTATTGTTTGTAAGTTAGGGATGGATACGCTATTGTTTTTAATATTATTTTTTTTTTGTGCCAGCAAAAAGTTTTTAACTAGTGCACATTATAAATTCAAGTGTATCCAGTTTATCACGTCGGGTTTTTAACATAAAACATATGTATTTCGGAGAAAAGTTGCAGAAATAAACAGAAATAGTTGTGCGGCCATTAAAGTAAAAAAAAACAACCTAAATTCATTAAAAATACTCATCAATCGAGGAAAAAACATTGGCGAGGACGAGCTTTATATCTTTAATTGTCTTTGAACACTTTGAATCCAAGTTAATTGATATTTTGATAACTTCTTATTAACAATTAACTATTTTTTGATTAATAAAAATTTGTTTTAATAATTTAATTGTTTAATAACATTTAAATATAGGACGAACACTTAAGAATATTTGTTAAACCCGCCGCGCCGCAGAATACTTTCAACTGTAGTGAAATGTTATACATTGCTAGTGTGTGTTAAATCTATTTGACACTCGCTGAATATGCAAGATTTGTTTTGAAAGAATAAAATCGATTTTGTTTAGAAAAAAATCGATTATGTTCAGAAAAAAACAAACGATTTTTTGGTTGTATGGAATTCGACATCAGATTTTGATCTGAAAATTGATTTTTTTCGTCGCGAATGGTATACGATCACAGATTGATTTTTGCGTTTTTATTGTATTGGTGTACAATATATGCCTGTGAAACTATGGCGATCCAAGCTTGTCAAACTGATGGCTGTCAATTGTTCTGTTGTGTAGTGGTGTTAGTAAAAGAGAGGTAAATCTACCGAAAAATCCAGACCTGCAAAATTGAATGTCAAAATCTGTGTGTTTGCGGATCTGAAGGGGAAAAAATCATTTTTTTTTTACCAAAAGAAAACCCCATAAGGCTCCTCCAAATCAACAACGAAACATTCGCCATTTTGTTATATTCGATGTCTTTATAACCCATTTTGACTCTAATTCCAAATAAAAAATGTTGTTGTTTTTTGTCTGAGGAAGACTTTGATCTAAATTCTTAAAAAAAAAAACAACAAAAAGAAAAACAATAAAGAGTTTGGTAGCCTCTATTGATTTTTCTGTTTCATTACAAGCACTTTGAATGCAATTATATTATTCAAGGGTCATCAAGGTACAGACAATATTGTAGACACTGATAATAACTAGTATAAATGGAATATTTTATTTCAAACAAAAATCTGGTTGAAGCTAGTTCTTAAAAATTGGAAATTTTAAGAGGTTATCATTGATCATAAATTATGTTTTTTGTGTGAACATAAGGAATCATGAATTGACCTCATGATGCGAAGTAAAAAAAACAAATTTTTTGTCATCATACTGTCCGTCGGCTTCTTTGCCTGTACATACCTACCTGTGGATGTATCTACTTATATCATTATAGAACGTTTTAATTTGGTACAACCTACATATGTCATCGATTTTTTTTTGTAACTACCACAGAATGATTTGCTCAAAAACAATATTATTTTATTATAGCTTTACCATTCTTTTTATCCTAAAAGTTAGTATAATATGCCTGTTTGGCAACGTGAAAAATTCATAAGGTTTCGAACACTCGAGGTTTTTTTCCTTAGGTTTCTGACAGCAAATCATGAAAATTTGCAAGAAATTCCACGTTAACAAACAAACCTAATATTGCGTTAAAAAATTTTTCAAATGTTTTTTACTTGCGGTGTCATTACGATGATAAGGAAGACGAAAAAATTGGGTCTCAATTCTGTCTGTCCGTTCGGCTATAACCTTAACGGCTGAATCGATTTTCTTTAATCTTGGTACACATACCTATGTAGTTATTTTTGGTGATTCTGCCCACACTTTTTTTTATTATTTTAAGGGCCGAAAATAACGGTACCTGACATACAATAATTGTTTTAGCAATTTTACAAAATCTTATTTTTCTAAAAAACGGCTCCACAACTTTTCTTAACAAACATTCAGTAAATTTCTTTCAATAAAAGCAACCTTTAGATGGGAAATCACTTTTCTAAAAATGGTTATTAATGGTACCTCGCAAAGACCTATTTTTTATTTTCAATTTTCTTTAAAACAGTTATTCTGATTTCAATAATTTTTTAAAAGTTTTTTAATGAGTTTTTCTTACCAACATTTTCAAAAAAATATTTTTTTGTAAATCAAAATTTTAAAAGCAAAAATATGATCGATTTTTATAAAACTCTGTATTTAATTTTATACTTTTTAAATTATTTTAAGAAAATTTGACAATTAAACTTTTTGTGTATGCTTAAATAAGTGCAATGTACTAGTTCCTCTCATAGAAAGTTTTTTTTTAATTTTAAAAAGAAAAGTTTTTGATTTTTTAAAAAGAGTTTTTTTTTAATCCGATGTCTCAAAAACGGGTAGACTAGTGTTTCCCAACGTGGGGCAATTCAATTTTTCAGGGGGGTAATTTACCATTCTGATGCTTCACATCTATTTAAGATTTCAATATTAAAAGAACCAAAGGAAATAAAGATCTCACTTTCGCACTAATTTATTTTCGAATAGTGTCTGGACTCAATCTTGGCTTGTTCAAACTTTTGTCTGTGACAACTTGTGAACACGCTTTTTTAGATATTCTGTAAGAAACAAAATATTAGCATGAAAATATTTTTTTTAAATATTTGTGGAACTTTTTGATTCTCTCAAGCAGTAAACTGGGAGCATAAATTTGCAAACGGTCGCTTATAAGGCCTTTGTGAGAAGGGCTGGCCACGATACCAAACCAAACGATACTTTTGTAAGTATCGTCAAAATCGAAAAATGTCAGTATCGTCGTATAACTCCGTTTCGTTTAATCTCGTGCAACCAAGTCTCGTCTCGGTATCGTTTCGTATCCTTTTGGAGCTGGTATGTTCTCGGTATCGTTTTGGTTTCCGATACCGATACCAAACGATACCGAGACTTTTCTGGTATCGTGAACCTATTTATGAGTCTTGGTCGATATTTTCGAAAAACTTGACTCAACTTTATAAGAAACTTCAAGGAAAAAATATATAACTCTTCCAGAAGCAAAAACGAAGATCTTTGGCTTCGCTACCCTTATTGATATTTCAGAAAATAATTTAAAACTAAAATTTTGACAGGTTTTCAATGTTTTTGAAAATGTGAAGTGAACTGATACCGCTATAGAATCACATTTAAAAAATGTATCGCTGGATTTAAAAACATAATTTTCTGGTTGTGTTAATTTACTCCTAAACTTTAATAATTCAAGTTTTTTAATGAATATTTCAAAATTTTGAATGTTGAAAATTAAACATAATTTTGGGGGTAAATAAACATTTTGAAAAACTATACTAAAACTACTTAAAGCTACTTAAAAATATTTACAACAAGAACAGCCACAGCTGTTTTTTTCAGTTTTTGACTGTCCCTGTTTAAAAACCAAATCAATCAACTTAACATATCATTACAAAAATTTCAAAGTTCAACCACCAGAACTGGTTCTCCTGTTCTCCTGGTTCTCCTGTCTTTTCGATTAAACAGTGGTGGTCCAGTATAACGGATGATATAAGGTCCATTTGTTACATCGAAAATACGTTATATTGAACACGTTTAAGCTTTTTTTTATTTCTAAATACTTTATCTAGGTGCAAATTAATACTATTAGTTTGTGGTGAAATTGCGTTCTATTATCAAGCTGCAGAAAAGAACTTTTGCTCTTTTCAGTTTGTTAGTATCACTAATATAGTTTTAGGAAGGCCGCCCTCGTCATCAAAAATAGATTATTAGTGGTTGTTCTTGGCAGTTTTTTAATTTTGTACTTTTCAAGGTTCATCTTTAATAGATTTGTGTGGTCAGAGGAAAATGGATAGACTTAATCTGTGATTTTCAAGTCCAATCTGAAAGCTTTTCAGCACACTTGCCAATTGTTATTGCAGAGTGTAGAGCCACTGTTGGTGGACGTGAATCAGTTTTGCCCACCATGAAATGGAGACCAAATTTTATCCCACAATATCAGACAGCCTTTGGCAGAAAAATGCAGAACTTGGGAGAGATTTTGACAGAAGAAATATCGGAAAATTACCGAACCCTTCAGGAAGCAATACGAGAGTCAGCAATAAATAACCTTCTCAACCCAACCGATATTCAAGCCCCTGGTTCGATGGAGAATGCTATAGATTACTGAATACTTTTAGGCAAACAAATTTACAACCTTTCAAAGCTCAGTACTTAGCATGTTATCGACGATATAAAAACCTGCGTATTAAGAAAAAATAGCAGCACTTCTGGAATAACGTCCAAAATATAGCTGGATTACAGAATATATCAAAGGTGTCAGTGGATTTAGATACTCTTGCAATATACTTTTCAAATTCACGGAACAGATCTCTTTTCCAATACGCAATGCCTCATATAGTAGTAGAAGAGTTAAATAAACAAATTGAACCCCAAGAAATAAACAGAGCGCTAATCAGATCAAAAAACAATAAAGCTGCAGGTGAGGAAGGGATCCCAGCGGAGTTTTTCAAATATGCCCCAGGGTCATTTACGGAAAAGTTAAGAAGCACTTTCAATCAGATGTATGATCGTTGTGAAACAGCTGGCTGTTGTAAGAAAGCTCTAGTCTATCCCATATTTAAAAAAGGCGATAGCTCGGTTCCTGAAAACTATAAAACATCTGTTTTAACAGGAAGAAAATTATTTGCTGATATCATGAACAGCTGGTTAGTTAGATGGGTTGAAGCAAATAAGCGTTTGAGCATATTTCAAGCAGGATTTCGAGTTGGATATTCAACGGTTGACCAAATTTTTGTGCTGACCTGTGTAACCGGAAACTTTATGGATAGAAAAAAGAACTTGTACTCAGTCTTTGTCGACTTCAGAGCAGCATTTGATAAAATCAAACTAACGTCAGTGGGTGTTTCATATGAATTTGTTCAAATGCACGTTGAAATACTTAAAGACACAAACGGTCAAATTTATAGCGAAGGCAAAAAATCGCAGAACTTTAGTACCACTGCTTCCACAGGGTTGTATATTAAGTCCACTTATATTCTTTTATTTATTGACGACTTGATCAATTACTTATCCGGATTAATAACTTTTTCAGGGACCCTTATTAAAGTCCTCTTATATGCAGATGAACTAGTCCTTCTGGCAGAGACTCCACATGCGTTACAGCTGATGATAAATCAATTAGAAAAATATTGTGAACTATGGGACCTTAATATAAACTTATCTAAGACAAGAACTTTGATTTTTGGAAGTTTTCGAATACAGCTGGCTACTGAACGATGGACGCTTAACAACGAACCAATAGAATGTGTTTCTGAGTTTAAATACTTAGGAGTAACTCTGTCATCAAATTTAAGTTTTGCCAGCCACATTAATGCTGTTGTCAATTCCTTTCAACTTTTTCAATATCAATTCATTTTTTGGAAAGCTATTATTCGGTTCTTGAGTTTTCTGTTTAATTCAAGTTGATTGAGTAAATAGTTTTTGAGAAATTTAGTTAAGTAAAATTTTAAGAAAAGAAATTAAATTTTTTTCTTCTTGAAAATTTTATCAAAATTTTACATAAATAGGGTAAATTTTTTTTTCCAAAATGTATTGCTTTATTGCATTCTAAGTCGAATACAAGAAATCGCATGCCAATTCGTACCTTACTTTCTAAGATTAAAGAAATGAAGGATCTTTTCCATAAAAAAATGTTTTGTTTTTCGCGTTTTTCTCAATAGTCTAGTCCCTTTATACATCACACCTTGCGTCAGATCTGTTACTTACTTTACTTTACTTAAGATGGCGCTCACAGTCCAGGATGGACTACGGCCTCAACCAACAAGCCCCTCCAGCCAGCTCGGTCCCTAGCTAACTGCCTCCAGTTACGCACTCCAAGTTGGTTGAGGTCGCTCTCCACTTGTGTGCGCCACCTTAGGTGGGGTCTTCCTCTGCTGCGCAGACCATCAGGGGTGGATTCGAAGACTCGTCGGGCTGGTGCGTAGGTGTCCATTCGCTCCATGACCCAGCCATCTCAGCCGCTGTATTTTCAGCTTTTTGACCAGGTCGACGTCGCTGTATAGCCCGTAGAGCTCATTATTAAATCTTCTCCTCCATACTCCTCGATACAGACTGGACCGAAGATCACCCGAAGAATTTTCCTTTCAAAGCACCCAAGCAGACTCTCATCTGTTTTTGACAGAGTCCATGCTTCTGCCCCGTACAGCAGGACCCGGATGATAAGGGTCTTATATAAAGTCTCCTTGGTTCTTTGAGAGAGGGCTTTACTATTGAAATGCCTTCTTAGCCCGAAGAAACAGCGATTGGCCAGAGTAATTTTTCGTTTGATTTCTGCACTGATGTCATTTTGCGATGTAATAGTGGAGCCCAGGTAGACAAAGTCCTTGACAACTTCGAAGTTGTACCTATCCATCGTGACGTTTTGCCCGAGTCGCCGATGTTGAGATTCCTTTCTCGATGATAGCATATACTTCGTCTTGTCCTCATTAACAGCCAAACCCATTTTCGTCGCTTCCGCTTCAATACTTGCAAACGCACCGGTAACAGCTCGCTTCGTTCTTCCCATGATGTCAATATCATCTGCATAAGCAAGTCGCTGAACGGACTTTTGAAAAATTGTACCTCGGTTGTTGACTTGCGAGTTGCGTACAATTGCTTCAAGTACGATGTTAAAGAGGTTGCATGATAATGCATCGCCCTACCTCAAACCTTTCTCGACATCAAAGGGGTCAGTGGTGTTTTACCGACTTTGACGGAGCAGCGAGATTTCTCCATCGTCATCCTGCATAGGCGTACGAGTTTAGCAGGGATGCCGAGATGCGACATGGCTCTGTACAGCTATCATACGCGACTTTGAAATCTATAAAGAGATGGTGTGTATCGATTTGAAACTCCTGGGTTTTTTCCAAAATCTGTCGGAGTGTGAACATTTGGTCGACGGTTGATTTGCCGGGCCTAAAACCACACTGATAGGGGCCGATCAGATCGTTGACAAATGGTTTTAAGCGATCACACAGTAAAGATGACAGAATTTTGTATGCGACGTTGAGGAGACTTATACCTCTGTAGTTGGAACAATTCAGAGAATCTCCTTTCTTGTGGATGGGGGACACTATACCGAGGTTCCATTCATCAGGCATACTTTCTTCCGACCAAATTTTGAAGATAAGTTGGTGTATACTCCCTACCAAGTCATCTCCCCCTGCTTTGAATAGCTCGGCTGGCAGGCCATCTGCACCAGCAGCCTTGAACGCCTTAAGCCTAGCTATCGTTAACCGCACTTCATTTAGGTCGGGTGGACGGAAATTTTGGCCATCGTCGTCCAGGTTGAATGGATTATTCTGCCTCACAGCGGAATTTGGACTATCATCGCCATTTAGCAGTCTAGAAAAGTGTTGTTTCCAGATCCTCAGCACCGACTGTGTGTCTACCACCATATTCCCACTCTCGTCTCGGCAGGCTTCCGTTCTAGCCTTGTAACCCTGGGTAGATTGCCGTAGAACTTTCAAGCGTCCCCCCTGCCGCTACAGTCCTCAATAGACTTGACCGCCCGCTTCGCATGCTCTCTCTTTTTCCTTCTGAGAAGCCGGCGTTCCTCCTTTCGTTTTTGCCCGTAGAGCTCACGGGCTGCCCTCTCAGCAGCTCTGGTTCTAGTTTGCAGCATTGACTGGTAGGCTTCGTTCTTGGCTGCATGCGCCAGCCGGCATTCTTCATCGAACCAGGGGTTTCGTTGTGGTCGCCTAGTGAAACCCAGCACATCAGTGGCGGCACTTCTGATGTGCTGTGTTGACAGTGTTTCCACTGGTCCTCTGCAGTTTGTGCTGGTGGTGGAGCTGCTGAAAGGTTACGGGAGACTCGGTCCGCAAAGGTCCTAGCGATCTCTTGCGATTTTAACTTTGCTACATCAAATCTTTTCACAACATCCGTTCGGTGTTGTGGCGTCAAAGATATCCGCATACGTAGTTGGGCTACAACTAAGTAATGGTCCGAGTCAATGTTGGCCCCTCGGAACGTTCGGACATCCGTCAGATCTGTTAGTTCTGATATTTGTTGAGCTGTTTTTTGTTACTTCTATTTGCCTTGTAATTAATTCAAGTTTTCGACCTCGAGTGTTTTTTTATGAAATTGACCCTAATGTCTGAACGGGTTAATATAACCCCCCCTCTCTTATGATTTTTTTCTTCATTTGACCCTACACACAGCATTAAGTATTGTAATGCAACATATACTAAGTACCCTGTATTTGTTCTTATACTATTTAATATACGATTATTTGCTATAAATTTATAATTGCCAAATTTTGAAAAGCTGTCACATGGAAACTCTTTGGTCTATAGAGACGGTTTTAGTATAAAATTAAAGCTAATGCAATCAACTTGAAATTGTAGAACATAGTTTAATAAAAAAACAAGTCTTTTAAGGTTCAAATTGGCAATAACTGCTAAAAGCGTAATTTTTTGGATTCCTACTTTTTGTAAAAATTTTGACTTTAAAATTAAATTTCTCAAAAGCTATTCTTTTAATCAACTTGAACTAAACATTAAACACAAAAAAAGAATAATAGCTTTCCAAAAAGATAAGAACATTATAGTGTGATCTTTACTTGATTTTTAACAATCACTTCAAAATGCCTTTACTTATATGCAAATAACTCAAAAAAGGGATCAGGTACGATTTTGGGGTTTCACAATTTAGAATCCTGAGATCATTTGCAGAAAATCTGCATCATTACTTTTGGGATCCATTTTAATGAAATTTGTCTGGTGTCTTTAAGACCACCGTGTCCAATTGAATTTTAATTTTCATTAAGAAAAATCATTTGGCAAATTTTTCTTTGGCCATGATTCAAGAGTATAGGGTTGATGTGGTGACACTATTTGATATCGAGAACTACACATAATTAAAGTTATTTTTTAAGGATTTAAATTTCAGCAAAATGTCAACTGATTGAAATGAAATTTCAGCAAAATATTTAAGTCAATTGAATCTTGATAGAAACTGGTCAATATTCTCAAAACATTTATGAATATTATTTCCTCTTTATTGACCCAGCGCCAGTGGGAATTTACCTTAATTATGCTTTAATATGACAGCTGATAGGATCCCCTCAGATACTATATAGTTTTAAAAATATTGGCTTACGCAATTCAAAGCACGATTTCTGATAGATTAATGACTGTCGTCAACAACAGATAGCAGAACGAAAAAAAAAAAAAACAAAAATAAAATATACCCCCCTGGCAGCAAGCTTTGACCAAATAAAGCTTTGTTGCTAAAATGACGTCCGTTCGTCGTTGGTTTGCATAAAGGAAAAAAAATCAATCTGAATAATAAAGATGACAACGAATAATTTATTATTGTGTATACAGCGCGGCGTGAATACGTCGATAAGTCTTGTAACAATAATAAAAAAACATGTTTATCGTTTTTTGTTTGCTTGTATATCATGCCTTGATACGATTAGTAAAAGAATCTTTTGCGAAAACAAACAAGTGACCCCGAAACGCAGTAACACCTGTTCGATTAGTTCCCACATCTATTTTAAAAATATATTTATTATTAACTCTCATTACCTTAAATATTGTATATCAGGTAGTTTAGTACATGTATGGAGAAAAACAGCAATAAGCGAACACTTGAAAATGTTTTCTAGTTGCGGTGGGATGGAACATTGAAAATTTTAGATACGGTTACAAGCAATAAATTTAAAATTACAGGGCGAGGCAATACATAATTGCTTTATCTGTGACACATTTGTACCTATATAGTTTGGGCGTTATACAGAAATTATTAAGGGCTCAAATGATTTAATAAATCTGTTGTCAACTGAAACAAATGGTGGGTGGTAAAAATAACTATTCAATGACGATTATTACTCTTTTTCAGCAAAAACTATACGTAAGGAATTTTTCGGATTTAATAATAATTTGCTTATCATTTCCATTTCTTTTTGTTATTTATAAAGTTTTTAAACTACATAAAAACAAATCGGATTTTGATCAAATATATTTTTTAATCATCATATGGCAAACACGAATGTTGTGGTACAATTTACGCGGTCTTCAAAAGCCGACTGCATATAAATTATATATCGTTGAAACGGTTTTTTTGCACAGAAGTGTAGAATGCAAACATTTATTATATAACTGCACCACAAAAACTAAAAAACAATAAAATAAAATGGCGTAACAAGTGCGAGCAAGAGCGAGACCCAGCAATTATTTGTTATAATTATTAACTGTCGTAACCTTAATGTGACGTTTCGATTTTTTCCACCCACCAACCAACCAATTTTCCAGGATTGATTGGAAAGGTTACTGGAATGTGTAATGGCAGCATTCAGTGCTGCAGAAAATAATAATTATTAGCTCATAAGCCTGGGTCGAAAGCTCGATCGGATTCAATCCGGATCGAAATTTCGACCCAGGCTTATGACAATTCCAGGTGGAAAGATTGAATTCAAATGAAATTGAAGTAAAAGTTTTGCTTTCATTGTATGGGTGCGACGTTGTTAGTAAAGATAAATTTTGGCCATAAATAACAAACAACCAAAATAAGACAAAGATACAACATACAACTCTCTGTCTGGAAACAAAATACACAACTACGTACGCTCACCAACAAGCATCTGAAATCTCGATTCTTCAATCCTTCGACCTAGTGTTATTTAAAGGGTAGACAGTGTTTATTCAAGAGGACACAAGCGCCCAAGGTTTTTTGTTAAATTAACCTCTGTTTCTCAAATCCTACTCTCACCCCACCGTATTGAACATCTGGTGCATAGTACTTCAATCGAAGATTTGGTTTTAATCCCTGTGGACGGTTGTTGGGGGCAGCAAACGAGAGAGGAGAGGAGTGTTTCCACTAAGGCACCTTTCATCAAGGCATCAGCGGAAGAATTCTCCAGATGGAATCAAAGGTGGCGTCTACAGTCAGGAACTACTTAGTGAACACCTTACATATACGGACATATTCAGAGCTCAAGCTTATAAGGAGCGGTTAATCTGGCTCCCCGCCCTTGTAGTCATACTAAGGGTCTGGTCCTTCAGGCCAAGGTGACTTCCCGGCAACTTTAACCTATTTAGTTGCAAAGCAACAACAAGTCGGATAAACTGTTGACGACCCTGGCAAACGAAATAAGGATAATGAACTTCGAATCCGCTCCCCCTACAGTATGAAGAATATCCAAACGTTCCGAGGGCGAGGAGCCAACTTTGACTTGGACTTCTTCAAGCCTCAAGAACCAGTGGAAGAATTGCGGCCCGGAAGCCATTAGTGATGCCACCTCTGACGTGCTGGGCCTTACAAGACCACCATAATGAAATCCTTGATCCGACGAAGAATATCGGTAAGTGCATGCGAAACATCAGTCATACGAAGCGGAAGCTCTACGTAGAAGGATCAGAACTGCTCGCGAGCACTTTGAGAAGAAGACGAGAGAGAAACACCGGCTTCTTAGAAGGAAAAAGCGAGAGCATAAAAAGCGGAAATAGAGGGATGCCATTGCAGGAATGAAGTTCGGAGGATTTACCAAAAGATTAAAAAAAAAACTCCAAAGATTACAAGGCCCGAACTAATATGGAAAAACCATTTCAGTAAATTGTGTGACGGCGGTCGATGACTTATCGATATCCGCTACAATCCAATGAATCTGTTCACACGACAGAGTGAAGATAGAAATATCTAAATTTAAGTCTAATAAAGCCGAACTGTTCAAAGCGGTTGACGACGAATTGTTTGGGAGTATGCACTAGCTTATCTACAACATTTGGCCTTAGGAAACCATGTCCGATGAATGGAACCTCAGAATTGTTTGCCCGATCCTCTGGACTATACCAACTACAGAGGCAAACAAGATTTTCTCTGCTGTATCTTGGTGAACGCCTGAAGCCATTCAGCAACCTGATAGGCTTATATCAGAGTGGCCTTAGGTCAGGACTACGGCAAGTCTTGGAAAAAACCAGGATGTTTCATTGATTTCAAGGCCGCGTATTATAGTTTCAATGCTATAGATACGAGCGATAAATATAGCAATGTCTGGTTTTGGCACGCACCCCTCTTAAACTCGTTCATTTGTGTAGGATGGGCAAAGAACTCACTGATATTTTTGCTGTCAAAAAAGTTTTTAAGAAACGGCGACAAACTTTCATACGACTTCATCAACATCGTTCTTGAAAGAATAGTACAAGGCTCTCACGTCAACATTAGAATCACAATCTTCCAAAACTTCGTCCAATTACTCGCTTACGCCGACGATGAAGGCAATACCAAATTATATGCTGTCAACAAGAAAGCACACCTAACACCGACGTCTCGGACAGAACTTCACAAAATTAATTGGTCAAAGACTTGCTGTACCTAGGCTCTGCTCATTGAATAATACCAGCGTTAGTATCAAAGACCAAAGCCCTCTCTCGAGCAACTAAAGTGTCCTTGTATAAGGCACTTATCATCCTGGTCCTGATGTATTTTTGGCCTCGTCTGCGTAGATTTTCAGTGAAGAAAAAATAACAACAACAAACGATGTACGATCTGTACCGCAATACCAAACTAGCCACAAAAGTGAAAAGCCAACGACTGAGGTGGCTGGATCACCTAGGACATCAATGCTCCGGTCCAAAAAGTATTTGAATTTAATCCCGTGGAACGGCGCATTAGAGGAGGACAGCGTAACAGATGGCGCATGGAAGTGAAAAAAGACTTCAACTAACTTGACAAAATTAATGGAGACAGCTAGATAGATATAAAGCCTGGTGGAAGAAGCTTGTTGGTTAAGGCCTGATCTACTCTAGCACCACCTTACGTTAGTAAGTAATACAATAGAAGCTAAGGTCTTTGTCTACATATCTTGGATTCACATTACCAACGGAAAATGACATCAGTGTAGACCGTATATAGGACCAAAGCGGAGACTTACAACTCTCAATCATTCTTTTGTGTGTCGTTGGCAGGAATGGAGGGGACAAAAAATTGTTTGATTTGCCAGTTTCTTCCAATTGAAGCGTGGGTGTTAAGATTGCTGTGGTTTTTTTTTATAGTCTACACGGTAATGTGCAGAGTTCCATCAGTGGATGAAAAGATGTTCCAAAATTGCGAAGCCAAAAACAACCGCCAATAATATTCAGCTTGTTTATAGTGAAAACGGGTCTTAGAAGAATAACAATGTGGAGGAAGAATCAGGCGACCAAACAAGTGTTCAACCCGTCTACAACAAGACGCACAACTTTTGAACAAAAAAAACATTTTTTGTTTAAGTTAGCTGAGGCTGGGGAATCGAACCAAAACCTTTGGTATGACAGTCTAACGCGCTAACCAATATGCCAAGAGGTACTACTGAAGTAAATCCTCCGTTAAAGAACAACAGAGCCCCTATACAAGAACTTGGTCATCCCGATCCTGCTATATGGATGTCAAACAAGAAGGCATGATTATTTGTTTGGTTGTTTTAAGATGTAAATTCTTCATGTGATATATTCTGTCTATAGTGTGTATCGATGGATCGTAAAGATTCAATAACGAAACGAGCTCTAAATGCAGCGCTTTCAATTTGGTCAAAACCTTAAAATACAGCTACTGAGATGGCCGGTTCACTTTATGTATGAATCTACCCCTGAGAGACTATACGCTGCAGAGAAAGATCTCGCTTCAGGTGGCGCGCACAGATAGAAAACAACATCAACCAACTTGGTGCGCTTAACTGGAGGCAACTAGCTTAGGACCGATCTGACTGAAAAGATTTTTTGACTGAGGCAGTGGTCTATGCAGGACTCTAAGCGCCATCTAAAGTAAAGAAAAGTAATTTAACAATTTAAGAGAAAGAAACCTAAATTTTTTTGAAAACTTTCCATATTTACAACATTTTTGGGAACTTGGAAAATTTGTCACTTGAAAACTTTCCAAAAGAGATAAGAGATAAAATCAAAAAGAATAAAACCAAGCTAAGTGTTCGGATTCTGATTAACTTCAAATAAACTATTTAGGTTCATATTATTTTATTTTCAAAAACTTACTCATCTTAGTAACAACAAAAAAACAACAAAATATTCCATAACTCATGCGTCACACTTAAAATACATAATTTACTCTTTATCTTTAGGTTTACGAAGGTATGATATAAATTTAGCTGAAATTTAATTTGCATTTATGTATAGGAAAAATTTTACCTGACAAGTAGGTCGACCGCGCTTCAAAATTTGCGACTTAATAATTTCACAATAACAGAAAGTATCTTATCGTTTAAAGATAATAGACCTGGAATCAAAAACACCTAACCACGATTTGTTTTTTTGTTGCAGTAGCATGTTTAAATACTAGTAGTTCATCAACATTACAAACAAAATGTATGTATATCATGTGTGTACTTACATAGTACTGGCACCCCAACAGTGTTAGGTCAAAACAAAGTCACATGTTTAATAGATAAATATCATTTTTAGAGTTCAACAACAACAACAACAAAAAGAAAAAAACGTGAGTTTTATTGTTTTTATCCAGAAACATAGAATTTGTTCTTTCTCTCAAAGTAAAGACCCACTTGATATTAAATTGTTTGTATAATAAATAAAATACGTAGGTCGAAATACAGTCTTTTAATTGTTGCAAAGTGATAAGAGCATATGTGCATGTAAAAGACCAGAGAAGGCGTGATCATATATGTTCCCTTTGTTGTTTCAGATCGCACGTGAATTCAAAACTTCATACTAAATAAAAATAATTACCCACACAGAGTAATCCAACAATAAATATGTGTATGTATATGAAACAGGGCTGAACTCAATGTGACCAGATTTACGAGGCGAAATATGTTTTCCCGATTCTTTATTCAAATAATATACATCACTTTACTGTAGCATATCGGTATTGGCACAATACTGTGGATCGTTTTCGATTAGACATTCGGAGTACTCCTTTTCTACTCAATTTTCACCTCAACTACTCCAAAAGCCTCCGGTTGGCTATTCGGAGTACTGTTTTCGGAGTCTTTTTCTGTTCCCGATTTCAAGAAGGAGTAGATTTGCAACACACGCATACATATACAACTTTTCGTCGTATTACTTGTGATAAACACTTGAAGAAACCATTTTGTAAAATGGCGTCGGTCGGTAGTGTATGTGTAAATTTATATTTTCATATTCGATTGGAATCAAAAAGGATTGGAACATTCAGAAAATCCAATCGAAAACGTCAAAATATGTTATGCATCACTGACTTTTTTTCTGGCTTTAATAGCGTTTTCGTTTGGTAATCCGGGTGAAATCTCCGGAACTCTCCGATCCAGAATGCCAAACTAACAAAGTTATAACCTTTTTCTTAATTCTGAAGTTAGGGTTTGGTTGTATTTGTGTATATGGTTGCATTTTGGTGATGAAACATTCACACAGCTGTTTCTCTGAATATAGATATTCTTCAAAAATAGCAAGAAATGTGTATTTACTTTGAGTAAACTTCTTACCTTAGCAAAAATTCGACAGCATGGTATGAAAATAATCATAATGGAAAAGATAAAATGATTGGCCTATCCTTTTTTTATAATTGTTTCGTTTTAACTTCAAACTTTAGTATAACGCACAATCGCAGTTCCAAAAATTAAATAACAAACAATTAAATTTGACGTTTCAAATGTGCGCATGAGTGCGTGCTTCTGGTTGGTTTTGATTCTTTCTTCAAAACCAGAATCGGTTTCTTTTCTTTTCAGAAGAACAACTTCCACCTAGTGCCAAACGAACGTTTTCAACGCTATAAGAAACACACTTGGGTACTTATCAACTTATTTTATCTATAAAGTACCATCTACATTGCAATGTGTTTTTATCTTGTATTTCTTATTTTTTCTTGTATCAGTGTAACGTTTCCCATTCTCCACTTTTACTCGGACTGCTTAGAATTTTCCATTACGAGCTTGTAGAGTGCGCTCTAAACACGAAAAAGAAACACAACCAAAGTTTAAACTCTGCTCTGAACTGAAAAAGAAAAACGCATAAGTTGTTCTGATAGTTCATACAATGCTCAAATTTTAAAGATTTGTTGCCAAAGTTGAAGTTCAAGAAAACCGTTAAAAATATATCTTACTACGAAATAGTTTGTCTCTTAGATGCTTCAAATTTCACATATTTGTATTATATTTAGCATTTGTTAAGCTTTTTACAGAGCCACTGCTGCTCCAAAGGTGTTTATCATATTTAAAACAACATGTGAAAGCAAATACAAATACCTCGTTTCTAGGTTTCTATTGGAGCCCATATAAAGGCAGAGATAATCCGCCACTGTTTTCACATAAATTAAATTGTATATATTAAAAAAAAATATAAGTTTTGCTTTTGCCTTTTTTGAGTTGTGTTTCCAAGTGCTCGAATTCTAATAATCTTTTCCATTGCATAATAAAAATTCTTTGTTTCGTGATTATCAATTGGATAAAGAAAGGAAAGTTAAGTTTGAAGAAAACATTTTAATTACAAATAAATTAGAATAACAAACTAACCCAGAGCGCAAAATGTAAAAACAAACACCTTATCACACGTCACCAGGCCATTATCGATCACTTAAACAAAAAAGAAAAGGAAAAAACGTTTCTCTCATAATCATTCAACCAACGGACGACTAAATCAGTCGCTCAGTAGAACTCGATCAAGAAGGATCGTCTTTCGCCAAACCAAATCTGTCCTAAAATATTTTTAAAATAAATTATTATACATCGCTTGGAGTAAAAACAAGTTTTTCACTATTTGTATTAATTGATTTTTTTTTCTGTTTCGTTTGGTTTAACAATAACAAAAGTAAAACACAAAATAAAAATGAATCGTTCAACAATTGCTATAGCAAGAAATACAACAAACGGTTGTGCAATGAATGGTGTGGGACTTCTCAATGTAACAAAAGATTCATTTGGCGTAGGCAAACACTCCTGCCCCATTATGATTAACCACAATGATGACAAAAACAAAGTGAAAAATCCAGAAATGGCTGCAAAAATCATAAGAGAATCAAATATAGTGTGTTTCGATGTTGATTCAACGGTGATCAAAGAAGAAGGCATAGACGAGTTAGCTGATTTCTGTGGCAAAGGTTCCGAAGTGTCCCGTGTAACCAATCACGCAATGGGCGGTTCAATGACATTTCAAGAAGCACTCACAATAAGACTGAATTTGATACGTCCTACCAGGAATCAAGTAGCAGATTTCATCAAACTTCGCCCCAGCAGGCTGACGAAAGGTGTAAAACAATTCATTGGCTATCTTAAGGCCGAGGGTAAACAAGTATTCTTGATTTCCGGTGGATTTGATTCACTTATTGAGCCTGTAGCAACTGAATTAAACATACCGATGTGCAATGTTTTTGCCAATAAATTATGTTTCACTGAAAGTGGCGAATATGCAGACTTCGATAAGACAAAACCTACATCGAGATCAGGTGGTAAAAGCGAAGCTGTAGCGATAGTCAAACGGAAAAATGACGCTTCATCTGTAATAACTATGATTGGCGATGGAGCGACTGATTTAGAGGCTGTTCCCCCCGCTGATTACTTTATTGGATTCGGGGGTAATGTTGTCCGCACTGAAGTATTCAACAGAGCTAATTATTATGTGACTGATTTTGATCAGCTGTGGGCTAAGGATGAGTAATAATCCAGCAGTAGCTGTAGATGTTTTTTGTATAAGATATTAATTTAGTTTAATTGTTTTGTTAAATGAGTGCTACAAACAGTATACAAAATAGTGTAAATAAGAATGTATTATGGTTAAGCAAATTTATTGAAGAAAAAAAACGTGTTGTCATTTAGCATGAAGATACAAATGAGTAATTGGAATTAATAAAACACATTTATTGCATTTAATAATTCATAATTGTCGTACATTGTGTTTTGTTTGTGTTGTTTTAATTGATAACAAAAAGCTTTTGGTTATCTAAATTGCAAATTTCAACAAATGATCAATTTGGATACATAAGCAAAAAGTAAAGGCAGTTGAAATACAAATCATATCAGTTTGCAAAGCTCTATGAAGAATTTAAGTACGAATGAAATAAATTAAAAAAAAAAAACACTTTAGAAAGCAAACATCAATCAAGTTTAATTTAAATTTCAATTAACCCCAGAGAATGAGACCATTTATTTTTTGCGAAGAGCATTACAAGTGAAAATTGCCATAAATGTGGCGATAAAAAAAAGAAAATAACAATAATAAAAAAAATAATAACTTTTTCCGACATATAAAGGTACATGTACTACATAATGTATGCTATAAGCAAATATGCATTTAAAAACTTTTAAAGTGCTTGGTTTTGATTGCTTTAAGACAGATTATAATGCAAGATAAACAAGGGAACGGCACAAGTTTAATAAAATGTATAAGTGTATTCTTTTTCTAGTCAAAAGGTTCTGCAGTAACAGTACAAATCATTTACTAGTAACAACAATTTTTTTGTTTTAAAACTAAGCAAAAAACTTAAATTAAATTTAATTGTTGGTCTTAGGTTTCCTCATTTGGGACAGGTAAATGCTGTTTTATTTATATCCGCACTGGAATTAGAATATGTGACCTTGTTATTGCCAAAGAGTTTTGTTAAAAAGTCATAAATACTGTATAGTATCTACATTTTTGGAGGAACATTGACAAAATGAACTGGTGTTTTGCTTCTTACGTTTTTGTATGCGTGTTATTTAATCAACAAACTATAGTTTGTTAAGCAAATATGCACATTAGAGTGGTCGTTAGAAAAAGTCACCTTAGATGGGTCTAAATCCTCTCTAATCCTATTTTTTTCAGATTTTTATTTTCATCTCCTATTAGTAGAAAAAATAATTACAAAGCAACGCCAATACTTACAGTATTGTTTTGTAGTTTTTCGGAAAGCTAAAAGTCCATTCTTATGATTTATTTTTGAAATAAGTTCTTTTAATAAATGTAACTTTTCTATAAAATTAAATTGGAGCTGATTTAAGCCTATCCAAAAATGAAAACTCAATAAATCCCATTGCAACGAACTTCTGATATTTTTATCTGAAAACAACTATCTATAATTGTGAATTGGTCATTATAAAGAATCCAATCAACTTATGCACTTTATAAATGGTTTTGTTAATGAATTGCTTTTTAGGTTTTAAACTCTACAAATAAATTAAATTTGTCACCTTGACTGTTTAGGTAAACTGAACTTTTGAATTTTAAAATTATAAATTCAAAATATCCAATTAATTAGTACAAGTGCTAGGTCTTTTGCTATGCTCATTTCACAAGGTGCTAATCTAGTCAACTGATGAAGATGATTACAAGTAACAATCGTTTTCTAAAGCAATCAAACACTAAAACAATTGCCTCCTTTGTTAAAGGCAAATGTGTGCCGGCCCAAAACAAAATGCTTCACGAAGGAGCAGGGTTGTCAGATGTGTCGATTTGTCACCAAACAGGCGATTTGAAATTTGATTTGGCGACACGAAAATTTGTTGGTTGAGGCCGTAGTCCATCCTGGACTGCTAGTACTATCTAAAGTAAAGTAAGAAAAGTAAGTGTTGCTTTTATCTATGTGATATTTTACGTATTATTATTATTATTATATTACAATGTAATCAATGACTAAATAATACAATTTAAAGCCATCGCTACCAGGACTATCATCCAAAAAATATAAATAAAAAAAAAATTTAAATAAATTGAAAAAAAAGTTAAATAAGTTTATTTCGATTTAATGCTTTTAATATTTGATAGACTAAAATGGATGGATTTTTCATAATATCAAGGATAGATTTGTATTTAATAATTTTAGGAAGAATATTGTTGGTACATAATTGAATTTCAGTTAAAGAGTAAATGGTGGATGGTGAGAATTTCTCTGTTGTTTTAGAAGTGGCATATTGATGGGTCTTTTTTTCTCCAATATGTGGCTGTTGTTGATTTTTGAGTTCCCCATTCCGAGTCTTAAAAAACACCGAATCGTGGATGTTGAGAAATTTATTGGGTATTCTACCAGTTGAGCTTCTGTATAAATGCCCACTGGTTTCGTCTTGTTTTTAGTAAATGTTTTTTTCATCACTATTGATGTCTTTTTTGTTTGGTATGAAAGACGTGAAGAGAGGTTCTTCGGCTACCCGTTAAGCATTTTCATTGGCAAACTCGTTGCCTTTGATGCCGACGTGCCCAGATATCCAAAGAAGTTTTACTCTTTCTTTGTTTTCAATAGGTATATCTCTTATGTATCGTATGGTTGGTGAGTTGTTGTTAATGTTTTTTCAGCATTAAATGTTGTGTGGTTAAATCTGTAAAAGCAGCTCTGTAGATTTCATTGCTGGTAGAATGTTTCGGTAGTTTGTTGAGGTCAGTCATGATTGAGTTTCGTGTCAGGGACCATGGAGGGTATGCAGAATCTTTTGTTGTGATATTTTATAGTTAATAAGTATTATATTACACAATTTAAGAACAGAGAAACTCATAGATCAAATTGACTGACTCTGGTTCTTGAGTTAATGGAGTTTGCCTTGAAGTCTTTATATTACTATAGACAATACGATGACTTACCCTCTCATCGAAGGATATATAAATTTATTTTGATAGTGTTGATACAATACAATGTGCGAACGGCAGCCTAGTGAAATGTGGTCAAGGCATAGATTGGTAACACTTTTAAGGACATTTTTTCTGTTCATTTAATTACCAGATCCAGCTCATATTACAAGATTTAAAGATTTAAAACACTATCACAAAAATTTTAGTTTTATTTAAAGAGTAACCAATAGGAGACTTTTTCAAATTCAAAATATTTAATAGCTTAAGTAAAGCAGCAAAGCGACATTGTACCGAAAACTGTGAAAAATTAAAAATAGACGGAGAAATAACACTATAAATCAATATAAATCAAGGTAAAGTTTTTTTAGGTAGTTTTTTTTTTAGAGGTAGTAGAATAATATACGATTAAATATGTATATATATGTAACGATGTCTATCTAGGAGATCCGAACTAGAATAAGACCTATAAAATCATTATTTGACACATCAAATGGGATGAAAACTCTACACAAGTAAGGCAAATGCTATTAAAAACCTTAACTTTAACGAGTTCTGCTTAATGGCACCTAGTTTTGGGCGATAAACAGAAAGAGTGACTTGATATACGTCGGCTAAATTACCTCGGTCACATCTTCATCCGATGAATGGACAACAAAAATAACAAATAATTTTTTCATTTTTTTCCATCGAAATGCTCAGGCCGGTGTTATCACTTTGGTATCTGCGTATGTACATAAATGGCATTGAATACTTTATATCATAGAAGTTAAATGTTTAGATTAAAAAATAAATGGGGATTACCCAATTTGTTTTTATATTGGAATAAATTCAATTATAATCTATAAATCAATCTCCAGTGTTATTGGAGATAATTCGAAAATGCATCGCGAGTTTGCATCTATAGAGTTCCGATTTTAATATAAAAAATCAAGCGATATTTGTAAGAAAAAATGTTGAGGATTGGTTTTTTTTGAAATTCATTTTTATTTTTCAATTTTCTTAAAACTATCTTAAAGCTAGACAAAAATTCATAAAAACTAGCCTACTTATCAATATCTTAAAACTAACTTACTGGCCCCAGTCGGGCGCTCTAAGTTAAACCATAATAACTTAATGCTAATGCCTTTCGGCCTAAGAACTATCTTAATACTATATCCAGGTCGGTTTTATTTTTTACCGAGAAGAATTTACAAAAAACTCGGTATCATTGTCTTTATTTTTTGGTTTTATATAAAACTTACAAACTACATAAAACTAAATTAAAGCTAACTAAAACTAATTAAAACTACTTAAAGCTACTTAAAACTATTTACAACTAATTATAAACTAATTACAACCTACTTATAAGCTACTTACAGACTACTTACAAACTAGAACAGCCACAGCAAGCATTTTCCGGTTTTATAATTTTTTTGTATTTTTGTGGATTTTATATATATTATTTTTTTTTTTTTTTTTTTTTTTTTTTTTTTTTGGCGCCACCCTGACTGTCCCTACTTAAAACTAACTACCTAAACCTATGTAAGTCGGCCATACAAGAGAAAATAGCAAGGTCAACTATTAAATGTCTGAAGGAACTTCATCTTCGTTTTTCAACCACCAGAACTGGTTCTCCTGCTTTACCCTATCTCTTCGGTCCCGTTCGGACACAGTCCTACTGAACCGAAGGTGCTCAGCTCCGTCTTGTGCGAGGACGTCTCGACTGTAAAGGAGCCGCCGATCTACAGTTCTACGGCCGACGTGGTAGATTAGCGGAACCGCCGCTCTATCCTGGATCAGCCCTCGACTGTCTAGGTGGAGGAATGCATCGGGCGGAATAAAGCCGCTTAGACGCACACTCTCGTAGTATTCGTTGTTGGGGTAATAAGCCCCGAAAATTAAGCTGTTAGGCGAGGACATCGCTCTTGCAATGTGACCTCGAATAAGCTTCAGCAAGAAATTATCTATCCTGTTTATGTTGGCCCCGTTGTATAGAGCCAGGTTGGAATAGTAGTGTTTGTACTCCGACTCTGGTGTTCTGTGCAATCCAAGGCAGCGTCGAAGACACTGCCTCTCAAACACCCGAATCTTTTCCATTTGAGATGGGGCAACGTTGAACCAAACCGGGCACCCATAGGCAATCATCGGCCGGATAAGGGCCATGTAGCAAATCACCTTTACCCTGCTGTCAAGCCGGCTGCTATAAAACAACCGTTTCGTCAGGGCGAAAGCTCCCCTAGCCCTGGCCAGAGCAGCATTTATATGTCTGTCGAAATACAAATACTGATCCATCCAGATGCCAAGGTACTTTACTACACTTTTACTCGCCAGTGGATGTCCATTTGGCCCTACGATCACCAGCTTGCGCCAGTTCTTTCTCGTATCCCTTGTGGCTCCACGCAACGGAGTCCTAAACAAGATAGTTTCTGATTTCTGAAAGTTGATTTTCAACTTCCAGTCATCACAATATCGTTGAATCTCATCGAAGTCACTCTGCAAAAGAATTCTGATGTCCTCGACTTTTGCAGCTGTTCTGTACGCAATTAGATCGTCGGCATACGCAATTGCCTGAGTTAGACTACTTATCAGATCGCTGGTGTAAATGCTGAATAGAATCGGCGAATTGACCGCTCCCTGCTGAAGACCATTTTTAATATTAAAGGTTGTGGCAGAAGTTACATTGCCACTTTTGACAACAAACTTTCTACCATTGAGCATATCATAAAGCATATATAACAGTGGTTTACTAATGCCAAGTCTGGTCAGCTTTAGATAAAGACCCTCTAACCATACGGTGTCGAAGGCCTTCTCCAAATCAACCAGACAGGCACCCGTACACTGCTTCTTAGATTTGTTCCATTGGACATCAGAAACGAGTTTCGACGCGGCATGAATGGTGTCATGTCCCGCCTTAAAACCGAACTGATTGTCCGGTATGATATTATTGTCCTCTGCCCACTTAGACAGAGCTCTATTGATAACTTTTTCGAATACCTTGCTTATGCTCGGAAGAAGACTTATCGACCGGAGATTCGCCGGATTGGAGTTGTCCTTTCCCTTTTTCGGGAGAGGATGCACCACAGCTGTCTTCCACCGCACTGGATAATATGCATTATTCAGAGCGTTGTTAAACAGAGTGGTATAAATGTCTACTGCTTCTTGAGGTAAATGTCGAAGTCCAACGTTGGATATGCCATCGACTCCTGCTGACTTCTTCTTCTTTAATGAATCGAAGATGAGCTGGAGCTCCACCTTCGTAATTAACAGGGAACTGGGCCCATTTCGCTCGGCGATTATGGCGTTTGCCAAATGATCTTCATTGAACCCGGTGAAACCAAGGTTCTCTGATCGCCATTGCGTGATGTCATTCCGAAGGTAGAAGTGATGGAGCAAGGCTCTGTTTTCCAGGTCGTGATTCGGGCGAATGCACGCATTCACCTTGTACACTTGCTGGAAAGCAGCCCCCACAGCCTCCACTTTCTCCTGCGGATCTTCGACAATAAAGAGGTCATCGTCCAAGACGGCGTCCTCTGGATTAATTCCTGCTGTCAGAAGTACGTCTCTGTTGTCCGTCGTTCTCTGAAGCTTAAGACAAGGAAGGTCGTTCTGATCATTCCTTCTAAATATCTTGTTAATTTGCGGAAACATGCTCGGGTCGCTAGCATTAACGGCCCGAATTTTGTTGTCCCAATACAAATTAATTGACAACCGATAGTTCTCTTTAATTAGTTGGTTGATGTTTTTGATCGACGACTTCAGTGTCCTAATCTCCATATGGTGAGGGTCAGTAAACCGTCGGTACAAGAGTTTTAGTCTTGTCAGCAGTCCACTTTTTTGTCTGTGTAGTGCGTCAATGGTTGCGTTTCGATACATGTCGGTTGCGTCCCGTTGCTTGTATTTCGGTATTGTTCTGTTCATTGTTCGTTTGATTGTCTCATCCATTTGTTCTAGGTATTGGTCTATTTCGTTATTTGTCAAATTCCTGTCATTTGGTGGGGATATGTTATTCGAACTGATTTCGCTCGATAAGGCGTTGGTAAAGCGTGGCCAGCGCACCTTACTGTAATTATAAGTATGCACAGGTACATACTCATCCAACTCCACGAGCTCGTTCGGAAGTTGTATTACGGCACCGAGTCCGCAGTGGTCACTGTCGTACTCGATCGTTCGTAAACAATTTCTCGGTCTTTGACCCACAGTGTCAGTTATTGTCAGTCTTGCGTCTATTAGCAATAAGTCTAGATAAGCACCGCTTCTTGGAAACGACGGCCGATCCGTAGCCAGCAGTTCTATACGATATTCAGCGTTATACTGACTCATCCAATTAAAAAGATGAATACCTCTGGGATTCTGTACTTGATTTCCCCAATCTAAGTGTTTGGCATTCAAATCACCGGCCATGAGAAAGTAATTTTCTTCCAAGCTCAAGCGTAGGCCTTCGAAAAGTTTTTCAAGCTCTGTCATAAAATCGGTTGGCTGAGGTGATTCCGGTGCATAAGCCGCGATCACATACATTCTCTTCCCCTGTTGGAGAGGAATGCATACGATGCACGCCTCTAACAGCCGAAATCTGCGCAGATCACTATTATATATAACTTTATGATTAATGCCTTTTCGTATGAAGATTGCAACGCCCCCTCCTTGAGTGGAGTTGGGTCGATCTCTTTTAACGATATTGTAATTGTTGTTAGTCAACTTATGTTTCTGGTTCAGCTTAGTTTCGCTGGCCATAAACACATCTGGACTTTGGTCTTTCAACAATTGGAAAAGATTAGCTCTACGTTCGGTCCTAATCAGTGAATTTACATTCACAGCAAGGATCCTAAGAGGCCTCTCCGACAGCGCGCCTTTAACCTCTAATTTGCGTTAGGCTAGGCAAAACAGAGTAGAGATAGTCTACCCTAGTCGCCTGCTCCTTTATCTGGGTCTGAAGTCCTGTTAACTGGCCTTGAATTGCCAGCAACATACTTCTAATTTCGGCCTGAGCGTCCGGCGCCTTTGGCACTAGGGCCGGTTGGGCTGCCTTAGCTGCAGGCTGTACCGTTTTTCCTTTTCCTGCCGCCATTTGGGCGTAGGAAATTTGGGGATTAACGGGCGTTGCTGTGGGAGCACGCGTTGATGGGCGTATCTCTGCCACTGTCTGCTTAGCCGCTTTATTGTTGCGAATTTGCTGAAAAGCTGAGCAACCCCGATAATTAGCAGGGTGCCCCTCCTTTCCGCAAAGTGCACATTTAAGCTGGGTCATGTCTTCGACCCTTTCCTCTCCGAGCTTGCACTCTCCCTTAATGTGGTCCTCACCACACTTAACGCAGCGTGACTGCATTTCGCAGTTTGCTGCAGCGTGGCCAAACCTTTGGCAGCGCTTGCATTGAAGCATGTCGCCGCCTCTCTTTAATTTATCCCAAGTTACAACCTGGTAGTTGAGAACGGAGATACTTCTCAACCTGTCCAGTTTGCTGCTGGGCGATAGCTGGACTAGGAAGAACGGCAAAGACCGCTTCTCCCGTCTGGCTCTGACTGTTGCGAACGGCTTGACCCCGATAAAGTCGAGATCGTCACTCGCTTTTTGACGGAGCTCATCTAAGAGCACCTGTGGTTCCGTGCAGGAATCTATGCCCTTCAAGAGGACCGTTTGATATTTATCCACTTTTGGGGTAAAACTGAAGAACTCAGTCGTGGATTTCTTTAACAATTCTTTAATTATTTTATGCTGCGCCACTGTTGAGCAGTGGATAGCATGTCTATCTTTGCATAAGCGTTTAATAAAAAAGTTTTGGCCTATGGCCGACTTACACAGGTCTATGGTTTCCTGTAGCTCCATTTTATAGGTGTTTATTGGTGGCACCTTTTCTTTCTTATTTTGGGGCGGCTGTGGCTGCTGCTGGTGTACTCCCTGCTGCTGCTCGTTCCGCTGCTGCTGACTCTGCTCCTGTGGTTTTTGTTGTTGCTGCTGCTGTTGTTTTTTTGTGCGTTGCACCTTCGGTTGCTGCTGTGGTTGTTCAGTTGAATGGTGTTGTTGTTGGCTCTGCTGTGGCAGTTGCTGTTGTTGCTGCTGTGCTAGCCTTTGCTCTGGCTGTGCCAGCTCTTGTGGTGCTGCTTTTTGTGGTGGTGCTTTTAGTGGCACCTTTAGTGCTTTTTTCTTCTCGCACTCCTGCCTCTCACGTTCTCGTCGAGCTTCTTGCTTTATTTTTAAGGCTTGAATTAGAGGGGTAACTATAGCGTTAAGCCTTTCCATCTCCCCTTGGATGGCATCAATTTTTTCGCTGATGGCTTTCTCATCAAGCGCGACTATTGCGACTTGCGCCTCATTTTCCTCTTCGGAGGACGCCTCTGGTGATGTTACGTCCACAAGCAGATTGCTGTTGGAGTCCCCCGTTGTATATAAACCCTCACCACCGTCGGACATGTACTCGATGTCGTCATCGGATGGCGAGGTATCCAATTGTTGTTGGATTTTTGCTGCTGCTGATGTCTTTGCTGTGCGCGCCGTCTCCTTCACCCCGGCTGGCAGCTGGGCTGAGGTGGTGGTGGAGCGGCGCTTGACGAGGTTTGCGGCACAGCTAATCCTCTTCCTCCTTTTGTTTTTAGTATCGGCTGTTGTTGCCGTTGGCGGTTGTGCCGTTGTTGCTACGGCACTGGTTGATGGCATGACTGGTGGTGCCATCGCTTGCTTGGTTGTTGTTGTTGCTAGTGCTACGGCATTTGCTGTAGCTTTGGTTGGTGGTGCCATATCTGGCTTTATTGTTGTTGCTGGGACACCTTTCGATGTCCCCGCCGTGTTGTTATCTGCCATTAGCTGCTCCTCCCACTCAATGAAGTTTTCGACTTCGCGATTGTGGAAAAAAGCAGCCAAATAATAATTGTTGCCCGACTGGGATTCGAACCCACTACCCTTGGATTCTCGGTCGGCCACCTCTACCTTTGCGCTATTGCAATATTAAAAATAGCTTGGTATAAATAGTACTTTGACAAGTCACTCCGAATTTTACTTAAAGAACACTGTGAAAGCCGAAAACGTGTGTACACTTTCACAGATCGAGATCGACTGTTGAGGATTGGTTCGGAGCTTCCCATTCACATATGTATGTACGGGTTCTAGGACATTCAGAACACTATTGTCAATAGCATTATAGGATTATACAACATTTTGATATGTGCGATGGGCGTTTTTAAATGTTGAATCATGGGAAACTATTTACAAGCGGTAGCCACCAGGGGCCGAATGCCATCAGTGATTGAATGAACGATTAACCACTTCAAATGTTGGCAACCCAGATTGCTCGACACCTGAGCGGCAATGCCAGACTCACATTATTCAGTCACATGACCCCATAACTGAAGCGGCAACTAAGCACAAGTCTTTCGGAAAAATTGAAAATATTTCGAAATTCGAGATGAACGTTGTTTTGAAAAGAAAAAACGGCGTAGTTCGTTCGCAAGAAAGTTTAACAAAAAAAAAATCTAAGTAAAGTGGAAACAACGACAACGAAGGTGTATTTTTCCACGGTTATGCAGATGAATACGAATTTGCAATATCGAAGCCATATCAAGAAGCATTATATCACTGAACTTATAATTATATTATTTACGAAGATAACCAAAGTTACATCAAACTGATAAAATTGATGAAGAGGAATATTTCTGCAAACCGAACTAAATAAATCGATACAATGATTTATCATTTAATAAAATGTTTAAATAGAAATGCTTATATATCGTTCTCTGGTTGCAAAAATTAGGTTACTCAATTTTTAATTTTTACAATAATTTGTTTCTACCATAGATAAATATAAGATACTCGTATATGAAAAATGTAAGAATTATAAAAATTGAACTTTTCCTCATTCGAAGTAACTCTAAACGTTACTATCTTCAGCCACCTAATGCATTTTTTAAAAACATTTTTAATAAGATTACCTAATGGAAAGTGCAAATCGAAGCAAGGACTCAAATGTAACGATTAAGCCCACTCTGATGATGATATTTCATACATGCATACATTTATATCGTGTGCTTATGCGTGTACATACATTTTTCGATTGTACTTTTAGATGAAAATAAGATGCAGATACAGAACCTTCAAACATTTCGTATTCGTTACGTGCTATGCAATAAAATAGGTATCTACATCAGCATCTGATTTTATTTTTTATAGTATACCCATGGTGCCATAGTTTGTTGGTATTTTCCAAAAAAAAAAAACCGCCTTGAATGACTCAGCCACGAACTGTAGGTAATTTCAAATAAGGTTTTTTTTTGAAGATGTTGAACTTTTCATGCCATTGAAAATAATAATTCTTCCATATTTGTCCGCCTCTTTAATTTTTTCTGATCAATCCATTTTTCAGGGGAGTTATATTAAATCTGTTGAACATTTTTTGTCTTTGAAGGTTTTTGCTTTTTAAATTATATATACCTACATATATCAATAGTAATTAACAATTATTTAATTTGGTAATGTAAATTCACTAAGCACCTGCTGTCGTAATATATTATAATTGAAGTATGCAGAATGTAGGTACCTACAAGGTTTGTAAACACCCACTACTCGCCTTAATGTTACTAAAAATCTCGACTTAATGATATCACAAATCGATGAGATCACCAGGGTGCTCCGAATTTGTTTGCGGCATCTTCTTATTTGAATTTAAAAATGTTTTTTGTTTTTTTTTTTTTAAAGAATTTGTTCGTTAGAGAAATATAAGCAGACTTAAAACTTACCTTTGGTCAAGTTAAAATATTATTAAAAAAAGATACTCGGAGCACTATTGTAATTGAAAAGCACTAAAATCAGTGTCTTTGTTTATGAATGTTTTAAACTCCCACTTTATTTTATATATTTTCTTTTGATTTTTATATTTTCTGTAAAAATCGATTCTAAGAAAGAAAAAATAATATTTATGTAGGGTATAGTTAACTTCGGCCAAATGCAAAGGAATTTAAACAAAATCAAAATACAAGTTTGTTTACACACATTGATAGCGGAAATGCATTCACTTTTATAACAAATGGTTTTTGTTGAAGATTAGTCACTACTTCACCCGTTGTTACAGTCGAAAAAAAATAAATTAATTTTATCTAACCACCAGGTTTCTTGCTGAAGAGTCGGAAAATTGTCAAGAGGGACTAACAATTTTTGTATAAAAATCTTTGCTTGTTCGGTCTTCTTTTGAGAAACAAGAAAAGTGAAGTAGATAAAAACGAAAAATATTTGACGGCTGCGCCTGCAGCCACGTTGGTGCCAACTTTCGCCACCAACAAAATTTGTCCGCGTTCAAACTTGTGTCGAAAATGATATCGAAAGGTCGGTATCTACATTTGGATCTATTCAGCGAGATCTTTTATTCTGCTATGTCGGTATTTACATGACCCGATTTTTCCAGTACGATTTTTCCCAAAATCGGGTGAAATGCTTAAGCCCAAAGTCCTGGTGCCCACTAGGTAACTTAGTTGCCGGCAACTTCGAGCAACTAAAGTTGCTGGCCATCGCCCACTAAGCAACTTCCAAGCAACTTTTTGGAGTTTGACGTTTGTGTTTTTGTGTTTTTTGTTGACTTTTGTCATTTTTGTTTGTTTTATGTCTGATCCCCAATTCGACGTTATTAAAATATAAATGAAAAGTAAGATTAATTGAAATTTATAACTTGTAAATTTGTCTCTTATTACACGATAATTCTTCGCGTCTGAGTCTTTTTTTTCGAATTCCTCTTTGAAAATCATCCTGTGAGTTACGCGTACACAGAGCTTCACGATATTTGATGCAAAATTGATAGTTCTCTTTACTGTTTAAGTGGTTTGTAGGGAGTCTGTATAAGAAAACTACGAAAATAGGGAAAATGAAAAAAAGAATTGTCAAAAAGAGTCTCGGAAATCTTGGCCCACGATGGAAGACCAGTTGCTTTGTGCGTCGTTGGCCAAGTTTTCTGAGACTCTTTTTGACGTTTCTTTTTAGCATTGTGAGTATTTTCATATTTTGTATAGGATACAAAGCGCTTAAACAGTAAAGAGAACTGTCAATTTTGCATCAAGCGTCAAGAAGCTCCGTGTAATAGCGCGTGACTCACACGATGATTTTCAAAGTGAAATTCGAAAAAAGAGTCAGACACAAAGAATCATCTTATAGTAGAGGACCAGGGGACTTTAAGATATACTGAAAATTAATATATATAACATTTTAATGTTGAACATAGCCATCTTTGACAAATAAAGTTGCCCAGTGGGCGCGGCCGAGCTACTTAAAGTTGCTGACAAAAAGTTTCGCGAGCAACTTCGAGCAACTTAAAGTTGGCGGCAATTTTGTTGCCTAGTGGGCGCTCTCCCATATAACCCAATGTACTTGAATTGGGAGCAACAAAAAGTTGCTGGGGTGAACAACTAAAAGTTGCCTAGTGGGCACCAGGTCTAACTACATAAGCCAAAAACATTGACCTATTATATAATAGGTCAATGGCCAAAAAAGTACAAAAGTGAAAATTTTCACTCAGTTTTGAGATTGTGTTACTTACTGGAAAACTTATAAAAATGATGCAGAAAGCTTAAATTTTGGTTAAGGAAAAAATTTGTATATTCATTTTCACAACACAACTGCTCTAACAGGAAAAAAAATATTTTTACTTTTGCAAAAAGTGGTGAATGTAGTTAAAGCCTTACATGAAACGGTCTTTCCCGTCCAATTTTTTTCTCTGTCCTCTTCATACTTTATAGCTGTCCTTTTCATTTTGCATTCAGAGGTAGATGGCAAATTAACACCAGCGTTGCCACAATTGCAGTAAAGGATCTCCCAAACCAACGCGAATCCGCAGCTACGACGAATTTTTGTTGTTGTTTAGCGTTGTGTAGTTGTCATATTTTGTACTATTGTGAATGATTCGCTGCGAATGCGGAGCGATTCGCGTTGGTTTGGGAGAACCTTAAGGCTCTACCAAACCAACGCGAATTCGCGGCGACGGCGAATTTTTGTTGTTGTTTAGCGTTGTGTATTTGTCATATTTTGTACTATTGTGAATAATTCGCTGCGAATGCGGAGCGATTCGCGTTGGTTTGAGAGAACCTTTAAGGTCTTTAAGGCTCTCCCAAACCAACGCGAATTCGCAGCGACGACGAATTTTTGTTGTTGTTTAGCGTTGTGTATTTGTCATATTTTTTTCTATTGTGAATGATTCGCTGCGAATCGCTCCGCACTCGCGTTGGTTAGGGAGAGGCTTTAAACAAAGTGACGAAAATTTAAATCTATTTTCACGAAGTAAAATTACAAATACAACAATGTAAACAAATGGGTTTTGGAGGGTGAAACGTACGAAAGATTGGCTTCTTGGTAATTGATATTCTCTGACATTGTCACGATACACACACATATTGTTCTATTTGTGTACTGTGGGACGGTGTTACTTGGATGTTTTTGAACAAAATTTGTCGTTAGTTCATATCAAAAAAAAAAAAAAAAAAAAATGGCACCTTTATTAACCGGGCTTAATTTTCGGTTTTTTCCTAACTGTAATATGCCCTTTCCTCAAATAGGAAAATCCGAGATTCTCGGTTGCTTTAGTGTCGACACAAATCGTAAGTATAAAAACACTGCTGAGTGCTTGCGATACTTCCGCAAGCCGCAGGAATTCCCGTTGGATCTGAATATTGGATATGGACTGGAAAAATCCAAATATGATGGAACTCCAGAAAAACATCTTGATGATGTTTTTGAATTCATTAATCACTATCAGGAGGAGCTTTTACATAAGTCGGACACGCCCAGCTCCAGAGCAGTTGGCGAATTCGACTTCATATGCTTTCGTGAGGTCCTTATTATGGTGATGTGTACCCCATATACAAAGAGAGATGATTGGTATATTCGAGCTACAAACTTTAAAGGAAATATATATTTAACTCGGAAAGAAACTACCCAGAAACAAAGAGAAAACCCTTACGAAAATGAAGACCAGAAAAAAGCCTGGTCATTCGGTCATAAATTCGAGCAATATTGCTTGACAAAAAATCCCTGTGAGGAACCAAACACAAGTGTTCCTGTAGATCAATGTGAAAAGTTCTGTTGCATGTACCGAATCAATATTGAAGGCATGGAATTGTTGTTTGGGGCCAAAGTCGATGGAGCAATTAGTAATACTGTTTGCCAGAACATCCAAAGTAAAGGAGTATTAAACTCATTGAATATGGTAGAACTTAAGTGTGCTTTGCGACCCAGTAAAAAATATCAAGTTAAAGATTTTTGCCGCTACAAATACAAGAACTGGTGGTGTCAAAATTTTTTGATTGGCATTGAGGATCTCATGGTTGGTTTTCGAAATGAGAGTGGGCTTGTTGAAGAAATCCAACACATGAAAGTTTCATCTTTGCCTGGATTATCTTCGGTACGTTAATTCATAAATCCTAGTTTTAAATTAACCTTTAAATTATGTATTTTTAGAGTCTTTGGAGTCCATCACAATGTGCTGATTTCCTTGTAAAATTTCTCCACATGGTTAAAGTTTTAATGAAAGATGTGAACTGCCCTCACACTGTTTACGAATTTCGTTTTAATCTTCGATCAAAGAATATTGAATATGAGATATATCCCGGAAAATCGTCACATTCTATATTACCAGATTGGTACGTGTCATTGTTGCAACAGTGTTCCGGAATAGGATCAACAAAAGCTGAATCTAGTAAAAGTATGTAATATAAGTTGTGAGACTATTCATGCAACTTAGTAACACTATCGTAAATTTGGGTGTTTAACAATGTGCATGGAAAAGCTTTTTTTCCGACGTTTGCGATTGTTGCACATACATACATACCACGTGTCATGAATACCCTAAGTACCTATTTGTTTGTCTTTTATTTTATAAAATGGAAAATAATGAGTAATAAATATTACGAACAAAAAATGTAGGTATTGTTTATTTTTTTGTGCTTTTTCATATCCTTGTACATGCACTTAAATCTACCAGTAGTCTTACTGTTGGTGAACGTACGCTTAACGGCCCGTACAAATAATTTATAGTCTCTAAAGTCAAGTCAAAACTGATCAAGACTATCTTTGATATTGCATTTTACATGCAACAACAAAATCTGCTAACAACTTAATTCTGAGTACCTACAAAAGTTGAATCGGCAGTTAAAAGAAGAGAAAAAGTGCCAAAAATTGGAGATCCGTTTTTTTTTAAATATTTTACATTCATATGCATACACATGTTATTAAAAAGAAATTAACGAAAATCAACATTTTTGACTTTAAAGCAGGGAAACGAAATTTCATTAGGTGATTTTGGGACCCCTGGATTTGTTCCCTTCTTCAAAGCATTTACCAATTTCACAGATAAAATGGTGCAATTACTATAGGATATGTCCATATTAAGACATTTTCCTTCAGATCCACGCAGTGGAGTGGTGCTTCAAAATATCATTAAACCGTTTTTCACTTTGAATTTTTTAAACAGTCTGGTAGGCTGAAGTATGCACTCAACTGGTCTCGGATTCCGTGATATATGATTCGAGGAGATTATCTACGAAGGCGTGAAACCCAATTTTGGCTAACACGATTACCTTCGAAGTTGCATTCATATTTTTTTGTTTTTGATGCATTGCCCTAGTTGTGGACTGCAAGACTTCGATTTTTGGAATAGCTTTTAATGAAACTTTCCACGGCCATATTCTCTTTTTGCAATCACTTACATCCTAAATCTACTGTGGACTCTCGGACTACCGAGTATTTTAGGCCATTTATTCGGAAGAGAAGTTTTCAGGTGCCTATTTCATAAAACTACAAGACTAATAATTTTTTGTGAATTAGTCTGGGAGGTGATCGCACTCGAAGCGAAGACCTTCAAAAGTCTGCCTGACTATCAGTAAAGTATAGAGGTCATTTGATATCCAATTGCTACAATTTCCTTATGGGAAAGGTATACTTTGTCGAAAGTGCAACCCGAAAACTGTATTTTCTAACCTTAGCAACCAAGAGATCTTATCGGACCAGCGGTTTTGTAAATGTTTAGATTAAAGCTCTCGGCTGGTGTCCTGATTTTTCAGGAGCTGCAGGAGATAAGAAATCTTAAAGTCGTCTTACGAACTGTAATTCACAAATAATTATTATTCTTGTAGTTTAATGTAGATGTATTCATATTCAATCAATTACACCTCAGCGAAATGGTATTGAAATTAAATTTTAAATACGTACATAAGCAGTCTCTCGGAATTTATTGGCATCGAAAATGAATATTCCATGGCCGCTGAGCTACCATTTTGATCCACCAAATTTGAACCTGGAATGGAAAATTGTTGGCATTCCCAATTTTAGAAGATGCGAGAAATTCCGTGGGAAATTGTACCCACCAAAAACTGTAGTGATAACTTTCGCCTTCGGGAATTAGTTCTCTTAATTAAATACATGTAGCTAGATTTCAATACAATCCGTAAAGTAAGCATTCTTAAAAATTAAAAAAAAACATCATCATTATAGATACTTTCACATCAACAACTCTAGCACTAGGTATAGGGATTATCTACTTCAAATGAGCTTTGAAGAATGAGGAACACCTATTGAAGAGTTTACCTTCTTGAAATTAACCTATGCAATCACTTTTCCTTCACGTTCGAGTTCACTCAAAAAAAACTAACCAGTTCTCCAATGTTTTTTGTAAAATGTATTTAGTCCATATTCAATACACAATTATTAAAGAAATCTTTTTTAATTCCTTCGGTTAAAGTTGTTTGTAGCGGGCTGGGTTAGTTGCAATCCACGAATGTTGTGGAAGTCCAACAACTTCAACATCTCCTTTGTATCAGGATCCACTTCAATGATATCCTGTTCCAAAGCAGACACAGCGGGAACGTAATTATCACGACGTTCACGCTCCTCTTCTTGCAACTTAATGGAAATACCACGAACTTGCGAGTGGCGGAGACGTCCCATCAAATGTGTAACATAACTGGGGGAAGATAAATAAACAAGTTGTACTTTTTAGTATCATAAAACTTACCCAGCAATCTTGTTTCTCAAAGGTTTGGTGGGAATGATGGCTACTTCTTCACATATCCTTTTATTGGTATGGAAATCCAAGGTGAGGCGGGTGTAGTATTTCTCAATAATGACCTTAGCGGCCTTCTTGATGGTTTTTGTTCTGACACGACCCTATATTCAACATAAAAATAACACAATCATTCATTATCAAACATATGAAGTGACTATTATATAAAGTTCACATTTTGCACTGGATATTCTAATTGAAAGTATAAAAATATGAAAAGATGCCAGGAAAATTTAAGGATTTTTAATAAATTTTGACAAATGACACCTACCATGGCGGACGAGTTTACCGGAAAAGAAAATCGAAATGTTTTCTTCTATGGATGTTGAATTGACGGAGTTTTCTTATCGCTGAGCTTAGGGCAATAATAGGTACTATTGTATAGTAGAGCTAGGGGAATGTTCAAAGAGTAATGTCACAATAAGTCCCAGTTCAGATTGTGTTTTCACCGCAGCATGACGGCAGATCGTCATAGGCGTTTTTCTTTTTTAGTTCAGAGCAAAATAAAAATAAGGGGGAAAGTGAGGAGTTTTTGGGAGGAATCCTGTTTATATTTCTGAGCACTCTGAGTCCTCTGAGATCTCAGAAATATAAACTGGCTTAGGACTCCTTGTACAATCGTGGTTCAGCCTTGGTTCAAAATTTAAGCCCGGTTCAACGCGAATGAGGTATTGTACAATTGGAATATAGGACTTAGGCTAGTCGCGCACATGCAATTTTCAGTTTCGAAACTGTTTGGTTGCAAAATTGAGTTCTATGGACTCGTATGAGACTCCACGCACACGCAGAAACTATTCCGTCGTCGATTCAAGCAACTTTTCAGTTTGTGTTTTGGCACAAACTGGACGATTGCCCGAAATCAGTTTTTCAGTTTGTGTCATATGGAATAATATATGTAACTGCGCGGACATTCAACCAAACCGTTGCGGATATTTAACCACATCGTTGAATTTTGTTCTCTGTGCGAAAGAGAACAAATGTATCTTTTCTTTAATTTGCTGAGCAAAAGAATAGGACGAAGGCGATAATATTTTTCCTTGAATGTATGAGAAAGAAAAACTGAATAAACATTGTCTGTGTGTTGGTTAGGTTCGTTGCGATTGCTGGTGGAGTTGCTCATGTGCGCGCTCAATGTAGTCAACTTGTGACAAAACTATTTAATTGCGGTAGCAGTTGCATGTGCGCGACTAGCCTTAATTCACCGCTGAAGTCAAATTTTAAGGCCTGGCACCCACTAGGCAAATTTTATTTGCTCACCCCAGCAACTTTTTGTTGTTCCCGATTCAAGTATATTGGGTTATATGGGAGAGCACCCACTAGGCAACTAAGTTGCCGGCAACTTTAAGTTGCTTGAAGTTGCTTGCGGAACTATTTCCCGGCAATTTTAATTCGCTCGGCCACGCCCATTGGGCAACTTTTGCTGCCGGTAACTTTATCTATCAAGGATGGCCATGTCCAACGATAAAATTTACATATAGATTTTCAAATTTCTGAATTTTCTAATCCTCTGATTCTAATTTATCAAAAATGAGCTATAAACTTATGTTTTTATTTGATATTTACACTTTTATTAACGTTGTAATGGTGTCCGTGTTAAAAGTCAACACAACAAATACACAAAAACATGACGTCAAATTCCAAAAAGTTGCTCGGAAGTTGCCTAGCGGGCGATGGTGAGCAACTTAAGTTGCTCGGAGTTGCCGGCTACTTCGAGCAACTAAAAGTTGCCGGCAACTAAGTTGCCCGGTGGGCGCCAGGCCTAACTCTCCGATTCTGTTGAGTTAAATATGCTTGAACCGTGGTTCAAAAATCAAAATTTTAAAATTAAATTAAAAATTTCAAATATTTCATTTGATTGACTATTATTTAAATCTTTTGATGAGAATTTGTATGCATATACCATGGGCATATATATACGGATTGCTAGTGCTGTCAGTTCCATACAATAGCTGTCAAAAAAAGTCGCTAAAATAAGCTTCGTGATGCTAGCCCTCAGCACGTCACTTCAGGAAAAAAATGAACTACGAAAAATTTTACGTAGAAGCTCGTGCCATCTGTTTTTAAAAATTCAAAAAGTAAAGTTTATTTGAAATTTCATCAATAGAAATATGCGACATCTATGGTAATTTGTACATTGTTATCAGTGACAGCGTTACCTTATTGGCATCATAAGTGCTAGATGTAGAATAAAGAGCTTTCGATCGAGAAAGACGTGTTTTTATTTGGTCTGCGGAAATATATTCAAACAAGTGAATTTAAATTAAATTGGTGTTAAATATGGAAAATGACTGCAAAAAATGTGAAAAAAGATTTAAAGGTGAAATAAATGTGCTGTTTAGTGGCCTTTGTGGAAAAATATTTCACGAGAAATGCACTGGGTTGGCAGATTATGATGTGCGTTCGGATCGCGAAAAGAAAAACATCGCCTTCATGTGCGACGATTGTTTAGATGGAAGGAATTTCGATAAACGAAAATAAAGATTATATCTTGAAACAAGAAAAAGTTGTGCTCGAAATTCTTGAAAATGTAACTCCTTTGGTCTTCGTGAAGTTAAAGGTGCAAATGCAAACACAAAAGCAAAGGAAACCTACGCGAGTCAATTAAAAAAGGAACCTGCAGTGATTATTAAACCAAAAGTAAAACAAACGGGCGAAAAAACGAAAGAAGATCTAAAAAAAATGATGATCCATCAAATCTAGAAATTAGTGAAATAAATACTTGCCAAAACGGCATGATTCAAATATCATGTGCTAGTGAGGGAGATAGAAGCAAAGTTGTTGTTGCAGTCGAAGAAAAGCTTGGTACGGAATACGAAGTAAAATTGTCGGTGGTGAGAAAGTCAAAAGTGATCGTAACGGGTGTGAGTGAAGAGAATAATGAAGAAGAGATGGAAAAAAGCTTAAGAGTACAAAACAGTATTCATTCTGCGAATGAAATAAAATGCATTAAAATTAATAAAAAAAATGGGGAGAAAGGAAGACAAAAGTTTGTTTACTATAATGCAGTGGTGGAACTAGATGGTAAAAGCTTTGCAAAAGTCATAGACGTAGGAAGAGTAAATGTTGGTTGGGATAGATGCGAAGTTTTTGAGTCAATCATTGTGAAAAGATGTTATAAGTGTCTGGGTTTTAAGCACATATCAAAAGAGTGCAAAACTAAAGCTTGTTGTCGAAAATGCAGTGGTGAACATGATACAAAAGATTGTGATAATGTTGAATTAGTGAGATGCATTATAATTGTGTAAAAACGAATGATAGACTCGATTTGAATCTAGACATAAATCATAAAACGTTGGATTATTCGTGTCCAGTGTATCTCAAGAGACTAGAAGGGAAGCGAAACCGGGTAATGTATTAGCAACTAAATAATAACCTATTTAATAAAAACCCACTACCATACTTTAACGGAATCCTTACCAATGTGCAAGGAAACTTTGAAATGATTGAGGAATTAACAAATAGATACAAATTTGATTTTTTATTACGCACTGAAACGCATCTTACAACGGCACATACAAGTGCCCTATTACACGACGACTTTAGAGTCATGACTTTTTTCGAAGTTCAATGAGTGCGAACGAGAAAAAACATCTGTTCTCACCTTCGCACTCATTTTGTTTCGAAAAAAGTCATGACTCATAAGTCGTCGTGTAATAGGGCACCAATTGTTTCAGTAGCTCGCGACACACAGGTGGGAAAACAATTTACGTTAAAAATTAAATTAGATCTGTGGAAAAAAAAAACAATTTACAATCGATTTAAAAATATGGGTTCTATCAATTAAAATTTCTGAAAAAAATGAAACTTGGAATATAATTTTGTTATATGGGTCAGAAAAAAATGAGTGTTAACGAATTCTTTGAGGTTTTAAAAATGAGTGGACTTTAAATAATATCTGCGAAAATTAATACGAGTACACATTAGGCGCGTCTCACCAAATAAAATCTCTGAGCGCTCAGAGATTTTTTAAGTGGGACAAAAAATCTCACCTGAGCACAGAGATTTTTTGCGGAGATTACTGAGACGAAAATTTTTTGGATTCATTTCTCAATGTTCTTTCTCAGCTTAAACAGCTGTTCATTTGACAGGCAAATTGTAATTTCTCGCTGATGTGCAAATACTAAAGTCGATTTAAAATTCAAAATAAAGGCGGAATGTTAATAAAAATGAAAATAAATTGAATTTGCTTTTATTTTTCATTCATTTGATAAAGTTTTGTGCTTTTAAATTTAAATATTTTAAGCAAAGTTGAAATTTGTTTCCAGAATTTCAGTACGAAAATTTTAACACATGTTTTTATACAATTCAACGGAGAATCTTGTCCCACCAAAGCATTCCGCCTCCATCGACTTGACATTGAGCGCTCAGTGAGATTTTAGTTGGTAAGACGCGCCTATTAATTGCTGGTGACTTCAATGTGGACTTGCTTAATAGAAGTAATTAGGAAGTGAACTATAAATGGTTTTTTAAATGACATTGGACTTGTACAGTTAGTAACTCAACCTACTAGGATAACAAGGTCTTCATGAACTCTTATAGATTATGTTTTAGCTGAAGATACAATTAAAGTAGAGGTTACTGTTTGTTGTGAGTGGGTAACTCCGATCATGAGACATTAAGCATTAAGATATATACCAAATCGCGTGATAAAAATAAAAATATTAAGTACATAAAGTACAGGTACGATCCATTTGTGAGTGCTTCAAATTATGGACATTTTAATAGTATATACGAAGCAGATGACTTAAATAGTTGTGCGAATAAGTTTAAAAATGGAATGAAAGTAACGCAACTAAATATCACAAAGTCGATCACAATCAATAAAAAATTTGCTGAATGGTATAACAACTATTTATTCAATCTTAAACAAAGAAAGATAAACTTGTATGAAAGGGCACGGTTTGAAAATCCATTAGAAAATTGGAAAAACTATAAAGATGCTAGAAATGTGTATAAGTGTGAGTGTAAAAAGGCTAAAAGTTCTTTCATAGAATCTAAAATATATGAAAACGCTGGTAATCAAAAGCAGTCTATGGAAGACATTAAAAAGACAAATTCTTAAAACGGAAAAAATGAAATATCAGAACTTAAAATTAATAATAGATGCTTGAAATCATAAAGTGAACAGATAATATTGCTGCATACAATTCATTATTTAAATGTACGCAAGTAAACTTGCTCGAACTTGAAAATACCATAAAAGATTTGAACAGTAGAAAAGACTGTTTTGGGCTAAATTGCAATATTATTCTCGATTGCAAGTGAGAAATTCTTCCAACTTGTTAAGAATAGTGAACTTTTCTTTAATAAATGATGTTTTTCCTGAAAGCTGAAAAGAATCGGTTGTTATTCCTATTGAGAAAATCCAAAATCCGAAAATCATGAAGACTGGAGGCCAATCAACATGCTCCCCACGTATGAGAAGATTCTGGAGGAAGTTTTATGCAATCAGCTCACCAAATATATGGAAAGAGTTAACATGTTGTGTGTACAACAATCAGGGTTTAGGAAGGCGGGCTGCGAAACCTCTATAAGTTGGCTTATAAATGAGTGGAAGAAAGAAATTGATAAGGGGAAGTCTATTCTTGCAGTTTTTCGCGACCCTAAACGGGCATTTGAAACTATAGATAGACAAATATTACTTGAAAAAGTTAATAAATATGGTATTCGAGAAGTTGATCTCCATTGGTTTGAAAGTTATTTTTCGGGAAGGTCACAAAGAGTCAAACTAATGAAACGTATTCAAATGCACAAAACGTAAATCTAGGTGTGCCGCAGGGATCGAAATTAGGTGTATTCCTCTTTTTCTTCTCTATATGAATGATATAGTAGAAGCGATATCGGAAGTACAGATATCAATATTTGATGATAATACCGTGATTTATGTTGTTGGTGAGAACATGAGTGCATGTGAATATTTAATTCAAAGAAAATTTAGGGCCAGTTTCAAGACTTACGGATAAAGTCTCGGATAGCCTATTCGGAACATTTTTGACAGCTTAAGTTAAACTTTTGGTTTCAAATGTCTCGGATAGTGATATCCGACTGATGAAGTCTCGGATAGCATATCCACCGGTTCAAGTGGCTGCTAAATATTTTATCCAGAAGATGCCTAGTTGCTATGAATTTTCATCGTAATATTTTGAACTTCGCTTTGAATTAATCCGTAGTGGTTCATACTGAATTTTAATATTAAAAAGCAGTGACACTTTAAATTAAAACGATAAGAATATTTTGTTTTGACAACAAAAATTTGATATTCAGTATGTTTTTGATATTTTATGTTGTTCTCAAACTGTAAATTTATCCACCGGTTAGTTTATGATGATGAAACAGAAATAACATAACAGCCACTTTTATCTGCCGGATATCGTTATGTGTCGGATATCTATCCGAAACTTTAACCGGAACATTTGAAACTGGCCATTAATAAAGCAAAGATCTGGCTGTGCAAAAATAAACTAGAACTAAATGTGAATAAAACTAAATGCATGTGCTTAAACAACCGAGACATAAGTGTCAACATTTCGTTAAATGGTGAACTTGTAGAATGTGTGCGTGAAATCAAGTATCTGGGAGTGTGTATTGATAACCATCTTAAATTCAAAGAATATGTGAATAAATTGGCTGCTAAGTATAGAAGTATAAGACAAAATTGTGCGCTTACAGTTTATAATACTTTGATTCTTCCGCATTTTGATTACTGCTCATCGATTGTTTACATATGTCCAATAATGAAAATATTAGAAAATTACAAATTTTGCACAATAGGTTGATGAGAACTGGTTCTCAAGTGTGAGTATAGAACTCTTATACAACAAATGCTAACGAATCCCGGATATGGTTAAATGTTGAACAATGATTAAAATTTAATACACTCGTCATAATATTTAAGAATAAATACAACTTATATCCAATATATATCTACAACGTAATGTAAGTTTCATAACAAACTCTTTTTATAATTTAAGGAATGCGGCAGAATTTAGATTACCACTATATAGAAGAGCTGGCACACAGAACAACCTACTCTACGAAGGAGTGCAATTATTTAATAATCTACCAAGAACCCCAAGAACCGTCAAAACCGAAACAAACATAAATATATATAAATTTTTAATAAAACCTTTGTTACAAAATAATGTTATATAATAAAGTTGTAGTTATAAGTATCGGCTGATTGTTAAGAGTTTTTAAACTAATTATACAAAACAAAAACAAAACAAAAGTCGCAAAAATAAGCATACACTAGAAAACACTAGTTTATGATGTTTATTCACTTTTCGGACACATTGCTATTGTGAAAACCAATTTAGGGAAATGCTATCCCTTTCTTAAAACCACTTTTTGTTTTTATTACTTTCTTGCTCAGCTGTAACTTTGATTGATTCAATGAGAAAGAAAATGAAGACAAAATGTACGGGCTTTATAATTTTACAATTCGTACAGCCAGTTTTCCAAACGACGCAAGTTCCATTAAAGTTATTTTTGGACGTCACATATTTTGAAAATAAGAATTGTTAAAAATTAAACGCAAAATAAAAAAATCAGTTCTCAAAAAGATGCAATTACCCGACACTTTGTAACACTGTCACTTTAATTAGTTTAAAATTCCTTGTATTTTTGTTAGTTTTAATATATTTTTCATGTTCATGAAATATATTTTTTTCATTTCGTATGCTAAGAAAATTGCCTAGAAGAAAATCAATAATTTGATAAGCTGAATGCCTCATTTATAACCTCGCCTTAGCGACGAAGTAAAATAACTTTGACTTTACAACGCCACTGCTCTAATCGTGAAAAACTTATTTTTAAGAAATACTTGAAGAATGCAGGCGGAGTAAGCATAAACTGGTTCATAGAAGGTATAAAGTCGAGTTTTAGTATTCAATGTCATTTTGACATCATCGTGTGAAATTTATACAAAAAGGAATGTAAATTTAATTTGTTTTTACCTTTTTGTACCTAATAACGTTTTCTTTAACTTATCTAATTCATTTGTTAATTACTTTGGATTTTTCCAAAATTCCACTAAAAAAAATGAATTGTTATTGTAGTTATCACAGACTTAACTTTTAAAATAAGTTTAAAAAATCTCAAATCAATTTTTATTTTTCGAGATTTTTTCTAGATTATGTCTTTGGTGATTTTTATACATTCTAGATTTTCATGCGTTCGAGATATTTGGATTCGATTTTTTATTTCGAGATTTCTTGTATCCGATATTTCTGTCATTCGAGATAACATCACGATTCAACATAGAACCATTCACATGACGTTGTATCGTCTTTCAATGAACAATAATTCAAAAAATTGAATAAATCTACTTCATATGAAGTCAATTCAAATGTATACTGGCAGCTGTTCAATTTTTACCCTGAGGCCACACGGGCCAGTACTGGCTAGCCAGTCGCAATGCACTCAAACTTTTTTACTAACACATACAAGTCTGAGCAACTGGCTTGCTTTTTTCGTAGCCAGTTGGGAAGCCAATAGAGCAGCCAGTAACAGAGGATTCGGCAGTACTTTTTCGAAGCAGATTTCGAAAAATAGGTCTAAAACTAAAGTTTACTGACATTTTCTTTCACAAAATATTAATAAAATAAGAATCGGGGAGTCCATATGCCCAGCCTCGGGGTTAGGGAGATTTTTCTTGGCTAACCTTCCAGTCAACTTTCCAATAAAATTGCCGTAATTGGAAATAAATATTTTGACATCTGACCAATTAGAGACTAGAAACTCGCCTTAATTTCTAGTCAGGACCCATGTTCTTTAACAATCAGAGACTAGAAACTTGCCTTAATTTCTAGTCCCTTGGGTCGTCTGAACGAACCCATTGGCACACGGCCTTAGTCGGTATTTACATGACCCGATTATTCCAGTACGAATTTTCCCAAAATCGGGTGAAATGTTGACATGAAACGATCTTTTCCGTCCTCTTCATACTTTATTGCTGTCTGTTTCAGTTTGCATTCAGAGGTAGATGGCACATTAACACCAGCGTTGCCACAATTGCAGTGGATCTATTGCATTAAAAAATACTTTTGGGTCTTACGAACAAAAAATTACCATTCAACAAAATTAAAACCACAATAAATTTTTCGATTTTGTCTTTGAAATGCAGTCAATCTTATTGCTCTTGAAACCCACCCTATTATAGTGCCCTTGCGTATAAGCTGGGAATAGCAAACTACAAAGCAAATAGTCGTGAATTCTGACATATCTTGGATGTTAAAAATTTTTAAATACGAGCAAATTTTCCATTCTCTGCTTTGTGGAATGTTGTACTCAGAAAAGAACTTTTTGGTCGAGTGAAAATATAAAATGCGAAATTTTAGAATTTAAACAAATTTAAAGGCATGTTTTTTTTTTTATTTGTAGAAAGCATTGTTTATTCACTTCTTCGTAAAGCCTAAACAAAGAGGGAGTTTATAATTGCGTTTGGAATCGCAGATCGTAGGCCATGATTTACTTTGTATTTTCAATCAATTATCAGTTATAATTAATTTTTTTTTTTAAATACAAACACATACTTGAAAATGCTTATCTACTGCAAACGTTTTATCTACCTGCATCATTTTTTTTTCTTTACTTAGAAAATATTGGCAGGGCTGGTTAACACCAAACACACAGACGAAACTAGAAAAATTGTGAAAGAAAATCGTGTGAGTTTGCCAGGAACGGCAAAAAAATGTTTTCAGATGATTTGCAAAGGTTTTCCCAAAGTTTTCAAATACATTTGCGATCAAGGTGCTCGCAAATGACATGCTCGCAAATAAGATTGCAAATTTTGCAGCATATTTGCGAGGTGTTCACACGATTTGCGGCAATATTAGTTGATTTCATATTCTTACTCATTTGCAGATTTGCGAGCCTGACATTTCTCTATCGACAAATTTGTTTATTTGTTGAGTTTTGTCATAGCTATAGTCTCTAAATTATATATAGGTAAACATACATATGTACATACAAACACACATGGGTATGTATCTTAGATGTATATTTTGGTGTTGTTTTATGGGCTGTAGGTCAGTTTAATTTTTTGCCTGCGTAAAGCTTATTTTCTTAAAAAAAAAAAACAAAGAAAAAACTAATTTAAATTATAAAAAATACTAATAAAAATAATTAAGGTACCCACATACTAAAAACCACAGTCAAGTACAACAACAAAATTCATCGCAAATGTCCACATTTGCAGTGTTCCATTTTCGTGTTTTCGCAAATGATTGTGACGGTCGCAAATACTCGCAAATTGTCACAAATTATTTTTGTGAGTGTTCACATGATTTGCCAAAATGTCACAAATGCATTTGCGACTTGGGCCTCACAAATCATACGCAAATGATTTGCATGCTGTCCCAAAGTTGTGTTCAGACGATTTGTGATCAAAGACCGTAAAAATGACGTCATACTTGCAAATATTTGCGACTTCTGCAAATCGTCTGCTCGTAGCTTTAGCTCAACAACATAACAAAAATGTTGTACCTGCTTTTTTGACGCGCAGTGTATTAAATACATCACCAAACAAGTTGCCATGGAAAGACGATTTTTTGTTATTATTGCAATACTGTTTAAAATCAACCAATAATATTTCTTATATTGAAAAAAACTTAAAAGACCACAATCAGTAATTACTTATGAAAAGATTTGAATCGACAGTATGGAAAACTCCGATCTAGAAATTGAAATTAACGAATTTCTCAAATTTTTAAAAACATCTTGTCACGTAAACGATTTAATACGAGATTCAAAAGAATCAAATTCTATTCCTATTGATTTCGATGAATTGGCTTCGAATAAAATTATAAAAAATCTTTATGGATCAAGTAAGAATGTTAGCTCTGAAAATATAGATACAACAACATCGACGTCGACAATGGACATTCAATCAGAAAAATCTCTTGTCGATTCTCGTAACGACCGCAAAGCTTTATCAAATACGTATTCCTGTAAAACAAAATCAAACTTGAAAGGACATAATGGTGATTCTGAGCAGAAACCTAAAATTCATCCTAAGCTTAACGACAAATTGGACTACCTTATAAATGAAGGGGTTTTGGATTCGGTACTTCCATTTGTCTGTCCCGTTGTGACAGCAAGAAATCTTTATCAAGGAGTGCAAAAAGGAAGCTCTAAGGTGAAAGCAATAGATAATAACTCTGGGGCAGTGATTGTTCTCTCTAAGGCTCTAGCATCGGTAAATATTGATTCCGAGGAGGTGAAAAATCTGGAAGAATCAAAAGAACTTGTGCCATTGTCACATATAGTAGAAGAAGGGGGAATATCAGCTCTGCAAAAAGATACAAGAACAATGACGAGGCGAAAGTCTTCTACAAGTTGTCGATCAAACTTAAGCTTCGAAAGCAAGAAGCAAGAGTAAGTAAATTCCAAAATTTCGGAACCTTTACTCGTACGTGTTCGTCGAGCGAAAAAAACAAGTCATATGTAAAGAAAAAACCTCAATACAGTGGTGGTCCAGTATAACGAATGATATAATGTCCAAGGTCCATTTATCTACAAGGAAGTAGTTTTTGTTTTATTTTCAACTCCCTATCTTGTAGCATTTTCCAATGCACCTCAATTTTATCTTCAAACCCGTAACAAAAACCAAAAATTAAAGCATTTTCATAGTTAAGCAAATAAGAGAAATTTAATTGAGCACAACAAAACAAAGTTGATATTATCAGTAAACATTACATTAATTCGTCCAAAATCAAGAGTTCATTTTAACAAAACAAATTTTTGAATTCAGGAAAACAAATTATTCTTACAAATTTTTTATTTTATTTTGTGAAATTCGTTATTTATTCGTTGCATAGAATACCTAACGGACTTGAAAAAAATGTTCGTAATATGGATCATTCGTTATATCGGCATTCGTTATACTGGACCCCCACTGTATATATAAATATTGTTTTGAGCTTCGGCCATGAAAGCATGTTTTACGAATTTGACTGCAGATAGTAGAGCTCTTGAAACCCGGGTACCCGAATACACGGATATTACCCAGGTACTCGAGTACACGTAAGCGAGTCTTTTGGGTACCTGTGTCCCGTGTGTCTCGCGACGAAAAAAATCAATTTTTAAATCAAAATCTGAATTTACCAAAAGAAAACCCCATAAGTTTCGTTGGTAGGGAAATTTAAATTTATTTAAGCACCGAAAAAACGTTACTACACATACAAGTGTTAAGGACAAAATATTCTTCATTTATTAAATAAAATTAATTTTTAGATCTGGACGGCTGTCTAAAGTTGGAAAACATTTATAAATACGATTTTAATTTTTTTTTTTAAAACGCTGCAGCGATTTTAATTTTTTGCACTATTCACTTTTTTTTAGGTAATCAAATGACATTCCCGTTTGTGAGTTTGAAGATTTTTAAGGAATTATTTATACAATTATTGAAAGAATGAGTTTCATGCTTCGTTACATTTTTCAATAACTACTTGCATGTTTTAAAAAGTTCTTAAGTTAAGTTGTTATGAACTTGATAAATGCATTATATTTAATATTTTTAAAATTCTATCAACTAAAATCAAAAAAACAAGTACATAAGTGCATTATATTTAACATCTAATTTAAATATCCCACAGGCAGCATTTAAAGCTTAAAGCTTATGACATATGACTTATATTCAATTGTAAATAATTTATTTTAGCATTGAAGTTGTAATACATGTCTGTGACGAAATAAAAGGTACTTCTCGGGATTTCACCTGCGCACAAAAGCTCTTAGTTAGCAAAATGGGTTATTTTACTGATGTTACTGCTGGACAGAAGCTCGAAGACATGGATATTTCTGTACATTGTGATATTCAAATTTTCGAATGGCTAATGAAATGGATCAAGAAAACTCCTGACCAACTAGACTCACTGCCTCAACTGGATGCTACAAATGTAGTTCCAATTTTAGTTTCTGCCAGTTTTCTTCAAGTAAAAAATTGCATTTATTGCAGCTAAAATAAATCTGAAAATTATATTTATTTTAGATGGAACCGCTACTTTTAGATTGTTTGTCATTTTGTCATGCTCGTTTAAGTGATGTTGTTCGTTCATCAACTAATTTATCCTGTTTAAATGACTCAATTATAACTCGGCTAGCTGCTATGTTTACTAATTTGGAACTAGAAATGGTTAAAGATAAAAAAGAACGCGTAACACCACGGCTATGGACGAAACTTATACAAAGTTTAAGCGAGCCCGAACCACAAGCGCTCCGTGGTCACTATTTTAGTTTGGCTGGATTATTTCGTTGTTCTAGGTAAATAAAACAACTAATATTTATTTGAAATACATAAATCTATTCTCCATCATTAGAAAACTTCAACTTACCTTTTTTTTAAACCCTCACAAAAAATGGTGCAAAGAAGCAAGATTTTAAATTTCAAAGGAAATACAAGGATGATGTTGAGCCAATCTTGCCAACGATCTATCTCATAGGATTGACTCATTTAAGTTTTAATAAATTCAATAGATGGCGCGAGTTTGAGGTCAGAACAGAATGATAGTTCTTCTTCTGAATAAAGGCCATGAATAAACAACCTTACCTTAAGAGTTCAGACGCAGCTGATTAATCAGAAAGCATACCATTTATTCCTTACAGCTCCTTATGCTTTTTAAACGATGGTATCTAACATTTTGCCATCTATGAATGTGGATCGAATCTTATTAGCTGGCCCAGTCAACTAAGTCGTTGGCTTTTCACTTTTTGGGCTAGGTTGGTGTCGCTGTACAGCACGTACAGTACGCTGTCGTATCTTCTTCATTCACCATCTATGCAGATGGACTAATAAATCGCTTGGAGAATTTTTCTCTCAAACAGCCTAAGGCGTACTTATACACATTTAATAGTGTCTATGAGGGGGACACCTTAGTTGCTCGAGAGATGGCTTTCTTAACTTAAAGAAAGGTTGATCCAAACACATAACTCGTAATAAATCTACCTATATTTTGCAGAGTTTAAAATACAGGTTTTTCCTTTTTAAATTACACCTTAAGTAATTTTGTTTTTTAGTTTCATATATTATTATTTTATGTTTTTTTCCCTTAAAAATACAATTGGGGATTATGTTAATTAAAATATTTTTAACAAAATATATTTGAAAACCAGGTGCTGCAAATGTCTGACTCAGACTATGAGTTCATATATCAGTTGTATGCCATCAAACATTCGTCTTAATAGATGGGGACAACTTATTAGTCAACATACTCGAGATGCGACTTGGGATTTATCCAATTACATATCATCTTCGTTCAAGGAACTAAAGTCTTGGCGCAAAGTCTACTGGAAGCTTTGGGGACATTGTCATTTTCTTTATTGCTGTATATGTGAAAGTCATTTCCCCGTTTTTCAGGCATGTACTATAGTTAAATCATCATAGATTGTTTTCTTTTAAACTAATAAACTATTCATAAATTTTAGATGACTTGGTGTCGTTTTCATCCGGATGGAGCTCAATTTTTGGGACCCGTCGCCGAAGGACGAGTTGCTGGTCCCGCAGGCCGTTATCCATGCTGTGGCCAGCAGGCATTTCGATATGAAACACTACCAGGACCAAATGTATTTCGGTTTTTAGCTTAATTATTTACTTTTTTGTAATTAACGTTTCTCCTTGAAAGCCTAATACCCCAGATAATAGAGTTACATAGATATCGCATCCAGTACAAATAAAAATGACCATTCTTTTAATAATTTTTTTTTGCAAGCTTTTTTTCTTCTTCTTCAAAAATTCATCGGACTACTGATGGCTTGTAGTTGACGTTTTGTATTTAAATGCATGTTTCTGTTTATCATCTTTTTAACATCATGTACATATATAGTTCACACAAATTTAATCACAGTGACACGTAGCCTAAGTTCCACTATAAAAAGTAGTTATTTTGTTTGCTCTGCGTGCGATACCTATGTAACTATAGCACCTATGCTAATACGCTGATGCTTATGGTTTTACAACCAAAATATAATTATTTAAAACTTGAAGGGATGTCAGTTCAGGGAGCACAGTGTCCTCATAGAAAATGATCGAGACAGAGCTATTCTAACTTTATTGCAAATTGCATCAGAGGGAGGCAATTTATTTGAAAGTCCACCAACGAAACTACGCGAAGAAGTTTCAAGCAATTTAATGGAACCCAGATGGATTGGTTTATGTTTAATGCCAACAAAATGTAGACCGGGTCTTCTACCTACATTGAGTACAGAAGGTAAATTAATTATGTTTACTGGCCATTTTCGGACAGATTCCCTTTGTTTAGAACTACAAGGCCTAGGACTTTTCCTTATAAGGGAGTTAGTTTTAAATTTCATTAGAAAAAGTTTTCATCTTCCTTTAAATTGATCTTTAAATTGTTTTTATCTTCCTATAAAAACATTTTTTTTAATAATTACTTATTTAAAATAGCAGATAGCTGTTTAATCTTGCATGTACAAAATTTTACTCAAATCAACATGACAGAAATTTACTCAATTTAAAAATTACTTAACAAAATGTTTCAGAACATAACACAAAATTGTCAAGAAAGCTACGTCTAGGGGCTTCGCATTTCGCAGAATCAAGCAGCGAGACTGACACTAGCAACACACCAGAGAGATCAAAACATTTTGCACCTCATTATTTTTCTACGAGTAGTGACGGTTGCGAGTCAGAGAGTAGCAGCTTGAAAAGAGTGTGTAGGAGAAGAACCAGAAGGTTTGTTATGAATTTCTTGTATTCGTAGAAAAAAATTAAACTAAACTTATAAACATAGACAACCAGAATTATCTGGTAGATTTTGGTCAGGAGAACTATCAGCCAGAAGTAATCAGGACCACCAGAGAGAATTCGAAGAAAAAATAATGAAGCAGGTGACTGCAGCAGTTGGTAAGAAAACAGGCAGTGACAATAATACCACTCAGAGTAGTTTCATTAATTGTGGAACTTATATTCGCCTTGAAGCAGAATGGAAGGAACAGTTAAAACAGAAAAATACAAATAAACAAAAATTTAAATAAACTCAATTAATTTGCAAATCAAAGTATAATAAATGTAGGGAGAATATATTTTAAATAAAATCAAATATTTTTTTTTTTTTATTTTTTTGTTGTTGTTTCCATTTAATTTACAAATTTTGATTCGCAAACAATTATTGCTCTCCGAACATTTCGTTTACAAAAATTACTTTTGCCTGTTTTTTACATTTAATAAATTGAAGAGTTAAAATTGTTTTCTTTATAAGACACAAAAATAAACTAAATGCGTATGTGTATTTTTTTTAAATAATATGTTTGATGTGCTTGGAAATCTCAGCACACAAATACTCTATTTATTTGCAGAAAGAATAAATCACTTGAAAGCCTTTCTTAAATCTGAACGCTCTATACTCAGTACATTAACTGTTTTGATCGGTATTTATTGTATTTTCTAAAAAAAAGGTACTATGGGGTTTTATGTTGTTTATGCTGAAAGTTTAAAATAAAATATTGTATAACACTTTTCGGTTTCACCTCAACAATAACGATAACATTTAAAAAAAATCAATTTAGGGGGATTTAAAAAAAGCATTGGTTTAGCAAATAAGATAGTAAATTAATTAATTATTATAATAAATAACAGGATTTTCTTTTAAAGTTCCTGTTTGAAGAGAAATGGAGTTGTTCGCGTTCTGTTTAAAGTCATTTTTACGTTGAACATGATGAGTTGTTTTAAAAACTTTTTTTGTCGAGCTATCTAAATAAATATTCAGTTGCTTTTTCTAGATCCCAGTTTTCCTTTGATAATACAGCTCGGGCATCGTGTTCGTCTATACCCATGTCTTTGAGGCGCTGGATTTTAGCATCAATATCAGTAAACTTATGGGGGCCTACATTTGAAAAATACAGAAAGAACAACGTACATAAATATATGTAAAAACTTTCACAGTCCTAAATATATAACTTTAAATTCTATATTTATTTATTAAATTTAGACTTTACCTCCGGCATATGCATTTGTCCAATGCTTTGCAGTGATTTCAAAAAGAGGGTGGTTTTCTTTATATTGTGAAGCTACGACTGCATCTTGGGGATCGTCTGGTTCAGCCGCAGCCAATAATGCCTGCAGAGAAAGTAAAACCGTCCGTAGAGTCATCGCTGCCGCCCTAAGTGCACAAATTAAACAAAAAAAGGACTTTAGGTTGTGTTTGAAAATTTGAAGCAAGCTGCATCACTTCAATGATTAAAAACATACCAAAGCTTTTATTTTCTATTTCTATTTGATATTATTAAATTAAATTTGTGTATTCCTTCCAGCACGTGACAAAAAAAATTCCTCAGAGCTCAAGTCTACTTGACGGTTCATTCTTTACTTCAGAACGACCCAAAGTCTCAGAAAATACAAAATTTGCTGGTCAGGGTGAGTTTAGGGGTGGATTCGGCTAAGCTGATAGATGATTGTCAATATTTTGATAGTTATTTTGACGATAGCTATTTCTACTATATTTATAAAGAGAGCAACCGCCAAAACGACAATCTATTCGTCAAGTGATCGCTCTAGTCTTACGCGATGCGGGCTCAGGGGTTTTCAAGTTAAATTTAAGGCGACCCTAGGGTTACTTCAGAGCTCAACGAATAAACATTTAAGTGAGTTTTACCAAAAATATCACCTTATGAATGATATATAATAGGTGAAGGATAAAACTAAACGGTTTGGAAAAGAAGCCTTTGCCAAATCACTAGTATTTAAAGATTGAGTATTATTGGCTTGCCAAAAAATCTTGTTAATATGTATTTGTACTCATATGCCATTATAATTCTTACCAGTTGTCTTTCAATATATCCAGACATATAGCTCCGGTCACTGAAGATATGTTGGGGTGCCAGATTTTTGTTATAAATCGAACCTAAAACAAAATAATTAAAAAAAAAAAAAAAAAAATAGATTTAAAAAATATATAAATATGATTTTTGTTTTATTTTATAAAAATGAGACATTACACAATTTTTTAAAATTTTTAAATTCATATTATTTAACCGACGCGTTTCGGAGTGTTCTCATCATCGGGCTTTTGAGCGTTGTTGTTGCCAAAACGTACAAAATACAAATAAATATTATTTAGCTTCGTACTTCGTATATTTAATTTTATTATAGAATAATAAAATTTGAAAAATAAAAGAAAAACTTTATAATTTTGTTTTATTTAATTAATTTTACTTTAATTTATCACAACATATACCTATATGAATTATCTTAGTAGCGACTAGTTTCGGATCTGTTAATCCATCTTCGGGCTTTATGCTGGCGAATTTTCGAACAGTTCGAGTGGACCGAGGATGTATTAACAGATCTGAAACGCGCCGCTACTTAAATAATTCATATAGGTATATATGTTGTGATAAATTAAAGAAAAATTAATTAAATAAAACAAAATTATAAAATAAATATTAAATTATTTTTATAATATAAACGAATTCATCCTCACGCAGCATGATGGTGACTACACCACAACTTATGGTATATTTAGTAGTGAAATGATTTAATCAAACTCAACTCAGCCAAATATAACTATTATAAGCTATTTTGATATCTATCAGTTAAAGTAAACAACATCAAAGCACAAATTTGATTAACAAAACTATTGCATTCTAAACCGTTAGGTTTTTGCAATTACTAGCTACAATGAAGGCTCTACTTGCGGACAGCATCGATGAGCGGACAATTCCCTTAAACTAAACGAACATGTTTCTGGGAACTGACATTTTTCGAATTTATCATACATACAAACTGCGTTTCTATAAACAGACACTCATGGGGTTTTCTTTTGGTAAATTTGGATTTTGATCTGAAAATTGATTTTCTTTTTCGTCGCGAATGGTAAACGATCACAGATTGATATTTCGTTTTTATTGTATTGGTGTACAATTTGTGTCTGTGAAACTGTGGCGATCCAAGCTTATTAAACTAAAGGTTGTCAATTGTTCTGTTGTGTAATGGTGTTAGTAAAAGAGGGGTAAATCTGCCGAAAAATCCAGGGGGGTCATTCCGTAATTTTCAAAATGATAATCGTCAAAACGATAATCGTTAACGTGATCGTCAATGATTTGCTTCACGTAACTCAACCACTATCGTCTCGTCTATCGTTATTTAAAAAATGCAACTTGAGAGCATTTGGTATTCCCAAACTGTGGATAAAATGTCATATTGGCTGTCATACATAACAATCTGCGTTGTGTTTGTGTCTTTGGTGTAACAAAAAAGAAGACAAAAGACATGATGTCAAATTACAGTGGCTACTCAGTCATTCAATTACAGTCGCCTACAAACTGTCAATCACAAAAACTGTATAAATTGAGCTTCAAAATATATGCAAACGATACCTATTTAGCTATCGTCTCAACGCTATCGTTTAGACGATAGCGTTTTGACGATTATCGGCTTACGTGAAGCAAATATTTTATTTTCAAAACGATATCGCCCAAACGATAGCCATTTTCAGTTTTACGGAATGCAAACTATCGTCAAAACGCTATCGTCGAGTGATAATCGTTTTACGGAATGAGTGCCCAGATCTGCAAATTTTATTTTCGATAAAAAAAAATTGATTTTTTTTCACCATTGGCTTTTATTATCAAAATCTGTGTTTTGACAAATCAGAAGGGTAAAAAAATCAATTTTTGTTACCAAAAGAAAACCCCATCAGATTGATATTACATTGAGAGCTTAGTAGGGGATTTCCCGGGTAACTTAAGTTGACGTGTATGATTCCCATTTCCAAATTGGGTTCCCACACATTAAATTAAGATGTCCGTTATTTTCAAAAAATCGTCATAAAACGCAGCTATTCTAAATTTTTTGTTGGTTTTTATTCTTTCATAGGTATTTCCTTAAAAAGACTTTATTGAAAAACTTTATTAACAAAAATTCTATATTAATGGCGTTTTAATCTATAATGTTTTTACAATGGGAGTTCCCTTGTTAACATTTCGAGTGAAAAAATATTATTTTTTTTAAATACATTTTTGAATGTGGTCTTTTAAAGGGATGATTAAAGGACAAAAATCTACCAAAAAAAATGAGAAAGATGCTGTAATTCGAGAAAAAAAGCCCCATGTGCAATGACCTCGAACAAAATTTTTGTTTGCCAAATATTTTTTGTAGGGCATAAAATTTTGATGACTTCTTTGAGGGGGTTTCTGCTATTTAAAAACAATTTTGGGAAATAGCGGACACTTAACCATACATGTTCTTCTGCTTTTATTCTCGCCGTTTCATTTTGTGATGCCAAGTTTGAACGTTGGTAACCTTTCTCTTAACCGGACAACAATTTTATGACTAACTTATTGGAGCTTTCACTGTTTATGTACTACTGTAAACATCTTTTTAAGCTCTCACAATCTATATCTAAGTTTTATAGAATTGTCGGCTTGAAAAGTACATTATGTATAACAAGAAGTTAAATTTTCTCTGTAAATACCGGTCGAAGCTAAACATCTACAACCATCTAATTAATTAGGCTACCCCATCAGCTTTACCAACACCATATCACCATCAGCGATTCGAGAGGAAGATTTTGAGAGTATTCAATACATTGAAATCCCCTCACAAAAAAGTAGCAAATAAGATGCTCTACGACTACGAGACATGATCCACATTAAATATTGGAACTAACCAGCCGAATTCTGAAGAACCTGGAAGGACAACCCAACCCAGAGGTTCCTCCAGCCATTAATATAGGGGGAAATTTTGCCCAGACAGAGATATCTGAGCCTAAGAGCGATTATACAGCTATGGCCAAAACAAGGAATAGTAACTACTTTCAAACGATGGGTTCAAATTAAATGACCTTTATATGCCCAATAGTTTTATGTGTGCTCTTTCCACAAAAACAAAGAAGAATACGATCAGTTGCAATTATGATGTTTAGAGTGTTTTGTCCGGCTTACTCACTTGGATTCATTAGTGACATAGTGAGGTCCTTGTCATACGCAATTTGTATTAAGTTTAGTTTAACTTACATGAATTCTTTTACAAAAATCCACTGTAAACTATATCCAACAAGATTAGAGTTCATAATCAAAACGCTTTAAGCAAAACCTACAGACATATTTACAGTTGTTTGTGTATTAGAGGGCACACTTTAGTAAGGTAGATAGAAGATGATTTTATTTCGCAATATGGTGGTAATTGTAAACATAATTTTTAATCTACTTGGGACTGACAAGCGTTTAATTGAAGCAAAGAAAAGATGCATCATAAGCATAACACCAATTTCAACTGATTGCATCCAAAGATGGATCTTAGTTGAAAGTTTCGATTTTTTCGGGACAGGTCGGACAAGTACTGTTTTCCAACCACTCGGAAAAAGACCAAAAATATGTTGGTATTTACATTGAACGATTTTTAAATAGACGATCTTTTCTTCGTAGGTGGAAGAGTAATGACCAAATCGGCCGTTTCTGGCGAACTCAAACGATTTTTTCCAGTATGTTTGCGTTCTCTTTCACACTTTTTCAAGTTTTTAGCAGATAACTTTTTTCATGCAGCAATTTGAACTAAACTGCTATGAAAGATATTGTAGGTAATAAAAATACCTTTCCAATGATATACCTATGTAATGTCGATATTGATTCGGTCAGTTTAAATATATGTTGGCTAAACTTAATACCTTTTATTAATACAACAACCCACCAGAACACAATATTATTAAGCGAAAAACTTTTTTCACACAGCTATTTGAAATAAGCCCTCAGAGTAACTATTGTAGTAGGTACGAAAATACCTTTCCAACGACATTTTGTCCTTTTTTCCTTTAAAAAAATGTAGGAGGTAGGTTTTTTGTGCAGTAGATATGCATTTTCAGATTTGTATTTGTATTTTCGAAAAGGAAAATAATAATAACAGATAAATAATTGATTGCAAATACATAGTAAAAACATACCTACGACCTGCGATACAAATTTTTTTCGACAATTCCAAACGCAAATATCAACTAATTCCTGATTAAACTTTTCGACAAAGTGAATAAACGATACTATCTACAATTTCAAAAAGAAAACATGGCCTTAAATTTTAATTTTATATTTTTCTACGCTACCAACAATAATCAGAATTCACGACTGTTCGAAATTTGCAGTTTGTTATTCACGCTCATAAGCAAGCAAGGCACTAAAAGGCTGGGTTTCCGGAGGAATAAGAATGACTGCATTTCCAAGACAGAATTACAAAAATATTTGTGAAAACTACTGCTATTGGGGCAACGCCGGTGTTCCATTGCCATCTTCCTCTGAATGAGGTGAAAAGGACAGCAATAAAGTATGAAGAGAACAGGAACCAAAATCTTACTGGACAGATCGTTTAATGCAAACATTTCATCCGATTTTGGAAAATTCGTACTGAAAATCGTAGACTTAAGATTTGAGATCCCAGAGCAGATTTTAGGTGTGAGTGATAGCAAAAAAATAAAAAGAAGCTTGGAGGGTAATCGTTTTAGTCAAAACTGGTTTTCACCCCTCCCTACATAAGCTCTTTGTATCAAATTTCACGAAATCCAAAACCAGCTTCTGCCACCAGAGATCAAAAATATTTGTTCGAGGGTACTGCAAAGCGCTTCGAAGTACCAAAGCTTCCAATATATAGTGTTTTTTGTCATGAAAAAGAGCTTTTATCTAATCTGTTCTGGCTTGTCAGAGTACCACGCATTCGAATCAGTTTAAAATCCTGGCTACGAGCTGTCACGTCACCAAAATTATTTTTTTCAAAGAATATTTTGGAAATACGTTTGATGAGTTACACGACAGCCTTCAAATTAAAACAACCACTCTCCAACCCGACTATTTAATCGATTCAGAGGACGCACTAGCAGCTCAACCCGACCCGAAAGTCTGCACCCTACAGAGTGTACAAATATATAAAGCCGGGCCTTCTTAAAGGCCACACTTTTAAATATGTTTGATAGTAGCTCTACAGGCAAATTCAATTTTAATTCCATAAATGACATGCATACTTCTATGGCAAGTTAAAATTGTTACCTTGGGCGGATTAAATGGATAAGTCTCGGGCACTTTAATCTCAAGAATAAATTTCCCACCCTCGTAGGGTGTGTCTGGCGGTCCAGCAATTTCTCCCTTCAGCTGTGTCCAATCGTCGTGAATTAATTCAATTTTAATTGAACATTGAACAATCTATAATGAAAAAAAAAAACAAATTTAAATGTTTGCCGGTAGATGATGCTTAAATGCTAAATACTGCTTTGTTTACAACTAAAAAAAACCACTACAACAGAATCGAATAGGTGTGTACCCAAATGTTTTAAATTTCTTATCGACAAAACTTTGCCAGTGGCAGGTCAGAGTGTAATTAGATTTGCTATAAAAATAAAAACAACATCAGCGGCAGTAGCAGCAGAAGAAAGAAAAGTCTGTCAGTTATATACAAAATATGAGCATTATTTTATTCACATATTGATTTATTCTAAATTTAGAATTGCCACAATTTTCCTTAAACGAATTTTAGCAAAAATAAAGTTGTAGTTTACAAAAAAACTCAAGATCAGCTACTGCTGTTGACAAATTGGTACATATTTGTATAACTGTTGTGGCAATGAATTGCAAGTCGAGTGACATAGTGACCGCGGATATTGGTTCTGGAGATCGGAGCAATTCGGGCAAGTAGATTTGAATCTAAGTTTTTTTTAGTTCTTATTTGTTTAATGTTTACGTGAATTCTGTTGTAGTGCTGCTTCTAGTTATGTCTAAAGATCTAGAAATACAACTTTAAGGTTAATTTGATATAGCCGCATTTTGTGAATTGTTGTTAAAATTTCGGAATATTTTATGAGAAGCTTGTTATTTTTGTTGACTTAAAAGAAAGTGGAAAAGAAAATTAAAAAAAAACTTACCTCATCACTTCGCATAACTTCTTTGAACTCCCTTTTGATGCGGGATACTGCCATATCAGCCATTCTGGTTAGTTTTTGTAGGCGATTCCTGTGGTGTAATGATTTTATGTGATGAGAAAGTTAAACGAAATGTTTATTTTCTTAAAACAATAAAACGTGAATTTAAAATATTTTTTGTTAATTAATGAAGAGACGGGAACGGGACAACAAGGAAACAGTATTCATTTATTTATGCATAAATATGTCTCTGTTGCGCGAAACGTCAAATTAGTTAATTCTTTCGTGGTGGCAGTAAACTAAATATGATTTCTTTTAATTTCAATGAATAAAAGTGTTAAAATAATTTGTTCATAATTAATCGAGAATATACCTACTTTTTTGCGTAAAATAAAACGGAACAATGAATGAAGAAATTATTTGTTAAATATTTTTTTGGTCGAATTTGCACAAATTTAGTATTTTCTAACTATCTCTTTCTAGTTTCACTGCAATATAAATTTCTTTCTCTCAATGACAGAGATGCCCAATGTAACTGTCAAATATGTGTCACAAATTTTGCTAAATTCATCGAGTTGTTTTTAATATTTTTTCTTCGTCAAAATGATAGCATTCAGACATTGGTTACATAAATAGATAAAAAAGAAAGACTGTTTATAGCCATTCCACACCATTCCATTTAGTATAATTGCAAAAAAGTGTGAAGAAAATCATGTTTCAATGTGCAAAGCATTGACCTACTATATATGGACTGCCAGGAGCCAATATCACTTGTGTTCAGTCTATTACTATACGCCACTAGCACTGTTGTCGAATGGGCGGCATTTATGGTGTTACTATTGTAGTTGTTGTTGTTTCTATGTGTTTTGAAGTGCCTTAAATGGTGGAATGTAGACACGATGAGACCATAAGCAAAATATGAAATTTCATCACTTCCAACTTGCCAGCGAATCCGACACGATTTGACATATATAAAATTTTCATATATTAACATGAAAATATTTAGGAACGGGGGTTTGAGGTAATGGTGCGAACTAACTCGTTTGGATAATAGTGTGGAAGCAAAATTTGAAAATCATTTTCAGCACACAAATGGCAGTCGTAGGAAATCCTTTCCCACTTTAAGGCCTAACTACATTCAATTCACTTTGTACAAATAAAATAAAAAATAAATTTTGCGGCGCAACAGCTCATGTAGGCCTTTTATTCTTACATTTAGCCAGTTTATATTTCTCCAGCACTCAGTTTTTTTCTTCCGTTTTTTTGACACAACAAGAGAATAAAATATAAATAGCATTCCTGACATAGAAGTCAAAATAACTCTCTTTTTCTTTTCTTCTTATGTAATATGAAGCGACGAAAAATAATTGAGCAAAAAATTTCAGTCTCAGTTTCTAAGGGGAAAAGTGAGGAATTTTCGGGAGGAATCCTGTTTATATTTCTGAGCACTCTGAGTCCTTTGAGATCTCAGAAATATAAACTGGCTAATTGTGTTAATTACTTTGTGAGATAGTGTAGAGGCACTTTTAGTTTGTGTGAAATGTGAAGTGAAAACCACTTCGTAGTGAAAAGTCATGTCATGTAATACACTCACCGAACATTACACGTTTTCGTTTGACATTACAGTTTTCTTTTAACTGCCTGAACCGAATGGGAGACGGAGCTGGAATTGATATCAAAAATGCTGCAAATTTTAACTTTCATTACAGCATTTTTGATATCTAATATGCAACTCCATCTGCCATTCTGTTCAGGCAGTAGCCAACCACTCTAAAATTTCTTTTTCTTTGTTTTTTCCACCTAATGAAAGTAAAAAGGTGAATATTTATATAAATACAGTCGTATTTACAAACTTTGTCTAACTTTAGGCAGCAATCCAACTCCAAAAAGTTATTAATAAACTTTGTTTACTGTTGTCTTAAGGTCGTTTAACTTAGACAACGGCATCGGTTGTCTAAGATTTGTCTAGTTTAAAATTTTATTTCATTAAATAAGGCATATTTCCAACTACAAAGAACTTTTAAAAAAACTGCCTAACTTTAGTCAACCGTCTAAAAAATCTAATAAATAAAGGTTCTCCCAAACCAACGCGAATGCGGAGAGCTTCGCCACGAATCGCTCCGCATTCACGTTGGTTTGGGAGAGGCTTAAAGGTTCTCTCAAACCAACGCGAATCGCTCCACATTCGCAGCGAATCATTCACAATAGTTCAAAATATGACAAAAACACATAAAGAACAACAAAAAATTCGTCGTTGCTGCGGATTCGCGTTGGTTTGGGAGAGCCTTAAGGCCTAAGGTTTGGGAGAGCCTTAAGGCTCTCCCAAACCAACGCGAATCCGCAGCGACGACGAATTTTTGTTGTTGTTTAGCGTTGTGTATTTGTCATATTTTTTCTATTGTGAATGATTCGCTGCGAATCGCTCCGCATTCGCGTTGGTTTGGGAGAACCTTTACAGGCTGTCCCAAACCAACGCGAATTCGGAGTGATTCGCAGCGAATCATTCACAATAGTGCAAAATATGACAAGTAACACAACGCTAAACAACAACAAAAATTCACCGTCGCCACGAATTCGCGTTGGTTTGGGAGAGCCTTAAGACTGATATGATCTATATGAACAATTTAAATTACCACAAATAAAATAAATAAAAGGTTTTCATGAAATCTTGTAAAGTCATCGTGAATGTTGTAAAGTTGCGAATGCGGAGCGATTCGCAGCGAATCATTCACAATAGCACAAAATATGACAAATACACAACGCTAAACAACAACAAACATTCGCCGTTTCCGCGAATTCGCGTTGGTTTGGGAGATCCTTAAAGCCTCTCCCAAACCAACGCGAATGCGGAGTGATTCGCAGCGAATCATTCACAATAGTAAAAAATATGACAAATGCACAACGCTAAACAACAACAAAAATTCACCGTCGCCGCGAATTCGCGTTGGTTTGGGAGAGCCTTAAGTCTCCCCCAATAAACTAACGCGAATGCGGAGCGATTCGCAGCGAATCATTCACAATAGTACAAAATATGACAAATACACAACGCTGAACAACAACAAAAACTCGTCGTCGCTCCACATTCGCGTCGCGAATTCGCAGCGACGACGAATTTTTGTTGTTGTTTAGCGTTGTGTATTTGTCATATTTTTTTCTATTGTGAATGATTCGCTGCAAATCGCTCCGCATTTGCGTTGGTTTGGGGGAGACTTTATGGTACTTCCATACTACCATTACTATCGATAACGAGTATGAAATTCGTGCCGGTAGCACAGTTTTTATCTGGGCTAAAGTTAAGCCCCGAAAATTCTCTGGGCTTAGCTAAGCCTACAGACGTTTTGTTGTTGTTGCATTTAACATGTAAATTGTATAGACCCGACGTCGTTTTTTTCGTTCAAGCCCGTTCGGGCAAGGAATAAAACACACATTATATTTACCTCCAGATACAACGACAACCAGAAAAAAACCCACACTTACGTGAAATCTCAAATCTCATGTCCAAGCTTTGTACAGCTTTCATGTTGTGTTCAAAAGTTGGTTTTCTTCGACATGTCATCGACAAGACATGGATTTTTCTGCCTCCATTGTTTTTTTTTCTCGGCAGGTTCATGGTCCGAGCATGGCTCATGTTTAGTGTAGCCGGCATGTAGTAATTTGTTTGTTTTTATTGGTGTACAAATATTTTTGCACGCGAGTGTTGTATCTTATCATTTGATTTGTCTCTGGACGCTTTCAAAAATTACGGTAAACTTATCCGAGTCGCATTGCAGCTGAAAGCACTAGATGGTAACAGAAACAAGTAATGTGGATGTGGATTGCAGATTAATTTCATTTAAATTATCTTTATCCTCTTTAATTAAATAATTATAAAAGTTGATAATATTCTACAAGTTTATCACTTATAGGGGGCAATTGTGAATACAATTTCACATATTGTCGAGAACTGGGAGCGTGAATTTGTGGTCAGTTTCTCTCGAGTATAAATTTAAGCTTTAAATTAAAAAAAGAATTGCATGGTTTAAGAAAAGGTTACATAATGTAGAAAGGTAAACATTTAAACATAGAAGGTTCATTGCATGAGTACTTAAGTAATTATCAAATAATATAACTATGATGGCAAAAATGATTGCTAGTTATTGCAATAATGGATAATTTTGAATACAGGTTATTCATTTATGCTCCTTCCTACAACTTATTAAACGTTTTTTGATTTGTTTGAAAGCGTTATCAATAGATGAGTAGATGAGTTTTATTTTCTATAACAAGATAGACGCGATAAAAATAAATAAATAAATTAAGTGGCGCAACAGCTCATGAAGAACCAGGACCTAGTGAATAACAACTCTTAACCATTCCTGTGTGCGTGTTGTTGGCAGGAATGGAGGGGACCTACAATTTTTTGCCGAGTCCGAACGGCTGGATGAGAAGTACTTATTCATGACAAGTATACTCTTGGAGGATTTGTCAGTCCCTCGCAAGAGGCATTACCTCAAAAAAAAAAAACATTTGTTGTTAGGTCGCTGTGGCCGGGAATCGAACCCAGACCTTTAACATGACAGTCCTACGCAAGATAGACGTGATAAGTATTTTTAAACTAATTTGTATGTGTTAGTAGCGCTGTGTTTGGGTATTCCATTTTTCTCCATTGCTTGCACCTATTGGAAAACAGAAGCTCCAGGACTCGAATGCGACCACAAAAGTGCTCCAAAGGCAACAGGTGAAGATTTTGCGGACCTCAAACTGGCATAAAAACGGGTGTTCGCTTTATTTGAGGTTAAGTTGAACATTAATGTTTTTCCCATAAACTATTGTATCTAGATGTTACACAAATCCTACAAAACTTGGTAGAGCATATTGTTGTTTCCAAAGTCTAACTTTCCAAACACAATAGTTTTCCCAGAAACTATTGTATCTAGATGTTCCTAATTAGGGCCATAGACAGAAACAATTTGTTACACAAATCCTACAAAACTTGCTAGAGCATATAGTTTTTTCCAAAGTCTAACTTCCCAAACACAATGGTGTACCTGTAGCTGTGGCTACAGCAAGCATTTTGTTCCTCCAAAGCCGCACATGTTGGTCAGAACCACAGTACACATCTATGTGTTTGTGTACTGGTGGTCAGAACCACAGATTATTAGGATCGTTGTAGAAGTAGTTTCCTAAGTGGAGCCTACGTCTGTTGGAAATTGCTGAGCATCGTTTCTTCCTCCTCCTTGTCCATACAGCTTCTACAAAAATCATTTTTAAGTATGCCAAGCCGCGTTCAGTGCCTGCCTATTAAACAGTGTCCTGTTATGATACCTACAACAGAGCTGATGTGCAATCGGATTAAATATTAAACACATGGAGCGTTTTATATCAAGGTCTGGCTATACTACTTTTGGCGCCAAACAAAGAGTGATGTTATTTCACCTAATTTTTGTTCTCTTCAAAGCATCCTGCTTCAGCAAAAGCTTAGAATGTCTATTATTTCATTAATTTTTGGACAAGATTTCATTTTTACGAGGCTTGAAGCTCCACGTTGATAGATTTGTAACTTTGAACGTTTTCAAAGTGAAGATAATTTTGCCTGTTTCAATTTTTTGAAAACACGTTAAAAATAGGTACAATAGTTGATAATAATTATATAAAAAGTCAGAAAAAAGTTTATAAAGTAAAATTGTTGAAAATTTAGTGACCGACAAGCCTAAAAATGCGCTTTGTTTTTGAAAACATTTTTGTATATTCCAATAAGGGTATTCATGATAGAAATGATAAGTTTATGCAAAATTTGCATGAATGACCTTTTTTATACATTTCATTATATGCCAGGTAATTCAATCAGAGTGAATCACAATGAAGTTTGGATAAGTTTAACTAGTTTGGTTAATTTGACGCAGCAAACTCCTTGGATGAGTTTAACCAGATTGGGTAAATCATTTCCCATACAAAATTTGACAGTTCATTAACCTTAAGATTAACTTAGCCAATTTGTTAATTTGTCTATGGTTTTACGAAGTTGCATGAATACCCTTAATATTTTGTATTAATAAATAGTGCCCTTTGTTTATCTTGAATCTGGTAAGAGCTAATTGATTAGTCAGCGGACTCGTCGAATCCAAATTAACTCTAAATGATCCGATGGGTTTCGACCGAGGTCTTAACAGATGCACAAGGGGCACTGTTTAACATTTAGGAGTAAATGTTATGGTTTGAAGATATTTGGGTATCTTAGGTCTGATTCAATGGAATTATAAATCGGTTCGTACCTATGGAATGAAAAATAACATGCTTCCTCGTATTGTACGAAATATACACTAGTCAACAAAATTAAAGGAACAACATTTTATTTTAATTTTGTTAGTGTTCTTTGTAAAAAGTGGTCGTATTGAGTTGAAACAAAAAACATACATATATATAGTTTCTGTTTCCAGATTTGTTTGCAAATATTTTTAGTGAAGTTGTAAGAAATTACACCAAACAGCAAATTTTAGATTTTCGTTTTTTTTTTTTTTGAAGGACCTTATTTCCATGGATAATTTTTACTTGCGATATAGCTATCCAACTTAATTCTGTCACAAAATTTGCAATCTGCGAGCATTAAGCTTACAACGAGGATCATTTTATTCGGTTTGATCAAGCTAAATCAATTGCTAAAGAAAATTTGTATATACCAAGGATATTAAGAGAAGCTATAGAAATAAAAAAACATAAGAATTTCAATTGAGATTCTAGCTTCATCCTATCCTCAACGTGGGATCCACTCATAAGCTTTATATGCACCCAAGCTTTTGTTGACTCGATCCAAGAAGAACACAACAACCAACCAGCCACAGAAAACGTACCAAAAACAACGCAACGCTACATATTAAGAAATAGAGTAACAAACATAACAGCCATCAAACGTCAGTCTTATCCCGTGACCACGAAGAGCGAAATTTGTTTGAAACTTCGGGAAGAAGAATTTATAAATAATTCTTATTAATAAACGCGGTAAATTCTGAAAAGTTTAATAACTTTAAAACTATAGGGCAAGTTTTAGATTCGTGCAGAAAAAAAAATTCAAGATAACAATCAACATGACATTGCGATGATAGAGAACACCAAAAACGTGAGTGGCACAATTCTGTCTGTATGCCTGTCTGTCGTCTGTCTGTCGGTCCCTACAGCCTAAAGCAATTTACTTCAAATTTTGAACTTAAGGTTTTTTTGTAACTCTCCAGAGAGGAAATTGAAATTTTTTTAGCACCAAAAATAACGGCACTTGCTCTACAACCCTAAATGAAAAGCTAAATTATCTAAAATATGGCTATAACGATTTTGATTAAAAAAAATCAGTTAATTATTGCAGATATGGTGTACTTTTTGTTAAAAAAATTTACCAAAAACCGTTATTAACCGTACCTGCCATATAACGGTTTTTTTAATTTCCTATTTTCTCATTAACGGCTCAAACGATTTAAGTCAAAACTTTTATTCAAAAGCTCTTTTATAATGTTAATAGTATTGCATATCAAAATTTTGAAAAAAATTAATTTTGAATTTTTTTTTCAAAATTCAATATTTCAAAAATAAGCTGCTGAAATTAAGTTTTAAAATGTATTTTAATACATACTCAAAATTGGCTTACCAAAATTTTTTATAAAAAAATGTTCTTAAAATTTTATGTATACAAAATTAATTTTTAAGAAAACCGCTCCAACGATTTAAAATTTTTTTTTTGCACATACTCATATCTTTTCAAGTATACAATAGACACTTGTTTTTGAGCTCTAAGTTTCTTAACTAGTTGTTTATACAATTAAAAGAACGAATTAAATGCTTTTTTTATATTTTTATATATTTTTTTTATAATTACTTTCATATTTGAAAAATCTTATTTCCAAGCAACTTGAACATAAGAGCAAGTACGGGCGACCCAGTCGTGAATTTTATTTTTTCAGTCAATCAAATTTAATGGTCAGATTACTTGTTTATTCAGCTTAAATCCATGTTTTTTGTTTTCTTACAATTTTGCTTTGCAGGATTTATCTGACTTTTAATCAAAAAAGATACGTTTGGCTTAGCTTTGTACATGTTTTTTTTTAAAAAGATTTTCTAGAAATTTAAAAAAAAGTACTAAAAAGTTTTTTTGTGGTCTTTCGGTAAATCTTTTGTTACTTTTCAAATTTTGATTGCATGACTTACATTGGTATGCAGATTTATAGACTTACAGCATCAATATTCCTGTAAATTTTCAAATTGATTCACAGAAACGTTTTTATTCACCAAATTTTCAAACTCTTACAAACAAATTCGAATCTTGTCTCAAAATTGTTCTAGCACGTCGCGCTTTTGAGGTATTCGAATTAAGAATTTGAAAATATGCGTTTCAAGGCAAATTTTAAGTTATATTATTTCTTGAAGTACATATTTATCGTCAATCGGAAGTGTAAACATTTATCTTTGAAATTCTTTTTGAATCTTTCAAGTACCTTCATTCACCTTGGAGAAATCATCAATTAGTCAGCTTTCGGATTTAACTACCTTACTAAAAAATATGCTAATCTTAATTAATTTCAATTAAGGACTTCTAAGATCAAACTTCATTTTATAAAGGAAGTTTAATTTTTTATATCTAGTTGCAAGTTTTGTGAAAAAATGATCTTGTAGTTTTTTCATAGCTATGAGAGATATTTGGGAATGGGCTATCTGAATAACTTGATGTGCTAGAGCTTTTTTAAGACCATATTCGAGTTCTGCGTATCTGAAGCCACTAGAAAAGTATTTTTGGTTTATGTAGCAGAAACTAAGCTAAAGTAATCAAAATATTTCCATGATTAATTTCTTACACTGCGCCAAAGCTATTGTTTTTTTTAAAAACATTTTTCAAAAAGCTACTTTTCATAAAATTGGACTCACTAAAGACGAAAATAACCACCAAAATTATCTAAAACATACCGTTTCACAATTATGGCATTGTTACGAACCTGCTCTTTCAATTATAAATATATTGGCATGAGATAGAAATGACGTCATAACTTAGAAACGCGACGTGCTGAGTACCCACATTATTTCGCAATTAGTCTTAATTCAATTAGCAATTCAACCCAGCTGCAATTTTTCAGTTAGAAAAACCTTGTCACATGTTATGATATCACCAGCACAGTCTCCTGAAGTCAACCCCATAGAAACTCAATAGGAGAATAATAGTCTGAGCTCAGAGGAACATGCGAAATAGGAAAAAAGTCTTTTTCATGAGGCTTGAAACAATATTTTAAGCTCTTAATCTTCTAAATAAAAGGTGCAGTTTGTAGACGAAAAGCAAAACTTTTGTCACTATTTTGTCTGTTAAAAAATTATAATATATATTTTTAATCATAAAAGCTGACCCAAACCAACGCGAATGCGGAGCGGCGACGAATTTTTGTTTTGTTTAGCGTTGTGTATTTGTCATATTTTGTACTATTGTGAATGGTTCGCAGCGAAAGCGGAGCGATTCGCGTTGGTTTGGGGGAGACTTAATAGTTTAAGTTTCACAGTCTCATTTAAACCTCGAACTGAGTAGAATTGTTCTGCTGAACTAAAGTTTAAACCAAAAGTGGAGTTTAAACTCCCAATTTGAAACTAGGGGTTAGCATCACTTATGTATGTCGTTTTTCATTGAAATCTGAAAGATTTGGTTTTAAAATCTAGAATTGCTGTCTTGAATGAAACATCTTGACATATTTTTGAGTAGGTTCAGTTTACACATTTAGCATACATACACGCATACACCTAAAAATGTGTATAGCGTCGGCACAAATAATACAAAACAAACAAATTACTCTATTTCGATTTTTCGTTCGATAGAAAATGTTTCCATGCATTGGTGAATACAGATCAAATCTCTCAAACTAGAAAGATCGAATCCTTCGCCCTCAGATCTCATATTTTTTTTTGGATAAAACATGAAAAAATGGAAAAAGTGAAATATCTTTTCTCAAAAAGATCAAATCTTTTCAACAACGAAAAACGACATTGGTATTCAAATTCTTGTAGCTAAAATCGTTCGTCCAATCGAATGGGTACATCGCTCAAATTTTCACTTTTAATTTAAACTAGTTGAAAGACGGGGCCTGGGATAAAGCTGAATAAATTAAATTAAACGGAAATATTTTTTTTATAAACGTTTCTACGAGTAACGTACCTAATTTACATTAATTTTCTTCAAAATAGCTCTAGGGGTTTTGAATTAACTTCTTACTTGTGGTGTTCAAAATAAGTACATAGGTATAATTAAATTCTGAAAACAATGAAATTGTCTTGTACATCTTTTACCAAAATTGCCGTTCTTGTTTAATTCTCGCATTTCTTATTATTGTCATTTAAATCTGCCAGACTTTTGTATTCGATATCACGATAAATGAACCCATAATTCTTCATACACCGATTTGGTTATACATCCACTCCCAAAATTTTCTGTCGGCTCACGGTTAATAACCCAATTTTCTACATATTCACTGCTAAGCCTCTTTAAAGACTTAAACAATGAGAGCAATTTTGTGCGATCTATTCGTGTAACCAACAAAAAACGCGCTTTTATAACAGCTTGTTAATAAGTGCCTGCCTTAATTCTGCCGAACGGAACTTCAACTTTATAATGGTTTTTGAGTTTTTATAACTCTAAAAATAATTAAACCTGCCATAAAACACTATGGAGTGAACCTAAACAAATAAATACTATAGTGCCCATCTCTCAACAAAAACCATTGCCTTCTATTTTTGTTTTCAGTGTGCATATTTTTATTAAGTTAAAACTTAAAACAAAGTAAATTCTCAAGATTCAAAAAAGGTTGAAAATATCATCATAAATTATGTATGATTGCTACTTTTAGTATCTTATTACTACCTTACAGGTAGATAATTATGCCTATTCTAAGAACAATAATTGAAAATATAATATGTAAAAATAACAACGATATTACTTTCAAGATCAGGTCAATGGTCTCTGGTATCATTAAGTAGAAATTAGCCTCACAATATCAAGCAGAGGTTACTCCAAGGACATTTTCTGTAATGCGAATCCCAATTCCCATACAACAATAAAAAAGGTCAACATTTTTGATACACACATAAATAAAAGAAATGATCAACTTGAATTGCCGGCATGCCTGCAACCTGCAACCACATGTATCTTCAGTGTTGATCATTTGCAAATGAATTTTTGAGTTTGGCTGCCATATCTACTTCTACGGATATACTGAAACCTAAAAAATAACTTGATTTAGTTTGCAGGAACTCGTGCTTTCTTTCAGAAGTATCTCGGTTTTGTGTTGTGCTCAAGCTGAAGTGCGTGTGGATTTAAAGTGAATAATTTGTTGTAAGTGTAAAATTAACAAAACCTAATTCGAGAATTATAATGTAGTAGATACCAGTTAAAATGATCATATATTGTTATCAGTTGTTATTTAAACTATCGGTTTGATTTATTCTTAAAAAACAAGAAAATAAAAAAAAAATATTGTTGGTTCTAGGTACATCTACGTCAATTATTACAATTCTCAACGAAAACAACAATATATTATTATATTTTCAACATTTAATTTGTTATCAATGAACAAAAAGAATCTTTAGTTAGTAAAATAACACTAACCGTTTGTACCCTAGTGATCTTATATTCTTTTCAGAGAACGTCAGATCTTATGTGTATATGTAGTGTACTAGTATACATGAGCATGTATATACGTAAGGAAATACTTTTATCAGAACTCTCCAATGCATGCACACTGTTTACCAAACAATTAGTAGAGCACGTTTTTTTTCGCGGCATTGCCATCTATGTGCATTAGGGTGGTCCTTATTTGTAGGGAGGAAAAATTAAATTAACAAGCCGCAATCAGTTTGAAAATTTTAATTGGAATTTTCATAAAACACCAAAAATGGGGACTAAAGTTCAAATTGCAGTGAAACATTTTTTGCAACAAACATTTTTAGATTTTGGAATCGAAATTATTTGAACCATTTTTGAGATAAATAAGCTTTTCTTAACTGTTGTGTATTAAGTACCGATGTTTTTGGAACTAAAAAAGAATTTCAATAGACTTACTCTCAGAGGAGCGTCAACCTTAAGCTCAGTGTGACACGTGTTAACGTGATAAAAAAAAACAGGGTAATTTTTTTAAGATGTCAATGAACAAAGAAAAAAAGGGTGCTCGAAATTTTTAAAATAGGACCAACCTTAAGTACATATTTAAGTATATTTTTAAGTCGTTTGTGGAAAAGGCTATACTACTACATCCGATTGTTCTCAGATAAGGCTACAAGATGTCATCATTACTTTAAGTTGTACAAAACTTAAAGAGAGAGTTTATAAACGAATTATACGAGTAGTATTCATTTTTTTTTTAAATTGAGTTCCTGCGTTTGTTTGGAATGGTTGTTCCTCAATAACGCTCAAATGGCTGAAAAATTTGAATGAAACCAGAGATTTTCAATATATGATACTATGCTGCTGAATTTAGTCATACTGCCACTATTTTTCTACTTCAAACAGGGGCTTCGCAATTTAGCTAAGAACATGGTCCCAAATAAATTTTTTTTAATAAAGCATTGTCGAAGTCAGGAACTGAGTCAAGTTTATGTTTGAAATGTCCTTAAATATGTGCTTTTGTCTATTGAAAATTATTTTTATATATATGTATTTTGATAATTTGAAAGAAATTTTAAAATGAAGTTGAAGTTGGAAGTTGTCAAACAAATTTTAGCTCATCTACTCAAAAACTCGATATCTCGAAACAATAGTTTTGATAATTATGCTATATTTTCTGGTACCATTATTTTAGTCTGACATCAGACTTAGAATTCTGATAGTGGACAGTTGGAAAAAGCGGTAAAATACTATTATTTAAAATAAAATATTTTGTAATAGGGAAGCTGCTAAAAAATATATGTTTGTACATGTAAATAATACTGTGATGTTTAAAGTATTATTTACATGTACTTTTTAGAATTCTAAAAAAAATTCAAAACTTGTTCTTGAAAATTCAGGATTTCGCATATGTTCACGTCGATTTTTGTTAAATTTAGAATTTAATATTTTTGCTCTAGTAAGTATTTAAAGTTGAGAATATTTAAACAAAAACATTAAAGAAAATATGTAATTTCTAGTGCTATTTTGATCATTTTTTTTTTTAATTTTAAAATTTGTACAATTTACTACCAAATACAAAAAAAAAACAAAAATTCATGCACGTCGTAAGTTTACAAATTGTGTAATATGATAAATTTATGCAAAAGTTTGAATGAACAACCTTTTCTAAACATTTGATTAAATGATAAATCATTTCCCATACAAAATTTGACAGTTCATCAACCAAAAGGCAAACTTAACCAATTTGTAAACTTATCTAGGGTAATACGAAGTTGCATGAATACCCTTTCAAAGTAACTAATTATTCACTTGCGAAAAAAATTAACGTAATAAGTTTTTTCAATTTTTTTTATCTTTTTTTGAAGACCTGCAAGCGAAAAAAGATATTTTTGTTCTTACTTTAGTATCTTTTTCACTTAAAGTCAGTTAACCCTGCAAAACAAAATTGTACAACAACAAATAAAACAATTAAAAACAAGTTATCTGAGCATTACATTTGATTGGTTAAAAAAAAATTATCCAACAAAATGACGGCCTTACAAAAATGAAAAACAAATAAAAATTTTTCTCGTGTTATTTCTTGGAAACAAATTTCAAAACAAGGAACAGGCTTTTGTTTCAACTCAATACGATTACTTGTCACAAAGATACAGCCCTTCAAAAAACACTTTAAAAAAAAAAACAAAATTTTGTTCCGTTAATTTTTTGACAAGTGTAGTTCCTCGCATAAAAAAATGATCAATCCGTTGAATGGATTCAAATTATTTTATTTTTAGATTGATCATTTTTATTTAATAAGAGGCTGGATAAACTGCTCGAAACACGAAAAACAGTGTTTTCTTAAATAATTTCGACAGTTTTTCGGAAATTACTCTTTTTTGAAAAGAAATATTTTAAAAAAATTAAATAAAAATTGTATGATATATTTTAACTTAAAAAGTAAAACAAACATTCTTACTCTACGTCCAATAGTAGCCGGGAAAATTTCATTTAGGTCAATAACAAAAACTGCCTTAAATTTTGAGCTATAGCATTCACATTCATTCCACATACATACATAGATACATTATAAAATTTTATATGTAAAGATGAGGATAGATGGATGAACTATTGCCAATAAATGTTCTTAGCCTTAAAACTACCTCTGAGATTGATTTATCTAAAAAACCAAATTCAGGCACAGCGCATCAGAAACCTTCGGAAACGATAGTCATGCTATGCAAGCAACTTCAAATTTTGTTACACACTGAATCCGACAATTTAAAAGAAACTACGAGTATCTACTGTAAAAGTAATTTTAAAGGGAATTATTAATAATAATAAAATTGAAAAAGTTTTCTGAGGAACTGTTAGACGATAGTTAATTTGGTCTTCTACAAAAATGTTCTTGCATATTTAAAGTTCTCATATAAATAACCCCTTAATGGACTCTCATCAACGCAAATTTTATGTTTATTGATTTAATGTAAATTATGTATATTAAATGATCAGAAAATGAGAAAAAAACCTATGTTGATTTTTCAAATAAATAGTATTTTAAGCTGAATGTTTATGAGTCGACCCAAACTTGCATAGTTTACAATTATTACTTAAACAAGTTTAAATTAAAATCTCTCGCTTTTTGACTTAACGGATTGTGGTTTTATGTAAAAGCAAGAGAATGACACTAGGCGCCAGTTATAGCTATTATCGAAACTCATCATTGAAAACTTTAATTATTGATTTTGAGACATTTAGAAAGCAAAATCATTTAAAATTTTGATGAAAAAATAAAGCTCCAGACCTAATTAATAGTTCTATTAAAAAAAATTGCAAACAGGCCCAACTTTACACATAAAATGACTTTAAGGATTCCAATGATCATTGGTAAGTTCGTTCAATCATTGAAAAAAGGAAAAGTCTTTTATGTGGAAAGAAGGGCTAGAAATTTAATTAAGTCTTGAACTTTATTTATCTATTAAAATAATAAATGATTTTGCTTTCTAAATGTCTCAAAATCCATCATTAACTTCAATGACGAGTTTCAATGATAGCTATAACTGGCACCTAATACACGAATTGGGGCTGTGTTGTTTATGGTTTAAAATCCATGGTCGAAAATGATCAGATTTCGAGTTTTTTGAACTTCAAGTTACTTGTCTAAAATAGCTTCTTGTATAAGGCTTGTAGTTTTATTGTATCGGCCCCAGACATCTAGAACTTACTTTCACAGTTGAAGTCTTAACTCCACTTTTGGCTTCAACTTTTGTTCGGCAGAACAAATGAAATCAGTTCAAGGTTTAAAGAGACTGTGAAACTGGCCATAAAACTTCTCTGCAGTCAAACTCAAGTATAAATCAATTCTTAAAACGACTGCAGAGCATAACCTTAATTTACCCTACTACTGATAACCTTTCGAAGTCAAAGTTATCTTTATCAAAATGTATGAAGGGCCATTAGTTGAAGATAAACTCACTTTCAAGTTTATAATATAAACTCGATTTGTTACTTACTAGAAAATTGATAAAGAAAGATATTTAGGTAATTGTACAAATTTACTTCATAATAAAAATAAACGAAAAATTATATTTGCTTAAACAAAAAATATACTTGGAAAAATACAAAGTTTTTATTTCCATGTTGTTAACGAAGGTACATTTTTCTCAGTGTAATACCATGTAGAATCCGAATAGAATCTCTCCGTTCTCGTTATCGTTCAAGTTCTCATTTTTGTTTTCGATGTTCTCATCGATTTTGCACATCATCAAGCCCAGCACAATTAACTTCGAGCGAAGCGAACTCAAATCCAAATACAAGTCTATTTAATGTTTAATTATGTTGGTGTATTGCTGCTGCAAACAACAACACTGAGCACTGCTTGATGGTTGGTGAGCTTGGTGGGTGTCGCACACATAAACATAAAAAATACATTTTATTGTGTAAAATTTTTTCATTCAATGAAGAACCAAAAGTAAAAATAATAAAAACTTCTACCCGTAGATTGTGTGATGCCAGTTCGATCTGCTAATCCGATACGCGCTAAAAGTTTGATTCGCGACAATTTGGAGAAACAGGCTGGTAATAGGAACTTATTACACTCCAGAATGCCAAACATAAAAGTGTTTTCGGGTACTTCTCATCCTGATTTGGCCCAACGGATTGTCGACAGGCTAGGCATTGATTTGGGAAAAGTCGTTACTAAGAAGTTCAGCAATTTGGAAACATGGTGAGTATACTTTAAAAAAAAAGTGATTTAATTTTTTGCAGAGTCGTAATTTACAAAAAAAAAGTGTTCTATTGCTCGAAGTTTTTTTTCTTTTTTCTTCTTTTTTCCCTTTGTCCAAGAAAATATTTCTAACTACTCAGTGAATACCTACAGAAAATGTGACATAACTAAACAATCAACTATTGATTAAATATATTACAAAAAAAAACAAGTGCGTTTATATGTCAACGAATTTAAATATTGAATTTCAATTTGTTTAAAGACAGTGATGTTATTTATTAAACAATAAATTCTAATTTGTGTTTCGTTTCAAAGCATGTGAGGTGAAGAAAATATTACAAATTTAAGGTTATGGAGACTACTTAAGTGACTGTACGATATTTTGTTGCTGTCACGTTTTTTCCTGTCCATGAAATTGCACCACCTAGCCGTTCCCTGTTCAAAAGGGAGGAGGCACAAGCAAAAGATAAAGAAATCACAAACAAGTGTTCTTTAATTAAATTTATTTATTTTTTTCCCAGTCTCAGTATTCATGTCTATTTGACGCACTCATACACATTTGTTCTCACTTTGTGGGATTGGATACCTTCAATATTTTCAATTACTTCGTAGGTATTGTGTAGAACGTAGAGAGATGGTGAATCTATTTTTCGGCTTTTTAAGAATATGTCTTTATTGTTAGATGATTTCCCTATGATCTGTGAGTTCCCAAAATTACGCTTTATTCAATTATTCAATTGATTCTGAGGCGCAAGAGATATAATTTTTTTTTATTGAAAACTTTCCACACCTAAGGCATTTTGTTGTTTTATGTTGTAGGTAGATGGTATGTATTCCTAACCTCGTGGTGGCACATTGTCAGCTGTTTGGATGTCGAATGTGTATACCTTGTAGGTATGTTGTTGTAAAATAGATGAATCCACGTGGGATGGAGCGCTTTAAAAAAAATTATAATTTATCTTTCATAAGGAGTTATCTGACTACCTACTACTTCCCTCCTAATGATGTTTGTGTTCTTTGTAAGAAAACAGGTATCAATCTGTACCTTTTTGGATTTAAATTTAATATGCGATTCGGCCAAACATTCTTTAAAAAAAAAAAAAACAGAACTATAGAGTGTGTGTGAGAGAGAGAGAACTTAAATTATTATTCCCTTTTATTTACTTCTTAAAAGATGGTGCTTCTATTGTTTGATGTTCGTGTTTGTGACCATCAGTTATTGTATTGTATTTTTTATTTTATTATTGGCAATTCGCCTAGAATGAATGATGATCTGTAATAGCATTTTGTTGTCACGTAAACTAATTGTATGTCTTTCTGTAGTAAACGAGTTAAAACCTCCGAAACAAATGTATTCATAAATGTTTGTTCAAGGGACAATTCATACTTCAAAACCAATAAACAAAATAATTCAAGGGAATCAAGTGGAGATATATGTAAAATTCTATTTGCGTACATTAATGTTATCAACTGTTTTTTATTTTATTTTTAAATGATGCCTTTGAGTGCTTGTTATCTCTGAGCTCTGGCTGATGAAAAATACAATTCAAATGTGTTTTCATCATTGTCATCCCAAGTACCGAAAGTAAATTGAGAAAATGTTGACAAAAAAACGTTCTAAGTTGGCCTACATTGATGTGGCATAGGAACTATACTATCAATACACATGAATATTAAATTACATACTATAATAAAAGTAAAAATTTAAAAATTTATCAATTTTCATTTACAATACCTAACTACATATTGTACGTAGGACTGTAGGCACTATAGGCTCTTCAAGAAGATTATGTCCTCGAATATTCGAAACATTTAAATGTACACCCACCATATTTCACAACGTTATATATTCTCCTAACTCTCGACGATTTCTAAAGCATAGATTTTTTTAAGGAGGCATAAAATTTTCGTGGCGAGCACACGTTAACTTTTTTCCACTTTAACTGGAATGCGTTTCGCCAATTACACAGCTAAACATTCCGTATAATTTCATGATGTTTTCCAAAACTGTAATTCAGTTACTTAAGAGTTGTTTAAGTATTGAGAATTTGAAAGTCCAAGAGTGTAGAAATATTTGGATTAAAAGAGGTGTATGTATGTATGTACATATGTATTGGATTATGCAAGATGTAAACAATCCAAAACACTGAAGACGTCTCTGCGCTAAGTGGAAGAGGGGAAAACTGCGCACAATGCTGGGGTATGTTCAATACAAAACTAATAAAGCTTTTGAAGATCAAACTTGAAAAAAAAATCAACTACGAAATTTGAAGCAGCTGCAGTAGCCATTCAAGATACAAGTTTATCACATTTCATACGCAGAAAAACTTGTCGGAAGTATATCAAGATTTGCACTTTTCTTTTTTCATGTTTTCAAGATGAAAGATGCGATCTTTTTAGTTTGGGAGATTCACCCATAGATGCAAACATTCTCCTGTCACACTTCAAATTGTAATATGGAACTTTACTAATCTGTCAACGGCAAAAGTGACAGCTATCAATTTGTGGAAAAAAGGCTTTAATTGGTCAGTGTTTTTTTTTTTTAATTATTTTAGAAACAAAAATAACAGTACCATTTAGCAGTTTTTTTCTCAAAAACAGCTCCATAACAGTTCTAAAACGACATGATCGATTTTCTTAAAACTCAGTAGTTAAGAGTGTTTCGAGACTTTCTAAAATATTTTTAGAAAAAAATAACGGTACTTTCCATACAAAAGTTAAGAAACCGTTAAGAAAAATATTTTGTTCTCAAAAACAGCTCCTACGACTTCAATAAAGCTTTTTTCGTGTGCGATTTACTACCAAAAATTATAAAAATGTACACTTCTCAACTTCAAAATATGCCTCTCATAGAATGTTTTTTGAATTTTGAATACATTTTTTTTTGAAAATTCGATATCTCAAACACCGGTTGATATTTTTTTTGGAAATTTTATTTTCATATGCACATAAATAAATACTTAAACCAAAATGTGTCTTTAAAAATGTTTTAAGAATTTGATACCTCCTATACATATGCACAAACATATAAAAATAATTTATTTAAAAAAACCGCTCCGACGATTTTATTTTTCTTCTTTGCAATCATATTCAATCAAAAATCAATATGGCTTTCTTTTGTTTACTTCAAACTATCAAAAGAGTTGTTTTAGGTAATTTAAATACCAAGGGTATTCATGCAACGTCGTATGTTTACAAATTGTGTACCTACATACATTAATAAATTCTTAAGATTTGTATACCAAAAGTTTTCCTTAAAAATGTTTTAAGAACTTAGTTAAAATAGTTAAAAAAAAGGGCTCCAAAGATTTATATTTTTTTCAATATAATTTTTTTTTCATTTCAAACTCTCATCCAAGTTTTGTTTAGCTAATTTAAATATCGTATTTCATGCTTTTAAACATTTTTCTCTCATAATTTCCATGTCTTTACATATAATTTTCTTAAACCCTCAGCGCCTTGAACATTAATCTATGGAGAAACTTCTTAAAATTATAAAAACTAGGATTTAAAAAATAAAATATTCTTAACTGTTTTTTGAAAACTTAATATAAGTATGTATGTTTATTTCGAATACGACTTTTAACAAAAAAAAAATTTTAGTCTTATGAACAAAGATTAATAGTACATTCCATAGACCAGTTTTATTGATTTTGAATTTTTGTCATTATCTGTTGAACGCAGTCAAATATGAATTTCATGCTTTTTAAAATTGTTTCCCTCATAATTTCAATGGCTCTTCAACATAAGAGCAAGTTCGTGCGATCCAGTCGTGCATTTTTTTTGAATTCCGTCGGTGCGATGTAGCGAATTACTGTTTTGAGTAACATATTCAACAAAAATTGTCATGACAACTCATCGTGTCTTCTAATCAATTAATCGAAATCAGTTCGTCGAAACTCAATGGAAATCACACCCTGTCATAAACTCTCATTGTTTGAAAATGATTTTATGAATTATATATTAAGAACTTAAGGGTATAGTAAAGAGTACTTCAATGAAGCTTATACACCATAATAAGCATACTGATAACTAAAGCCTACAGTCAGGCCTTAATCATGTTAATATGACGCAGATTGCTTATTTTTCTATAGAGTCTTGTCATTCATGTATGCATCTCTGAGTAAAAATCACTCATAATCAATTCTCTAATTTGATTAGACAGTCCCAAAAAAGACCTCTTCTGAATGCTTAATGTATTTAAAAGGTAACTTACATATCATATTTTGAAATGGCAAACACGAATTTTGTGGTACAATTTACGCGGCCTACAAAAACCGAAGGCATATAAAAAATATGTCGTTGGAAAAGTTTTTTTTGCACAGAAGTGCAGAATGCAAAAATTTATTTAATAATTTTACCACAAAAACTAAAAAACAATAAAGAAAATTGCATAGTAAGTGCGAGTGCCAGAGCGAGACCGAGTATTGATTTGTTTTTATTTTTCGTTTCTATTTTTTCCACCCACCAACCAACCAATTTTCCAGCACCGACTGGAAAGAAATTTGGAATATTCGATGGCAGCGTTCAGTGCTGCAGAAAACAATAATAAGTTGCTCATATAATAGTTGCGTTTCTTTGCAAGTCAAAATATTATGGTCTGAAAAAAAAAAATGACAACAAAACAAAGCAATTTACATGTCAAATACAACAACAACTATGTCCATATAGAGTTAGCTATGTCCAGATAATTAAGTTGATTTTCAAAGGCTGGACGTACTAGTAATATAGAATTCTACAAAAAGTTAGCCACTAAGTCAGTTTTTTCTGGCTGATAATAATAATATGTGTTTTGTTGAGGCCCTTTAATGTGAACATTAGGATAGGATACGTTCCACATCTAACCATAGGATAACTGAAGTTCAAATGGGCAGTTAATTCATTGTTGCTGGAATTAGCTTGTGATTGGCTTAATTTTAAGTACATATTTCTTAATGTTTACATTAAGGAGGTTAACAAAACACGAATAATAATGAATATTTTAATTGGAAAAATGCCCAAAATTATAATCATTGTTTTTTTTAAGGGTCTACTTTGGCTTATGTAGCGATAATGATTTTTAGTTTACTCTAAACTAAAGACTGCAAGAACGTTTAAGAGACAAATTTTTTTAAATTCGCAGAAAAAGTATTTTCTTGTAAACTTTGCTATTTTCATATTTTCTCAGATTTATTTTTCCCCATTAGATAAGACACTTTTTTGTCTTTTTGAGGTTATATTTAGTTTAATCACCTAGAAGCTTTCTTGTTTCGATTCGTAAATAAAATTCAGAAACATTTTCTCCTTTTTTTAAAAGTAGAACTGGCATAGAAGGCTTATTGACGCTCCATCGAAAACATCTTAAATATTTTGTTTTACAGCTTATGGCTATTTTCATTGGTGTCGGAATAACAGTTCTGAATCATACAAAAATGCTGCTGGATTAGTTAAACGCAACTCTCAAAATGTTCAAATTGTTCTTCCGTGTTACCAGCCAAAAAGGCCATTCGAAATAGGAAGATGTGCAACTACTTATGACATATTTTATAATTAACCAAATTATTAATAAAAGAATCTTTGAGATATAGAGATGCGGTTAACCACACATCTTAGTTGTTATAATCGATCATATGTAGGAAGTTTGTATGCAGAATGCACATAATAATAGTGTGTATTTTGTCAAGTCAAACAAATATATGTTATTTATATTAACATAGAGTAAACTATATTTCCCTATCGGAAAGCTTCCAAGTGATAAGATACGCTTTGGAATGCTTCATTTAATACCTATTGCACCAATGACGACTATTTAGATGCAAGCAAAGTAAAAAATATGGAGTTACAATCATTAGATTCATTTGTGTTTGTAGATACATAATTAACTATTCCTTGGCCATGAATAATGTAATATTCAATTTCTCTTGAAAATTAAATAAGAAAAGTAGATGAGTTGGTGAGCGATAAGCCCAGACTTGAACCTTATCGAGCATTTGTGGGACGAGCTAAAGCGAAGTGCTTTTACCAGAAATCCAATTTATGAAACAGTAAATGAACTTAAAGCAGCACTCTGGTAGACAAATTGGAAGGAACTCCCCAAGATACAGTCAAGAAAGAATAAGAGCTACGGGAGGCAGCATAAAATACTAACAGCCCTATCAATAAAAATTCATTAGACATCTTTTAATTCACAAATTAACTAAAACGACGATCTGGAGTTAGTTCACGAATTAAAATTTCATATCAATAAAAAATATGAACTGCTAATCCACGTTAATATCTAAATCTTAACGAAAATCTACTACATCAACAAGAACTCTGCTGTTACCAAAGACTATTTTCTGAACTTGACATATACTTTCTCACAAAATTGAACTTTTGCACATACACTCTCATTTGAAGTTGTAAGAAGCATTTGATGCAAAGAAGAGGTGGACAATTGTTTTGAAAATTTCGATTTTTTTTCGCATGGGAACTGTAAACTAGGCTTTTGCCGCCAAAAAATAAGTGAATATTTTTGCTCTTAATAACAATGCATCTCTCCAAAAATGAGTAAGTACTCAAAATAAGTGAAATTCTGGAACATAAACCATTTTCCGGGTGAAACTCATAAAAGGCGAAAAGTGAAATGTCAATTTTTTCGGATAAAATGTTGTTGGGGTAAAACTCACAATAAGGCTGCTGTTGGCCGGACAAGAGATTTGTTTTCTTGTATGCATTTTCTTGCTTAAAATAAAAGTGAAAAAAAAAAACTCCATCACCAGGGTCCTCCATGAATAGTAGTTCGCTTTCTTTTCTTACATCCACTTAGTTAAATAACATTTAGTTAAATAACATAGGTTTACAAAATATCGGTTAACTTTTAGACGCGTGAAAATAAGATTCGTTTTAAAGGTAATTCTTTTGCGCTGATCTCAAATCCGTTATTCGTTTTTCGCTATCAGTTCTAATTTTCGAAATATTATCGGAAGTAAATGCAAAAAAAATCCTTTTTCGCAATTATTTTTTGTTATGTTATTATGCGAATATGTTTTAGTTTTTTTTTTATTGTGCATATTTCTGAAAGTATTTACTGAATATTCACAATAATTAAGCTTTGATCCTTTCAATATCTCTTTTACTTTCTGATAATGTAAATATGAAGTTAGTTATAAGTTCTCACCGGACCGCATATAATTTTAAAAATGCTTTCTCCTAAGCTTACTTCGTTTTTGACAGGAGCAAGCAAAATATGTTCCAATGGAGTTTTTAATGTAGACTTCAAATCTGAATTCCATTTTTTGCTTTCAGCTCAACTTTTGAAAATAAATTAAAAAATCACCCGTTTTTGACCATAGTTTTTTGTTTGTTTGATACAATTCTTACAAATTAAAATAAAGGACAATGAAATTGCACTCTGGATCAAGTCTAACTTATTCGTATCAAACACCTTGTAAACCTGTGTAATCGGAATTCTTGGTTTATTTATTAAGGAAATAATTTTTAAAGCCACTTCTATCAGCCAACGCAAGTGTGCATTAAAAAAAGACAACATCTATAACTGCGCCTCTGCGCAGAAAGTATCAAGGAATCTGAAATATAGTAAATAATACGTCCAGCCATTTGAACTTGATTGAAGAACAACTTGTAACGCAAGCAAAAAAAATTGAAAATTGTATGTCGTTTTTTATTTTAACCCTATTTCCCTTTTAAATAGTTAAATTTTAAAAACATAATACCAGTGGCTCTCAAATTCCATCCTCTAAATTTAACCCTTCAAACACAAAATGAATGTTTCAAAAAGGAGCCCTAAAACTGTCCCTTGACCATAACCTTTCCAACATTTTATTTTTTATTATTATTATTTTAAATCCTCCGATGTACAAAAAGTTTGTTGAAAGTTTGAAACCCTGTTTCACCCTATAATATAAAAAAAAAATATTTATCGCTAAGTATACTTATTATTTACTGTTTAATTATAACTTTTCTTTTTTTATGCTTTTACCCCATTTCACCTTATAAGGAAATATTGAGTTGAAAAAATTGTAGCAGCAAACCCATTCTATAAACATAACCTTTATAACACAAAAAGAAATCGAAATCGGATACTTGTAGGTTTTTGCCCCATTTAACCCTATAAATATGAACCTAAATCGCTAAGTACACCCTTTCAAATATTAAAACAAAATTAAAAATCCGGCACCATTTTTACTTGCGATTTTTTTTTTCGTGCAAACAAAATTCGAGATAACGATCAAACATAACATAACATGACTGTCTGTTTGATCTGCATCTACAGCCTAAATTAATGAGGTGATCTTCTTCAAATTTTGAATTAAAGAGTTTTTGTTATTCTCCAGAGGGAAAATTGAAATTTTGTAGTTCCAAAACTAACGGTTTCTTCAAATGCAGGTTATGCAAGTTGGAGTATCCATCGCTTTTAAACGTACATAGATTCACCACTCCATAAAATTTTTTCGAAAAATTGTGGGCCTTGTAATCTACTCAAAAATTGTTGGCAAAATCACACTTGCTTCAAAATCTCTCGACTGCAAAGTTTGCACCCGCGTAAGATGGAATGGGTGAAATTTGTATTTTATGGTGACGTAAAATAATTTTTTTACAACTTGTACCTTGGCTCAATTGATGAAGAGTATTTTTGCAAAAAAAACTATCCAATTATTTCATATTCAGTTGAAATATTCAAAATCATAAAACCATGTAACGAAGTATATTATTTTATTACCCGTGCCTGGAAAAATGGCAAGTTTTTGTCAAGTTTAGTCAAGGCTTGAAAAGTCTTTGGTAGGGGTAATCTAGAAAAGCAAAACTTGTCAACTGGTGAGGCCCTCGCTTGAAAAAATCTTGGCGGATGAATCTTTTTATCCCAACACAAATACCCTATATATAACAAAAAAAAATTTTTTAAATATTTTATGCCCATCATACTCGTACCTTTAGGCAAAAGGCTACCCAACGGGCAAGGCCCTTGATAAAATCGATATTTACCCTTGCTAGCATCAATGTTAAACATTTTAGGACCTCGCTAAAAACTACAATATATTTCCAGGTGCATATTATCACTAATAATAACCTATAAATACTGTTAAAAAGTATACCATTCTAAAATCTTCATTTGGCGCGCCAATTTTTTAAAAAGTTTGCAACAAGGTTTCCATAGGAACTTTTTATACCAGAGATGCTTAAACTTTTTAATTTTTTTTTCTTCAATTTTTGGAATTAAAAACAAATTTAATTTTTTTTTTTTTTAAAGTCCAAAAGCTATTAAAATTGTCTACCAATTATGTTTTGGCACCAATTGTTCATCTATTTGTAGTTGTGGTAGTCAAAAACGTAAAGTAATTAAAAAATGTACACTCAACGAAGAAATGCCATTATTTTAAGTACCCTTTGATATATCCCATTTTTATTTCCGGTTTCACAGCAGTGATAGAGTTGGGCTATACGCCAGCCGTTTCAGAATTATCCAATGTTTGCCAAACACCCTGTAGATAGATTTTACATTGAAAACCTTGAGTTTGAAAAATATTCACAAAAAAATTGAAAAATAAAATATGATTTGGTGTGGTACAGCTGTGAGCCCTACATTTATTTCTTCAAAATTTCGCTTCACCTGAATTTTATTTATTTTATTTCGAGTAAATATTTTAATCGCATGTAATTTATTTTTAAGAAGCCCTTGGCGTTAAGTGCGTTGTGAACTGTCACGTCGAAGGTCTAGAGATCGAACCTAAACACACACATATTTTGTCGGGAGACAAACTCCTGCGAAAAAGTGACTAATCTCCCAAAAATTCCGATCTTTTGTCATAAAAAAGTGTCTCATCGCAGCCGTTCGGACTCGACAGGAAAATAATGTAGGACCTCTTCCATTCTTACCGACAACAAGTTCATAGGAATGGTTGAAATAAGAGTTGTAAGTCACTAGGCCCTAATTCTCCGCGAAACCAATATTTGATATCATTTATGAATATTTTTCATTGTGATCCCAGGCTTCATTTTCTCAAATCGATTCCTTCCTATTAAATTTTGTGTAAATTAACAATTTTTTGAAAATTTATGCGCCTTATTCCGTTCACTTACTGATCGAGCCTCCTATGAAATTAATTTGTAAATATTTGCCTTTGGAACAAATTTGAACTGCTTTAAGTATCCTTAGCGATACCTACAGTGTTATGCTATCATACTTGTTCTGAACTAACAAAACTTTGATTTTTTTGAGAAATAATTGTCAGTTGTAAATACTTTCTCGAATGATGCAAAAAAGAATTGTCTGTCAGCACTTACGTTACACTTATCTGGTATACTTGTTCAGGATAGCTCCATCTTCAGCAATCATTTAAATCTAAATCTACCCCCTTTAGAAGATAATGCCAAACATCGTATTATAGAGCGGATGACTCATGGCATCCTTCTTATATGAACACAATGAAAAAAAGCGAAACATGTGAAGATGAGACTTTAATTTTTTTCTTTCATTTTGCTTCAATAAATGTCTACATATTTAATATCTTTACTTCTTTTGACGAAGAAAAATGTTTAAACTCGAAGCTCTGAAGAATTAAAGTTAAATGCTTTCTCTCTTTTTTGGCACCTGAAATTATCCCTAACCCATAAATATTTTATCTTTAATTTCATTTTACCAAAGTGTTGAAATCGGGGAATCTGTTCGAGGTGAAGATGTCTACATCATTCAGTCTGGTTCAGGCGAAATAAACGATAACCTAATGGAGCTGCTAATTATGATAAATGCCTGCAAAATTGCATCAGCATCTCGTGTGACAGCTGTGATTCCTTGTTTTCCCTATGCCCGTCAAGACAAAAAAGATAAGGTAATAAAATGTAGTCTTTGTCAAAAACAAAATATTAATCAAATTATTTAATGTGTATTTTTATATACAAAAGGTTTCAGTTGTTTGTGCAATTTTATAATTAATTATTAATTAAAAAAAGATGTTTGATTTATTTATTCAGTTACGAACGTTTGTTTGATGTATTTTATTTTTCTTTTGTATTTTTTTTTTGTTGAATTGATATAATTTTATTTTTGTTTATATATATGCAATATAACTATACATTTATATATTTTCATATAAGTTGAAATTGATAATGCTCTTAATGTGGAAGCTGTGTTAGCGCAAAACAATAATTATTCATATAATATTTATGCCAACAATCTATACGAACAGACAATGTAATCGTTTTTGCCTCCTTACAGACAGGTGGTGAAGAGGGCCCCATGATGAAAAAGAAAAACTACGATTGGAAATTTAGGGTATACATTTTTTAAATATTAAATTTAATATAAAATTGGGGAAAACTAACTTTTTATTTGTGTTCTCATATTTGTTCATTTTGTACAAAATTTCGAAAGCGTTCCTTTAAAAAGAAATAATAATAATAATAATAATACAAAAAAAAAAAAACTGTAAAATGTTCTTAAATCGTAATTGGGAATTATCGGCAAAATTTGCATGAACTATTTTATTATATTTTTGTAAAAACCTATTGTGATCGTGTCAATAGCATAATATTGGTCTTCTTTATGTATAATTGTTTTATTTGTTATTCATTTTGTGCTATTTTGTGATTGAAATTGTTTTGGCTACATACATACATTATGTACATGTACATACATATATATATATTTTTTTTCGAAACTCATGCATACAATGGATAATGTAAATGCTTTAGTGTATCAGGTTCCGCTTTAAACACCCACAGAATCGTAATATTTTAAGCTTAAATTAAATTTTCTCTTACGAGTAAAAAAGTCCCTTGAATAGACAAAATTTTCTATCATTATTGTCTTATCAATGAGACTAAATAGATCTTACGCTTGTGTGTATGACAAGTGGGTCATTTTAAGTACACCAGTGTAATAATTAGTATTAAAATAAGATATTCTTTAATGTTAATCCTATAAAGGTGCAGCAAAATTTATAGTGCAGTTTGATACTAGGCGAAAATGACTTTTTGCTAATTTCATTGTAAATCGTTTCAAGTGAGGTAACGAGAAGTATGAAGGATTCTGAATTTTATATTGTATTTAGTTTCAACTATGTAATATTATTAGACTTTGTTTTTTTTTTGTAGGTTTATATCTATTTGCAGGTTTCGTTTTCTTATTCTTTATCTATCACTTAATAGTTTTCGAGAATCGTCATAATTATCGTACAGTGAAACTAGATAACAAATAGAAGGTACACAAGAATAATTTGTAACGGACTTTATATTTTATTGTTCTTTGGGAGGGGGCATACGCCAATTTTTGTTTGTATGCTTTAGACTGTGAGGAACAATTAAATTCAAACAGTTTGTTTGGCTGTACTAATAAGAGAAATTACTATTTTTTTTTGAGATTATCTTAAACAGAGGTTTCCCATTTTAGTTGTTCACATCTTTTTTTGAAAACGGGTGAAAGGTTATGATTAGTATATTTACACTAGATTTTTTTTCAAACTTAGCTTACAAAATATTTAGAAGTTCCTTTGCATCTAGAGCCAAGGTTAAGAATGAATGAATAATTTTGGGGTATAACTGCGATACGATTTTAAGATCTATTGTGCCCCCATTTAGAGTTGGATGAGGTTACTCATTCTGCAGCAGTTTCTTTAAGAAACTTGAATATTTGGGGTACTTACTTTTAGAAAGAGTAATCTGCTCTCCTCTATCTGGTGATTTCCCAAATGCCTATGTCTTTAGTGTGCAAGTACATCAAATTTACCTTGTATTAAAAGCTGGTGTCTCGGTATTCCAGAATCTACACTTGACACTGTTCTCTAGGCCAGGAATGTGCAGTTGTCTAAGCCTAGCTTACAGTGGGAAGTAAGGACTTAAGTTGATGTTAGATAGAAAACGTTCTTGGTTGTAACACCCAAGTAGAAGTATTTCCGACGTGGGTTAATTTTTGAAGTTTAATCTGTTGGCCTCTTTTGTTTTGAGTTTTTGTTTTTAATCACGTTTACTCCTATTCCGCAATAGGGCTCTGTCCCGTAAGAACAGTCATTGCTTCCTTTTGAACCGTGGCATTGTTTTGTTTGCTTAGTTCGTTTTACAGCTCCCATACCATCTGAGTGCCGCCTGGCTATCATGATTAGTTGGCAATATTTTGGTTTCGTTCGTTGGAAAATTCTATTAGTCTATCCCATCGTTATGGTGAGTTTGGTTCTAGGCCCAAAAAGTACTGCAGCAGACTCATCAGTTGTTCTCGATCCATCAGTAGGTATCCCTCTTAATTGCATTTGCTTTATGAGTGTAACAGTTCACCATTTCGCATATTCACTCTTTTTTTTCTACTTAGCACTATTTTTTGTTACTTAAATCCTTATGAAAGTTCTTATACTTTTTAAGCATACCATCTCTTGGAATGTCAAGAAAATTTGTTTCTGTAGAATTTCAAATATAGGGTTTTTAATGATGAACTCTTTTAACGTAAAAAGGTTATATGTACCTGACGCCATGGCGGCGTGGATACCATAGTATGATTACCAAAGCATTAGCAATACCACAAAGGGTAATGTACATCATGTGTAGTAAAAGCTACCAAGGAAAGGATTTCACTCTAGTTTTTTGAACAAAAATTCTTTTATTAAGTGCCCTGCAGTCAGTGGCATTTAAAATCATAAAACAAGTCCTAGGGACGTGATGTCTAGGTTGTCACGTGCTGTTCCTTACGATACTTTAATTCAATTTAGGTAGCACGTTCTTGACTGTTCAATACCATGCTCTTCGCTATAAATTAAATAAAAAAAAATTGGTGGCGCAACAGCTCTTGGAGAACCGGGGCCTAATGACTTACAACTCTCAACCATTCCTATGTGCGTGTTGTTGCTAGGAATGGAAAGGACCTACAATTTGTTGTTGAGTCTGAGCGCCTAGATGAGAAGCACTTATTCATGGCAGCAGATACTCTTGGTGGATTTGTCAGTTCCTTGCAAGAGGCAGTATTTCCTTTCGATAATGGTAGCTTAGATGGTTCTAAGATTTTAACTTTGTCTTTGGGTCCTTTGAACCGCTCACGCAACTTCGTTGCTCCGCTTAAGGTAAGAAAATTCACCTGGCAAGCGCATATGTCAACAGTTTTCTTAAACAACAGTAACCTGGGTGGATGGGCTGCTTGCAGGGTCAAAGCAATTTGACTATCTATTTGGTTGCTATGTACTCACAGGCCCCTGCAAGGGGAGCCACTTGCTTTGTAGTGAGGGCGTATCAATTCAAAAATGTGATTCTGGAAAAAAGTTTCCTTAATGTAAGTAGTTGCCTTCCATGTTTACTTGCAAGTATTAGTTTTCTAAAAAAAAATAAACCGAGGAAGGAGGATTAAAAAAAAAATAAATTGGTTTTTTAGTTTGCCTGATGTATGCACAAATTTGTTTCAATTTGGAACAAAGCATTCAACCGCAAATCAACCGATTTTACTGTAATTTTGTAAACTTGTATTAGTAAATAGTTGAAATAATATTGCACTTAAAAATTTTACAAATCATTGTTGTTTTTATAAACAAACAAATCATCAAAAAAAAAATATTTTTTTTAGATATCACATCCTCAATATCTGGCCACATAATAGTGATCTATAAGACCAAGTTCGTTCGATGCAGTCGTGCATTTTATCCGGACGAAATTTTCTAATTTTTGAAATATAATTGACAGTGTAAGGAAAGGTAGATGGTTTTTAATATTCAAATTAGATCATAAAAACTGGTTGACTTTAACTGGGTGTTGGTTGGTAACACCTCTAAAATCTACAAAGTTTTAACCCGTTTTAAATACTCGATTGCTAAACTGCTACAATGAACTGCATTTATAAAAACAAATGAAAAACTAATTAATGATTAAATAAAATGTGCTACTCGCTTAAAAACATCTCATTTTTTTAACTGGCCATACACGACATTATCCATTTGAATCGGTTGAATTTCAAATTCGTTGTTAATCCAAATGGATCCTCCATTTGGGTTGTGAGTTTTTTCGTGTATGGCTTACTATTTATTTAGTTCGGTTTAAGAATCTAAGGTAGTAAGAGAAAAGTGCAAATAAAACTCTTTTGTACATTTTAAACGCTTAACTTTGTTTTTATAATTTTGAAAAAAAAAACATTATGTCATAAACGCAATTCATTCATTTATGCCAAAAATATCTTTCGAAATTTTGTATAAAAAACTTAACAATTGAGATCTCAAAAAAAAAAAAAAATAAAAAATAAAACAAAAAAGTTCCGCATCATAAAAAAAACATCTTCCACATTATGTAGCTATGTAGAACGGTGTTGGAACAAACCGATGATTCAATAAATTTGAATCACAAGCAAATTCCATACAAAATCCTGCTGATCGCCAAATACATAACTTTTCAGCTTCAGATATACAAGGCTGCAAATATTTTTTTTTTTTAATAATTTTTAGGTTTTAGTATGAATGGTTAAATTTTTGTTTGCATCGACAAACTCTATGTATTCCCCCCATTAATATATTTTTATTTTTGTTTTTTTCCCTATTATTTTATTTCAAGAAAAAAATCATGATACCTTCCAAAACTGTACTCAAGGATTTAAATAATTTTTTTTTTGGTTTCCTCATAACAAACATAATATTGTGTATTGTGTATCTTCATTACTGGAACAAATCTGTGTTAATATTTTGTGTTGAAGAATCTTGTTCTTTTTCAGGTGTTTTTCTCATAACAATGTGCAACGAAAAACTAATTTACGGACAAGCATTTTTTTATCTCCTATTCTCATTCTCTATATCGCTCAAAATTGAACCAGTTCTTTCCATCACCTTGCAAACTAGGGATTCCAAGGTGATGTAAAAGTTTATCTAGAGACAGGTCATGTCATTACTTGACGAAATGAAACTTCTTGATGTCAGACAAAAAGGTTTTCGGAGCAAAACTGATGGTCTGATAGTTTATCTCACCAATAGCTATGTATGTATTTTGTTTGGCATTCAAATAAAGAAATATTTATGATGATTTATGATAAAAGTAAAGAATTAAAAGAGTTCAAAAAGTATAAAATCGCCCTAGAAATTCAATGCATACGAGCCCAACCTTTGCCACGTACTGTAGCCCAATTTAGCTCAAATATTTTGACAGATAAAAGAAATACGAACAAATTTCATTGTGAATTTTTGATCGTTTGTTTCTCTGTTTGTGATTATAAATATTAAACAAATAATTTTTGGCTGATTGAATTACATACATAGTTAATAATGATTGTGTTAAATAATTGTGTTTAATACAACAACAAAACTGACGGGAACTGAACTATTCATGTTAGTTTCTTATAAATATGTACATTAAATTTGTATCAAGAAGTCACGTATGCACAGACACGGAATTTAAGAGACTTTTCTCTTAATGTGAATAATGTGTTAACGAAAATAGTTTTTATAATTTCTATGACGTTAAAAATAACGGAATGACCCCCTGAAACTATGTGTCAAATCCTTTTCTCACCGAACAAAAATCTACATAGATTTCGAGTAAAAACCCAAAATCGCATCAAAATCAATTCTCGATCTGTGAAACTGTGAAGTGATAAATGATTACGCCAAATGCGATACTCAAAGTGTAACAAATTTAAAGCAAATGTTTTTATATGATAATTCTTTTATCACAATTTATACATTCTGTGAAAAGTTAAATTTTATCAGAAACAAAGTATGCTCATAAGATACACCGTAGACGCCATATTGGTATTTCCATAACGTCACAATTATCTTAAGCTATGAGCTAGCGACGAAATTTTTCATTTTAGTACATTTTAGTGCTCACTTTGACAGCTGTTTTTCATAACGAGTTCGGGAATCACCTTGTGCGTGTTTGTGAAGTGACAAAAAAATAAATTTCTGTAAAAACTGAAACTGATAACTTTGTTTTCATTTCACAATTTCACAGATCGAGAATTGACCCAATATTATGTCTGTTTTCGGATTTCCCAAAAATACTAATTTAGCCACAAGTTTTCTCAAAGAACTAAAATGAAAAATGCCGTGACTTGCTCAAAAAATTTGTTGTAAAGTGAACTGAAGAGAAACTGAACAGCAATGAAACATACACAATCAGCCTTATTGTGAATCTGACCCTATCAACATCCCTCCCGAAATCATTTCACTTTTCGCCTATTGTAAGTTTCATCTGAATTCATCCGAAAAATGTTAAATGTTCGAAATTTACTTATTACGAGCGAAATGTATTGCAATGAAATAGAACAATTTTCTTCAACATATGAACTTAATTAATAATACAAAGATTATTCGTAATAGTGGTGCAAAATTATATCCCAGTCATTCGATGTTAACAAAAAATTCATTGTAAGAACAGAAAGTTAAACCCATTTCCGACTTACATTAAATTTTCAAAAATAGAAAACATTCCGACAACAGAAGACCCAAGTACTTGAGTTATCAAAAAACATCATACAAACTTTAACTTGTTCGAACCGTCTAAGTTGATTTAAGTTGTAAGAATTGTTTTTAAAGCCTAGTTTACAGTTCCCATCGCAATCAAAAATCTGCGAATAGGTCATTTACGAAAACGCCAAACAAAAGTCAATTTGATCGTCAAATGATCGTCATTTTTTAACGCAGATACTGCGATCGTCAAATATATGCAATCGTCCTGCTAGCACAAAATCGGTTTGATCAACGTCAATTAGCATTTGACGATTACGATCACACTTTCTAACTTTTCAATATTTTGTTCGTCAACCCGATTTCGAATATGTGACTTCAGCAGCTGCATTATCGCACACACTGCTAATGCAGCAAAGTTTGTATTGTCGTATTCGAACAGAAGACTTTTGCAGTTTGCGTTTAAGAATAGGCGCGTCTCACCAACTACTCGTAAAATCTCACTGAGCGCTCAATGTCAAGGTAACGGAGACGGAATGCTTTGGTGTGACAAGATTCTCCGTTGAATTGTAAACAAAACATGTGTTATATTCTTGTACTGAAATTCTGGAAACAAAATTTCAACTTTGACTAATTTCAGTAATTTCCTTAAAAAATATCAGTGCTCAGATGAGATCTTTTGTCCCACTTAAAAAATCTCTGAGCGCTCAGAGATTTTATTTTGTGAGACGCGCCTAATATCATGCAATTGCATTTTTGACGCAGATGACGTTTTCGAAAACGGCCATAATCTCAAAAATAATTGAGGCGAAATGCAAAATTAATTGTTTGCATGATTGGTTTCCAGTTGCTGTATGTCATGCCAAACAAAAGACCGGCCATTGTTTTGCATGCGAAAAAATGAGTTGATTAAAATACTTTTTTTGTTGATGGTTGGTCAACACATCCAAAAAATATGTTCACCTCAAGACATTGCTTGCATGCAAATGGTTTTTGCCTCCAAAAATAATTATATTTTCCATTTTAAGGCCTATAGTTTATTTATTTAGGGTAAATTATTAATTCAATAGGTGGTTTAGACGAAGGCACATTTTTTGCCTTGAATATTTTACAATTTGGCGCATATAATAGGTGCAAAATTGTTTTGAAAATTTTGATTTTTTGTTTCGCATGGGAACTGTAAACTAGGCTTCATTGTTAAGTATAGCTTAAACTGTAAACCATTCTTTTAAAGCTAATTAACCATTATCTTATGTCAGTTTCTAAATTAAGCATACACTGATTATAAATTTGCGCCATTATAATATGTAATGCACTGCGTTGTTTAAATGAAAGTATGATTCTCTCCACTAAGCACTATGGTTATAATATTTGTTCAAAATATTTTGTTTAACCAAAATTCTTTGTTTATTGTTTTTATTTTTTCTTTCAATTACTTTCCAAAATGCACAAACCAATCAATATTCCCACAACTCCGATTTGGACGAATAAAAAAAAAAGATACGAATATCTCGTGCAAGATGTTTAATTTGTCCTTATTCTCTGTATTTGATTTTTATTTTCTTTTCAATATCTTTTTAGGAATTTTCATCGAAACAATATACTGTGAGTAATCGATGCAACGATGTTGCCATCACTGAAGGAAACCCAATTAATATTACCTTCACTTTAATGACGTTTAAATTATTTCTAACGAAGTTTTTTTTTTATTTTCCGTTACTTTTTACCCTTTTCCAAACTATTACATTTTTATATATAAATAAAAACTATAATATACATTATATATTTTTTTTTTGTTTAACTTCTGTATGATTTCGATTTTTTTTTTAATTTTAATTTTTATGAATTTATAATATAAACCCTCAAGAGTCATATCTTTTCGTAGCTTTTGAAGGCATGAGAATGAAAAAAGTTTTCCCCAATTTTTCTATTTTAATTTGCTGTTCCTATATACCTACTAATAACGTTGAATCTGTTAATTTTAAATGTTAAATAATAAAATTTAATTTTCTTTTTCAAGATCAGTAAACCGCGAACATTGCATATAATAGCTTTTTGGAAATAATGATGTGAAAACGAAACTTTTTTTAATAACATAAATATTTAAAACGAACACATTTAAATATATTTTATAAGTCAAAGAAAATCAGTTGGTAAATCAATAAATAAAAGATTAGGTAGTCCGATGGCTCTGGCAAAAGGGCTGAAAATTTCAGGTTTATGGCCTCCGTAGATGTTCCTAAAAATCCAAAATTAGGAGTAATTTTTATAGACACAGGTTATATTTTAATTACATTTATGTACATTATAGACAACGAGAATAATCTAACTCGATGCTTATTTATAAGCATAAATAAACGGAAAATATTCACAGCAAATCAACTGACGATCATGACTGTAAATTTTTGCAATTTTCAAATTTTATATGATACTGACCGTACACACATAATCCAGATTGTTGTCAGTTAATATTTTGTTCATATGCCTGTTTGGTTACGTGAAATTTTCACCAAGTTTCCCAAACTTGGGTTTTTTTCTATGGTTTCTGACAGCAAATTTAACAAACACCCTAGTCAAAAATTTGCAAGAAATTTCACGTTTACAAACACACCTCATGTTTATTTAATCAATTAGCCAGTTTATATTTCTTGAGCGCTCGGTATTTTTTCTCAGTTTTTTGACAGAGCAGGAGAATAAAATATAAACAGTAATCCTCACATAGAAGTCCGAACAACTTTCTTTTTCTTTTCTTTTTATGTTATTTACTGCGACACAAAAAATAATAGACCAAGCGAATCCAAAAAAGATCAGTCCCTGTTTTTAAGGGGAAAAGTGAGAAATTTTTGAGAGGAATCCTGTTTATAGTTCTGAGTCCTCTGAGATCTCAGAAATATAGACTGACCAAATGATTGCCCTCATTTCTCTATCACTCCGATTCACAAAAAAAAAATCTTCACTAGAACTCATAGTACACAATCTCATTCCTATTTCTTGAAAAGAAAGAGATGGTGAGGGGAGGTAGAAATTTTCAAATAAATTAAAAACTTCTGCCTCACTTGGCCATCTCTTTCTTTCCAAGAGATGAGAGTGAGATAAAAATAAGAGACGTCGAAATGAGCCGCCTCATGTGAAACTAGTATCAACACCGTCCTTAATATGATTGTTTGCTTTGACTAGAATCTGTCAACGAAGGAAAAGGTTTAGAACACTAAAATTTATTTTATACATGGTAATGTCTTTTCCACATTAGGCGTTTTTTAATTCAGAGCAGGGCCTGAACTGTCAAACAAAAAATGTGTTTCTTTTTTAAGCTCTGAGCGTTCAAAGAAATTTTGGCAAACGTCTTTGTCAGTTCATTGACAGCTATTTCGATTTTGCTTCGTCTTTTATGTACTGACACTCATTGTCAATGAGCAAATTTTCAGAACGGTCAAGTTATCTTCGATGAAATGTGTGTATAGTGGTGCGAAGAATTATTGATTTTATTTATTTTTTTTATAGAATGTGTGGTGTGAATTAAAAATAATTTCGAACTTCTTTCTGTACCTTTTATATCAACGATTTTGGATTGTTTTATTTCTCACTTCAGGAGTTTTTTTGACTTCACTTTTGATAACCAAATCGGTCAAATGTTCAAAATCACATCCAAATTGCAATTGAATCAGCTTTTAAATTAGTGTCTTTCATTGACAAAGAATTAAAACACGTTGCCAACAAATTTTTTTGTCAGTTAAATACAAAGTGACATTTCATTTGTCAAATGAGCTATTGTCAATTCAAAGACATACAATTTTGAAGTATTTCCATTTGTCATTTTGTGAAATGACGCAAAAATGCGTCTTTCGTCAGTTGAGATATGACAAGTGGAAACCTAGCAAAAGAATTGTGTGTGTATTCGTTTTCTATTTCGTTCTTCCCCTCCAAACATGGTAGTTTTTATTCCGTTTTGTTCCTCACCTCGCTCGCTCCTCTCAGTGTTCTAAAAGATGAATTCAACTCGGGTGCGCTGGCCCATTAAGGTAGAACTATAATTTGTCGGCACTGAAGCTAATGTCAAAAAACAACAAAAAGTAGCTTTCCATATCGAGGTACACATCCATACTGTTTTTATCATCTATCTCCTTTTGGCATTCCTATTTCACCAAATGTCCTTAATCCGTAAAGAAAGTTGAACAAAACTTGACGAAACGCTCCACTCCTTTATGTGTATTCGCTTGTTTTCTTCCGACCACTGAAGTGCCCCTCCGAACATTATAGTTCTAGCATAAGCATTGCTTCAAGTGCATCTATTTACCAAAAATAGAGAAAGTGGACAAATTTAAAGAAAAACTCTGACAAATCAGGAGGTCTGACCTAAGCCTGACAGAGACGAAAAAGGCCTACTAGAGACGCAACAAAAATTCGATCTTGGGATCTTCTTGAATTGAAATGAGCCTGCGTCATAACTCAGTTCTGTAAAAAGTCATAGCCATTCATTCCAGCATCTTTTTATGGAAAGTGGGAGTGTTTATCGGTACATAATTAATAACCATTTATGCCTTCCAACTGTCTTTAGTATTTAACTAACTGATGAAAGATGCATTTGACAGAATAGGGTGCTCATTCCTCAGAATATCAATAGAGCAAAATAAAATGTTTGTTTGTATCAGCCACCCTCAAACTTCAAACGCTAGTCTGTAAAAGACAAGTAGAAACCTAACCTGGCATTAATTTATCAAAAGTGTAACCAATAACAGCTGGATGTTGACAGTTCGAAAATGATTTTAATTTTGTTTCTTGTTATATGATCTTCAAAGCAAAGTTCACAATAATGATCTATCTCCATCGAAAACCCATTTTACTTCGAAAAAGGTGATGACTCAAAAGTCGTCGTGCAATAGCAGACTATTTTATTAAAAAACAAGGTTTTGATTGACATTGATTTTATTTTATTTTCTCTCATGGGGTTTTCCATTGAGAAAATAAATTTATTTATATTTTCGATTTGCATATCTGTCTTGGGTAACCTACTTCATCATTTCAATTAACGACACATACAAAAGTACATACACTTTAAGTCATAAAGTTAGAAGCACAAATTTTTCAGAAGTTAAACTGAAATTTCTCCGGCTTTGTTGGAAAGAGAGCACAAATTTGTAAGCTATAAGAGAGATTAATTCGTGCTATAGAAAAACCTAAATAAACCCTTCATGAAAAAAAAAGTTTACCGGATCTACGAGAGTAAATGTTGACTGAGTTATATTTTTTTGAGTAGTTTTATCGGGTCATAAGATTAAAATCACTAAGACCCCTATTACACGATGATTCTTTGCGTCTGACTCTTTTCGAATTTTCATGACGCAAAGAATTATCGTGTAATAGGGGTCTAACAAAAAATTAAGAAAAAATATGGTTTTGTTTGTTTTTATGAATTAAGTGGTTTCATTTCCTTTTCTTAATAATATGTGCAGCCACCACCTTTCAAAATAACTTCAAAAACTCGATATTTAAGAGAACTGTACAGTGATACAGTGATGGCAAGTAGTTCAGTGAAATCTCACTCCAGGCCAACTTAATGGCGTTAATCAGCTCTTCCTTGTCATCGTATTGTTTCCCTCCTTCGTAAACTTATTATGTTAAGGTCCTGTGTCATAATAGGTAATGAAGGTTCAGAAATGAAGGTTCAGAAATCGCTGCTCTTTCCCCAGATCGTGAAAATAGTAATTGTTACCATCTGGTCCATCAAAGTTATTTATTTATTTATTTATACAGACTAACATAGTAATCTTAAATTGCTAAGTTAGTACTAAGTTTAAAGAGCACAGGCTGCAATGGCTTTCGGCTCGCCATTTGCCCCATCAAAGTTTAATTTCTTTTCGTCAGACAAAATTACTTTTCGTCAATCTTCTGAGCTAACTCCATGCTGAACATTCCAAGTCAAGTGATCTTTCGCAAAACACAAGCATTGCTTCTTTCTGCCATCATTTAGTGGTGTTTTTTTTTAGCTTTAGTCGCTTTAGGTGTTTAGCATTTCGAATAACCCGGATAACAGTAGATAAACTTGTCGTAACATTAGCCTGATGCCTGATTTAAGTCGCTAAGAAGGCTGAGTTAGATGCAATTTTTTGGATTTTTCGGGTTTCGTGTGGAGCTAAAGCGGAAGAAATGTTTCCTTTGTAAAGTTTCCCGTTAGATGTTGGGTTCTTTTGTTTAAATAATGGCCGACAGCATGATCACTTTGGTTCATTTTTAGAGCTAAAGCGCGATTTGAAAGTCCTTCAGAGTGATAAACATCTACTTTTTTCCTTTCCTCCAAATTCAAAAATTTGTGTCTTTCCCATTTTCATTAACACTTGCAGCAAAGGTTTCAAAATAAATATATTTTACTTTTTATATAGAAAAAAGACTTATACCATCATGATAGTACCACTTCACAAAAACCGTTGATATTTTGACTGTTTCTTCTAATCTTATGACTTGATTTATTAGCATATATTTTGAATGTAATTTACAAATATTATTGAAAGTCATGTTTAACTTGCACTCTTAAAATTTAAAAGTTCTCAATCAGTAAATAAACTAGTTTTTCCTTCAACAAGTTTTATTATAAATAAATCAATTTAACTTTTCAAAAACCTATGATCTATTCTTATGACTTGGAGTGTATGTATTTATGAATATATATTAGTAGAGTACAGTACAACAAAACTCATATTAGCCCTATTTTTAGTGCATTTTATCTTCGCTTAAAAGGTAGCAACAACAAACTGGTATAGTTCCGTATTTTTTGTTGTATTTAACGTGCTTCCTTTTTTTTTAAGTGAAGATAAAAATGCACAAAAAAATAAGGCTGTAATTGATTGAGACGTGTTAAATTTTAGTTATTAAAAACACTTAGAGAAAACACGTGAGAATTTGAAAAAATATGAAACGCATTTTCTTGTTTAAGAAAGCGAAAAAAAACATGAAGTATGTAGATGTAGAGCTCAGTAAGGCCCTCATTATGAACAGCAAATCGAAGTTCGCTTAAAAGCAAATGATTTAGCGAATTCCTCTAATCAAAATATAAATATAGATACATATGTAGCTAGCCTCCACATTCGCTTCAAAAATCAATGCTGCTAAAAAAATATTGCGAAAATAACTCATAAACACATTTTAAACGTCAAACAATGGCTTATTGGGAATTCGTAAAATCATTCGCTTCTAAGCGAACGTTCGATTCGCTATTCATAGTGAGGGCCTTAATTTCTTCTCATGAAGTGTTAAGGAAACATAAGAGAATAGCTAATTAGTTTTACCCGCAGATCCTTAAAACATGCTGTTTATAATTTTCCTGCAAATAAACAAAAATATACTTTTATAAAAACATTAAAATAAACTATTAACCTAAAGTAAAGCACAAACTTTACTTCCAAAAAACCTAATCTTTTATCGCTTTAAATCAATTTGAGCTGCAAAAATTTTCTTTTACTTATAAAAAAATTGAAACGACTTTTAAAACAAAAATAGATGGTATAATTTATGTTTTATTAGTAGTAATAGTCTCAAAGAAGATGTAGTACGAGTATGTATGTAGGTGAATATGATGTTCTTAGATTAATTATCTAGCCAAAAATTTGCTGAGCAAACACTGAACAGTAATAGTTGTTTGATATATACCTACGTATTTATATACATAATTCTTTAGTTTAATGTTTTGTTCTTTAGTTTAGTTTTCAGGACATGTTAGTTTTATTTGCAATCTTATAAGCTTAGTCCATGCCATTATTATCAATAATGTTGGCACTTCAACATTTTGAAGTCAACAATAAAAAAAAAATGTTTTCTTTTAAAGTTCAGTTTCCTGAATATTAATAAGTATTCTAGGATAATTTCATCTTTACACAAATAATAATATTAATAATAATAAGGGTATTCATGCAGAAGCATAAGTCGTCGTAAACGTAGTAAAGTTGTAAACTGCGTAAATCTGTCAAATTTTTCATAAAAATTGTGACAAAATTACGAAGTTTAAAACTGTACAACGTTTACGACGGCTTTACACTGTTCTATGAATACCCATAATATGTAGGTAATAATAATTGAAATAGTGTGCATGAAGGTGTTCACATTGGTCCAAAAACTGTTTTTTCTTTTTTACTTTTCAGTATTCACATCTCATACCCACTCCTTCATCAAATGTGAATACTGAAACACAAACAAAAATCCAGTTGTTCAATCCAATATGAACACCGTCCATGGAAACATTTCAATTAAAAAACTCTGCTTTTGTGTTTTTTTCTTTCTTATTTCTTTATTTTTTTTTTGTTAATATTTTTACTATAACTAGAATTTTGTTTAATTTTGGCAATTAAAATGTTTATAAAGTTTCATTTGGTTTTTTGTCATCATGCACATAATATAATTTTTTTTTAATCATACATAAATCGATCAATTCATAAATAGTAAAATAAAGATATTTGATTGATACGAATTTATTTAACGAATTTTTATTTTTGTTTCTTTTGCAGAGCCGTGCTCCTATTTCAGCGAAATTGGTTGCAAATATGCTATCAGTGGCTGGAGCTGACCACATTATAACGATGGACTTACATGCATCTCAAATTCAGGTGAGTAATATTGTTCCACAAAAGCTATTTTTTTTTAGTTTTAATTTTTTTGTGTCGTCATAAAGTACCTGTTTGAGAATGTGTTATTTTATATTGTCATAAGATCTGGTCTCGTAAATTTTACAGAGCCAACCACAATAATCCTATTAAACGACATGAAATACATACTATGCAATCTTGATACTAGAGCAGTGATAGCGAACCTTCTTAGAGCCTAGTGCCATTTCTTAAAATTGAATATATAATTTGAAATGCCTTTTGAGCGCCAACCTACAGGCCGGTTTTCGAAAACTTCAAACCAAAGTCAATTTAATAGTATTTAAATAAATGATCGTCATTTTTTGATTAAGATTTGTATTTGCGTTTTCCATCAGATGGTTTTTACAGTCGCGTTGAAGAACATTCTGCAAATTTTTGACGCAGATGATATTTTCGAAAACGGCAACAGTCTAATCTAGTTTTCTATTAACTACTAGAAAAAAATTATTTCCCAGTGCGTGGCACTTTATTTGTAAACCTTAATATATGAAAGAAAAACCAAAACGGTTTCTATTATTATTCATTTCTGAAAGTAAGGACTCACACATGCATAAGTAGACGAAAATATTGTCAAGATAGCAAAGTCCGACTTTTTCAAACAGCATTTAGAAGAAAACTAAGCTCGATGTAGACAGCTGATGCTGCCACTCAAAGGTATTATCAGATTTCTCAATTTATGACGTACCCATAATTTTTCAAATATTAGCAAAACAAAACAACACACAATATTAGATGCATTAAATATAAATTGAATTTATAATGAAAATAATTCGATATTTGGCTGACATATATTTGGAATTGACCAACTTTGCAGAGCTCTGTTAAGCAAACAACATCTTTTGGTTGCTATTTTTGGAGCTCTGAGTATCTGTTATTTTTATAAGAATCGAAAACAAATCAATGAAACGAAAACAAAAACAAACTTAACATCAGAATTTTGATTAATTTGTCGACTTTTGGCAATTGGCGCATTAGTGCGTTGACGAACTGAGAGATCTCAGATCTAAGTTCAAAATTTGTATGTTATCAGCTATGTATGTACTACGTATGTTCCCTCATACAAAATATTTTCGCATATTGTAGGTCACATGAATTTGTTTGCGTTCAAACTTCCAATTCATTTTATTTGTAATTAATATGATTATTTGTATTTATTAAGGTACATAAATATATATTCTATTATTGCTATCTCTTAGTTACCCCCCATTGCTAAGAATCATTTTGACCCACGATGGCCCTGACAAAATGTGACGTTAATAATACTTATCTGTATGTACGTCGTCGTAAACAAAAACAATTTCTATTTAAATACAGAAATAAAGTTGTTGCCGGGAAAACAATAACGAACAAACACTATTATTAAGTGTTGATTATAAAAGGTTATATTTTTTCCATAGCATCAATATTGATAACAATTTGAATTTAAGTACCTAAGCGTGTGTTTGTTTAATAGATCTATTAACATTTAAATAAGAAAGAAAATTGGTAAATTTTAAACCTCTTCCAATGTAATTGTTAAGAACACAAAATAGATTTACTTGTTTTGCCATTCACGTGAAGTTGTCATATGGTGATTTAAACAAAAAAATCTTGCCTAGAAATTTCCCGGAAATATGTCGGGCAATCTAAAAACTTTCCACTATTTAATTTGTTCAACGATCATTGTATGGGAAATTCTTTTTATTTCATAGATTGTTATTAAACTATCACTTGTAAGCTCTCACGAAATGAGAGATGGTGCCACAACGCACTTTTCATTTTTCAAAAATTTTAATAAGTTTCACTATCGAAATGGAAATGGCACCAATCGGTAATTGCCCTCAGTTTAGTCCCTGAGTTAACTCACATTTACGAAATTTAAATTTAAATTGACTGAAAAACAAGTTTCTAGAGTTGACCAAAGCCTGGTTCATACGACAATGCACGGCACTTTTTTTTGCATTACATGTAAATTCAAACGGTAGTATAAATCCAAACGGCTAACTTACAAACGTCGTGTGAAGGGTCTATAAAGAATGTCTACTCCACTACTGATTCGTATGGATTAATACCCCTAGAATAGGATAATTGCAACAAATTTTTAGGAAAATGCGTTTAAATGCTCAGTATTTACCACAGTGTGCTGCAGCGGTAGTGTGGAAAAGATATCAGTTATCATTTTGTAACGTTTGTACACGTTTTCCTAAAATCTGTTGCTCTAACAAAAAAGTTTAATAATATTTTTTTGTGTAAAATTCTATGAGTTTAAATTTTAAACGGTTTTCTAAATGTTTGCAAATTTTTTTTGTTCCTTTGCGGTGGAAAAAAAAATTGAAAAGCTATTACTTTAAGACTAAACAACTTACAGACTTCGTTAATAGCTCAAGTACATCCAGCACTTAAAACTCGAGTGCTTATAACATTATTGTCTAATTGACAAACTTCAAGAAAATATATTATAATTAACATAAAAATCTAGAAAACTTTATTTTTCGATATAACATTGGAATAATCATGTTATAAATTAATTAAAAAATTGAGATTTCCATACAAATTATAGATAGCAAGTTATTCGCGCCGGTTACACAGTTTTGTGCATACGCCCTTGATTGCGTATCTACTCATCACAAAATTTAAAAAATTATTGTCGTTTTCGATTTGACGTTGGGAGTACTCCTTTTTCATTCCTACTACTCCAAAACTTCCATATTCCATAGCAATGGAACAAAACACAAAACCAAACAAAAACGGCATAACACTGATTGTAGGTGCAAGCGTATCACCTCCCCCCTATGTACTCCAACATTAAAGTAAAAAATCTTTAGCGTGAACGAAAACTCAGCTACTTACTATTGTATGAGCTACTTATTTTTGTTTTCTGCAGCACTGAACGCTGCCAATTATTGCCTGCCAGACCGTTTGAAAAATTGAAATTCAAAGGGAAAAACGGTGTCTTTAAACAGTCAGGCAGGGTGAACTATACACTTAAATGGCCTCGGATTCCGTAATATGTGATCTAACTTATCTAGGGAGGGGTGAAAACCAATTTTGGCTAACACGACTACCTTCGAAGTTGCATTCATATTTTTTTTTTTGATGCACTGTTTAATCACAAAGGTCCAGTTGTGGACTGCAAGACTTCGATTTTTTGACGTCTATACTTCTTTTTTTTTGGGCTCTCGGTCTATTTTTGTTGAAATGGGGAAAATTTAATTGAATTGCTCAAAGAACAACGAAGTTCCGAAGATTTCCAAACTTTGCCCCTTGATATTTTGTCCTTGCGTAACTTTGGCTTTTCGAAACTTTCTGCTTTCGTGAAAATACATTTTTCTTTCTTATTCGAACGGATCATAGATAAATCAATAGTCCCCGCGTAATAAATTCGTAATCGAACCATATTTTACGGATCGCAGTAAATTTTATTCGATCGTGATAGCAAATTTTATTTTAAAAGATCCGTACAATAAAATTCGCGATCGGATCAAAAATAAATTTCCCTTTTGAATTTTTCAAGAGAACGAAAAATAAATAAAATTTGTATTCAAAATAGGTATCAAAAAAGGTATCAATGAATAAAGGCATTTGTCAAAATTTCATGGTTTTTGTAAAGACCAACGATTTTGTGTCACTTTAAATACACAAGTGGAATGAACTGGCATTTTTGTCGTGAACTTTCAAACTGTGTCAATTCAAACCCAAGTGGGAACCTAGCATAAAAGCATTTGATAAGGTTTAAGATTTTTAAGGTTTTCGAACTCTTTACGGTTGCACTTATCATTAAATTCGTGTTCTATAAGACGGCTTTGAATCTATTCCGTTTTGTCTTTGATTCGATTTCTCTTATGCTTCAACCATGCAAACCAGAAATCCGCCGATAGTTTATTTTCTCCAAAATCGAACATAATCTATTTCGTTCAAAAGTGAATCCTGACAAGTTTTAAATTTTGTTCACTCTATTATGTGTGCTAATTTACTGTACAAACTTTCCTTTTAAACTTGTTTGCAAAGTTAGCATGATAACATGCATTCTTGGAACAGTTGTGCACTTAGGCGTATACTCACTATTTTATTCCATTGAATTGTTTCTAATACAAACCTTCTTCATTATCTTTTTAAATATTTTAGGACGTATCAAAATTATTAACTTTTCTCTTTGATCTTCATATTAAAATTTAATTTTTTTATTGACAACTGTGCATAATCCAACACTTTTTAAGACAATTACAAATGTTCAATTTTGAAAAGGGAAGAACTTGGTGCCGAAATATTAAATGATTCTTCGCTTGCGATATTGCGAATAGTCATTTTATTAATTTGTCCCATCAATTCCTCGATGCGCTCATTTTTTAATTCGATAATATTCTCCAAATGGATAACTCTTTGATAAAGCGCTTCAATTTTGTTATCTTTTTCTTTTGATTGGCGTAAATTTTCTTCAAATATCGAATAGAGAATCATTTTCTGCGGTACTTGTATTATTGCATCGCCAATATGCTTATTTACATTGATCATAAGTATTTCGTCATTTATGGCATAAGGCAAGTCGTCTGCATGGTTTTCTATTTCAAATTTCTTTTTTTGTGTCGAAGCTTCATTGCGCATAATTTTAAATAGAAGTTCTTCAATAAATCCAGGAGTTGATTTTGAAATCGAATCGAGAACACTTAAACTTTGTTGGATGCCAAGCTTTTTGAATACTTTATTATTGAGTGTCTCCCAATTGCTAAGTTTTAATTTAACCGAAGAGCTAGACGGATAGTTATGTAAATCTATTAATTTTGGATACATTTCTTTCAACATCATCGCAACTATTACTGCATCAGAAAAGTCTCGATGTAATTTACTAGCGATGATGATTTTATTCAAAGAAAATTTTTTCAACCAATCTCGAAGTTCTTGTAGTTGATTTTCTGTCAGTTTCTTGGCCATTATTGCTTGTCAGTGTTCTTAATAAAAATTATTTATGATAAAAAAGATATTCATATTTTATTTGATAAATGACTTTTATGTATGTAGATCACAGTACACATATTAGATTTGGGTACTTTGTATTTATGTATTTATGAAATAAAGTTTTTACTGGCAGAGATTAGTTGTGTAACACTAGTTGAGGACCATCGCGAACATTGTTGATTACTTTTAATGTTTCAAAAATTATTTTTTACTGAAATTTAAGAATATGTGAGGAGAATTATTCATCAACCTTATTCCTTGGACAAAACAAAAATATTTATATTCCTCTTAAGAGGCTTAGTGGGATTGAGAAATTTAAATAAATTCATTTATGTAATACATCCTTATACATATGTATAATTATATATATTTATTTTTATTTCAGGGATTTTTTGACATACCAGTCGATAATTTGTATGCTGAGCCGGCTGTTCTCAAATGGATTAAGGAAAACATTCCAGAGTGGAAAAATTCAATAATTGTTTCTCCAGATGCAGGCGGCGCAAAACGGTATGCACTTTAATCAAAAATGGTTATATTTCATCTGAAAAATAAATGTTTAATTCGTTTGCTTACATACAAACTGGATTTTTGCAATTGCAAGTCTTTGTTTTTTTTTTATACTTTTATACACGTTTACATCTGGTCTTATCTAAAATAGCCTTAAATTCACTTTGTATTAAAAATTTTTTTAAATTTTTTTATTTCAGTGTAACATCAATTGCTGATCGTCTCAATGTCGAATTCGCTTTGATTCACAAAGAACGAAAAAAGGCCAACGAAGTAGCATCAATGGTGCTGGTTGGTGATGTTAAAGATAAAATCGCCATTTTGGTCGATGATATGGCAGACACATGTGGAACTATTGTTCACGCTGCAGACAGACTTGTGGAAGCAGGAGCTACAAAGGTACAAATGAAATATTATTATTTTTTTTGTAAATACAGTTGCGCTCGATTTAGTGAATCTCGCGATAATGAACTATCCACTATAGTGAACACACAAAATTTTATATAAAAATGGATTATCTTATAAAAATGTCTCACAAGCATTTAAAATTGCTTGAGGACACTGAGGAATATAAAAACAAATTGAAAAAGGAATGTGTTTTCGAATATTTATAATGAATTTGTTTTGTATGTCTTTTAATTTGTAACTTTTTGCAAATTCCTTCTTACTAAAAAATTTATCGATCTGATAGATTGAAAGCAGTTCAAAATTTATGAATTTCCAAACCACGGTACTCTTCACTTTAAGACACAAAATTTTTTCGACTGTTTTGGATTTTTTGTTGCAATTTCAGATATCAGAATGTAACTCCTCAGAAAAATTGCTTACTTTTAATGTCAAAGAGCTGAATCCCATTTGATCCATTTATAAAATGAATGATATCAGACATGATATGCATGTACATTGTACGAAGCCTATATAATTTTTGATAATGTCGATTATATTAGCATAAATAATTTTAAAACTTTTCAAATTTTATCCAATTCTATTCTATTTTTAGGTTTATGCCATATTGACCCATGGCATTTTTTCGGGTCCAGCCATATCCCGAATTAACAACGCTTGTTTTGAAGCTGTTGTTGTCACAAATACTATTCCCCAGGATGGTCACATGCGGGATTGTCCCAAAATTCAGGTAAGTTCATTATATATACATACAGTACATGCATTTTATGCTATGTATATTTGTAATTCCTTATTGTGATACTTTATTAGGATTTAAAAAAAAGCTTTTTCCCTCCCGGAATACTGAATCTGCGCCTAGAAATATGCAATGATCTTTTACATATTCCAGCGCGGGAAAATTTAAATATTGGATTCAAAGTTTTCTTAAAAAATACGTTGAATCTAATTTAGATTAAATTTTTTTGCTAACGGCAATGTTTGTCATACACCGGTCACAGGCAAATTAATTAAAATCTATCTAGTTTTTCGTCTATAATCATACCGTTACACTGCTGAACACAACGCAACATGGAAGTAATGCAAAAAATTAGGCAAAAATGTATTTTTTTGGGAGTTTTCCACTAATGGCTTGAAAACTACCAATTATTCGAAAATTACATCAAAGTACAATAAAAGTATACACAATTTCCAAAAAAATCTTTGTTCAAGGTTTTTGCTGAGGAAATTCATTTGGACTCAAACGCTAGTTGAAAATTGCGTATTTTTACTGTTCTTTTTCATCATTTTTTGCATTTTTTTCCATGTTGCGTCACGAAATTTCAGTCGCAAATTTCAGATTCAGATTCAGTACCCCCGAAAACATGAAAGAGGGACAACATCAAAACTACCCCACAATTTGCATAGTAAAAATACAATCGGCCTTATAACAGGCCCCGTCGTAATAAATTCAAACTACGAATCACGAAAAAAAAGTTCCATTACTCTAGATCTAGTCAAAAAATTGTTACGTATTTCGGAGCTTGTGGTACAAGTTTTTATGAATCCGGCATTTCATATCAATATTTCTAATATGACGAAAGTTGAGGTGCTTTTTGTTATGCGTTCGAAATACGAATCTGCTATGACGGGGCTTGTGATAAGGCTGAATATGCCTGGACTATATTTTCAAAAAGAATTTTAATTTTAATTTTTATTTTTCTATTTGTTTTAATCAAAATTAATTTTTTTGTTTACAGTGCATCGATGTGTCCATGATGTTCGCCGAGGCTGTAAGGAGAACACACAACGGAGAAAGTGTCTCATACCTTTTTTCAAATGTTCCATATTAGTTTTTTTTTCTTTTTTTTTATTTTATGATTAAACTACATAATTTTTCAATTTATACTTTTTTTTTGTATTTCATAATGCAATGAACATAAAAATACATAATAATAGTGTCATGTTAAGTGAAGTAACCAACCGAGCTCTAGGTATGATTATTTGTGGACATATTGAATAATGCTTACTAAATAAGATATAATTGGTGTGTACCATTTTTTTTTATTGAATTAAACATTTAATTGATTTTGCGTTTGGTTGGGGCAATCATCAGGTACACAAGAGCAAAACAAAAACAAATCTGAATGTTTAATAAAAATGTTAATTGATTTATAATATCATTTCTCTATATTGCAGCATAGATTATTTTTTTAATGTATCATTGATTGTAAGCCGTGAATAATTGTACTGTTAGAAAGCAAATAATAGGAAAATAAAAATATGTAAAATGAAATTGATGAATTTTTGTTTTTTTGATATTAATAATTATAATGATTTTTGATTAATTATTAGTTATAATCAACCCTCTCTCATTGTCAAAAATACAGCCATCAATTGGTCTAAACATTTTTTCTAAATGCAAACTGGTGGAACTCGGAATTGAAGCCTTCTATACCGGCGGTCCAATACATTATCACATAAATCCGGCTGAATTTGATGAATGGCGTTCGTTTCGAGGGCATCAATTGTTTGTTATTCCAATAGACCTGCAATTTAAGGAATCCCGCAAAGGAGAAGTTTAAAGGCGTTAAATCGACACTTATTTCAGTGAGCAAGAGGTCAATGGGTGTCATCCCGTTGGAACAACATGTCGCCGTTGTCCATATCAACCACAAGAAGTTGTTTCATATAGATCTGTAACGCTTACTCACTCTCACTGTCAAAAACACAGCAAACAATTGGTCCAAACAACCACAAAAAGTCGCTTCATATCGATCTGTAACGCTAGCCTTTGATGGATGACAATCCAATTTGCATTTTGAAATTAAAAGGAATGGATCGACGATTTAGGACCAAAGTCTGCACCAAACAGTGGCTTTCCCGATATGTATTTTGTGATTGTTTATCTCGTGTGCATTGGTCCCTAATCTGAGAATTTTGCTTCTTCACATATATGTACATTGTTCTAAAAATAGGTCTCTTCGAAAAAAGAATTTTTTGGCGAAAAATAAATCAAGGAGTAGAAAGTTTCTTCAACGATGATTTGCAGTTTTGTACACACTTTGTTTAACGCTTCAACCTTTGATGATAGTGATTTGCCATGCACATAAAAATAGCCGCTACCTATGACCTACAAAAATATCCCTTTTAAAAGGCCCTTCATATGAAACTATCCGTTTCGGAACGAACATTAAATTATAAAAATGATAATAAACAAGACCAAATAAAAAGAAAGTTTTTTTTTTCGACTAACATAACTACATTGCTTTTATTAATTTATATAAAAAAAATGGCTTTAAATTAATTACACGTTATAATGTTAAGATTAAAAAATTTACATTGCATTCAATATTCGAATTCATCATCATCGCCAGCTTCACCATCATTCGTGTCCGCTGAAACTTCCTCAAAGTCTCTCTCCAAACAGGCTAAATTCTCTCGAGCTTCACAGAATTCACCCTCTTCCATGCCCTCACCCACATACCAATGCACAAACGCCCGCTTTTGGTACATAAGATCATATTTGTAGTTAAGTCGAGTAAAAGCCTCAGCAATGGCAGTCGTATTGGATAACATGCAAACAGCTCTTGTAGTCTTAGCCAATTCCGAGCCTGGCACTACAGTTGGAGCTTGATAGTTGATGCCGATTTTGAATCCAGTAGGACACCAGTCAACAAACGTGATATTTCTGTTGGATTTTATTGCAGACACACCCGCATTGATGTCTTTCGGGACAACATCCCCACGGTATAACATACAGCAAGACATGTACTTTCCACGTCTTGGATCGCATTTTACCATCATATTACCCGGACTGAAACAGCTGTTGGTTAGCGAAGAGATGGAGAATTGTTCGTGGACAGCTTTCTCGGCCGACATCAGAGGAGCATAGGCGACTAAGGGGAAATGAATTCTAGGGTAAGGTACAAGATTTGTCTGAAACTCATTTAAATCCACATTCATTGAACCCTGAAATCTTAATGATGCAGTAGTGGATGAAACAACCTGAGCTATCAGTCTGTTGAGACTTGTGTAATTTGGTCGATCAACTGAAAGGTTTTTTTGACAGATTTCGTATATAGCCTCATTATCCACCATGAATACGCAGTCTGAATGAACAAGAGTTGAATGCGTGGTTAATACGGAATTGTAGGGCTCGACGACTGCTGTTGACACCTTTGGCGATGGATAGACGGCAAATTGAAGTTTGCAAAGCTTAGCATATTCACATGCTATCCGTTCCATTAGCAATGAAGTAAATCCTGAACCTGTTCCGCCACCCATGCTATGGAATATTAGGAAACCCTGTAGCCCTTCACATTGCTCGGCCAATTTTTGAACTCGATTCATAACAGGATCTATAATTTCCTTTCCAATTGTGTAGTGGCCTCTCGCGTAGTTGTTGGCCGCATCTTCTTTGCCAGTTATAAGCTGTTGTGGATGGTAAAGACTTCGACAGGGCCCACTTTTGATGTCGTCTATAACAGAAGGCTCCAAATCGATAAATATTGTACGAGGTACATATCGACCAGATTCAGTGAGGGAAAAAAATGTGTGATGACTGTCGTCAGTGTTTGCCTCCGATTTATTATTTGATCCATCTGGATTTATTCCATGTTCCAGCAGGTATAATTCCCAGCATGAATTACCGATCTGAACGCCAGCCTGGCCAATTTGTAGAGAGATGACTTCGCGCTATGAAAAGATGATATACAAAAAATATAATACCTAATTTTTTAAAGAACTTAATTATTTTTAATACCATTTTGCAGGGTGTAGTTTGAGTTCTTTGTTTTTCTTAAAAAAAATGAAGACAAGATTTTTAATGGCTGCGATGCGGTTAACTGTGCAAGCAGGTGGTTTTAAAGTTGCAGCGAATGTAAAAGGTTAACTAATGTGAAAGGCAGTTTTTATTTATTTTGTTTTTGACTGCTGCAGGACTACAATGAATAAAAAAGTATTCTATATACAAAACTATTTCTTTTTACGAGTACTTTAAAATTAAATTAAAACAATAAAACCAAATGCACAAATTTGAATTGATATTTCTTAAACTACATCGACACTTAAGTAACGGAATATTTTTTGTTTCAAGTGTATTTAATTAGGCTCAAGTGTACAAAGCATACAAAAACTAGAAAAAATTTCTTAAAGTCAAGCTTTGTATGTTAATAGTGAATTAAAAAAGCTTTTTTATAGCAAGCATGTGCCATAAACAGGGTAGCCTAAAATTGACCAATGAAGTTTTAATTTTTTTTAGGAAATTAAGAGTAAAAAATCTTTTTCCAAAAAAATCAAATCTTTACAACTATGAAAAACGATGTTCAATTCTATTGGCAATTGGTTAACTACCACTATCTAAAAAAATAATGACCCTGAACTTTGCAGACAATTTGAATATCATATTTTTGACTCTCACCAGTGGCGTAAAATTTATTCGATTTTCAAAAAAGTAGCGGTAATCGATTTGTCACTATAAAATCTCGATACGTCATTTTTACTTTGTTTTGTCTACCGTAATAAAAGTTCTCATAAAAAAAATCAGAAAGTGCCGAAAAAAAATTAACATGGATTTTGGAAAATGAAACGACTATCGATTTATGAAAATTTTTGGGCAATCGGTTTATGTCATAAAGTTTTGCAACTAATGCAATGCTACAAAACCACCCATTCTCCTATGTTAGGAATTTTGGAATTACAGAACTCCAAATTTCAGTTTCAGAATTCGAATTCACAATTAGTGCGGAATACAAAACATAAGCGTTTATTTAATTTAACTTGAATTAAGCGCAATCTAAAAGTTCAATTTTCGAAAAGCTTATTGAGCAATTTTCCTGTTAATAAGCTAATTCATGGTTAAAGCCTAGTACGCTGCTGATGCGACACGAAATTTTTAGTTGGTCTCCTACAAGACAACGAAATGCTCACGAAAACGCAGCGAAAAATATTCAATGACAGTTACACCAATCCAAAAAACCAAAACAAATGAAAATTAAAATAAAAAAAAAACAGGCAGCCACGCTGCAATGAAAGAAATAACAAAAATGAACACGAAAAAACACAATAATGTCATTTTTCGCACAATAAATGGTCTCGGCAACGGCGCGCGTAGCTACCTTGGGGAAAACTGGGGCGGTGCCCCATGGCCCGCTAATTTTGGGGCCCGAGAGAAGAGAAGAATTTTTCAAAGCGAAAATTAAAGTTTTTCTTATCTTAAAGAAAGTTTTCGTTTAGTTTGTTTTGGGTATTAATCAAATACAATTTCCTGTTTTAAGAAAACAACTGTTTTAATTCTTAAATAATATTAAAAACAAATGTCAGTCTCAAGTAAAAATTTTAACTTGTGAATAAAGCTATTTAGTGCACAATTCACCGCTTTTTTGAAGAAATGAAAGAGTGTCGTTTTATAGTTTTTTTTTATCTGGGCGATGCGAAACGAAAAATTCCATAAAATCTTACACATGAGATCATAAATGAAAAATGTTTTTATTTTGCTTCTGCAGAACTGTTATACGGCAGATTACCTATTGGTATATAAAACGAAAAAAATAAATTGCCCCGCAAACAGATGACCGGAAGTAGTTAAATGATTGTTTAAATACCTGGAATATCAGCAGTCTGAATACTTAAGGGCTAATTAAGGTTCTTTTTACATTATTACATTAAAATTACCATTTTGCATCACTTTTAACAATTTATTTTATTGAACAATTGAACATTTTTGATTGAAAATTGGGCTATTTCTTCAAATAAAATTCACATAAAATACAAAAATATATATTTTGCTTGGAAAAAATTACAACTTGCTTGAAACATAACAACGTACGTTTTCACCAAATTTAATGAAAATCGAATTATATTTGTGGAAGATTAAAATAAAAACATACAATATTTTAAGGATTTTTCTCAATATTTTAAGGTTGTTGTGGTTTTAAGTTGTAGGTCTTTTGTCTACAACTTTTCTATTTAATTTTTTTTATAAGAGGTCTACCTTTGCCACAATTCGTAAGAAACCTCGTTTTTACACTCCCACTCCACATTTTCGTCCACGCATCCCACTTTCGGGCATCTGTCGTGGGGCCCTTCTTCCTTTTTATATCTTCCCCTTTTATATACCAAAATAATATGAAATTTTTTTATCAAAAATTATTGGCACTGGTGTAGGTGCTTTTATTTAAAATTTACCACTTCACAGCTTCACAGATCGAGAATTGACCCCCTGGTCTATTTGCCTTTAGTTTTGTTAGTTTTGTCTATTAAATTATTATTGCTCTGTTTCTTAAAAATAATGTGGTTGTATTTAGTTCTAACGAATATAATAAAACATATATAAATAAGAACTTGTGATATTACCTTTTGTTTTGTTTCATAAAATTGTTCAATAAATTAAAACTCAATTCCTTCTGTTTTCATTTTTATTTCAAAGTTATTGCCTTATCTTCAGAGTCTATAAATTAATGCGTTTAAATAAATAATAATGCAGTATTAGGTACAAATATACTAAGGATAAATATTAATTAACTATAAAAATAATGAAACTATGTACATAAATGTACTTAGTTAAAAAAAAAAAAAACTAGAAAACTGAACCAGCGTTTATTGTATTTTTGAGAACTTTTGGGCTATTTTAGAAAAGTGATTGGGGAAGAGAACACACACGTCGCCGTCGTCCAGTTTTCTTTTTGCAGATTTGCAGAACGAGTGGGAGAATATTCCTGCTAATATTCGACAGTTCGATTAAAAAAAGTCTTGTCGATGTCAAGTGGTTATAAAAAATAATAATTACTGGACAAAATGTAAACCGTAAATACTCAACAAACAAAAAAATTCGGTTAATTTTGAACAGCCGTTTTTTTTAAATTCATTCCTTATTTTGATTAATTTTTCAATTTTGGTGGATAATGATAATTCTTGTTCTTTAAATGGTTAATTGTTAATTAAACTAAATATTTTTTTTCAAAAGAGCTTTATTTCTTTTTAAACAAAATCACTCTTTACTTAATATCTTATTTTTTATCTTTGACCCGTTTGCTCATTTGAAATTTAAGAGTGTTCCAAACTGAAAACAGCCAGTCATTTTCTATTTTTTTTTTCATAAAGACCGGTTTTTTTTATTTTTACTAATTGGTCACTTGTAGGCGTAATATTTTATTTAAAAAAGCCATTTTCACCATATTCTCGTTTTCTAAAGGGGTTTTACCAAATAATAGAGCACAAAATTGAATTTTTTTCCCAATGATGTCTTAGAAAACAAGTTTGTCTGTCCAAAGGCACCTTAATCGTTTTGATCGGACAAGTGCAGGTTTCACAATCTTTTGTATAAAATCACCATTTCAGTCTGGAACACTCCGTTCTACTTTGAAAGCTTACTACCTTCTTTTTCCTCTGCGTAAACTGTCACAAAAGCGTTTATGTTCTACTTAAATATTAAAGTTTCATATCAGCAAATGGTCCTTAATCTCTAGTCAAAGATACAAATTCACTCTAGGAATAAAATATTATTTAAATTAATTTACAGAATGTATGGTGTCCATTTTAAAAGTCAAAAATGCATTGATTAAAAAAATCATATTTAATAGCCAGTTATTAAATTTTTAGAACTAAAACCTATTAAAGAAAAAATAAAATGTCATTAAAAATTTTCTTTTTTAAAATTAAATAAGTTTCATAATATTTTTTTTTTTGTTAACATTAAATTCATTTTATCGTATTTTCTGTCTCTAAAAAAAAAACTAGATGTTAAAAAGTTATTTAAATAATGATTCAAATACATATAATTCATGTCATTAATCAAACCATTTTATTTTTAGTAAATTTAAATAATTTTTTAGTTTTTTTGAAAACATCAAAAAGTATAAAAACACAAAATGATAAGAACATTAACAAATGCACATGATAGAATTGATATTACTTTCATAAAATATGAGTCATAAGACCATTTATACTCCTTTACTGGAATATCGCCAGTTATTTTTAATTACAGAGGTATAAAATAGAATTGTGAAAGGATTCAGGTCGAAATTCCAAAAACCTCATCAATAATAAAAGTGAGTATACAAAAACCAACAAGGCTACCCCTCCAATAAGAACGGCCCATCACACGGCTAAAAACTGAATGTAGAATTATAAAAAATAGGATGGGCATCAATGCGAAAATAAAACCAGGGGCACAAAAATAAACAAAATGTTGCCTTGGTAAATCTGGGGAACAAAAGAATGACGTATGGAAAATTATGCAATGTAATATTTAAGAAGAAATTTCATTGTCATTTAAGTAATATGCAATTGAGAAAAATCTCAATGTTCGATTTAAGAATAGGAAATAAGATGATTTTGTATAAATAGGTTTAAGAAAATCAAAAGTTGTGATTAAACAAAAAGTGTGTTAACCGATCATTTCGTTCGTTTTATTTCAAACTCCCGAGGATTCCAACAAAAAATAACGTAAGTATATTAAGGCAAACCTGCCTCCAAGAACGGCCCACCACAGGGCTAAGAGCTAAATGTGGAATCTCCCAAATTAGGCAGGTTCAATCCCCCTAAGCCCCTCCTTCTCCCATTTAAAAGGAATACCCTATTGACCATTCTATTAGCATGACCACCAGTTCTTTTCAGGAAGAATTAAAGGAGAAACTTTCAAGCTCTCTTACCGCTGGTCCCCGTCCCATTTCACTGGAGGAGTACCGGTCCGACATGAGCTAACCACTCCTGTTCCAGCCATCCAGGTTCCAGAGACACCCAAGGAGCCTTTCAGTCCCCTACCCGAGAGGAAACATCGGGGAGGACGCCAAGTGAGGCTTCGTCGGCAACTTGCTGCCATATATCAATTGGCGGCCCTAAGTCGGGGTTTGGAGAAACGCCATCTTCTGGAGGATGCCAGGAAACTAAAAAACGCGGAGCAGGCGTTTAAATTGGCTAAAGTCCAGAAGAAAGGAATGAATAAAAAATAAAAATAAATAAATTAACACAATTGCCTTCTTTATTGATTGTGGTTCTCAAGGGGTATTTACACAACATTGGCGCAGCCGGTAGGATGGTGTTGTTTTTAGAGGTAAAATAAAACATTAAAACTGAAGAGTCCTCTTACTTCAGTGCTACCATTCACCGAACCAACAAATTTCATGATGTTTATTTTACCCATCCAAAGGGAATTGACAAAACCCAATTTGAAGTAAACAACTTTATTTTTTTTTTACCACCCCAATTTTCGATTATATATGCTTCACCCAAAATTTCATTTTTCTTTAGATAATTTCTACCATTAAACATCAGTTACTTGAGTTTCCCAAATCCTACAATCGGTTTATGGTGTCAGAATTATCTGAGTCCGAATTGCTCGAAGAAATCCAGCAATTAAAAAAAGAAAAAAGTTAACAGTTTCAGGAGATAAAAAGCTTAAATACTACTCTACTAAGTGAACTGAAAACACTTGTAGGAAAAGAAGTTTATCAACTGAAATTTGACCAGCTCAGCATCCAGTGGGGACAGTTTACCAGACTTGAAACCACTGATGTTATTCTTACGATTTACATTGACGCTGTCAAAAGTCAACAAGAAATACGGGAAAATCAAATTTTCGAACTAAGAAACGAGCTTAAAAGTCACAACAAGACTCAAGATCAATTGTTAGAAAACCAACAAGAGGCAGAACAAACTAACCGCCAAGCTGAGGAAACTATTTTGAAACTTTCAAAACAATAAGCCAATTTAGAGTCAAAAAAGAAAGAAAAGTATCGATAAATAGAAATTTGCAAAGCTTAAGATGCTGAATTTATTTTCACCGTTGAAAAACTTAAAAACCAAGAAGCAACACACATTAGCCAAATAAAATTCCTTCAAACAGAAATTAAATAAACTTAGAGAAAGAGTTAACACTCCATCAAAAAACAAACCAATATTAATGCCATTATCCCAAGAACTAAAAAAGGCAGATACACCGTTACGAAAAACGGATACACCGTCCAACTGAAATTAAACCCATTCAAACCCCCAAAATATCGTTAGGTGTAGCTCAAAAACTACCAACATTCGTTACATGCATCCGACCAATAATTGAGTTTATCGAAAAAGAAGACGAAAAACTCTTCATATAGATTTTAAATACTAGGTTACGTGAGGATGCTCTTGATTTAATAGAGACAACTAAACCTACAACATTTAAAGAATTTGAAGATCTGCTCAATCGAACTTATTTTCCAATCGAAGACTACAACGATCTGGTTAAAAGCTTGGATAACGAGTTGCCAAAGTCAATTCGAAATTTTAAATGCGTTTGTGAGTCAAATCAGACGTTCCCTAACCAAATGTCGGGAAGCTGCTAATATTAAGTACGGGAACAGAGCTGATGTTGTTAAAACTCAACTAGAGGACTTTGCTAAATCAGCATTGGCCTCCGGAGTATCTAATAACAAGCAATTGGGACAATATCTGTTCACTCTAGGGACGCACAGTCTCGAAGAGCTTATAAGAACAGCTTTCAACATGGAAAAACATGTTCAGAGAGTTGAAACAATCCCACTATCCCAAACCTTTTGTAACTTTTCCCATGTAGGAAACCTCAGTTGCAACGGACCACAACATGTAAGCCCTGCTACTCAGGTACCTTCAGCGATTACACCCCCATCTATCTGCAAAGATCACTTGTAGTTTTTGCAACATCAAGGGACCTACTTACAGTGACTGCCTTAAGAGATTAAATACTCCAATCTTCCAACTTACAGAGGGAACCAACAAATGTTTAATAGGGAAAATACAAATCAGAATTTCAACAGAGGAAACGCTTCTTATGGTAGAGGAAATTAACAACAACACTTTAATAGATCCAGACCTAATGTACACCAATTTCAAAGACAAAATACAGAACCAAACAGGTCTAATATTCCACAAAACCAAAATCAGAACACATTTCGAAACGATAATAGATTTTGAAACGGAAATCAAAATTCCCAAAACCAAGTTGGAACAACCAACGAAAGAAGAGATTTTCATGTAGAAACAACATGTGACTGCTGCGGTATAAACACCCACACCATCAATGAATGTTCTTTCAAGAATAAGGGGGAAAACACCCAATCGGGAAACTCCCACTAGTCGACCGAAAGCGCACCGGCTCGACTCAAAATAGTAATAAGCAAAATATAGGGCAACTCTTGCAAAATATTAAAACAAAGTACCAAGTGCCAACTCAACTATTACCGAAAATTCGGAATCAAAAATAAATAAAATTAAATTACCATCCATAGAAATTGGATTAAATATTGGAACAAACAAGACAACCCGTCTGCTAGTATATACAGGCTCAGATGTCAGCCTTCTAAAGAAAAATGCAATGCACAATAAGATTAAATTAAATACACAAAAGAAACTAACCATCAACACACTTTGTGGTGCCAGTTATACGTTGGGAGAAAGTATAGGTACTATCAAAATACCAATGTTCCCCACTTGTGAATTTCAAATTGAAGAAAATGACCTAGACGTCCCCGGAGATGGTATACAAGGATACAACTTTTTGGGAAAATACTGCAATTTAGATGGATCAAATAAGTTGTTATCATTCCCTCAATTACAAAGAAACCACACAGAGGTATTCCATTAATAGAATCTAACCTTACCCAACAAAATGAGTTGTCCATTTCGCACAACGGAAGCTGCATCACGAGGTCTCACTCGCATGTTATTAACTCAAATGAAACACAAAAACCAACCCAGATAAATACCGCCCACACAAAGATGTTTGAGAACACAGTCAACATACAAAATTTTGAAAATAATCCACTTGAAGAAGATTGTATTTTGCGGTGCAATAACGCAACCGACCTAGACAAACATTCTGAAAGTATAATTTCCAAAAACATAATATGCCCTTTAAACACACCCAAATCTACATCATCACCAAAAACTCAAAATCCGCCTCGAAAAGTGGAACAGAGAGATGAATTGTATAAACCTGGCTCTAATAAGCAGAAAAATCCTTCTCTCAGACAAAGGAATAAACAGTGTATCTCTAAAGATGGAAATAGTTCAAAAAAGTTAAAAAACGAAATTGAACAATTAATGAAGATCGATATAGCTGAAAATAAATTAATAACGAAATGAAGTTGACAAATTAAATAACTACACAATAATTAATACCGACGACAAACAAAAACCAAAACCGATGAAGTATTACAGTTACCATACACAAAATGAAACACGAAACGACAGAATTCACGAACTTAAGGCGCAACTGAAAAAAGACAATACATTGAATAATGAAGAACGAAGGGCGATAATGAATTTGTGTATCCGATATAACGACATATATTTTGTACCAGGTGACAAACTGACTCATACAATGACTATGTTACACGAAATACCAATTAAGCAAGATCAAGCCCTAATTAACACCAAGATGTATGGGTTACCCGAAAAACAACGGGGTATAATTAATGAACAACCTGCTGAGATGCTTGAGAATGATATAGCTCAACCAAGTAAAAGCCCATGGAATTCGCCACTTTTGGTAGTGCCTAAGAAAGCAGGCCCTGATGGAGAAATTCGATGGCGAGTAGTTGTAGATTTTAGGAAGCTAAACGAATGCACAGTGCGAGACGCTTTCCCATTACCACGGATTGAGGACATTCTCGACCAACTAGGTCATGCCAGATATTTCACTACGCTAGATTTAGCTAGTGGATATCATCAAGTATTGGTAGACCCTGTGGACGGAGAAAAAACTGCGTTCATTACAGCTTATGGGCACTATGAATTCAAACGAATGCCATTTGGACTCAAAGGTGCACCTGCAACTTTCCAAAGACTAATGAACTATATATTAACAGACTTGCAAGGTTTGGAATGCTTTGTATACTTAGATGATATAGTAGTATACGGTAAGAGCATAGAGGACCATCATAATAGGAAACTACAGCTAGTTTTCGATAGACTGCGTAGACATAACCTAAAACTTAACGTTGAAAAATGCCAATTTCTCCGTAGAGAAGTGGTATACTTAGGACAAAGGTGTTCTGCAAAAGGAGCACATCCTGACCCTGGCAAAACTAGTTGTGTGCAAAATTTCCCTGTACCTCGAATTCTCCAACAGAAACAATCTTTTCTAGGACTAGCAAACTATAACAGAAAATTCATATCACAATTTTCAAAAATAGCTAAACCAATTACGAACCTGACCAGAAAAGATGTCAAATTCAAATGGACTGACAAGTGTCAAAAAGCATTCCAAAAAATTAAAGATCTTTTGGTATCTCCTCCACTATTAATTTACCCCGATTAAAACGAATCTTTTGTACTTACAACTGATGCCAGTGATGAAGGAATAGGAGCTGTAATTTCACAAGGAAAAGTAGGTAAGGATATACCGATGAAAGCTGAATGCAATTATTCCACAAGTGAAAAAGAAATGTTAGCCATAGTATGGGCGACTAAAAATTACAGATGTTACCTATTGGGACGAAAGTTCATTGTTTATACAGACCACGAACCATTAACTGGCAATTTTAGGACAAGAGACCCGACTTCAAGACTTATTCGTTTTCATCACAAACTTTCCGAGTAAGATTGTACCCTCAAATACAAACCAAGGAGAAGTAACAATAACACCTACATTGAGTAGAATTCCTATAAATGAAACAGGACAGTCTAAAAATGCAATATGTTTAGCATTGACAAGAGCACAGCGTGCCCGACAGAACACAGATCTCGGTAAGCCCAATACTAACCAATCGATAACTCATGATACATCTTCCACAGATAATGATTAACAATCTAATATAACACAGAATGATAGCCAACAAATAGTTCAAGAAATATCAAACAATGATGACTCACAACAAACGACACAAGATACAGATGCAAATAACATTCGAGAAAAAGTACGAGTATATAGCACACAAGACATACAGACAATACTACAAGACTATCGGTGGACACCAGGGAGTAATTAACACATATAATCGCATCCGACGAAAGTATAAATGACCAAAAATGTTCAGAGATATTTCGAAGTACATAAAAAGATGTCCAAAATATCAGAAGATGAAATCAAGCCCAGAAGCAAAAATGCCAATGATTATCACTGATACTTGCCAAACCCCATTTGACAAAGTATATTTGGACATAGTTGGACCATTACAAGATTCTTACACAGGAAATAAGTATATCTTGACTTTCCAAGATAATCTGACTAAATTTGTGGACTTTTATGCGATGCCAAATCAGGAAGCAGAAACAGTTGCCCATTTATTCTATGAACAAATAATAACTAGGTATAGAATACCCAAGCAATTGGTTACTGACCAAGGAACGAATTTTTTAAGCAAATTGTTTAAACAAGTATGTAAACTACTAAAAATTGAGAAGTTACAAACAACAGCATACCGCCCTCAATCTAATGGTGCGTTGGAACGTGCACATCGACTTTTAGTAGAATATTTGAGAACTATTTGTGATGAGAATCCAAGATCTTGGGATCAGTTTCTAAGAACAGCAGCATTTGTCTATAATAACAGTATCCACGAGGGAACAAAATTCACCCCAATGGATTGTCTATTTGGATTTACCGCAGATATACCGTCCAACCTAAAACAAGAACCAGAGCCGATATATGACCACGAGAATTACTTCTTCATTTTACGACATAAACTTCAGAAAACTTATGCTCTCGCAAGAAAGAACCTAATTAATAGTAAAAAGAACTCAACAAATTACTATCATAAGGGAATCAAGCTTAAAGCATTTCATGTTGGAGATAAAGTACTTATAAAAAATGAAAACAGACAACATAAGTTATCAGGAATATGGACAGGCCCTTATACTATCGCCAAAATACCCAATGAAACTAACAGTGTAGTATTAATTAGAAAAAAAACATGTAACCATCCACAATAACCGTTTAAAACATTACTACGACAAGATTAACATAAATTAAAACTCATTTCTTACAATTTTTTCTTTTTATTTTTTCTGTTTAGACAAAGAATAATTTATCAACATTTTATCAATATGTCATATTTACACATATCATGGACTCTTTTAATAACAATGGTAGCAGCATCACCCTCTACGTACAAAATTGAAAAGCTGAACAATACAGGAATAGTGTTCGAAGACATAGGGAAAGTGCTATTATACCACGACACTTGGAATCTGATGACCGAAGTCAAAATTACGGATATTAACGCATACACAAACATCATTAACCGATCTGAAGAATCCTGGTTAAAGATTTGCAGAACATCGAAGAATAACAATATCTGCGATAATCAAACGTCTATACTTAGTTCCCTTATTACATCAGTTCGCCAACATACTAAAATTATTCAAAAATTAGTCGATCCACATCGATCAAAAAGATCTCTTTTTGATGGAATAGGAAGCGGACTTCACTATTTATTTGGAGTTATGGACAGCCAAGACGAAAAACGACTGTACAGTAAATTGGATGATCTAGGAACTGGCACTAAGACCCTAGAAAAACTTCAAAGGAAGCAGATAACTGTAATGAAAACTTCGTTAGACAGTTTTCAACAGCCACTCATAATACTAGAAAACAATCAAAAAAATATAACAGAAGTTATTGAGAGACTTTTAAATTCAACTAATGATGCTCAAATAATTTAAAAATTCCAAGAAATTTTAAGCAGTATTACTCTGCAAATATTAGATATTCAAAGAAGGCAACAAATTGTATTGGATATATTAACATCATTGAAACAGGATCAACTACACCCATCCCAAATTTTACAAACATACCTTGAAGTATGCCCTAGTCCCACTTTACAAAACAGAGAAATGCTACTTAACATTTTAACAAAAGCTTTATCTGTAAGAACACATCTCATGAATGGAGTATTAGTAGTACGAATAATACTCCCAATTTTTAATGGAACCTTTTGACCTCCAACAAATACATCTTTTCCCTATTCAAAGTAAAAATAACATTCCGGCTATTCTTAACATACAAGAGGACTTCGTAGCAAAAAATTTACGAACAAAAGCATTCGTACTCATGAAGAAACGAGAATATAACCTCCTTAAAAAGGTATCTACTCAACTCCATAGTACCTGGTATGTAGGACCACTGGAATCACCGGTAACCAAGGGAACAAATACTCACATTTGCTCAATATCACTGATATTTAACCCTTACGATGAAGGAAACCAATGCAACTATTTGTTCCAATCATATGAACAAAACTACCTAATTAAATTGACACAAAAAAAATTCGTGGCTTTATTCTTTTCCAACCCCAACAAAAATAAAAATACAGTGTTCAGGAGAGTGGGATGGAGCAAATCTGAATGGAACTGGTATTATATCGTTACTTCAACCATGTCTTTTTCAGATTGGCAGTCAAAATATTTTTTTCATTTCGGATCATATTCAACTTAGATTTAATCAACCTGATTTAAAAATACCTAGTCTAACATTTAATGACTCAATGAGAGAATGAACCAAAAAAACAATTGTTAATTCTAAAAGGAGTGGACGCGAACGGTATTGTTAAGGAAAATGCGTATGGAATAGCAGATTTGGAAAAAGATATGAAAGAGTTTGAAATTAAGCGTGCACAGAAGACGCAGCATGAAGTGTTCACAATATCATCAATCTCATTAAGCACAGTAGCTCTGATAAGCGTCATTGAAATGATACTAGGGAGATTCCTATGCAACGAAATCTTGGACGGATTACGAAATACCACTACCTAAAATTTCAAGACCTATTATCCACCATACTGTCCACACCATACCATAGATTAGACCTAGTCCACCACCTGTTGCACCACCTGCACTACCACCTGTATCACCACCTGTACCACAAATAAATAACATCCCAAGCCAATCATCAGTACGAGAAATTAGACCACTACCCAATGTTGCAAAAGCAACAACAACAACACATGTACCAACAAGTGCTCCCATGCCTCCAACCCCTCCACCACCACCACCCCCAACACCCTCAACACCTCCAACACCTCCAACACCTCCAGCACCTCCATCCAATATTGTACCAAAACCAACTAACTTTCAATTAAATGAAAACAAATCGATACGTAGACCACCAAAAATTACAATTATACTAAATAAAACGTTCTTATCATTATAGAACAACAATTTCATAGCCAAAATGAGTACAGGACATATTAACAAGGTTCAGATGCATCACTTCCTTTACAACCTTCAACAGTTTAAAAAGAGATCGTTTAATAAAAATCTACCTGATATATTCAGCTTACAGGCGTTATCTACACACATAACATCAAACAGAAACACGGACGAATGGGTTGAGGATACGGATATCTTCAAATATGATTACATATTCATACCCATCGAAGTAGTAGGACTTCATTGGACTCTTTTGGTCGTTAACAACAAAACACAAACAGTCAAAAGCTGCAACAAATTGGGCATATCAGGACTTCAAACATTTTTGATGGTAGAACAGTTTCTTACACGAGAATGGACGAGAAGACAAAAGACAGCATCCGCACCTAAATATGAGTTTAAAAATGTTACCATACCAAAACACCTGAGAGGTTTTGATGACAGTGAATTGACCTGCATGATAACAAGCCACATAACTCACGACAAGAAGTTACTATCATCTACAGAAGAACTGATGGAGTTCCGAAAATCATTAGATGAAGAAATGAGATGGTATCCAGATTCCCGAATTCAAAAAATAATAAAAGAGGGAGATAGAGTGCCCCAAATTCATTAAATAATAAAAGAGGGACTAGAGCCCCAAGTTCATTCATTATCATTCATTAAAACTTAAAAGAGGGAGATAGTGAGCCCCATAAAATAGAACTTAACTTAGTAAATTAAAATTAAAAATTAAAATTCAATAATTTAAAAATAAACAATAAAAAAAAAAAATATTTCAGAAAATTATTAAATAATAACACCAAATCTTAGTCTTATTATTCTTTCGATATATCTGTTGTGCCCCAAATGACATGCCGCCCTACAAAGGCATGACCCACTGAGTCACAACTCACAACTGTTGTCGAGATACCTCAACTTATGAAATTGGTATTCATCATCGACAGCAGTTTCACGTTACACTTAATGTGTCGCAATGATTCAGTGGGACACTGTAAAAAAGCCTACTTCCAGAATGCATCTCAGTAGGTCAAAGCAGAGTAATGCATTTTGGAAGTAATTGCAAGTAAGTTCCAGGTAGGTCTTTGGGAACTCGGTGAGTCCGATTGTTACCGTTGTTGAACGTGGTTGTTTTTGATCTTTCTATTGTTGTACACACAACATATCTACAAAAAAAAAAAACAGAATCAAATAATGAAGAATTAAATAAATAAACCTACACATAAAACTTTAGTTATTTAATTGTTTAATAAACATATACGAAGTAAGATTTTAATGGCAATGTAAAAACCAAAACAAAATAATAATAATATGATGTCAAAATTAAGCATTAAGATGTAAGAGAAAAAAGAATATATATATAAATGTATATAAAAATTGTGATATACAATGATTTCATCCATTTGAAAAAGTAAATCTATTAAAAACTGAGATCTGTGAAGAATAAATCGAAACCATTTCATTTGTACTGAAAATATAGTTTGTTACTTTTATCCTAGTCTTATAGCTGTAGTAATCAATAATAAGTTGTTTAAATTACTGTTAAATTGTAGTCAAAAATTTCATTATCTAGTTGTAATTTCTTTTAAAATGTTTAATTATTACCTAATTGTAATTTAAAAATTAGATAAGTAAAACTCTGTATTATTACTAAAGTAAATAAATAAGAAGTATACCGGAAAACATATACAAAAATGAGAGACTATAAAGTTATGCTGGTAGAAGATATAAATTGCAGATTTGAAGACAATATAATCCATCAAGAAACGAAGAAAACCAAATGAAAGCCGAATAATATGAAATACGATGATGACACCTATGGATACTTTAAATTTTTGTGTATATTTATTATTTAATAGTATTATTCAATGAAAATCCAATGCATTTATGGACACTTCATCTAACAACGTCAGCAAACTCAATCAATTTTTGACTCTTCTAATCAAAAATATGATCATTGTTGTGTATAAATCATATACCAACTATACCAACCAACTACCTTTCAGAAATCAATGTCATTGTCATTGCATTTAAGTTAAACACCAAAATCAAGGTCATTACCAAGTGTGTGCATTATGTGCCGCACTATTTGTTTACAAAAATAAATGCACGTGTGTTGTGACTGAGGAAATAAACCAGGGCAACAAAAATAAACAAATATGTTGTCATGGTAAATCTGAGTTACAAAAGAATGCCGTATGAAAAATTATGCAATGTAGTATTTAAGAAGAAAATTCATTATATGCAATTAAGAAAAACTCAATGTTAGATTTAAGGATAGGAAGTAAGATAATTTGGTATAAATAGTTTTAAGAAAACCCAAAAGTGATAATAAACTTAAAGCGTGTTAAAACAACCACTTCGTGTTTTACTTAAATTTCACAGCAGTCCCAGGACATCAACAAGAAAGAAACGTAAGTATACTAAGGCATTTCCGCCTAAAAAGACCGGCCCACCACAGGGCTAAAAACTAAATGTGGAAACTCATAATTTAGGCAGGATCAATCCCCCTAAACCCATCCTTCTCCCAATTAAGAAAGAATACCTTATTGACCATGCTTTTAGCATGACCAGTTCGTTTCAGAAAGATTTAAGGGAGGAGTTATCAAGTTGTCCCACCGCCGGTCCCCGTCCCATTTCATTGGAGGAGTACCGGTCCCGCCATCAATTCGCCACTCCTGTTAAAGCCATCGAGATACCAGAGACGCCCAAGGAGCCTTTTGGTCCCCTACCCAACAAGAAACACCGGGGAGGACGTAAAGTGAGGCTCCGCCGGCAACTTGCTGCCATATACCAATTGGCGGCCCTAAGTCGGGGTTTGGAGAAACGGCATCTCTTGGAGGATGCCAGGAAACTAAAAGACGCGGAGCAGGAATTTAAATTGGCTAAAGTGCAGAAGATAGGGATCAATAAAAAATAAAAAATAAATAAACAAAAACAGTAACTCAATTGCCTTCTTTATTGATTCTGGGATATTTACACAACATCATTTTTGGATGGGGGAGGTGTTGTGTATAAATCATATACCAACTATACCAACCAACTACCTTTCAGAAATCAATGTCATTGTCATTGCATTTAAGTTAAACACCAAAATCAAGGTCATTACCAAGTGTGTGCATTATGTGCCGCACTATTTGTTTACAGAAATAAATGCACGTGGGTTGTGACTGAGGAAATAAACCTGGGCAACAAAAATAAACAAATATGTTGTCATGGTAAATCTGAGTTACAAAAGAATGCCGTATGAAAAATTATGCAATGTAGTATTTAAGAAGAAAATTCATTATATGCAATTAAGAAAAACTCAATGTTAGATTTAAGAATAGGAAGTAAGATAATTTGGTATAAATAGTTTTAAGAAAACCCAAAAGTAATAATAAAACATAAAGTGTGTTAACCAATCACTTCGCTCGTTTTACTTCAATTTCACAGCAGCCCCAGGACATTGACAAGAAAAAAACGTAAGTATACTAAGGCATTTCCACCTAAAAAGACCGGCCCACCACAGGGCTAAAAACTAAATATGGAATCTCATAATTAAGGCAGGATCAATTCCCCTAAACCCCTCCTTCTCCCTATTAAAAAAGAATACCTAAAAGACGCGGAGCAGGCGTTTAAATTGGCTAAAATCCAGAAGAAAGGGATGAATAAAAAATAAGAATAAATAAATAAAAACATTAACACAATTATTTAACACGAGCCAGCGACATTGACCTTCGGGAATGTGAGCCCAATGAATGTCGATGAACCAAACGCATTTGTGGGAACCTGCTGACGAAGCACCTGCACATTGCACAAGTTCAGTTCATGATACTGAATACCTTAAGCTGTCCGGTAGCAGGAATAGCTGACTCAGCGTTGCGATTGGCCGGGCAGGTATCGATTAGGTGGGTTAGGAAGCCAGTCTTGTGCGAGACGTGAACGTGTCAATACTTAATAAAATAAATCTTAAATTTAAAGAACAGTTGTAATCCTTGAACTACTCCCGGTATGACCGGCGCGAACTGTTGGGCCGATTTCGATCGGCGTTCGCTATTTTTTTAATATTCACGGATGTGAAATTTATAACTGGCGCCCGAGCAGGGACTGGCAAACTGCACCTTCCTCGCCTATGAATCTGTGAAAAACCAGGACACTTCCTAATCGAGGTGACAGTAACTGTTAACATGGGAACATAGTTACTTTCCTGGTTCTTTTTTACAACTTCTGCATTCACATGGGAACATGCGGATATTCGAAAAGGCAGAAAGGTGTGGTGTGAAGATGTTCGTGCCATTAGTAGGTCGTTTTAAAACGACTAAACGGGACTAACACGACACTTCCATGCCGGTTTCTTCTCGAAAACCCTGTATTATAATTTTGTTCTTTTTATATACTCGTAGATATACATATGTGTTAGAATCTGTGCGGAATAGCGAACAAGTACTCGCATATAGTAAAAATGATGAAAACACTGTGAGTGGAAAATCTAAAGTTAAAAAATTCCATAAGGACATTCGAATTTGTGAAGAGGAAAATTTATCAAAAGAAAATTTATTCAAAAATAAATTGTGAAAAGAAAAGTTAAATCAAAAAGAAAAATATATCTCAAAGAATAAATTATTCAAGCTAAATCAAGAAGATTTTACATCCGAGAATTATTTTAGAAAATTATAAAAAGAGAAGTGAAAATTGGAAAAAATATTAATTGAAAAGTTAAAATTGAAGTTTGAAAAGAAGATTATAAATTTAATTTAAGTTAAGAAGATTTGATATCCGAAATTTATTTTAGAAAATCATAAAAGATAAAGTGAAAATTGGAAAAAATATAAATTGAAAAGTGAAAATTGAAAATCGAAAAAGTAGGTAATGACACGCTTCTTACATTTTATGTCCTCCCAGGGCTAGTGTCGTTTGATGGAGTTATTGGTGACGACACATTAAAGGAATTAGAAGCGGTAATAGACCGGAAAAAGCACACCCTTACTCTCAAACCTGGCATAATTATCCCCTTGAAAGCTCGTTTTTCTGATCAGGTACATTCTGTTCTTGATGAAACTCTCCCTGAAAACGTAAGGAGAAAGATTAGTGAAATGATTGGCAAATATGAATCGATTTTTGGACCAATCAATACAAGCGAAGTAATTAGAACGAATGTAAGAGCGGAAATTAAAACGAGTACAACAGAACCTGTTTATGCTAAAAGCTATCCATATCCCGCGTGCATGAGAGAAGTGGTAGATAAGGAAATAGAAACCCTACTCAATGAGGGAACTATTCGTCCTTCAAATAGTCCGTACAACTCCCCAATATGGGTTGTGCCGAAGAAACCTAAACCATCAGGGGAAAAACAATATCGTGTTGTAATAGACTACAAACGCCTTAACGGCATTACAATTGCAGACACTTACCCAATCCCCGACATCAATTCCACGCTGGCGAGCCTTGGCAAAGCCAAGTTTTTCACAACCTTAGATCTTACTTCTGGATTCCATCAGATTCCAATGAAACCCAGTGATATACCCAAAACTGCGTTCTCAACCATGAACGGCAAGTACGAATTCCTTAGGTTGCCATTCGGGCTAAAGAACGCTCCAGCGATCTTTCAAAGGATGATTGACGACGTCCTTAAGGAGTTCATAGGAAGAATTTGTTACGTCTATATCGATGACATTATTGTTTTCGGTCGAAGTGAGGAAGACCACCTCAAGAATATTGATACTATATTCGAAAGACTCCGTACAGTGAACCTTAAGGTTAATCTCGAAAAAACGCAATTTATGAAAACACAAGTGGAATTTCTTGGTTATGTGATAACTCCTGAAGGCATACAACCTGACTCAAAGAAAGTCTTGGCTATACAAGCCATCTCGCCTCCTGAGACTTTAAAAGATCTAAAAAGCTTTTTGGGACTCACGTCCTACTACAGGAAATTTATACGCGACTATGCGAAGGTTGCAAAACCCTTAACTAACTTAACTAGAGGGGAATACGCACAGGTTAGAGCTAATGAATCGAAACGTATTCCTGTAAAATTGAATAACGAAGCTTTGCGAGCGTTTGAGGACTTGAAGACATTGTTAACATCGTCTGAAGTACTTGCCTTTCCAGATTTTGAAAGAACCTTTAATCTCACAACTGATGCTTCAAACTTGGCAATAGGAGCAGTTCTTTCCCAGGGCGAGTGGGGGAAGGATCGTCCCATAGCCTACATCTCAAAATCTCTCAGCAAACCAGAAGAGGGATATGCCACTAATGAGAAGGAGATGTTGGCAATTGTGTGGGCACTTGACAATCTCCGCTCGTACCTCTATGGTGCTAGGAAGATTCGTATATATACGGACCACCAGCCTCTTACTTATTCATTGGGAAACAAAAACCACAATGCTAAGTAGAAGCGCTGGAAAGCCCGTATAGAAGAGTATAACTGCGAAATCATCTACAAACCAGGAAAATCTAACGTAGTCGCAGATGCTCTTTCCAGGTTAAAGACTGAGGTCAATCACTTAACCGACTCAGAACGCACTGAGACGGCACAAAGTGATATATTAACCGAAAACGAATCTACCGATACTGCCGTCAAAAACTGCAGTAGCGATGCCGCTACCATTGGTGCTGCTGAGTCTGAAAATGGTATTAGAACAGAAACAGCAGAAGAGGTTCAATCATCGAGCTCAACTGCCCACAGCGCAGATCAGGACAGCACGGATCTAATCCCACACGTCGAAGCCCCGATTAATGTGTTCCGTAATCAACTTATTATCAAAGTAGGACCAGGTGCAACAAAAGCCTACGAAGAACCTCACCCGGGGTATTTCCGTCATTATTCCGCTATTCCCAAACCGGATAAAGAAAACTTAACAGATTTCTTAAAGAAATACCTGAATCCAAATGTGGTGAATGGTATTAAAATACCAGAGAACTACCTGACGTTGTTACATGAGGTATATTTAGATAACTTTACTAGGTATAGGTTGAGAGTCACTCAAAGAATTGTTGAGGATGTAACAGTTCCAAACAGGGTTTGTGAGTTGATTATGAAAGAACAGAGGAGAGCGCATAGGAACGCTCGTGAAAACAAGGAACAACTCCTTGAAAATTACTACTTTCCAAGGATGAATAGCCTTATCAAAAAATACACTAAGACATGCGAAATTTGTAATGTTAACAAATATGATAGACATCCAGTTAACCCGGAATTCCAATCAACCCCTATCCCTTCTTACCCTTGCCAAATTCTCCATCTGGACATAGTTGAAATTCAAAATGAAAAATTCATCAGCTGTGTCGATAAATTTTCAAAATTTGGGAAACTATTCCATATCAAGAATAGATCTGTCTTACACCTCCGGGACAAAATTATAAAAATTCTTCATTATTTTACAGCTCCGGAGTTATTGGTCACCGATAACGAGAGTAGTTTCCTTAGCCCAATCATAATCAATTTCATTAAAATGTTAGGAATACAAATTTACAACAAACCTGTGCGTCGATCTGAGGTAAGTGGTCAAGTCGAGCGATTTCACTCGACAACCCTAGAAATATACCGTTGCCTCAAACAAGAGCACAAAGATCTACGCCTGAAAGAACTGCTTAACATTGCAGTCGACAGATACAATCGAACAATCCACTCTGTTACCAAGCGCAAATCGAGCGACATTTTCTTTGAAAGGACTCAAAGATTTAACTATCAAAATTTTCTCGATTTCCGCACCAAGGTCAACAGAGAATTAAAACATGAGATTCAAAGAAAACAAAAAGAGACAAATCTCTATAGAAATAAGAAAAGGGTAAAGCCCAGAACTTACAAAAAAGGCGATGTGATATACACAGCCTCAAAGGGCATTAAAGCAAAAAATAAACCTCTATTCCGTAAGGAAATAGTAGCTAGGGATAATAAAGTCACTGTCATAACATCAACTGGCAGAAAGGTGCATAAGGCACACATAAAAAATGTTAAATAAAATTAAAAAATTAAAAAAAAAAAAAAGAAAAAAAGAGAGAGAAAAATGGAAAAGATGAAATTATATTCTATATTCTTTCCTGTATTAAACACAAAACTTTTTATTTCTTACTTAATAAATACAAAAGATGTAAAATTTTAAAATTCAGAAAAATTTAAATCAATGTTCAAAGTTCAAAGTTTTATTATGAATTATAAATGGCAAATGTACAACTAATTAAGTAACTGAAACATTAAACAGCAAGATTAGTAAAAACGTTAATTAGCTATTAGCCTAAGATATTTTTAGATATTTCTTAGACTTTGATTAAAATTACAGACTGACCTGCCTAGCCTGCCTAGCAACAGCCCAGGGTTTGCAGCTGTTTGCCTACACGTCACCAATGGTTTCCATCAAAGAGAGCAGAGCCTGGATAATCAACGGCAACTTCAACCTCATCCATGTCATTAACCTGAGCCAATTCGAGCATCAATTAGAAGAAGTATCTGAATCAATCAAAAAGAACTTTCGGGACTTAGACAGGAAACAGCTGGTTCAGTTTCACCTTAACCAAATAACTGACCGTATTAACCTGCTGAAAGCAAAGCCACTGAGGAAACAGAGAGCAATCGAATGGATTGGTTCTGCACTGAAATGGGTTGCAGGAACTCCAGATGCAGCGGACTGGAATAGCATCCTCCAAAGTCAACAGAAAATTGTGGAAAATAACAACCAGCAGTACAAGGTGAATGAGAAGATCTCCAATGTAATAGAAGACATGACTAGGAAAATTAACTGGGTCATTGAGAACTCTAATCATGAAATAATGGTGGCAGATATTCAAAGGTTCGAACAGGACATCATTCAACAAGTCTTGCTAATCAAAGAGGAAGTAAACGAAATCGTACGAGCCTGCCAAATGGCAAAAAGTGGCATTATCAATACAAATCTCCTGAATCATGATGAAGTTACCATGTTAATAAATGAATTTGAGACGCTTCCATATGCAAATGAAGTTGAGGCCATCGAGTTCGGAACACCGTCAATTTACGCCAACAATTCAATGCCCTTATACATACTGTCAATACCAAAGGTTAGGAAGAACGACTATAACATGCTCCTCGTTAGACCTACAATCCTTAATGACAAACAAGTGAACATCGAGTTCAACAGAGTCCTAGTCAACCAAGACGAAACCTATGGCATCGTGAAAAATTGTCTCTCCATCAACAACTCTACGGTCTGTAAAGAAGAAGCTCTCCAGAAGGTTCCAGAAAACCACTGCCTGTCTAGGCTACTTAAAGGAGGCCAAGCGGCATGCACGTATCGTACTAACACCAATGAAGTCATCGAGCTGATCCAAGAGGATACCATCTTCCTGACGAATTTTAATGGCGAACTTATATCTAACAACTCGATACAAACCTTATCAGGAACTTATATTGTGCGATTGAACAACGAAACCATCCAAATTAAGAACAGGACGTTTTCGAGTACAAGCTCTACAGTGTTGCAAGCTTTATCACCAATTATAACGAGCATCACTAGCGAAGGCCACAAAATAGATGTGCAATTTGTCCATAGCATTAGTCTTCGAAACATAGAACGTCTCAGTAACCTTACGAAAAAAGTACAAATTTCAACAGTTTCGGACGCTCTCATCCTCTTGTTGCTCATCTCGTTCGCATGCATCATATGGCGGAAGGTTAGCGGAAGGCTTAATCTCCCGACCATAAAACTACCACAGGAAACACCAAACCACAATTAGAAGGACATGCGGTTGCCAAGTACTGACGTCACTGATCTACGGGACGTAGATTTTCGAAGGGTGAATAGTTAACACGAGCCAGCGACATTGACCTTCGGGAATGTGAGCCCAATGAATGTCGATGAACCAAACGCATTTGTGGGAACCTGCTGACGAAGCACCTGCACATTGCACAAGTTCAGTTCATGATACTGAATACCTTAAGCTGTCCGGTAGCAGGAATAGCTGACTCAGCGTTGCGATTGGCCGGGCAGGTATCGATTAGGTGGGTTAGGAAGCCAGTCTTGTGCGAGACGTGAACGTGTCAATACTTAATAAAATAAATCTTAAATTTAAAGAACAGTTGTAATCCTTGAACTACTCCCGGTATGACCGGCGCGAACTGTTGGGCCGATTTCGATCGGCGTTCGCTATTTTTTTAATATTCACGGATGTGAAATTTATAACTAATTACCTTCTTTATTGATTCTGGTTCTCAAGGGATATTTACACAACACACTCGTTTTGATCCAAATCGTCAGTTTTAACCCAATTGAACAAATTATAATGGTTTTAACCAAAATCGATCAGTTCAAGAACATCGAGAAATTAACACAAATTTTCAGAAACAGCCTCAAAATAGAAATTACCGTTAATTAATTTGACAATTAAAAAACAAACAATTAGATGCCTGATTGACACTGGATCTACGACCAGTGTAATAAAACCTAACGTTTTAAATAGTTTTGAAACACAAATTTTAACAGAGCTAGAATACTTCTCTACATTAAGTGGCTCCAATTTTATAACCACAAAAATTATTACTCCCGCCCCAGAAAAATTCAATTCAGTAGAAAATATGACATGGAATGTTTTCGATTTTATAGGCAGAAGCTATGACGCTATTTTAGGGCTTAACATTCTTATCTAATTTAATATTAATATTGACCTTAGAAACAATTGTATTGAAGTCAATAAAAATACTATCGAGTTTATTGACAGTAGCCCCTACGATCCAAACTTGCTCCTTGGAGCCATCTTTAAACCCATTACTTCATAATGTTAAAACTGAATACATGAACAAAGAAGAAAAGGCAGGAACTATGAATTTACTGAAGAAGTATGCAAGTGTTTTTTTTTACAAAGAGGGAGATAACTTAACGTTTACTCATGAAATACCTCACGAAATTATTACTTCAACTGACAAACCAGTTTTCTCAAAAATATACCGGTACCCCAAAATTCACGAGCAAGAAATACATCGTCAGATTAATGAAATGTTAAAACAAGGTATTATAACTGAAAGTTATTCTCCATATGATAGTCCTTTTTGGGTTGTACAAAAGAAAAAGGATATACACGGTAATCAAAATTGGAGAATAGTCATAGGCTAAAGGAAGTTGAATGAGGTCACTGTGAGTGATAAGTTTCCAATTTATCTAATATTGTATCAATATTGATAAATTGGGAAAATCACAATATTTTACTACATTCGATTTGGCCAAAGGATTTCACCAAATCCTGGTCAAGCCTGAGGATAGATAAAAGACAGCATTCTCAACACCTTTTGGTCACTTTGAGTATGTGAGAATGCCATTTGGCGTGACAAAATGCGCCTTCAACATTTCAAAGGCTCATGAAATCAGTATTGAAAAATTCATTAACAAAATTTGCGTCGTTTATTTAGACGATATTTTAATTTTCAGTTCTTCTTTTGAAGAACATGTAATAAATTTAAAATCTATCCTCGAGACCTTACAAAAGGCTAGGCTTAAAGTTCAAATCGATAAGTGCAAGTTCTTAGCAAAAGAAATTCAGGAGATAGAACACTTTAACACAACCTTACTCAGTGAGTTAAAATCGCTAGTAGGTAAGGAGGTGTATCGACTGAAATACGATCAACTAAGTATCCAGTGGGGTCAGTTCTCGAGGCTCGAGACTACCAACGTTCTCTTAACTATTTACATTGAGGCAGTAAAAAATCATAATGAACAGCGAGAAAAACAAATCGCAGATCTTAAGAGCGAAATTAGAAATCAAAGAAAAGTTCAGGCTCAATTGAAAACGAATCAACAAGAGGCAGAACTAACAAACCTTCAAGCGGAAGAAACAATAGCTAAGTTAGAAAGACAGTTAATCATCCTACAAACAGAAAAACAATAGGTTGAAGAAGACTACAACTTATACAAGATTAAAGGAAATGACTTAATCCGTCAAGCTGATAAGTTCAAGAAACTCGACTCGAAAGATTCTAAAAATTAGGAAATTAAGGGAAAGGGTAAACACCCCATCCAAAAGCAAACCCTTATTTATGCCCCTCTCAAAAGAAATTCAAGAAACATTAACACCCAGTAAAAAATCACTTTTTAACACTGAAACCAAAACTACCACACAGAAATCCCTCGAAATAATTGAAATTAAAAATACTGATCAATCATCAATCGAAACTCCCAAAATGTCATTAGGATTTGAGAAACTTCTTAAATTGTCCCATGGGATCCCCGAGTTCTCAGGTGGACACGACCCCAAGGTTGCCCAAAAGCTACAAACCTTCCTCGCCTGTATCCGCCTGATTGTGGAATGTATCCAAACAGAAGATGAAACACTCCTAGACTGCGTGACGATGCACTTGATCTAGTGGATAATACCAAGCCAACAACCTTTAAGGAATTCGAAGACTTGCTTACTAGAGCTTAGCTACCAATCGAAGACTACAACGATTTGGTTAATAATCTCATAACCAGTAGACAGAGTCAATTCGAGACCTTAAACGTCTTTGTGAGCAGAATCCGACATTCGCTAACTCAAAGTAAAGCTGCAGACCTAAAGTATGGGGGCAAAGCTGAAGTTGAGAAAACTCAACTCAAGGACTTTGCTAAGTCGGCCCTGGCCTCAGGAGTTACGAATAAGCAACTGGGCCAATACCTTTTTACTCTAAGCAAACAAAGTTTCGAGGAACTTGTCAAAACCGCATTTGGCATGGAAAAACATGTGCAGAGGATAGAAACAACGACACTTACGCAAAGTTTTTGCAACCTCACTCAGACAGGAGGACCCACTTATACGGTTACGCAGCCAGTAAATAACGTTAGTCAAAACATTTCCCAAGAAATCAACAATTCTGCAAAAGCAAGGATAACCTGTAGTTTCTGCAACATAAAAGGTCACACCTACAGTGAATGCCTCAAAAGGTAAAACACTCCTGTCTGCCAACTGTGCAAAAATTACGGTCACGAGGCCGCAACTTGCAATAGAAGGGGACAAGGTACTTACAGAACTGAAAACCAGTTCAACAGGGGAAACCAACAGACTTTATATAGAGGCAACCCCCAAAACTCCTAATCATCTTTCGATAGGAGATATTCCCAAAATGATTTCAAAAGAAATAACCCATCTTTCAATAGAAGAATCCTCAAAATGAATATGGTAGGGACAGAACCCAAACATTCCAGAGGGGAGACTCACAAAGAGGATTCCAACCTCAGAAAAGTCAAGATCAAAACAGATTGAACCGATTTAGGAATAATAATGCCCAAAATATCCCTGGGATAAATATTGAAAGCAGGGTGTGATTGGTGTGGCAGAAATACACACACCATCAATGAATGCACATTCAAAAATAAGTGGGAGAGTACCCAGTCGGAAAACTCCAATTAGTCGACCGAAAGATCCCCGGCTCGACTCTTAATAGTATTAAGGAAAATTTAGGGCAATCCCAAAGTAAGGGCCAAGAGCCAGAAAAATCTGATCCTACCACGGACTCAGAACGACTTATATTAAACAAAAAGATACCATTACCTTCAATAGAAATAGGAATAGGAATCGGAAGAACCAAAACAACACGTTTATTGGCTCAGAGGTTAGTCTCCTAAAAAAGGGAGCACTAGAAGGTAAAACATATATAAACACTAAAAAGAAGTTAACCATTAACACGCCTTGTGGTTTCGGTTATACATTAGGAGAATGTATAGGAACAATTGAAATACCAACACTACCCACATGTGAATCTCAAGTTATAGAAAATGACCTAGCCATCCCAGGTGATGGAATTCTAGGGTATAATTTCATGGGGAAATACTGTAATGTTGATGGCCCTAACAAATTATTAACGTTTTCGCAAACACACGAAAGTAACACAGGTATACAGGTAGAAGAGGTATACAGTGTCCCATTGTTAGAATCCGATATAACCGAAAAGAATGGGTTGTCCATTTCGCACAATGGAAGTTGTTTTACAAGGGCTCACTCGCAATTGAATAACTCAAAATATATACAACAGCTAACTCAGAATAGCCATGATTAAAAGGTGGAAAATGATTCGGTAAGGTCCTCACTAAACTTTGAAAAGAACTCAATCGAGGATGATTGTATTTTGCGACGCGACAACGCGACCGGCCTAGACAAAGATTCTAAGAGTTTATTTTCAAAAGATTTAGATTCTTTGAACACAACGAATACTTCACAAGTCTCTATATCTCATAAACCGCCTCGAAAAGTGGAACAAAGAGATGTTGGACAAACCAAGGTTGTGACTGACGAAAATGTTGGACTGCAGAAATTATCACCGCCCCAAGGCACTGATAAGCATAGAAAATATAAAATCAGGCAAGGAAACAAGTCTTTAGAGGTTACAAATCGTAAAAGAGCCAAAAAGCCTTCATGGAATGGAAATAACTTCGCTCAACTAGATAAAGAATTTAAGCAAATGAGAAAAATTAACATATCAGACAGTGAAAATAAAAGCAATGGCCAACAGCGTCAACAACTACATACTGCAGACGCAAAATATAATAAACTTAATACTCAAACAATACTGCACCCTGCAGATTCACATAATGAAGCCACTATTGGCTCTCGCCAGCTAACACTAAACTCTATGGAAAATGAACAAACGTTAAAAGAAAAATTGTCACAAATAATATATTATAAAATTAAAATAATATAATATATTAATTTATGAATAACAATTAATAACCTAGATAAACAATTGTGAGATTTCATAATTGTGGAGTTGTCAAATAAACAATTATGGATTATCATAATTTTAAAGTTCAGTAGGGATAGAATTTAAGGTAATTTTTATGTATAAATAGCTAAGGAAAAATAGAAGTAAGGGTGAGAAATAAGCAGTAGTTAACCGATTGTGACAAACCAAGTGTTTTTAAAAGACGGCTTTTATTCCAAAGTGGAGACGGAGACAAATAGACAAAAAGGGTAAAACCTAAAATTAATAAATATTTCCTTTTTTCAGAAGATTAAGAACCTCCAAATAAGCCCTTAGGGCTGGATAGTCTGGGCCGACACCGGCCGGATAAAAAAAGGGGAATTCCACCGCGAGGTAGGATTTAGTAACCCTATTCTAATCCCTCTCCCCTACTCATATTCATAGTATGAGTATATTTATCCCCCAGGTTTCGCCGAATGCCCCGTCCGCGCCCCCAAAAAGAATAACTATCGAAGAATATCGACAGAGCTGGACCTCATCCCAAACAAGTAGGAACGCTCCGTTTAGAAAGGGAAGAAGTTCCCTCTGAACCAGTCCCTCCCAAGAGACGACACTGAGGAGGAAGGAAAGTTTGGGCCCGGCAGGAGCTGGGCTGGGCTCTACCGACTGGCAACCATTAGTTCCGGTAGAGAAAAGCGGTCCCTGCTGCAGAGAGCTTCTTGGAATCTTATGTTTTATTCTTTCAAAATAAATGTATTATTAAATTCAAAGTGTATACTTTTAGTCTGATTAGTAATGTGATGAGGAAACGAGACATCAGCTTGACGAGATCTCATCGTAGTTGTCAAACAAAAAAAATAAAAAATAAGCATTTTTCGTCTTTTCATCACGTTCGAGAAATTGACAACTGAAATTAACAAAGTGGAGCAATCAAAATTAAAATACAATGAATTGAAACAAATAAACACTCAATTTTAGCGATTCAAAAGAAATATCTGTGGCGTTTGATAGAAAGATTATAACTCTACAAATGAATACGGGTCTTTTCCTCCAATGAACACTAGGCTAGAGCTTAAGCAGGTATATCGACTTTCTTCAAATGTATAATTAAATTTTGTATTAAATGTGTTCATATACATTCCAACTTTGAAGAAAATTAGTTAAAAAGTTTAGGCTCAAGATTGATGTACAGTGGGCTTTTTGTTTTCACCAAACACCACAGATAAGTGCAATATTTTAACATTAAAATGTTAGTAAGCTCGCATTTAACATCCGAACTCCGTTCTATAGTTTCTGGTCGAATAAACTCATCATAATAAACTAAAAGTAAATTACTACAGATGGTTTAGGTTCGAATACGCGTAGACGATATAATTAAGTAAAAATATTTCTAAATGGTTTTATGACAATTTTCTGACATAAAAAATAAGCAGGATTGATAAATTTTAGTTAAATTTTTTATATTATTTGTTCAGATATCCAATAGAAATATAGAACCACGATTATAAATACAAAGAACAGAATTTAACTACTTTTGTGCAAGGCATTTAATAAAAATACATTTTTTTAATAGAATTATGACAGCATTCATAAGGTGAAAAAACAAGAGAGAGCTTTTACTTAAAGCTACCTGTATAGTATGTAATATTACGTTTTTTAACATATCTGAAAAGAATTTTTATAGAATAAAATATAATTTTTTTAATGCTACATTAAAGCATGTCATTTAAAATTAGTCACAATAACTTTAAGTTGACTATTAATATTTAGCAATTTAATTTTTTTTATAGAGTCATATAATTGTTTGCGTTTAATTTTACATAATGTAGATACATTAGACCATTTCTTAAAAAAGGTATGGCACTTTATATAATTAATAATTTATGTAAAGTTATTTCTTAGATTAATGTATAAACAAATTCCATTTCTGTTTATTATTATATCACTGAATTTTGTTAATTTAAAAATATTCAACAAAAAACCATAATATAAATACATACATAAATAAAAATAAAAAAAAAGCTTACAATAATATGCGGTCCTTTTTTTAATTTTCACTAAACTTCTTTGGAAAATCCCTTTGGTAGTGATATATCAAATACTATGGGTGGATTATTCGGCAGGTAATTTATGTCACAAGTTGAAGCATTCACAAATATTATTCGCCCATCCGATGTTATTCCATATCCTTCGTGAACATGCCCAAAAACATGATACTTGGGTTTAATTCGTTGCTGAACACTAGCCAGTAACTCAACACATCCAGCTCTTACACCCGAACAGCATAAATCACCGTGTCCAACTGGAGGAGTGTGTGTTATAAGAAGATCAATTCCTTCGGGAATTTTATTCCAACGTTCAAGACATTCTCTGCCACGTGGAATATTGAAGGCCCATTTGCAAAATTCTGGTTGCCATGGACTGCCATAGATATTAAGGCCATAAATGGTTGTGAGTTCGTCTTCGATGTATTGACAATTTGTCAGATACTTTCTAATATTAAGCGTTTTTACAGCGTCTTCGATGTTTTCTTTTGCATTGCCTAATGTAGGCATATCATCGAGGATCGACGGTCCAGAATGTTTTGTTCTGTAAAAAAAATTAAATATTTTTAAAAGCACTTAATATGTTCATAGAAGGAAATAGCTGATTGAGTCAAATGAATTTCGAATGAGAACGTCACGTTGAATTACAATACAACAGAAAACTAAAGCAAATATTGAAAATCAAAAGTAATTCAAAACACCGAGAGTTTGAAAACAAAAGAATTTTATAGTTGACCGAAATTCAGCGTTAATGTTTTATAGCAATCATTGAATTTTGCTTTTCAGTACAAAAAATAACGGTAGTTTTGCGAGCTAGTAGTTTGGGTCAGAACATGGGAGGGGATGGTTTATTTCTCCTGTTTAGTTAGTTAGGGAATGGGGAATGGGAATGAGGAAATTTTGTCAAGAAAATAGGAATAAAATGTTAAAATAACAGCAACCCTTAGTGTTTACTATAAGTTTTTTCGTTAAAGGGAATCTATTCTTTGATTTTCTTTCTAAATCATTTTTTTTATAAAAAAAAATGTTTAACGTCAGAAAATTCAAACTAATTTTTTCTTATAGTTCAGTGCAATTATAAATTGAGCCGGGCAAAATGTTGTATAAGCTGAATTTTGGTGAATATTATTCAAGGCAGTTTTATTATAGTAAAAGTTCGCAAACATCCCGAGGTGGGGTTTGCCCACTATCTTGGATTTTTCGGTTTCAGCTGTATTTTGGGAAACAATTGATCCAAAAAGGTCACTTCAGTGTCAAATTGATCGGGTTGACTGTCAAAATCTTACGCTTTTTTACTGAGTCTCAAACGGTGCCTCAGCTTACAATAAAAAATTATATTTAATTTAAAAAAAAAACTGTTGATGCCACGATCGACAAATGTATGATAAAGAAAACGAAGCCTTTATTGATTTTCAAAAAAAAAAAAAAATCAAAAACCAGACAACTATGAAAACAAATGTATTTATTTTTTAATATTTGGTTTTTGCTATGGTGCAATTTTAGAGAGGTTGAAAAAGTAATATACAGTTTGTTAAAAAAAAAAATAAAATGCACGTCTGGTTCCCACGTATCTGCTCTTGCTGCTTTAGAACTTTTAAAATTATGCAAGTATTTATGGAAAATTTATTGTTTTTTTTTTTTTTTTAATCTAAAATTTCATTTTTTTTCAAAGTTTTGGTGTATGCATGTAGATACATACATATTATTTATTATTATAAAGAAGTTTTTGCACGAAAGTTTTTATTGAAAATGAATTGAATTCAAAGTGGAGACGTTAAAAAGAAAAACGAAAATCAATAAATTGTGGCAGGTACCTACTGTTAATAACAGTTTTTAGTACATTTCTTTCACCAAAGAGTATAGGTTATGCCTACAGTAATTCACTAATTTTAGAATCGTTAGAGCTGTTTCTTGATAAATATACTTTTTCTTTACAGTTGTATGGCAAGTACCGTTATTTTTTTAGGTAAGAAAAAATTTTAAAAAATCGAACACTTACGCTGTCACACTATAATTCTTTTAAAGCTACAATTCCATTTTATAATATGCTTTCTAAATGAAGTTTTTATTAGAAATAGTTTTTGAAAAAATATTTTTTTCAAAACTTAAATATTAAAAAAATGATTTAAAAAAAACATAGTATAAGGACCACCCTAATGTACATAATGTATATAGTTACATATCGCAAGAAAAAATAAAAACAAACGTCATATCAACTAAGGATGCATTTCGGTACTTTACATGCCATCTTCAGCACTTTTTTTCATTAATTTCAAAATTGCACCAACATTTTCAAAGTATTTTTTGGATTTTTGAAAACTCAACAATTCGAAGATGATCCAGTCAATTTTTTTTAACTCGGTTTTTCATGGTTGTAACACTTTTTAAAATATCTTTAAAAATTATTTACTTTTATGCAAAACTACTGATACTTTCCATAAAAATACATATAACCGTTGAAGAAAATCTAATTTTTTTTCGAAAACGACTCTTTAGATTCTGAATCTAAAATTCGTCTAGTTTTAAAAATTAAACCATTTAATCTACAATATAAAAAAATGGTAGACAAACTGTTAACAGTAAGTTCTCTCTAGGACACTACTTTGTGAACACTACATATGCAAAACATTTCAATAAGTTTTAATAATATTGCATATCAAAACTTTCAAAAAAATATATTATTAAAAAGAAAAGCCTAAATACTTTTTATTTTTGAAATTTCGATATTTAAAAATTGGCTAAAGCCCGTATGACACTAAATTTTTCTCTCATTTTCAATTAACTGAAAATTAAATAAGAGCAGAACGTAGAATTTTTAATTCAATTTTTGATTGGTGTAAGATGGTACACACTATATCCGTAAATGTAAAAATTTCGCAAAAAATGTATAAAAATATGATTTTCAAATAATATTTGACAGGTTCTGGCAGCTTTTTCTTCACATTTCAGAATTAAAAATGAAAAATAATTTCAAGGTACACTCAGTCAAAAAAGAAAGTATACAAGTCACAAAAGAAAGTATACTCTTGACCCGACAAGACACTAGTTTAAGATGTATCTTCTCTTTTGGGACACATTGTAATTTACAGAAAGGCTTTTCCTTTCTTAAAAAAACTCTATCCCTTTTTTGCTTTGATGAAACTTTCATTGATTTAATGAGAAATAAAATAAATTAAAAATGAAGTGTCATACGGGCCTAAGGAATTTTTTTTAATGTAAATTTTATCTGCGTATTAATAGTACAAACATTAAATTTACATATCAAAGTGTTTTCTTAAAAATCGATTACTATTGGGGTCATAATAAACCATTTTACAATTGTTCAAGTCATTCTCATCATGGTTTTAATGTTCCAAGGGTATAGATATGTTTTCATTTGTATTTGTATACGAATATAAAGAAGACAGAAGAAGATATATTTATACTTGCAAAACTTTTTAGCAATGCATCCAACACAATCGATCATTTCGAATTTAAAGACCAATAAAGCGAATACACTATACTTATTAACTGACATTTTCTTTTTGAAAAACAAGAAATAAAAACTAAAATACAGGTAAATTGCTGCAAATACGTAGAAGAGCCAAAAACACAACAACGAAATAAAAATCAATTTCATCATTACAGAGCATAGTGAGATGGTCTAATCTCTAGGTGTTCTTTCAAAAACAAACCAAGCTTTTCAGCTAATAAGTGAAAGTAATGGTTTTCTTCCAGCTCTCAAGCAAACAGTTTCTAAGAGAGCATGCAGAAAGTGCATTTGGGTCCTCGCCGGAAACTTCCTTGCGATTGACATTGGAACGAATTCCACTATCAGCATATTTTGAGCTTCATTCATTTGACGGAGTCATATGCGTCCTGTGCCAACATTCTGTAATTATCGCATCGATAAAATTATTCGAGAAACTTTGAAAATATGTAATTTTATAATTTGTAATTTTCATCGTTTCTTGACCAATTTTATCGATGCGAGAGTTACAGAACAAAATACATGAGTTTTGTTTCATTTTTCAACGTTCTGCGATCAATTTTATAGATGCGAGAGTTACAGAACGTGGGCCCTGCTTTTCTCTCGGCTGTTTAATGTTTCACATAATATTTCAAAGCGTGCAAGAACATTGTATATGCAACGAAACTGTAGGAAAATTGATTATTACTGGTAGGAATTATTATAGCATCCTTCATACTTGCAGGGCAGCTTCAGAACATTTAGAGCTTAAAGTATCACTTTGTTTTCGAATTAAATACTAAAAAATCTATTTTCACCAAATCCCTAAAAAAAAAAAAAAAAAAAATAGATGGACGGTATGACTATGCCTACTTTTTTGTAATTTCGTCGTTCAATTTGATTAGAATTTTCAAATTTGTTTAACCAGAAACTACTTGCTATATAGAGCGATCGGATAGACTTTTATGTTCTGAAAATGCATCCATAGTGATTGGATTCTGAGAACAAACGCTCAGGGGATTGTATAAATTAACTTAAATTCATTCACAAAAAAAACATCATATTTCAAAGAGTTGCACAAAAAATTAAATTATAAATGTGCCTTTGGTAATTTAATTCCATTTCATTTTTTTCTCACTTTCATTTTATTTATTTCATACTTACAAATCTTTTGAAGTGCCAGCAATTTTTTGAAACGTAATTAATTTTTAAATCCTAAAGATGGGTATAGTATAACATGTTAAGTGAATGCAAAACAATTTTGAGTCAATTTTGCAGTTTTACTTCGTTTTTGACAAACAAAATGACAAAATAAAATATTTCCATGTAATTAAAAATTCACCAATAAGACTTTCCAAAAAAAGCTAATTGATTTTATAATAATTACCAAGTCTGATCGATTTTTAATGTATGTGAGCTTTTGAGTTCTGTTTCATGAGTTGGATATCCATTGATTAATTTAACTGTTTTAAGTCCAATTTGTTCGAACGACTAAGTAATAAGACGATTTTATTACTTAAGAGCAACTAAATATGCTTAATGCATTTACACTTTTGTCTTTGATTCACTTGATATCATTTCGATTAAGGTTATTACAAAATTAAGCACAGGTTTTGTAAATTAACTACAAAAGATACGATCGTTTTTACTTAGGACTGATATATTTTCGCACTGATAACCATGTTCTATGAGAAACCGAATAATATTAACCTTGCATTCATAAGAATATAATCGCATGCCACATGAAATGGCAACGTTATAAAAACTATATTATTTTTTTTTTTTGGATTTTCACAGGTCATGCATTTTTTGTTAACGATGTATTTAATTCTTGCTGTAAGAGGCACTGTATAGGTTTTGCATAAAATAATAGTTGAACAGAACATGATGTTTGGGAAACACCAAAGAAATAGACAAAAACTCCCAAAGTGCCCTTAACTTTTTTTACAGTGAGTTTCAAAAGTGAGAAGAAACCCACATGATTTTTGGAGTGATTTAATAATGCACAACAATTAGTACATTTTCTTAAATGAAAATCAATAGTTGTTATCAAGGAAAAATAAACTTTTCCTTCGAGATTAAAAGTTACTGTTAAGGAAAAGCTTATTTCCGTTTGTATGCAAAAAATCGGTGTTATCAAAAACTTAGCATTCATTTCAGATTCTTGCTAAAAATGCACAAAACTTGAATGCTTAAATACTGCACTTTATGAAAATGACCACAACTTTATAACTGATTGCAGCGCAAGTGAAATAATCTTCGTCTGACAGAGCAAGTTTGTGCGACTTAGCACTGCAGCATTGAGATTGAACAAAAAACTCTTGTCAGCTATTTTTTTATTTGTGCTAGAAACGAATCTTACCTTTGCGAAACCGATTTGTTTTGAAATGGATGGGTGAACGTGGAATCGAAACTGAGCTCATGATTTCCTGCTATGACAACTTTATGCTTATGCGGCAAATTGCCGATCCAGTTGTTGAACTCTATAACTTCATCCAGCTGGCCGCATTTGGTGAAATCTCCTGCATGAATAAATATATCGCCGTCCGGAATATCAAATTTAATGTAAGGCGTCAGGGAATGTGTATCGCTCATGCAAACTATTCGTGCTTTGTTGAATGGAACAGTTGTCTGTGGCGGTTTCATCGTCACTTTGATGACTCTCTGGGTCTTTGAGAGATCTTTCCATGCAGCTGTTGGATCATTGGTGAGAGGATGTATTGGGACTTCCATCTTACCAACTGAAATGATACAATGTTGATGATAAAGATGTGTATACGCAGAAATTATGGATGATTTTTGATCTATGACATCATGGTAATAATAACAAACAATTCTCTTGAAAAATAAATTTGAAGTACATTTAATCAGGTTTCATTTAGAAGTAGCCTTTATTGATTACATTTTATCAATTTTACCGGCTTAAGGTTTTTGATAAAAGTTTGAAATATTTAATCAAAAGAAAAGGTTGTAGCTATGGGAAACAAAAGCAAAATAAAAATACTTCCCAATCCCATCAGAAGCAAACGTTCTTAATTACATTTATAAGATCACATGAATCAATTGAATTTTTTGCTGGTTTCAAGTAATAAATATTTATAATTTTATACCTTGTTTATAGAAAATTAATTTTTGATGTTGTGAAAATTAAACAAATCTTTCTTTCGGATTTTAGGTCAATGCAGGGAAGTTTTTAAAATTTGTTTTTCGTTTGTCAAAAATTTGACATTTTCAATTGACATATTTTGGTAGTGTTAAAAGCCTGAAGCAAAAATTTCCTTTGATGAAATATTCTGCTAAGGATGGTGTCTACTAGGCACCGTTAAGGGCCAGGTAAAACAGAGCACGGACTGACTGCGCGGGCAAAAATTCTACTCTACACGTTATTGCTCAAAATTATATGTTGCTGAAATATAAGGGTTTTCTTTTGTGGGAAGATATTATTATACTAGCTTTACCTTTGTATGGTGAATTAGAAAAATTAGTTTTTTCATCAAGAGAAGATTGCAACTGTTCAGCCTGTGTTTTCAACCCAAGTCCAGCTCCACATACTTTTAGACTTGAGGTAAGACCGCACTCGAAGGAATTGGACTTCAGCTGAACTATGCTACACAGCGCAGCACTCTACGGCACTTTTTTGATATACCGCACTACGCTACAGTACATATTGGCTTCACTCATAAATAAATGATTAGTGCCTATAAGTCAACCAATTAATAGTGCCATTGTGATGGTATTACTTATATGTTCGACCAAGCAACAAAATAATTATTTGATCGCCTGACCGATATAATTTCTTCTTTTTTATTTTCAGAATGAAATATTTCCAAAATGTAGGCTCTACTTCCCACGTGGCACAAAAAAAAAAAACAAAGCGCACAAGCATCTATGGAGGAAGATAGAAGCGAAAGTGTTAGTTGGGAGCCTTATTAATTTGGTTTCAATAATACTCGTTTCCACCTACTTACTCCGTCTTTACGCTACGTCAAACTAATCCTTATTTATAAAAAATTTCCCTGCCGTTTTAGTAACGCAATTCTTATGCCAAAAAAATGACAAATATAAAAGTCTGGTTATTAAAATTAATTATTTTTGGTTGAATTTTGGTAAAGATACAATTTATCAATGGTAAAGAAAAATAAAATAACCTTATATTAGTAGAAAAAGGTAAACAAAAATTAGTTTACATTCCTTTTTGTAAATTTCACACGATGTTATGTCAAAATGACATTAAGGCCTGGCACCCACTTGGCAACTTTAAGGCCTGGTGCCCACTGTGGAACTTAGTTGCCAGCAACTTTTAGTTGCTTGAAGTTGCCGGAAACTCCGAGCAACTTAAGTTTCTCGCCATCGCCTACTAGGCAACTTCCGAGCAACTTTTTGGAATTTGACGTCATGTTTTTGTGTATTTGTTGTGTTGACTTTTGACACGGACACCATTACAACGTTAATAAAAATGTAAATACCAAATAAAACATTGAAGTTTATAGCTCATTTTGATAAATCAGAATCAGAGGATTTGAAAATTCAGAAATCTGTAAATCTATATGCAAGATTTCATCGTTGAACACCGTCATCTTTGACAGAAAAAGTTGCCGGCAGCAAAAGTTACCCAGTGGGCATGGCCGAGCAACTTAAAGTTTCCGGGAAAAAGTTCCGCGAGCAACTTCGAGTAACTTAAAGTTGCCGGCAACTTAGTTACCTAGTGGGCGACAAAAAGTTGCTGGGGCGAGCAACTAAAAGTTGCCTAATGGGCGCCAGTTGCTCGGCTGCGCCCATTGGGCAACTTTATGTGTCAAAGATGGCCGTGTTCAACAATAAAATGTTATGTATTAATTTTCAGTATATCTTAAATGTACAAGTTATACATTTAAATTAATTTAACTTTGCATCTATATTTCATTAACGTCAAATTGGGGATAAGACACAAAACAAAATAGAGGCAAAAGTCAACAAAAAAACACAAACGTTGGATTCCAAAAAGTTTTTCGGAAGTTGCTTAGAGGGCGATGGCCAGCAACTTTAGTTGCTCGGAGTTGCCGGCAGCTCTGAGCAAGTAAGTTGCTCATTGGGCGCCAGGCCTAAGCTAGTTTATATTTATTTTGAGCGCTGTGTATTTTTCCTTCATTTTTTGACAGAGTAGGAGTATAAAATTTAAACACAAAGTCAAAACAACTCTCTTTTTCTTTTTTTCTTATGTTATTTTACTGCGACAAAAAATAATAGAGCAAGTTAATCCAAAAAATTTCAGTCTTTGTTCTTAGGGGGAAAAGTAAAGAATTTTTGAAAGTACGTGTTCAAAGATAATCAAGATCCAGATCCTGCAAAAAAATAAAATAAAATAAATTAAAATAAAATAAAACACGTCTATTATTATCGGGATCTGGATTGACTTTTAACCCGTAGTTTTGTAGTCCGTGTTAAAAGTTAATCCAGATCCCGATGATGATAAAATATTTCTGAGCGCTCTGAGTCCTCTGAGATCTTAGAAATATAAACTAACCAAATATTTTTCTTTGTTTGTATGAGATAGGAAAATTAATAATTATTGTCGCTGAGTTGGTAAGGTTCGTTGAGATTGCTTGTAGAGTAGCTCATGTGCGCGGTCATCGGTCATCTTGTGACTTAAATATTTCGTTGCGGTAGCAGTTGCATGTGCGCGATTAGCCTAATGTTCTTTATATCTTTTTGTCAGGTTGGTTCCACAAATAGATTTATTTATCCTGAACTGAGATAAACCTTTAATGGAAGCATAACTTTAGTGAACATTTGCAGGAAAGTCTGAAGTTTTAAAACACATCTTCTTGTACGTCATTTTTAAAATTGTACTGTGATGAAAAAAATTAAAATATGCTCTAAATACATGTGTCTTAATCTGTATTCTATTTGATCACTTCAAGGAAACAGATCTAAGAGGGCAACACCCTTCAAAAATGACGTTTAGAATATGAATTCGAATGCCATCCCTGGTTATATTTATCAACAGGTGCTTTGTTTACGTTTTCATAAATTTTCAACTAACAAATTCATAGATCTATTAATGTTAAATCCTAAAAAACAAGAAAGAATATAACTATATGCAATATGTAAAATATGTTAAAAGACATTTTATATTACTTTAATTTATTTTTTCATTTAATAATTTGGTCTGAAATTGGCATTGAAAACACATTTTTTATTTATAAATAATCAGCTGTTCGATACTGACAGTAATGACAACTGTCAGTTTGTAGCACAAAAAAAATATGGCTGCGGTTTGCATTCCGATATTCCGAGTATTCCGACAGAAATATTTTCATTTGTTAAAATAAAATTTAGTTTTTGTGGTTTTTCTTAAACAAATAGAAAATGGAAAATATTGAAACTAATATGGACGAACTTCATATCGAAGAAATGAAAGGTAAATTTATAATTTTTTGCATTGATTTATGTACTTTGAGGAAGGAGTTCCAACATATATTTTATATATTTCCCAATTTGATTTCGCATCTTCTTGAAAATTTATTGAATTTCTTTTGTTTTGAAAACAAAACACAACACCCACATGAGTAGATAACTATATCAAGCACACCTCCGACTTTCCATTGCTTCACACACATTAAGTTTTTGCCAAAAAAAAAAATGTTTACAAAAATGTATTAATTAGACATTTTTATGCATTTATCTATTTTCCAAACTTTTGTTCTTTCCATTGTTTTGCTCTCCCAGCTCTTTTCCATACACACAACTTATACACTTTGCATCACATGATTGATTACTCGAAAGTTTTCTAGAATCTCTTTCCCTGGGTGGGTACTCAACATTTTGTATGGGAAACCTGAGCAACATTCCTTTTATGTCTTATATAACTGTTAAAATAATATTTGGCCATAGTACACTTCCCATACTATTTATTAATCTAAAATTATTCCATTTTCGACTGGTAATCCAGAATCGGTTGTAATCATCTTTGAATCATTATGAGATCGTTCTTTGGAATTCATAAAGGCGGGTTTTCTCCACCAGAAGAGAACCAAAAATAAGACTGTTTTTTAGCAGTAAAATTGAAAAATATAGCTAAAAGATATTATTCGAATTTCTGAGAATACAAAAATATCTTAAATCTCAAAAAACGTGAACTGGCTAAACTACGCAAGGTAGTCAGTTCAAGTCCACACTTGTGCTTTAGGAAAACATAATACATGGATAATGATTAAAATCTCTGAATATAAAAATTGGAGTGGACAATAAAGATAGGCAGAGCTTTTGTTTGTTAAAGAAACGATTGCTCAGGTTGATATTCCAAAAAAAAATTGTTTAAATATCTTTGTAACGTAAATTGAACGATGCGGAGTGTAAATCGACACTTGATTTTAGATAAGCGGCTTATTGACTTGATGTTTGTGTAATGTAGTGTACATGGGTTGGGGACTTGGGGTTCAGAAAAGCCTCTTTGGTCTTCCACAAGGCAGCTGCAAAAGACCGGCGACGGGCGGCCACACTCTATTCGACATAGTCAGTCAGTCCCAGAAACCAGATGAGTTTCTATGTATCTAACAAAATAATTTTACTAAACTTAAATTTATTCCCGGGTGCGTGTAACGGAGCATAGACATGGTTTTGTTTTATTTGTAATAAGAAAATTCAGTGTTTTTTCCAATTTCTATTCCGTTTCAATCATCAGCTGGTATAAAATCAGGGATGACATAACCCTTCAATCTTTATCTTGAAAAAGTTAGTATGTAGACAGAGATATACATAAATGTATACTTGATGTGTGTATAAAGTGTAAGCGATTTGCGAAGGGTGACCGAATCAAATTTGCGAGTTACATTTTTTTTTTTTCATTTTGGTTTTTCTTCAATATTCAATAGCTCTAGCTCCTAGTTGGGGGGTACTTAAAACAATTATTGTGTAGTTAAAAATATAAAAATTATTCATTGCAATCATTGATCGGTTAGTACCTATTTAAGTGCAGCAACATTGTTTGTTCATTGATAAAAAATATTTTTAAAAATATCGAACAATTCTTGTTATTGTTTTGCGGTGACATGTATTTTTTTTTCGTTTAAAAAGTCAGTAAACATCAACTTTATCAACTCTATGTAATACAAACAAAATACATTAAAAGTTTATTTGTAATGTGTCATTGGTGTCGATTGAAGTATAAAATTAGTTTTGGATTTTGTTCGAGTGATGGAATAGTTAATGAGTTTTAACGTTATCATATCAAAATTCATATTATTTAATTAATCTAGTGTTGTTTATTTTAATATTAAGACCGTGTCTTCTCGGATCAATTGGAATTAATTTAATTTCGTAAGATCTTTAAGCTAGGCACATCCCCTCCCCTCCATTCAGATATTTGGAGAGCTCACAGCTGTACCGAACCAAGTCATAATTGTTTTTTTTTTTCAATTTTTTATGAATATTTTTCACCTAAAGTTTTTCATTTTTGTCCATTTCACGAATACAATATTCATTGATCATATTATCTTCAAATTTTTGTTTTTTGATTTGGTTCGGTTCAGCTATGGAACCCTTCATTTTTGGTTCCAAAGGCAGTCGCTTACGAAGCAGTTACAATTCTACAGATACCGTATATCCCTATTCATCGTCCTTCAATGACTTGACTCACACTTTTGAATATCTATACTTACTTTCAACCAATTAAAAAACAAGGTTTGATTGTATTATGTTCGGTTGGGTCTATTTGTTTGAGGAGCCTGAACAAATTATATATGGGCGATAAAAGGAAAATCTTAACAGAGATCTAGATATAGTACAGGTAAAATAAACACAAAAAATTAATACCATCATGAAACTTTGTGCAAACGTTGTATGCGCCATGAGAATGAAGAATCAAAAGAGTCTATAAAGATTTTTCATATAGAGGGTGTTTTTTTTAAGGGCTAGAAGGGGGAATATTTGGTGTATCAATATTTTTGTAAATTTCTTTAACTGTTCATTCTTGTAGTAAATAAAAAATTTTTACCACGTTTCTTGAGACTACCATCCTTTTTAAAGAATTTGGAAAAATAACACCACACTTTCTTCAAAAAACACCCCACCAATGCATTATTATTTCCAATTGGTTTTCGCTTATATTTAAAGTTTATACTGAAAGTACAAAAACTTTTTTCTTGGAGGTCGTATTAACTTGGTTAGATTTGGTTCAACATTAGGTTGTACCAAGGTAAATTTTTCCGTTTGATACTCGACAACTTCTGCCCCTCAAAGAACACTCTTTAAAATAAAATTCAGAAGTATGAAGTAAAAAAGCTTTATCTTAGCTTAAGTATAATAAGGCACTGGAGCTAATTGCCTTTCTGCCGAGATTTTCAAAGCGTCCTGCGATTATTTGGTCAGGGGTATGCATTAGTTCATCTCTATAATATGGTCGGGGTAAAGCATGTCAAATGCATTGAACCACATCACTGTTTGCCTGATCCTTAAGAGAGGAGACCCTCTGGGCTACACCTACTACTGAGACATCAGTATTTATTGCGTATAATATGAAATCCTGAAACCATTCTTGAACAACCTGGAAGGGCCATAAAAGTGTGGCTTTAGGCTAGAAAAGTCCACCATAGACTAAGTATTCACAATACGGCAGATCTTTGACGTACCAAATTAAAATTGCTCTCCTTTTCATCGATTTAAGATTCGCGTATGACAGCATCTATAGGGATTCTATACACAGAAATGTAGTAGTAGTACTTGTAGTAGTAGTAATATTAGAAGTTGTAGTAAAATGCGATTTTATTTTAGAAAAGAATTTTGATCTTGTTTGAAAATTTACAATTATAGGATTGGATTTTGCAGTCAGCCAGAAAAAAGAGAATTACATACATAATAATTATGAGAAATTACAATATAATTTGTTAATAAATATTATGCAGATGCAATGATAGAAAATAAATTGAAATTTTAAATTTAATAACTTCTCAAATTTATTTCATTATAACATTATTTTTAATTTTATTGCGATATCTGAAAGCAGTTTTAATATAACTGTTAAGACTTCGACACCTTCATTCCAAGATAAGCTAATGTTTCCCCAATGCGCCTGTTTTATTGTTTTTAGAATTGGGTGACAAAGAAATATGTAGTTTTGCAAAACTGCTCATTAATGCAGGATAATAATGCAGAAAGCACGCTGCTCCAACCAGGTCGGCAACCTCACCGATATTTTTGATGCGCTTACATGCGAGTTTTTTAACATCGTTCTTGAAACAATAGAACAAAACTATCACGCCATTACTAATGTCACAATCTTTCAGAAGTCCGCCAAATTACTCATAAGATATTGCCATAATCGGAAGAACAAAGCATTATGCCAGTGGCGCTTATCTGAGCATTGAGAAAGAAACCAAGAAGATGGGTTTAACAATGGTTAGTAAAGCAAGACCGAGTATAAACTGTCAACAAGGTATTATTCCAAATCCCGACTTCTTAGACACACCGTGTGACAATAGACAGCTATTATATCGATGTAATAAGAGATAGCTCCGCTATCAACTCAGAACACAATACCAGAGCTAATATCAAATGTTATTACTTGCCAATCGCTCCTTCTTTGGACTATGAAAGCAATTGAGTAGCAAAGCCCTCCCTGCCACTTATAAAAGTATCCCTCAATGGAATACTTCTCATCACAGTTTTGATACATAAATATTACTGGAGCTTTAAACATTGAAGACCAATAAAATCCAAAGTCCAGCCTGTTTCAATTTTCCGTGATTTGCCTTTAAATTTTGCTGTTAAGATTGACTTAGATTTTTTTCATCCAAGACACCACAAAAAATCGAAACTCGAATATATTCCTGAGCTTTCCACACTTTATTTACTCACTTATCCCGCTCCCAAACCAGCCTTCAATTCCCTACGATTCCAAGCATGTTGCTTCTAGTTATCTAGACCCAGCTTTCTGGCATCCGCGATGGCTCAAAGATTCAGTCGATGTGGCCGGGTAAGGAGTTTTGAATCCATCTATTGCGCCAGCCCGAGGTAACATTAGTTTTCGTTATATTTCATCGGATCTCCACAAAGATGTCTACTAAATCTATTAGTTTAACTAGTTCTGGGAAATCTAATTGTTTTTCAGTTTCTGTAAACCTTGTTTTTGCTAAAACCACCATAACCATTTACAAAAATATATAAAGTATTCAGTAGAATCTAATCAAGAATCCCAGTTTCTTGTTCTTTAATCAGTGACTGGAAGAATATTATAAGTGCCAAATTATATTCTCAAGAAAAGCAGATATCACTATTCATTACTGGCTTCGGTATGATAATACACATAGTTAAAGGATTTTTTATGGCTGAATAGTTGAAAAAAAATTCTTCATTGAAGCAAATATTTAGCCAAAAAGACCTTCGTGTTTTATTTTTCTTAGATTCATCGATTCAACTATACGTTCAACAATGTATTATTAAATTTATTATGAAATTGAAAACCTACGCATATTTTAAATCCAAAGTCTATGTATACAAAAATATTCCCACGCCATCAACAACTGTTACATTGTATTTTTGTGTCTACTTATTTTTTACTTCCTGCAAAATTATAATTAGTCTTATTCAAATATGTACTTGTACTAATCACTACCCTATATAACAGTTTAAATATCATTTCTTTTCTTTCAACCCCTTTGCAATTTGCTTACTCAACAATATAACTGCACCAGACTAGAGTCGCGCGTGAACAAGAAACAAACAAATTATTTTAATTTAACTCAAATTTCTGTTAAAATCTATGCAATTAACAGTTGTTGTTTGGTAATGTGTAGTTTGATAAGAATTTTTAATTTTTTCTTATGTGATTGACTTATACAGTTTTTTAATTCTTTTATTTTTCACCTAATTCAATTAATTTAATTTATAAAATTGACGGGACCGTTAAACGACTGTTCAAGTTCAATGTAAATTTATATTGATTTTAAAGCTGCTTGATGTTTTTTTTTTTAATTTTGTTCGTTGGTTGTTTCCTCGAGTCCTATTGTTGCAGTTGTTTTTAATAAAATACAATAATTCTTTTTCAGAATATGACACTTCCATTGACAGTTTAAAAGAAGCCCAAATTCACCCTCTAGAAGATGGAGGCCAACAAAACACATCTGGAAATATTGAAAATCTTCAAGGATCCCCATCAAATAGAAGTTCAACAAACTTTATTGAAAGTACACCAAATCCCAAACCATTGACAAAAGGAGGCACACTTAACTCCTCGACAGACTCAACATTTGCAGCTGCTGCTACAAGCACAGCAGATGCATCATTTGCCGAATCTCATATATTGCCCAATGTTACAGAAATTATACGACAAGTGCCAACGTCCACTCGTCATTCGTTACTTCCTTGGGGTGCACCATCCCGCATATCCATTATTAATACAATTTCCTTTAATTCCACCGATACACAAACAAGCGGCGACATGGCATTGAGGCCGGGTGAAATTGTTATGAGAAATCTCTTTACAGATTTCACAGTTCAAGCTGAAAAGAAAATCGAATTGGTAATGCTAGAGAGCGCAGACAAAAATCTAGCTAAATTATTACAACGGGGAGAAGATCAGCAATTCGATCAATTACTATCTGCGCTTGGATCAGTGGCTGAACATTGTTTGCCATCGCTTTTGCATACAATACTCGCTTGGCACAGACGACAATTGTCCGATGCTGAAATAAAAAATGATCTCAAGCGCATGGAGAAGAGTACAGCTCCAAAGCCAGTCATCGATATGGATTTTCAACTTCAACGTCGTGAAGCTGCTGTGGAGTTTATATTTTGTTTGGCATTAATCGAGATACTTAAACAACTCCCCGTACATCCTGGACACGAGGATATTATAAGAAATATTGAAAATCTAGCATTTAAACATTTTAAATATAAAGATGGCCTTCAAAATAATCCGAATGCAAACAATATTCATATGATAGCAGATCTGTATGCAGAAGTAATTGGTGCTTTGGCCCAGAGTCGTTTTGCTTCGGTGCGCAAACGTTTTATGAGTGAATTAAAAGAGCTTCGAAATAAAGAACCAAGTCCGCATACAACACAAAGTGTTATAAGCCTTTTGATGGGTATGAAGTTTTTTCGGGTGAAGGTAAATAATTAGATCATTTATAAGTTTAGGGTATATACTGATAAAGACTGTTCTATTTTACAGATGGTACCCATAGAAGAATTTGAAGCTTCATTTCAATTTATGCACGAATGTGGGCAATACTTTTTAGAAGTCAAAGAGAAAGATATTAAACATGCATTGGCTGGACTTTTCGTTGAAATTCTAGTTCCTGTTGCTGCGGTAAGAATAATATAATAATATATTTTAATAAAATGTGCAAACTGTCTTAGTAACTATAATAATTGAAATATAAAAATAAATCAAAAGCTTAAGACCAAGAGCCAATGACAAAAAAAAAAAAAGTCAAGTCATTTGCGTAACTTTGTTAGTAACATCCTTAATAGCCTTTGAGGTGTTGAACCAATAACTGTTTGTCTGCCTAATTTAACGCGTGTCGAACAGGTTTAAAACTCGACGATGATTTCGATTTATTTTATTTGAACCGAAATTATGAAATAATAATCAAGAAATTACAAACATTCGTCACTTATCAAAATAAATAAAATTTGGTTACATGAAAGTTCTTGGAGAACAATGGGCGCTTCCTCGCAAGAGGAATTACTTCTGAAAAAGTCTTTTTGGTTTTAGGTCACACAGGCATGACAATCCAACGCACTACACATGTGCGGGTTCTACCGTCTCTTTGCTTTCAAAAATAAAAAAATAAAATGTAGAAAATTCAATGCAATTTTTTTTTGTATGTGGTGCTAGATCAGTTAAACCTGGCGATTGCCTACTCAACATCGAAAAGTATGAAGTATAGAGGTGATTTTCGAAAGGTGTTAATTAAGGATCGACAATTATTTAATTTCGGTTCATTAACTTCGAAATAAATTAATAAATAAATTTGTTCTTTTAGCTGTTCAAAAATAATAGTTGTAATTAATTTTGAAAAGACGAACAGAACTGTGATTCCCAGCTAGTCTTTAAAAGACGCCTTCCTTCCATATATTGAAAGAAGCACCATCCTTGCAGTCTCTTAAATAAGGAAATGAAAGCTAAACAACTGCCATTTTATCATGATTTGCCTCACGAACTCAGTGGGTATTCTATGAAGTTGAGCATATATTTTTTCCTTTAAAAGATGAATCTCATGTTTCATTTCTTCTCGGGTCAACGCCCTGGCTTGGGTAAACGCCCGATCTATATACATATGTAAACAAGTTTGAGATTTCTGTTTGAATTCAGGCAGTCATTGAAAAGGTTCAGAGAAGTGTTGCATTCATCCATTGCAGCTTGCAACTTCTATTGTCACTTCAAAATAGCTATCTCCCTTCATAAAATCTTGTCTTGTAACGTTACTTGAATGAGAAGTATTTCTAGTACCTTTTGGGGTTTCATTATTATTTGTAGTTAACATTTCATGCTGTATCGAATCTTAACGTAGTATGGTTTCTGATATTCAACTTTAAGTAATCTAATAAATTGAAACAAGTTCGAATGAATATTTTTAAACTCAAAAGTTATAAATTGTTATTTTGCTTTCAGGCTGTGAAGAACGAAGTAAATGTACCATGTGTTAAAAACTTCGTAGAGCTCTTATACACTCAGACGCTGGATGCATCGACGAAATCAAAACATCGTTTGGCTCTCTTTCCATTGGTTACATGCCTGCTTTGTGTATCTCAGAAAACATTTTTCCTCACAAATTGGCATTATTTTCTAGCCATGTGCTTAAGTAATTTAAAAAATCGTGATTCAAAAATGAGCCGTGTTGCTCTCGAATCTCTTTATCGTCTCTTGTGGGTCTATATGATACGCATAAAATGTGAATCGAATTCTGCAACACATTCGCGACTACAAAGCATAGTAAATTCGCTTTTTCCAAAGTAAGTTCCGATTTGCAGCGCACAATAATAACTTTAATTAATTATAGAAATTTTTCCAGAGGATCAAAAGGTGTTATACCACGAGATACTCCGCTTAATATATTCGTCAAAATCATTCAGTTTATTGCTCAAGAGCGGCTAGATTTTGCAATGCGTGAGATTGTATATGATTTGCTGTGCGTTGGACGTTCAATTAAGGTAAGGTTTTTTGTTTGTTAAATTGAAATTGATTTGAAAGTAAATTTGAATATTTTCCAGCTTATATTGACCCCAGAACGAATGAGCATTGGTCTGAGAGCATTTTTGGTTGTTGCGGACTCCTTGCAACAGAAAGATGGAGAACCCCCAATGCCAAGAACTGTGGGTGTCCTTCCCTCAGGTAACACCTTGCGTGTGAAGAAAACTTATATCAATAAAATGCTAACTGACGATACGGCTCGAAGTATTGGCATGTCAACATATTTCCCTCATGTCCGGCGGGTATTTGTTGACATTTTACGAGCCTTAGATGTACACCTAGGACGACCATTAATGATGACCAACACACAAAATCAAAATAAAGAACCTGACGAAATGTTGACTGGTGAACGTAAGCCTCGCATTGATTTATTCCGTACTTGTGTTGCGGCTGTACCACGCCTTATTCCCGATACCATGACCGCTCAAGAACTTGTCGATTTACTCTCTAGACTTACCGTTCATATGGACGAAGAACTTCGTATGCTGACTCATCAGTCTTTGCAGACTTTAGTAATTGACTTTCCCGACTGGCGGCAAGATGTGGTCCATGGATATACGCAATTTTTAGTACGTGATGTTCTTGACACATTTCCACAGTTATTAGAAAACTGCACTAGAATGTTGTATGTTTTCTTAAATATCTGGCGTTGTGGTATTGCAAATTCAAGTGCCGCAACAGGAAATAATAATATCAAAACACCCACCACTGTTACAGCATTGAATCCAACAAGTGGAAAAGAGACAACTAATAGTCAAATTTCAAGTGCAAGTAATATTAAAAGTACTGGAGCAAATACAACTTCCAGTGGAGCTTCAACAATAACTTCAAGTGGTGTATCGAGCATCACTCAGACAACTGTGATAAATTTAGCTGAAAGCACAAAAAAGAACGAAGTTCCTTTGATAACAACATTGCATTTTGTTGAAGGATTTGCATTAGTATTGCTTTGTAATTGTAGGCCATTTTTAAGGAAACTTGGTGCGATAATTTTGAAAGAAGTGAAAAATCTGATGAAAGCTTTGGGAATACCAGAAACTGAGCCGCCAGTAATTGATGTGATTGATAAATGCTTGCCACAGGTATGTTCATGTTCTTTAAAAAAAATCCTCATACAAATATACGTCAGAAGTAATTCCAAAGATTTTTCGTGATATTTCCCCATCGCCTTTTTGTTTTATTTTATTCACTTTTAACTTCATGGAAATCATTTTAAGGATGTTCAAAATCCATTAAGCGTGTTCATTATAAAAAAGAAGTAGAACACGCTCTCTAAACTTACTCTAAATATTCAAGTTTCGTTAAAAAACAAAATTGGAGGATGAGCTATCGAAGTAGATATCTCATCCAACTTTAGTTGAGTGAAAAATAGTTCTTAAGATCGTAGTAGTAGGCGTTTTGAATAGGCAAAGCGAAAAGCCGTATTTCTCGACTATGAATGATGTCATCTCTGCCCGCTGACGAAATGTTATCCAGTTTTGAGAATTTTGCTGACACGCTGAAATTTTTTGTCAAACACATTTTATCACTCCAGTGGCAGTAAAGAGCCTTTAGACATGGATTTTTATCAATAGCGTGCAGATCAAATTTTTCAATTTTGCGTTCTCGACCAGAAATCATTATTATTTTGTAATATCATACATCGCCATATAGTATCGGACCCAACTCGATTATGAAAATAATTCGCATCAGTATCGATATAAAATCCCTCCAGCGTCCGACACCAACTGAGAGCCACATATGTGCATCAGCTACTGTGACATGCTCGGATCATACTCTACAATTATCTTAGCGAACGTTGCTTTAAGCAGTGTATACGAGTATTTTCTCTGACTTGAATAATGCCCGATTGTTTCTCCAGAAGAATTAAAATTCTATATTTTACCCTACCATGCTAAACTACGATCGACACGGCTTTCAGAGGTGTCCAGCAAGACCATCCGCAGTGAAGTCAAACCATAAGTGCACCATTGCATTGCCTTCAATTTTCTTTACAACCTTGACACACAATGAGCCAATCGTCTGTTTTCTTTTCGTTGTCTTTATTTTTTTCCATTAGTGTCCTCTATAATAAGATAATAAGATTAGGGCTCCTATTCAGTCCTTGAAAAATATAAGATACACTGAGGACTTCTATCCTCAGCAAAACTCTTTGGGTTTTCTTTATTGAAAGATCCATTCAATTAAAAAAATAAAATAAAATGAAGATCAAAAATAATCGTGTATCTATCGAAAACAGGTCTTGGAGAAATGCTTACCACACTTGCCACAAGCAGAAAAGACTGCAATTCTAAATGCAAATGCAATTGATTTGCAATGGATTGCTGAACGCTCTAGCGGTGCATGGCTTGCAGGAACTGATGGTAAATCATTTAATAAGATATTATGTACTTTTAAAGAAAACTCATTTTAAATTTTCTTATTTTCCCAAAGAATCGTCTAAATCTTCAACATCAACATTGAACCTGTCTCAAGCCAGTAATCCCCATCAACAACAATTTGATCCATGGGCTGTTTGTTTATTTGGTTTCATGGAAAGACATCGTATCTTACAGCAATGCCCATCCACTGTAGCCCAGGCATGGCCAATATGCTATTCTCGAGTAACAACTCTTTACAGCGTCATTGATCCAACGTTAGTACAATTTTTCATACTTTTTCTTACCATCTCATTATATAATATTTTCTATTTTTTCTTTTCTTATAGGCCAGTGAGTGACAACAGAGCTTCACTTTTAAGAAGCTCAGCACCAACCAAGAAGGTTCCAACAGAGGGTCAAAAAGATTTATATCTGAGACTGTGGCGAAATCAAGTTGCTTGTGCTATGAGACTAGTTCCACAGATTCCTAGTGTAGCAGTTCGTTGTGCTTCGCCCGATCTCAGTCTCAGGTAATTAGAGTAATATATGTTTGGTTTTGGTAGAAAAATTCTTAGACATCACATTATTCAAATTTCATTTACATTTTGTGGATATATCAATAGATCAACAAATAAAATCATTTATTATGCACTTTTCATTTTCATAAGAACACTTTTGATTTTAAATTCAGATACTATTGTACAGTTATGTAAGTACTCTACTAGTTATTTCGTAGAGTCAAATGTTTATTTTTTTATTTGTTAATTGGGAAAAAGGTTGAATATTGTATTTAAGGGTGTAATGTTTAATTTGTGTGGGTTGGTATTTTGTTGTTTTTACCGCATGCATATTAAAAACCATGTAAAACCATATCTTCAAAAAACCCATAGCTTAATGTTGAATTAATGTTCTATATATCAAATTTTACCATCAAAATTCACACATGAAGACACTTAAATGGGAAACCTTGAATGAAGCGGAAATTTTTAGAAGAAGATTTTTGGTTGACAAATATAAACAAATTCTTCTTTAAATTTATAAATTTCTTTGGCAAAAAAAAAAATACATGCAGAGCTTCGATTTTTCCTATTCTGAGATTTTGTTTTAAGCATCAAAGCATTTTTGGCTAACTGCAATGCTAAACGCGAACGTTAGCCCTTAATAAGGAATTTAACCACATTCGCATCGGTGGTATGTACGATATTTTATTGAATATAGTTTTCTAAATTTCACCGCCCGCTTATTTCAAGAATTTTAACAGACTATGATTAGGTGGTACTGTAAAGTGCATCCTGTGTGTATCCCCATTATGGACGCATTCATCCACACGTCTTTCCTATAAGCCTATGTCATTCTCTTAACTAATGTCTTCTCTATCACTAATCTATTTTCCTTTGATTATTTAACTTATTGTTTCTATTGTTTCAATTTAAAGACATTTTAATTTTAATCTATTTCGATATTAAAAGAAAAGTTTTCTGATAAAAATTCAAATTATTTATCAAAAAAATGCAAAACAGAAATGCGTTCTGGTTTGTTTAGGTATCAAAGTAAAATTGAAAATTCTGCAAAGGCCTTAAATGTGTTTTTATAACAAATAAAATACATATTACATAAATTTTGTTATCAAAAAGGCTGCAGGAAGATTTTTGTATCAATTTCAATTAATTCAAAAGAAAAGCCATAACCATTTCTGCCAAAAAAGACATTGATCTTATTGAATGTCCGTCCACCAGCCTTACTGCACACAAAACGCATATCATTCACTGCCAATAGCACAGGCTATTTGTACAGTAAAAAGAATATTACTAAGCCTTTATTTTTTTTTCTTGAATGGATAACAATTTTGAACCATCACCTGTCCTCATATTCATTTGTTTTATCAAAAAAATCCTTATGAATTTACTTGTTTATTCATTCCATCAAGTCAGTTTCGTTGTTCATGATATTATGCTACTGTTTATCCTTGAAGTGATCATTTAAATTTATGTTTACCTTGTCTCATTTGGTTTCTTTTATCGTTTCTTTTTTTGTTTACTCTTTTTTACGAATGAACTGCGAATGCTGACTTTATGTAACCTACGTGATAAATTGTATCAATCTAACACAAACAAAAAAAATAGTCTGCAAGATCAATCGGACTCTCGATCGTTGTCTGATTCCTTGGACAACATTCCTTCAAATGTTTTCGGGCCAGAAGGAATCGTAACAAGGTTTACATTGCCACTGTCATATGGTCGCAAAGAAGCCAGACAGAAGAGACTTGGGTAAAGTGATAGCCTTATATACAAACAAAAATTATTTTAACAACGAACAACTTCAATTGTTTTTTAATTAGTTTCAATATTTTTATTCTTAATGGTTTGCAATAGAATTATTCGTTGTTGTCTTTGATTTAAAAAAAAAAATGCATTTTTTTAAATTAACACAGTAGTTAAACTGTTGTTATATTCGCGCTTGGTATAGAATAGAATTTGCTTTTTACAGTTTTAAGTAAAAACACTTTCATAAAATGTAATTTTAAAAATAGATATTAAGAACACAATATACCCAACTGATTTGATTCTTCATTTTACTTAAGTTGCTTTTCTATTTTGAAAAAAAAAACGTCGTATATTTTAATATGAAGCTGAGGCCCAGTTTCATAAGGCATACCTAATTGAGTAACAGGAGCACACTGAAGTCTCCCATGCTAGTTTTATGTTCCACTCAATAGGCTGTGAAACTGGGTTTCTTTGAACCATAATACACATATTAAAATCATTGCAAGTACATTACATACAAAAAAAAAAACCGGCATGGTCTCAACTCCAGCTCTCAACTACTGTCCTCAATACAAATAATTACCCGACTTTCATTCATGAGATTGCCTTTGCAAATAAGAAAAAATAAATTTTAATGATTTCAGTGTTAGGAGCAGACGACTCATCATCAACGGATCAGAAAATAAATCCCGCATGAGTGTAAATGGAAATTGGACTGTTAGATCTGATTCGCAACGGTGATTAAATAAATATAAGTAAAGTTAGATTAAATAAATACAAATTCTACAACGATCTCCCTCGTATCCATCAATGAATACGAGTGTTCATAATCACCTCCAAGATATTTTGACATCATCGTAGTTAGCTCTTCTTATCACTTACGAGTGCTCTTTTCGAAGGCAAAAGCTAAGAGTACTAAAACTTCTCCATCTAGAACAATTTTTCTGAAATAAAAACCTGTTATAAATAGTAAATCAATACCTCTATTGAAAAAGATTTGCATTTGGTCATTTAAGTGCATTTGAATTAAGCTATTTTTGACGATTTTGCATACCATCGGTCACACTGTGCAACAATTTAGACTTGCGCGCGTTTCAGACTTGAATAGCCGTTTAAATAAAGCTCCACCTTGCTAGGGCTTAGCTCAACTTCTTCCTAAAAGTCCTGTTAAAATTTCTACACCTGATTGTGATAGTATAAGGTTGAGTAAATAAAAAATCAATTTTGTATTAAATACAACAGTTTTAATATAGATGTCTCCACATGTCTCATAATGGCCACTACATTTAGTGGGTTCTTTAAAATTTAATTCTGTTGGGATTTGTAACAAAAATTTCTGACTAGGACGAAATTTATGATTAGAATGAATGTTTGGACATTTAAGTAAGCAATTCTTTTTACTAAAACAATTTCGGCAGTTGAGAATAATAAGGTCGTTTGACACGTGGTTGAACCTTGCAACCACGTTATACTCAGCTGATGATTTGCTTAGGGAAATTGTAGGAGCTTTTTCCGAAAAGAAGATTTCCTTAATGTTTCCAGTGTATGTAGTGTTTAGATGTGGGTCCACTTTAGCTAGCATTCTTTTCTATATTCTTCAGTATTAACTAGATGTTATTTTTCTAATTTCTTAATCCACTGTACTAACAAAATTCTCTTCTATCATTCTGTTTATTCTAACCAGTGCTGCATGGTCAAAATTGAATTTGAAATTTCTAAAGTGTTATAGGCATATAGTTCCAATTATTATTATTAAAAAAAAAAACACTAAAGAATATCTTCATAAAAATTGATTGCAGAGCTGAATGAAAATCTATTCAGGTATTAAGGCACTTACTATTTAATTTAATTTGAGTATATTCTGTCAGTCAATAGGTTTTTTAATGTAAAATTTGTTAGCATTTTCATATTCAACTTATGTAAAGTCAAATTAAAAAAAAAATACGTATACGCCATAGTGTACAATACATAACAGAAACGTATGCAGCTCTATTCGGTTGTACCATATAATCTAATGTAACCATGATAATATTTTCTGCTTTAGATTTTACTCTAAGGCCAGATGTACACTATTGTGCCAATACCGATACACTCTCGGTACGATAAAATATTTATACATAAGAATCAATGAGGGGATCGAATTCGTATCAAGTATCGATGACGTGAATATATTCATTATTTCTTGTGTAAGAATATTTTAAAAAAAGTTAAGTTTTATTTAAAAAAATTAAATCTTCTTGTATGTACTTGCTCTGTATTTTTTTTTTCAAAATTCTTCGAATAACTTTGATTGTAGATATTGTTTTTTTTTAAATAAATGCCAAGGGATTATTTCCGCAACCCATGAAAAAAAAACTGTGGGTACATTTTTACATTTTTGGTAAGATGTCCTAATTTCCTGTTCAGAACTAAACCGCAAACATTTTGAAAGCTCGGTTCGTTGGATATTCGCATTTAACGGATATCGTAAAAATTCAGTAAAAATACATTGGCTGCAAATAACTAATGAACCAAACATTGCAGTAGCTTTTGGTTTTCAGATTGACCAAAACCTGCTATTAAAAGTACCTGCCATATAACGGTTTTTTTTAATTTTCGTTTTCATTAACGGCTGAACTGATTTCAGTACAAAAAATAATTCTGTAAAAGGTCCTTTAAAATGTTAACTATATTGTATATCAAAATTTGGAATTAATTTAAATTTAATTTATTTATTTTTAATTCAATATTTAAAAAACTGGTTGATATTTTTTTTTTGAAACAAAATAAGTAAATAAAACGGCAAACACGAATTTTGTGGTACAATTTACGCGGTCTACAAAAGCCGAAGGCTTATAAATTATATATCGTTGGAACGGTTTTTATTACACAGAAGTGCAGAATGCGAAAATTTATTATTTAACTGCACCACAAAAATTAAAAAAAACAATAAAATAAAATTGCGTAATAAGTGCGAGCAAGAGCGGGAGCGAGACCGAGCAATTATTTGTCGTAACCAAAATGTGACGTTCCGATTTTGTCCACCCACCAATCAACCAATTTTTCAGCACTGATTGGAGAGATTACTGGAATGTCTGATGGCAGTCTTCAGTGCCAGAAAAAATAAAAATAAGTCTGTAAACAAAATACACATTCACGCACGCACACCAACAAGCATATGAAATCTCGATTCTTCAATCTTTCGATTCGATCCAGCTCGCCTAGCTACAGGTCTGCATGGACCTAAATCCTGATTCAATTCTTCATGTAAGCGAAGTATCAATTTTTCTCTACGCTAAGGACAGCTTTTTTGACAAATAATGTTATTGGCTCTCGAGTTTCGAAGGCTGGACGCATAGTAATAATTTACTCAAAATTGAAAACGAAAATTTTGTTTTAAAAATGTTATCAACATTTTATATATAAAAAAAATGTTTTTAAGAAAACCACTTCAACGATTTTTTTGTTTGCATTTTACTGATTCAAAGAAAATTAAAATGTATGTATTTATTTTTTTTTCAAAAAATACAAGACACTTTAGCATATTGTTTTCAGTATTTGATTAAGAATTAGTAATGTATTGAATACTAAAAATTAAAATTGTACTTGATAATGTTAAATGTTTCAATAAATTAGTTCAGGTAAGGAGTACATTAATTAGATCATTTTAAAAGAACATTGAACCTTCTTTAAGATTTTATTTGGATCATTTCTGTATAATAACTGCTTTTAAAGTTATAAAATAAAAAAGAAAATACAAAAAAGTTTTTATACAATTTGTATTGAAAACAGAATAACGATGAGCATCCTTTAAATATTATTCTAAAGGACTGAAATTTTGACAGGAATATTTCACTAAACTCTTACTTTTGAAAACATTTTAATTTTTGTTGAATCAGTCTAATCTTCCAAAATATTCATTTTTGTTCTGATTGTTAAATGGCATACTTGTATTTAAGCTAATTAGGCTAAGAATTCTGATATGTGACTGTTCGAAAAATCGTTAAATTACCATTATTTGTTAAATATAAGATTATTCAACCTGTCTCATAAGCAATGGTAATTTAATCGGTTTTTTTTTTCCAACTGTCAACAATCAGAATTATATTAAATTATACAACCAGAAACAATTATTAAAACTTTAATTATTTTGAGTTTTTGAGTAGTTCAACTAAAATTTAAATTTCAACTTCCAAGTGTCAAAATTTCAGATTTCAGATTACCGATTTGATCAGATTAGGTCAAAAAAATATTTTCAATAAAATAATTTTAAAAAAAATAGTAATAGAGTTAGTTTAAATCCCTTGACAATATTGCTTGACATTTTGGACTAGCATTTCTCAATTTGGTACAAATCGGTATTGAAATTATGTAGGTACTTTCATTTGATTAATTTTAATTTTTATTAATATTCTTCAAAAACTGGTTTGGAACATGATTTTTGTTGCCAAAATTTATAAAACGGACCACTGTGTGTCGCTGCAAACAGTGTACAATTCTTTCCAATCAAATATCATTTTGATTAATGGCGACTATTTTACTTTTTTTCAATGGTTACATATATCCTTCTCGAGTTGAAGAATGTTTATATTTTATTATATTTTTTTTTACATTAGGGGTGTCGGATCTTTTTTTATTTTTTTAAATTCAAAATGGTTATCATGGATCTTGAAACGGATTTAGAAAGAAGTAATTTTTATTTTTGGACATTTCCCGAACATGAATTTTGAGACCCCGTGGCCGGTTTTAGGTAAAAATTACAATTCGAAAAAGTGGTCAGTAAAACCATTTAAATATGCATCGATAAGTGGTCACAGTTACTTAAAGTAATTTTTTTTTGCTTTTGTAACAAGCTGCTAAGAAAATAAAATGAAAAACTGCTCCTTAAAATGTCATTGATAACTTTTTACCTAAAATCTTTAGGGAAGCCCCCAAAAAATCTATCGATTTTCTAGCCGTTTTCGATTATTTTTTTTTAAATGAAATGCTCGAATTGGCCCGACAACTTTATACAGCGTGCTTAAATTAATAATCGGTCAGTACAATTGAGTAAAGAAATCCAAAATAAAACATAATAAGCAATTGTAACCACATATCGCCGGAATTCAAATGGTTTTTCTGACCTTTTTTCGAATTCTAGTTTTTTTTAAACCGGCCGCAGGGTCTCAAAATTCAATGTCCAAGAACAAAAATTACTTTTTTCTAAATCCTTAACAAGATCCGCGATACTCATTTAGAATATAAAAAATAACAAAAATTGAGACGCCCCTAATGTACTTTTCTTTATTTTTATATTTTATTTCTTTCTTCTTTCTTAAAGCCTAGTACGCTTCTGATGCGAAACGAGAAATCCCATACAAAAATGACAAAACGAAATCATAACGAAAAATTTAGTCTTAGTGTTCGTTCTGCAGTACGTTGTTTGATGAACAAAATTGATACCCGCCTGGAAAAATGGCAAGTTTTTGTCAAGTTTAGTCAAGCCCCTGAAAAGGCTTCGGTAGGGCCAATCTAGACAAGGAAAACTTGTCAAATACTAGTGAGGCCCTCGCTGGGAAAAACTTATTGGATGATTCTTTTTATCCCATCACAATTACCCTATATAAATATAACAAAAACAAAAAAGAATATTTTATTCCCATCATGCAGGTATATAATTTTTATTTTTCAACATTACACAACTGTATTGCGAATTTGCTCAGTAGAGTGTTGAACTGGTAACCAGAAAATCGCAGGATCGAATCCCAGTTGAGAAACTTTATTTTGTTTGTTGTCTCTCTAGACATAAAGTTACCTAACAGGAAAGGCCCTTGAGAAAATCGATAGTTACCGTTGCTAGCATCATGTTAAACTTTTTGGGGCCTCGTTAAAAACTAGATAATTTTTCCAGATGGGTAATTGTTGCATATTTTTTAGAGTCTACACTTTTTTTCGCAAACAATTAATTACCAAGGCCATATTTATTGTGTGCGAAAAAATGACATATGTATTTTTTCGTACTTATTTTTATTGTTTTTTTCATTACAGCATGGCTGCCGGTGTTTTTTCAGTTTCATTTGTTTTGATTTTTTGAATTGGCTTAACTCTCAAGAAATATTTTTTTGTAGGCTTAAGCCTAGAACGCTGCTGTAACGAAACGAAATTTTTAGCTGGTCTCCAACAAGACAACTAAATGCTTCACAGTGAAAAAATATTCATTGACAGTTACACCAATTCAAAAAATCAAACAAAAAAGAAACAACTGAAATAAACGGCCTGAGTAATCAATTGTGTGCGAAAAAAGAGTGTAGACTTCTCCAAAAAATATGCAACAATTATTTTCTTTATATATTTTTATTTAATTCTTTGAACAGCGTACTGCAGAACGAAAACTAAGACAAAATTCTTCGCTTATGATTTCGTTGTATCATTTTTGTATGAGATTTTTCGTTTCACATCAGCAGCGTACTAGACTTTTCTTTATACAAAACTAACATAATATTTAATAAGAGCCTTATTGCGAAAGTCGATTCAATATAGCCATTTAAGTCGAAAAGACTAAAAGTCGATTATCGGTATTGCAAATTTCTCTAAGGTAATATTATTCTATTTGATTGTTTGATTTAATAGAAATTTCAATTCTATTAAGAAGATCCGATTGACTTTTGTCTATTCGATTTTTTTCGAATAGACTCTCGCAATAAGCCTTTAAATCTATACATCTCTCATATTAAGTCGTATTTAAAGTTTCACAACATTCCACCCGGAGAAATTGGTATTTAATTTTTCGCCCATTGTGAGTTTAACCAAATAAATGTTTAATGTTCATTTCGGAACAAATAAATCGTTATTAAGTACTAAAGTGTTCACTTATATGCCTTTGCACAAGTCTTTTATTCATATTATTTTATTTTTATTTTAAAATAAGAGAAGTTCGGATGAAACTAAGTCATAATTAAAAGCTTTCAAAATTCTTGGCGAAACAATATTTGTTGAGTCAAATATTTCCTGGGTGAAACTTACAATAAGGAATTATTTATCTCTCTCTAATCTTTGTATTAAAAATACAGACAATTTTCTTTCAATGTCCATTATAAAACTTTAAAACCATCCAACCGATGTAATGTGCCTGTAACCGGGTTCATTAGAAAAGCAATAACGCGAAGATGCTTTAAGACCATTTAAACAATGCATTAGACACATTCAGTCCCTTCATGAAGTTGATTTTTAACTTTTTCAATGCAAACTTCCTTTTTTTCAACAAATAAACAAAATGTATTTTTTTTATGTGTCGTAGCACACGCGGTGTATCCGCTAGTCTTGAATGTTAATCCTTGTTTACTCTAGTAAAATAAAATATTTCTAAACATAAAATCAAATTCAAGTTATAAAAACAAAATGTATAACGAATTTTCAAACTTTCAAAGTATTATTCTTTTTTTTAATAACAGTGACCACCACATATTTCCTTCACTATCAAATTTTTCAAAGCCAATTTCAAAAAAAAATTCCATACAAAAATTATTCTATTCGGTTTTATGATCAGGGTTGCCAAGTGTTGGATAAGTTAGGTAGCCCAATTAAGAAATTTTTGTAGCCCAAAATCGGAGCCAAAAAAGTTGCCCAAATAGTAGCCCAAAACAATAAAAAAGTGTTTTAAAAAACAACGGAAAATAAAATAAATTGTTTGCTCACAAAACAGAAAATTACAGTTTCATGTGTAAAAATATTAATATGTTCAAAATAATTCTCCACCTATTCTGTGGATAATATTGAATAATATTCAAGCCAAAAATTTTTGTTTTTGCCTTAGTTACACTTGCATCAATAATTTATCCTTAATTAATAAATTTAAGCCTATACAAATGGAAAACAATTACTTTTGCGTCAAAAAATTGGGACTATTCAGTGATGCAAAATTGTGGAATACTTAAAGGGTATGTTTAGGGGGAGAAAATTGTTGTATTTGTGATTTATTTATACGAAAAAAATATTGCTCAAGATGCGATTTGGGCTATTAGTAGCCCAATTATGATTGGCCTGTCGTACTGAAATTTTTGCCGGCAATTTCGGAAAAATATAGCCCAATTTCCGATGAATAGCCCTATCTGGCAAGCTTGTTTTTGACAACACTTTCTTGAACGTCGGTGAATCAAGGCATTCAAAACCTATGAAAAAGTAAAGTCTGGTTTTCGAGCATGGAAATCAGTAAAATAGTGTGATATTAATAACCGTATTTCATATTCAATCACATATTTATATTTTATTTAGGAGTTAGAACAGTTATTCTATGTTAAATTTCCTAATCATTCCAAACAAACGTGGTCAAAAATATTCTCAAAAGCAATGTTATTAATTTTTTTACGAATTCCAATCCTACTGAAAAACCAACATTCAAATTTACATACAAAAAAAAGGTTTAAACCAAATTGAACTTGTTTGGCTTAGCTCATAAATTTTCTCTGTAATTTTACGTTGCACATCGAAGACCCTGAAGAATGTACAACAATTTGAAATTTTATGAAAGTGTTATTTTTACTTAAATATGCTGCGTTATGTTTAGTTGTTTATACAAATTAGAAGAATGAAATTGCTTTATTAAAATAATATTACAGATTTACTTAATTAATTTATACATAAATATATTTCAGTTCATCGCCTGATTCTTTGAACGCAGACCGAAGTGACAAATCAGCTATTGGATCTGCATCACCTCAAGCTCTTTATAAACTTATTGTGCCTCTTCTGAGGTGTGAAGTGACTGAAGTCAGAGATGCCGCTGTAAATGCTCTGGGAATGATAAATCACGATGCCTTAAAGTAAAAACAAGAAACTTATCATGAACTACTATCTAGGAATATTAAATAACATACAATCATATATATTCTCCTATGTAAAGGGACTTGATGGAAGAGCTGGTTGTATTTATACGAGAAGCTGTTGACAGAAAACAAGAGAACATGAGACGACGACGTCGTCGTGATGCATTGCGTTTGCAATTGGTACGAGTTCTAGAGAAGATAGCAGAAAATGGTACCTTTGGTGTCAGGTAATTTTATTTCAAATAGAAGCTTATTAATTTGCTTTACAAGAGTTCATCTTCCTTTGTAAATAGCACGTGTGTTCTGGAAAGAGATACTATGTCCCTTCATCCAACATTTGTCGAATACATAGAAGGTGCTCGGCTCTATTTGGAATCAGAAACAGACAAAGATAATACGAGCATCCGTGAAGTGAAAGCCCATTTCTGTAACTTTATTCGAAAAATGATAAAGAACTTTTCATGTGAGTTTTCTTTTTTTGGATCATATGCTTTAATGTTTATCTATTGAATATTTTCTTTCTTTGATAACATCAAAGTGGAAGCTTGTGGAACTCTTTTATCTCGAGATCTCAAAAGGAATTTATTCAATTTATTTGCAACATGGTCTGGTACATTTGCGAAGGCTCTTGGAATATCATCTCAAATTGGATCGACTATTGATGAGGAAAAACTTCAGTTTAGCGCATTACAGGTTGATAATATTGAATTCTTTAATTTGTTTTTATTTTTCTATTAAATTTTGTTTATCTATTTTTTTAATTAAGGCAATGTCTGCACTTCTATCATGTGGTCCAATCTTTCATACAACCTACTTGGGTGATGATGGGATTATATATAAATGGTTGGATTGCTTATTGGTTTCTAGAGATGAGAAGGTACATGTATTGGGTGTATTTAAATTTTTGCCTTGAATCACATTTCTATTTAAGTCGGTCAGATGGAATCAAAAGATTTGATTTACTTTGAATTTCTGTGATTTTACGTTCGAAGTTCTGTCAAATAGTATTTGTATATGAACTTTTACAGAACTTTACAGTTACATTAACATCAATGCAAAAAAAATCACATTGAAATTCAAAGTAAAGCAAGGGATATAAAGTTTTTTTCTTTATTTGTTGTAAATTTTGTGTTTGCATTATTTTTTAGGTATATCAACTAGCTCGCGACACTGTGGTTTTGCTTCTTGAAACAAATCCTGATATGGGACAACTGCTTGAATGGGTTATTGATCGTTGTTACACATCGCCACCAAGAGAAGCTGATGCTTGTTTTTTATCGTTAGCTGCAATTTTTAGCGCAAGGTAATAAATTTGTTTAATGAATTTATTTATCCATTAAACTTTTTTTTTCTCTGTTTTAGTAGTTGTTTTGTCATGTCTTATATTAAAATAGGTAACGTTTGAGTAGAAATCAAACTTAATGGTATTTTTATGTTTGCAGAGAATATCCATGTGACCATTACACATCTGTCATAAATGTCACACTTCTCATGACTGGATGCCCGCGAGTTGAAATACATTCAACTGCACTTCAACTACTTCAAATATTGGACAAACGATTTTTCGGAAATGTCGGACCATTACACACAGAAAATGAAAAAGGTATGTTTAAATCAATCTTTTTTGAAAAAAATGTTAAAGAAGTCTTTGGATAGTTTACACTATTATATTGATATTGAACTTTTGAAGAAGTGACCTTGTAGAGGTTGTATGCGTGTAGCCTTCTTCAATTTCAATTTCAATTTAATTTTTATTTAACTTATACATTTGGTATAAAAATAACGTACGAAAATAAAGAATTACGTTGAAAGAAAACTCGGTAAAACGATATAGTTATGATGATAGCTTCTAGCTTCTTTTTTCTACAAAATATGATAGTGACAGCTCTCATTTATAACAATATCGGTCGATCGTCTTCGTTTGAAGTTGGTTCATGTTGATCGCGTTGTCTATAAAACCTGATTTAAGAAAAAAAAACTTTTGCTTAAAACTTTGTTTTTGAAATTCGTTGAGGTAATAAAAAGAATTAAATGATTTAGTGAATGATTTTAGTTTTGAATGCATGAAATCTTTTTGCTCATTTTTTTCTCTGCTGAAGTAACTCTGCTTTAAGAGATTTAGATAATCGAGATATAAATTATTCGAGATTTAACTAACTAAGCAATTTTTCAGTAGAGCATTAACTTTGACTTTATCAATGATGACAACAATATTCGACTTTGAAACCCAAATAACTAGGTAAAAATATAAACTATGCACAATAATTAATTTGAAAAAGAAACTAGACTTTAGTTCCTTTGTTTATCAATTTTATTAGCAGTTATTAGTAGGTAATGACTTTTATTCAAACTTATGAACAACATTTATTTAAACATCACTAGTCAACGTACAGATCTGTGGTGTTTGAAAAAAAAAAAAAAATAATAACTTCATTTTAAAATTTTTAACATCCACTTTACATCGAGCAAGATTTTTACCGATTTTCTTCAAATGTATATGAACAAAATCATCTAGTAGACTGAGAGCCAACGACAAAAAAAGTCAAGTCATTTGCATACTTTTGCAATTCACATCAATAATAGGCCTTAAGGAGCTAACCCATAACCGTTTGTCTGCCTACCTTGTCGAACAGGTGTAATATTTAACGTTAAATTTTTACATTGGTTTATTTTAATGCTTATTGGCCGAAGGGAAAAAGTTTGAATACAACAAATATTAAGCTTGCAGTTTTGTTCAATTGTTGTCATAGGTCAAACTCTTTATAGTTAGTCCCTAAGAAGATAGAGAGCAATCAAGTTTCCAAAAACCACTCAGGTAAACAATCAATCGACACAAAAAATGTACTTCAAGTTTTCATCTGTTCGACACGTATCAAAGTTGGCAGACAAACGGTTATTGGCTCAACCCCTCAAAGCCAATTACAAAGGTATGCAAATAACTTGACTTTTTATGTCGTTGGCTCTTAGACTATAGGAATCATGTTTCAAATTTGAAAAAAATCAGTTCACCCATTTAGGCTCGAGCTCGATGTAAAGTGGATACAAAGACGCAAATTGTAAAATGGAGCTCATGATGTTTTTTTCAAACACCAGGGATATATAAATACAGTCTCTGAAAAAAAAAGGTTTTCATTGAAAGACAAATGTCATATGTCAAACAAAATAATTATTTTAATTTGAATGCATTTTCTGTCTCTCTGATTTCATCTGTTCAAAGGAAGAAGGGTTACTTTCTTATATTTCATATTGCTTTCATCGATCAATGTCATTTTATCAAACATTCTTAATTAGTTTCTTTATTAAAATGCTTTTAATTTGGTAATGTTTAAAGCAGTTTAATTAGTTTTTAATAACTTAAAAATATTATGAACTTCAAAATGCTGAAGAATTTTATTTTTTTATTATGGTCTTTACAGAGAAACTTTTATGTGTGCTAATACGAATAATTACATTAAAGTTTCTTGAAGCATAAACCAATCAAAATTCAGTTCCTCTTAAACATGCTTATGAAAGGGTATTCGTTCGTTTTGTTTCATAAAACTTGTCGAATTATATAAGCTTAAATTTCAAATAAAATAAAATAAAATAAATAAAAACTAAATGAAAAATGAAAACGGAAAAAAAATTGTATAGTTAAAGACGAAAAAAGAACATGAGGATATTTAAATATAAAAATGTTTCAGTTTATATGCAAAATTAAAAAGTTCTTGGTGTTTCCATTAGTCATGATCCATGAATGTCTTCTCAGAATGAGTTAATTCCTAACGTTTCGATTATTGAGTTCAGTTCAACTTACATGGATTTTTTGACAAAAAAAAAAATGTGAACTATATCTAACAAGAGCCCTGTTTTTTATTGCCTTTTGATCTTCGCTTAGAAAAAAGTAGCATGTTAAATACAACAACAATATGGAATTATGCCAGTTTGTTGTTGCAATCAACACGCTTATTTTATCCAAGCGAAAATAAAAATGCATTAAAAAACAAGGCTAAGGTTAGAACTGTTAATTATTAAAAGAGCCTTCTGGCTTTCCAAAAAAGTATAGAATGACATTGTAGGCCTTATAGTTTTAAAAAACGGCATTTTTTCAGTTTTGAGTCAATTTTTTAGAAAATTGCCCATCCTGTCTAAGCGGGGGAAATAGACCCACTTCCCACACGATTATTTGCTTGTCTTAACCCAACCTACTCGCTCTAGCTTTATGATGCATCTTATACGAGTAAACCTGTATATGTACTACTGAAATAATTTTTTTAATTTTCAAAAGTACTGTCAAAATAAAGTGGGAAAGAAGTAATAGTAACAGACTTTCTAAAAACGAAGTTTTGAAAGGCAAAGTTTCGAAGGACAAGGTTTCAAAAAACCAATGTTACAAAATGACAAAGTTTCGAAAGATAAAGTTTCGAAAAACGAAGTTTCTAAAAGAGAAAGTTTCCAAATGTCAAAGTTTCGCAAGAGAAAGTTTCGAAGGACAAAGCTTCGAAAAATAAAGTTCCGAAATCTTTAAAACGTTGTTCCTTGAGCGATTTCAATGAAATTGACACAAGTGATACCTGATACAGAAAAAAATATAAAACAAATATTTTCAAAACAGGGTGTTTCAAAAATAGGTCAACATATTGAAACTTCGTTGTTTCTCGAGCGATTTCAAATAAATTGACATAAATCATAGCTGATAAAGAATTAAAAATGAAAAAAATAATTCGAATACGGTGTTCCAAAAAAAATTTCAACTTCGTTGTTCCTTGGCCGATTTCAATGAAATTGACAAAGGTGATACCTGATATAGAATTAAAAATAAAAAGAATATTTTTAAAGCAGGGTGTTCCAAAAATAGGTCAATAAATTGAAATTTCGTTGTTCCTTGAGTGATTTTAACTAAATTGACATAAGTGTTCCAAAAAAAATGTCAACTTCGTTCTTCCTTGAGTGATCAATTAATTTGACACAGATGATACCTGATACAGAATAAAAAAAATGTCAATTTTACTAAAATCGGTCAAGGAACAACGAATTTTTGAGGATTTTGGAACTTTTTTCGAAACTTTGTCATTACGAAACTTTGGTTTTTCGAAACTAGATCTTTCGAAACTCTGACGGATTCCCGGGAAAGAATTTCATACAACCAAATTTGTGTGATTAAATTGATTTCATATTTTGCTTCCACATTTGCATCCAAACAAATCAGTTTCATCATAACCAACCTCAAGCTACCAACTGAAATAGAATGTGAGATAATTTTTTAACCAATCCTTAATATTTTAAAGTGTAAACACAATGTCAAATCGTGTAGTAGGATGTGCTCTGAATTTGTGTGTGATGGATTTGCATATTTTGCTTTCACACTATTATACATGATTTTCTTCACACTTTCTTGACGTGAGTCAAAATTTTTGGATGTTATTTATTATTAATTTTAACATATTATGTATATTAGGGTGATCGTAAGGAAGAAGGTCATTTTGGATGGATATAAATCGACTATAAATGAAGTAAAAAAAAATCCCATATTTTTCAGATTTTTACTTTCATACCCTATAGCCGCTGGAAGGGTTAATCTAATAATTTCCTTTTTTTGTATACGAGGTGATTCTCGTAAAATCTGCTCATTGCTAAATTCTGAGTATGTAGGTTTGAAGTATACAAGAAAAAAATCCCACAGGAGGGGGTAATATTTCCCCCTGCTTAGACAAGAGGAAAACTTTTATAAAAAAATTACATTATGTAATACAAAAATAATAATTTTAAAACAACGGCAATACTTACAGTATTTGCTTTTACAATCCTGAAGTCCATTCTTATGATTCCTTTTCCCTCCCGTCCTACCACCCTCTCGTCGTTTTTTTTTCAACTTCCAACCTATATGGAAAGTAAATCACCTAACCCCAATACTGACTAAGGGGATACAAATAAAATTCTGAAAAATTTGGGGATTTTTTTCTTCATTTGGAGCAGGCTTGCCAGATTGAGCTATTAATCGGAAATTGGGCTATCGTTTTCCAAAATTGCCGACATCAATTTCGGATTGACAGTCGAATCATAAGTGGGCTACTATTAGTCTAAATCTAATTTTGGGCGATATTTTTTTTTCGTCTAAATAAACCATAAATAAAACACTTTTCTCCCCCCCAAACATACCATTTAAGCATTCCACAATTTGGCACCACTTTTTATACACTGAGGATTTTCAATGGTTGCTAAAGTGAAAGCAGATTGAAAATTCAAAAAGAGTAACACGCAAAGAATCGTCATGTAATAGGGGACATATACGCATTGGTTTTGACATTTTAAATCAACTGCAACTAACTTCACTTTAAAATCATTCATTCTCCCTGTTGTTCCCAGAATTTTGGTTTTAAATATTCTTTTTTTATGAGCAAATAATTTATTTTATTTGCCTTTATTATTGTAATTGAAGTTATGAAAACATTTTTTTTTATTGATTTGGGCTACTTTTTCGATTCCGATTTTAGGCTACAAATATTTCTTGACTTAGTTGTCAAACTTGTTCGAGACATGGCAATCCTAATTTGGAGCTGATTTAGGCCCATCCAAATATAAAAACTCATAAAAACCCATTATAACGACCACCCTAATGAACATATAGTATTCGATTCATTTTTTTGACTAATTTTGCCTAGAAATTAAGGGAAAGTCCTTAATTTTCGTTTTAGTTTATTTTAAACTTCAACATTAAATTGTTTCATTCCTGTCAAATAACAAGCAAACAGGAATGGTTTCAAGTAGTAAACCTCCAATCAAAATGTGTTCGGCTGTTCCACATTTGCGTCTAAGATAATCAAATAATTCTTCCAAATAGCAAAAAATTTCGAGTTCATTGAACTTGACGTCCTTTTATAATTTGGAAACTTTAATTTTTTCCCTTTTTTATTTGTCATTGTTCTTCTTGGGGAAATACTACTCCAGAGAATAAAGCTTAAATAAATTTCATTTTGCTCAACTGGATTTCTGGAATAAATACTGGAATAAAAGCTTTTCTTCCCATATTATCATAAAACTTGTTCAAAGCTTTAATTCATTCATAAAAAAAAGATTTCATGAGTCTGATAATTTTGTTTGAATCCATTTCATTTTAGTGCCTTTCTAACACTCTATGGATGTGGGTGATTGTTATGGGAAACATGAGCATATAGGAGTGCTTTTTAAGGTTCAGTTCGTAATTTCTGTTTTTCTTTTTAAGTTGCAACATAATTTTTTGCTAGAAGTAAACTGTCTTCAAAAAAAAGTTGTTTAAACTGATAGATGAAAGTCATCAATGGGAGAATGGGAGTATCAACCTACACAAATTTGTTTCATTAAAACTATTGAAGATATTTAGGAGCAGTTTTTATAAGAAGGTTTTTTGTATAATACAAATTCTATATACTACTGAAATAAATTAGCCAAGTAGAAGATTTAGCATTAAGAATTGGAATTGGACTTATTGACTTATTACTTCCATGATCTTAGAATAGAGGACAAGTTTTTGACACGTCACCATTGGAGGCAAGGAGGAATAATGGTTTGGAGAGCCATTTCGTACTAAGGGGCGTTCGATTTGGTTTTCGTTTCCAACAAAATGACGGGAGTTTCCTACAAAGCCCTTTTGCAATCAGCCTTCCCCGTTATGAAAGAACTGTTCGGACCTTTACAGTGGTTATTTAAACAAGACAATGCGACAATCTACAACGTACGAACATACGTACATAGGTACATACACAGGCATCTTTCTAAAACTGATGGATTCCGATTTTAAGGAGCTCGAAACGTGAGAATATGTCAAAATTCTCGATTAGACAAATCGGACCAATTGCAAAAACTTCCAATAGGAAGTTAAAAAAGTATTTTAAATCGAAATGAAGGGTTCAAAAAGAAGGGCAAAAAGCGGCTTTAGCCCAGTTGGGTTGATTCTCCGAATAATGATATAAATGATATATGTATTACTACAAAAAAGCTAAATTCAAACGGTAAAAAAACGGATGAAAGAATAAAATTATTTTGTCTAACACAAAGTACTTAATTATAATAAATATCAATTTATTTAAAATTCATTAATTATTTATTCTGATACACTGATATATTTACTAGTAAGTCGAAATAAACTTTCACGTTGGATTCGAAATTTTTAAAAATTTCTTATACAAGAACTTGACATGATAATTAAAAATCGGTTTGTAGCTAGACTAGACCCTGACTAAAAATCTTGAAATTTCGGATATTTTTTTTAATTTCTTCATTAAGGATAGATTAGACAAATATGCCTTTTAAGTTTTCTTTTTTATTTTTGGAGCCGAAAAGTAACTTAAAAAAAATTGTTTTTTTAATGAAGTTGGTCATTTAATACGATTTCCAAGTTCTTAGTGGAAAGAGCTGTACTACATTTGATAGTACTCATACAAAACTACAAGATATCATCATTAAATAAGTTAAAAAAAAAATTGACTCAAGTCGTCTTTTGCCCTACCCTTGAAATGTTATTTCAACTTGCTAGCTACATACTTTAAACAACTTAAAAAAAATTTAATTTCAAATAAACGTGACTACATCTGTAATTATATTAGATTTGTTAATTTTTCCTTTTCATAAAAGAATCATTTTATTCTTCTTTCTATTTTTATATGTCTCTTATTTCATTTAATCTTTGAAAGAGGAATCGTCATGGCTAATAATTTGATACATACAACAGTCAGGACTGGGATTTTCAATTACAAACGATTGCGTTTTTCTTCGAAATATGTACATATATGTATACTTATGTATGTGTGTTGTGTGTATAAAACACTTGCAATCATACGCTGCAATTTTCTTTGAAACAATTTTATTTTAAATTCTGTCTGTTGAAGACATTTTTTTAGTTAAGCTATACAACATACATACATACATAAATAAAAATAATAAAATCATCATAAATATATACATACCAAAGGATTTTTCCAACAATATTCTTTAAAAACATCATACCATAAGAACGCATAAACTAAATAGTTTACTCGAGGTATCCTTGTATTTGATATTTCTATTCTATTTAAACAGGAAAAGCAGTTCTCTAAAAAATGACAAAATTGATTAAATACTTGATAAAAAATTATTTAATTAAAAATGTAGAATTAAAGTGAAGTTTACTCAACATTAAAACTACCCCCTGGAAAAACAATCTAGTTTTTAACGAGGCCCTAGAGAGTTAAACGTTAATGCTAACAAGTGTTTAATTAGGATAACTATTGGAATTCTCTAGGGCCTCGCTTGTTATATATTTTTTTGCCTCAAGAAGCGAAAAAAAAATTGTTTAATATGAGATCCGATCTTGGGATCTTCTGATTACCAGTTCAATATGCTAACAACTAGGTTAACTCACAATACATTTATGCAATATTTAAAATGAAAAACGATATACTTAAATATTCCATACATAGTTTTTGTCTTTGTTATGTATGGAGTATTTGTAGTGGGATAAAAAGACCTACCAAACAAGTTTTTACAATCGAGGGCTTCATGAGTATTTGTCAAATTTTTTTTGTCCGGGGCCTTCCCAGGGCCTTGAATAAACTTGACCAAACAGATTTGTTTTTAAATATTACCTTATTAAGTGCAATTTTTGTTTTAATTTGTTGTTTAAATATATACCTGCAAATTGGAGAAGTTTTAAAAATATCAATACAAAAACAATTCATTTTTATTAAAAATAAAATGTGAAAATGTTCGGCACATAAAAAAAGTCAAAAATTGACAGAGATAGGGCCATTTAAACTTGTATTATTTCTTATCCTTTTTTACAATTCTTATCTTTTTAAAATCTGCCATGTCGAAGCAAAAAATAGGCCTTGTTAGTTTTTTATTAAAACGACTTTTTAAGCATGGTTTGAGCATGTCCTTAAGTTATCTTTGTTTCCAAAAACGTATTTTTAATTTAGTTCAAAAATAATGAAGCTTAGTTTTTTATAATTTTTTTTTTGTTTGGTTTTCGCTAAATTTTTCTGCTTACATTTTAAATACAATTTTTGAAACATTAATTTCGAACAAAAATATTATATAAATATATGAAAAAAAAAAAAATACCGAATCGAATTCCTGTCAGCAGCTATTTAAAACTAGCAAAAAAGTTATATTTTTTGTACATAATATTAAATTTTTAAACTTGAGGCTTGTCTGGCTGAAACTTTTAACCATCAAACTCGTCTAGTATTTTTTTTTCGTATATAAGGTGGCATGTATGTATTTATATATCAGAGTTAGGTTATAACAATTACTTTTGTAATTTATTTCAACTTTCACTTCAATTACATGCAATTAGTAATTAAATTTTTTCAATTAAAATTACTCACAATTGTAATTGATAAAAAAATATACCTCTCATTTTACTTTTAATTGTAATTGAAAAAAATTACTTATAAATTACATGAAACTGGAAATAGTAATGGGTTTTTGAAAGAAATTTAAGAAAAGCACTGTGCCAATTACATTTAAGGAAAATAGTAATCATTACAGATATTTAGATGAATACTTCTGTTACACTAGTGTAATTGAACTACAAGTAACTGACACTTTTATATCAAATGTAATTAGTAATTGACATTTTTCAATTACATTAAAAAGCAATTGAAGAAGTGTTCGGAAATTTCAATTACAAGTAATTGAAATTGAACTTTTTTTATTATTAGCTCCCAACTCTGGTATGTATATGAAAAAACGGGGTTTTGTATGGTAGATGTTTCGGTTCTGTCAATTTTTTTTTTTAAATTTTTGAAAAAATACGTGGTAAATAATGTTGTAATGAATACATTTCTCTGGCTTTCGAATGAATCGTCTGGCTAGCTTCTTTTGTCCACCAAACTCTTGAGGTATTTTTTACTTGCGATATAAATAGGTACTATGGGGCATGTTTTGGATTCATACAAACAAAATTTCGATATAACAATCAAACATGACAAATTACGATTATAGAGAACAGGAAAAAGTAGGTGGTACAATTCTGTGATTCTGTCTGTCTGTCTGTCCGTATATCGACATACAGTAGCCTAAACCACTGAAGCGATTTTCTTCAAATTTTGAACTTAAGGTTTTTTCTGTAACTCTCCGGAGATTTTTTTTTTGCTCAAAATATAACGGTATCTGCCCTACAACCGTAAATGAAAAGCTTATTAATCTCAAAAACGACTCTAACAATTCTGATAAAAAAATCAGTGTGTTATTGTAGGTATAATACACTATAAGAAAAAAATTTACAGAAAACCGTTATTAGCGGTACCTGCCAGGTAAGGTTTTTTTAAATTTTCAAACAAAGCTTTTTTTTAAATATTAATAATTTTGCATATCAACATTTTGGAAAAAAAAAAAATTTTGGATTTGTAAAAATATCAAATTTTTTTTTGAAAATTCAATATTTTTAAAACGATTTCATGATTCCTTAAGGTTTAAAAATGTATTTAAATATATACTCAAAATTGACATAGCTCAACTTGTTATCAAAATTTAATAAATAAAAAATTTAATTTTTAGAAAACCCCCTCAACGATTTAATTTTTTGTATGCATATATTTTTATTTTTTAAAGTAATCAAATAATATACTTGCTTTTGAGCTCCAAGCTTTTTAATTAGTTGTTTATACATTTTTCTTTTTCTTTTTTCTATAATAACTTTCATATTTTAAAATTTCTTAATTCCAAGCAACTTGAACATAAGACCAAGTACGTGCGATCAAGTCGTGCATTTTATTTTTCAGGTACAACAAATATAAGTTTTTATTTATTTAAAAAATCAGCATTGCAAAAGTAGATAGGTAGGTGCTAGTTTTTGCCATTATTTTCAATGTTAAAAAAAGAGGTGGCAATCCTTGAACTGCCGAAAACTTGATTAGTTATTATTTTTTGACTTATATGTCCTCGAATAAAGCATAAACAAAGTTTAAGCTGTGTATTTAACAAAATTCTCAAATTAGCCAATGCAATTTATTAATTTTTAAAAATTTTAGACTCGTCTGACAAACAAGATTATTCCCAAAATCAAAGTCTTGCAGTCCATAACGGGCAATGGACTCCAAGACATTCATTTTTGGAATAGCTTTTACTCATGTTTTTGACGCCTAAATTTCTTGTTTTGCTATCACTCACATCCAAAAATTGCTGTGATTTCTGGGTCTATAGAATCAAAAAAAAGTTGAGAATCTTTTTTAAACAGAATTTTAGTTTTCATAAACAGAATTTTGGGCAGAATTTTGAAATAAAGAATTTTGCACATACAGAACTTTGATATACAAAAATTTTGCATTTACAGAATTTTGAAATACAGAATTTTGGCCAAACAGAATTTTGACCCGACAGAAAATACAAAAAAAAACTGAGTTTTGACCATACAGAATTTTGAAAACCATTAATTTCTACCCGTTCCCCTTTCGACCACCAAACCAGTCTTGCTATATTTTGTTCATGCATAAGAAGATACATATAACCTAAATTATAAATAAATTTAAGGAAGCGGGTCGGAAATTTTTGTTTGGTCAAAATTCTGCTTTTCGTTGTAAATTCTGTCCGGTATGCATTTAGATAATTTAAAATCGATTCAATTATGTATGTATGTTCTTACCACGTTTAATTTAGTTCCATTACAAGAAATCTGTTTTTCAAAATTCTGTATTTAAAATTTTCAAATTTTAAAAAACCGAATTTTGAACAAACAGAATTTTGTAATACAGAATTTTGAAAAACACAATTTTGGTCATGCAGAATTTTGTACAACCAGAATTTTGAAAAACAGAATTCTGAGATGCAGAGACATGTAGGGTCTTCTGAGAACAGAAGACCCTACAGAATTTCGACCCCAACCTTAAATTAAAGCCTTGTAAGAGAATGATAATTTTGAATTTAACCTTGTATCTAGTAGGTTAGCCGTAGTGGCTGGCTCTGAATAAAAACAAATATATTAAAGCACAGAGGAATCTGCGTTAACCTTCAGTAAATTTAACATAATTGTGTTGCAATCCATAAAAGTCTCATTAACCTGTCATAACCCATGGATCCATATCGGTTTCAACTACTGATATCCATTTCGCTGAATATTCAATATTAATCTGTCTACCTTCAAATCAAAAGTTACTACCTAAACTGCATCACTTTACTTCCCTCACGAATATCCATATTAAAAAGAGCTGGGTCATAGATAACCCCAAAAGCATAACTTGCGAATTGTTTAGAAGTTGAAAATAAAAATGCTAACCAGAGAAACTGATTAAAAAAGTTAAAAAATATTTAAAATATTTTTAATAACAGCAAATTATCTAATATCAAACTATTCCGTAAGTTTTGCTATGCGCGCAAAAAGCGAATTTACTCTTTTTCGTGTGTATTTAATTTAAAAGTTGTTGGCTCATCATAAGTACTTGAAAAATAAAATATTATCGAAGTTAATTTTGAATGGGTGGCATAGAAAATTATGCTCGTTTATTTTCCACAGAAGCGTTTGTAAAAATACTTACGTTTTCTTTTTAGGCTATTGATTGTTATTTAAAAACAAGATAAGACGTTCATGGGTTTTTATTATAAAAATCATTAAATGGCTCATTGAAGGTGGAAAACCAGTGGAGTGCTATTAAACTAGAAGGTGTTTTTTTTATGATGGGCGGGTGCAAAAGCGCCCTTTTCTTTTTTTTGCATATAACTCGAAAACGAAACAAAATTTTGAGATAATGCTTAACACTTTTTTGTTTATTTTTTTACCAGCAGAGACAAGGGGGCGACTTTCCTTTACGACATCCTGATTTCGAAGTTGGTTTTTTTTTTAGGGGTAGGTAGGTATCTGAAAAGAAAATTTTTCAAATCTTAAGGTGAGGAAACCCCTTTAAATGCAATTAAAAAATGTTCAAACTTTTGAAAATCGGGTTTTTTGTTACCGAATTGCACTTTTTACACAAGGAATTTGGAAACGCAGATATCCTCATTGGATAGATTATCACTAGAAACACTAAATATCTCAATGTTAAGGATAGGCAACATTTTTAAGTATTTTTAATTAATTTAAGAACTTTTTGTTTAATGAAAATACATAATACTCCATTTCAATAACAAATCAAAGAAATGTCAAATGGTCTATTTAGTATTGCCAGATACGTATTTTGTTTCCCTTGTGTTTTTATGTTGGGAAATTTTGCGGGAAATTTAAAACTTGCTTATATAAATACAGTACTTGCATACAGCATTACTGCGTATAAAGAGCGAGGTATGCAACCCCCCTGCTTGGCCTCATTATAGGATTTGGGGTGGGGCAAGGTTTGGTGTATGCAAAGTTTCTTTTGCATTAAAAAAACATGGATTAAAAGAAAACATCCCAAAACCAAAGTGTACATCTGGCAGTACTTAGCATGCAATGACATTTGAGTCTTTATTTATTTTCCATGCATTTTGGATGGAAAAACTGAAAGTTTAAAAATTAATTAAACATACTTATAAATGTTTCTTCACGCTAAAATTGTGATATTTGGTATTTTTTAGTGAATATCTATCGAATGAGACCATCCGCGTATCAAAATTCGGGATGTCGTAAAGGAAAGTTGAAAGTTCCATCACCCAGAGACCTATATTTTTAAAGTATTTTGGAAAAGTAACAAAAACAGGTTTCCAAATTACTGAGTAGAACAGTTGGAGGTTGCTTATGAAGAAGACCGGCGGTCTCTTCTCGAGGTACTAGCGGATGAGCTAAAGAAGTAAGCGAGTCAGCAGGACTCTTACTTTTATCTTAACAAACTAACATCATTATCTATTTAACTTAACGTAACGTAACGTAGCTTAATATTATTGTCAGAAAAATGGGTTGTTAACTTGATGTAGAATTCTTCGAACTTAAATTCTTTTAAATAATAATGAAATTGATTTATCGGAATTAACACGTGAAACGAAAAGAACTGAGTCGATCTTAGGATTTAAAGAAATGTGTTCCGCTCTCACCTAGAGGTATTAGTTTTGATCGGATTGCTTCGCGCATCGAATCACTCGCGATTATTTTAGAGTAACTAGGAGAATGCCTAGAAGAAACTTTTTTTTTCGATATTTGTTCTTTTAAATTTTCTCGAAAAAGTTAATGGAAAGGGGTCTGAACTCGGCCATTTGGATTCGGAAAGTTTCTGAAAAACATCCAACAACTTGTTGAATGTAACGGGTGATTTTTTAAGAGGTTTAGAACTTAAAAAAAAAAAACACAAAAAATTCGAAAAAATTAATGAAATATTTATTTGAATCGATAGTTTGAACCTTGCAATTTAATGTTTAAAGATAATTTCATGCAAATGTTGACCGCGGCTGCGTCTCAGGTAGCCCATCCGCTGAGTCCAATTTTGGCATACTCTTTCACACATATCGGCCGGTATCTCACGAATGAATGCATGGATGTTGGCTTCCAGTGCGTCAATCGAAGCGGGCTTGTCCCTATAGACATTAGCCTTGACATACCCCCACAAAAAATAATCTAATGGTGTCAAATCGCACGATCTAGGCGGCCAATTGACCGGCCCGAAACGTGAAACTAACTGTTCACCAAACTCGCCTCGCAATTGCGCCATTGTTTCGCGTGCTGTGTGGCATGTGGCACCGTCTTGTTGAAACCACATATCATGCAAGTCAAGAACTTCCATTTCGGGCAAAAAAAAGTTTGTTATCATCGCTCGGTAGCGTTCACCCAAGGGCGGATCCAGACTTTGCCCCAGGGGGGGGTCACGTTTCTTAAAATTGCAATAAAGTATTGCACCCAAAAATAATTTTTACTTACGATATAAGGCAAGTTTTGTATTCGAGCAAAGTGGGTGGCAGAATTCTGTCTGGTTGTTTGTCTGTCTATTCCTTGACAGCCTACAGCTACAGCCTAAACCACTGAAGCGATTTTCTTCAAATTTTTAAATACATTTTTTTTTATTCTTCGGAGGAGATATTTTTTACCTTTTAAAATTATGGTACTTGCTATACAACCATTAAGAAAAAGCTTATTTATCTGAAAAACGGCTTCAACAAAATTGATAAAAAACAGTAGATTACTGTAGGTATGGTGAACATTCTGGAAAAAAAAATCCGAAAAACTGTTAATAACGATACCTACCATTTAAAGGTTTTTGAACTTCAATCAAAATTTGCATGCAAAAGCTCCTTAAAAATCTCAATAATATTGCATATCAAAATAAAAAAATAAATGTTGGCCTTTGAAGAAGATATTAATTTTTGTTTTGAAAATTCAATATTTCAAGAACGCGTCGATGAATTGTTTTGAAACTAGTTTATAAATATATTTTAAAATTAACGATTTTAATTTTTGTTGTGCTTATATTCATATTTCTTCAAGTTATCAAATTGGTTTTAGGCCTTAAGATATTTGAAAAGTTGTTAAACAATTAAAAGACCAATTTAAATGCCCTTATTTTATATATTTTTATATTCTTTATATATGTAATTACTGGCATTTTTTTTAAGTTCCTAATTACAGGCAACTTGAACATCAGAGCAAGTACCTGCAATACAGTCGTACATTTTATTTCCATTGAAAATATTTTTTTAAATAAATTAATTAATTAAGGAATTAAAGCCAGAACCGTCATACCACTAGATACTAAAAATATAGTTTAGGAAAAGTTTATTTTTGCCCTTAAAATTTTAACTCATTTACAATAAGATCGTATTTATTCTACAAGATCTGTTTTGATCTTTTGCCTGGCAACTAGAAGCTACTTTCGTTATACCTACCACTTTCCTTAATGATATCCCCCGAAAAAAATAAATTCATGAAACGTCAAAATTACAAACAAAAAACTTTGTATTTCCAAAATGGTGCACCCAAGTTAGTAGAGCGTAAGCAATTACAGTCTTGGGAAAACGAAGTAAAATGAGGTTGTTTTTCCATAAAAAAAAAGGCTTGCTATTACTCATTTCTTCGAGTTGCTCTATGCTTTAAGTTATATAGTGTGCTAGAAAATAAAAGTTGATCGCAATTAACAACTTAGTTGCCTAATGGTTGCTTGACCTTGATTTTGAGATTAAGTAAGCGATATGTCATTTAGGATATTTGCAAAGAATGTATGCGATCAGTAAGAAGGCCAAAAAGTTTAATTTTTTTTTAATTTGTTGAGTTGAAAATTTTGAATCTACTGTAAAAATTTTTCTAAGTACCGACCAATTTTTCGCACTTCACTGTAAGAAATTTGCACGATACCAAAATCTAAAATATCGAAACTGGATTATTTATAGATCTTGAAAAATGATATCTCACACTAAGTAGAAATAAAACATAGCATTCTCACCTTACAATCTTGCAAATGTCAACCAAAATCTCGAAAATTAAAATCTCGAATACCTGCTCAAAATTGAGTGGTCACATAATTAGCGGGATCTCAAATGCAAGTTTTTCATTTGCACGGTTTTGTAATTTGTGCCCAATTCAAAAGGCCGTTGATAAGGTCAACTAGCTACATACATTAATTGGTTGTGGATTTGTTCTAATGGGATTTTAAAGTTTTTTTTTTTTTAAAGTCATTCCAGGTCACAGAACAAAATTTGTAGGTACCTTATTAAGGTTATCTTCAGAAACAAATATTTCTTTTCAAAGGTCACTAAATTGTTATTAAAGGTCACCTAGATTCATTGGTGACACACATTTTTTAAATGAATGTTCAAAGTTTGTTCATGGTTCAGTATTACTTTATGAAAATTCTATGTCTGAAAAGTTATCTACTATTACTACCTGCCCTTAAATGACCAGTAACCTTTCGAAGAGTACATATACGGGATGCCATGAAATTTGTCATCTGATTACCGTGCAGTGTCAGAAATGTTCACAAAATCATCAAATCAATTTCAAATTATTTTTACGGTAAAACAAAAAGTAGAGTTCTGTATTATTCTTGAAATGAAAACTTTTATTTTTTTTCTGGCAGAAGAATTATTTTTTCAACTTTTCACGAACGATGTACATATCGTCGGCTTTCTGTCAAAACCTACCAAGTCCTTAAATGACATTTTAATGTACTTTTAGTCAACAATAATTACTGAATTCGAATATCAATGTCTAGTAACTGTGTCATGGTTTCTTTTGGCTCTATCAACCAGTTTTAAAACCTTTCACTATCTCAAAATTCCATTTTATTACCTTTTAAATCGGTGTTTTGTGTCTTCTAACCAATTTTTTAAATTTGAAATTTGTTTTGACAGAAAGCCCACGATAGGAGTTGATGTTTAATGCTTGGAATGCAAACTCTAGAGTCAAGGCGTAGAATGTTTAGTGTTTCATTTGTTCGTGACATTATCTGAAATGATATTGATTCTGCAGATTTAATTTCTTTAATAAATATCTACGCACCAAGTAGAACTTTGAGAATAAGGGACCTTATTTTAGAAATACCCCATTCTTCAAATTATGGGCAGCGAGAGCCAATTTCTCATTGTTGTAAAATTTTCAATTTTTATTATGAAAATTTGGATTTGTTCTTAACGAGATATCAGTTCAAGACACTTGTTTTAAATTTACTTTAAGATTCTTAGTAAAAGTATGTTTTTTTGTTTGCAATTTATTTGGAACAATCACTTTAAAAAGTTCTTTAATGTACTATACCAAATTTTTAATACTGTATCATTTTATGCTATATATATCATGTTATGTTATATTGTATTATATTTTATTATATTAAATCATTGTATATATCATATTATATTAAGCTATAAAGCGAAATCTGTTGATGAACGATCGTAGATTGAAATAAATAAATAAATACATATGTATTTTATACTTTGATTTTTGTGTTCTAACTCTTTAAATACGCACGTTCAATTAAAATAAATTTGAAGGCGGATTATATCCTTTGAGCAGTGAAATTTTTTGTTTATGATTGAATTCATCGGTCTAATATTTTATATCTGGGAAAAGCCCCAGGGGGGGGTCATGACCCCTATGACCCCCCCCTTGTATCCGCCAATGCGTTCACCATTGACAGTAACGCTGCGATTCGCATCATCTTTGAAGAAATATGGCCCAATAATGCCGCCGGCCCACAAACCGCACCAAACAGTGGCTTTTTCGGGATGCATTGGTAGCTGTTGCAATGCTTCTGGCTGATCTTCACTCCAAATGCGGCAATTATGCTTATTTACGTACCCATTCAACCAAAAATTAGCCTAATCGCTGAACACAATTTTTCGATAAAAAAGCGGATCCTCAGCTTTCCAAGAGCCCATTCACCAAAAATTCGGCGTTGTGGTAGGTCGGCTGGCTTTAGTTCTTGCACCAGCTGTATCTTAAAAGGCTTTACGCCCAAATTCTTCCGCAAAATTTTCCACGTAGTGCTGTAACAAAGGCCTAACTGCTGGGAACGGCGCCGAATCGACATTTCGCGGTCTTCTGTCACACTAGCTGATACGGCCGCAATATTTTCTTCACTACGCACAGTACGTAAACGTGTTGGTGGTTTAATGTCCAACAAAGTAAATTTGGTGCGAAATTTGGTCACAATCTTCCGAATAGACTGCTCAGAAGGTCGAGAATGCCGACCATAAAATGGAAGCAGCGCGCGATGAACATTTCGAACCGAGCACGAATTTTTATAGTAAAATTCAATAATTTGCAAGCGTTGTTCATTTGTAAGACGATCCATGGTTAAATTGCAAACCAAACTGAAGCTGTTTGACAGTGACACAAGGTACTAAACACACGTCAGCTGTCAAAACCAGTGTTGCCAAAACCAAACCAGCTAAAAAATCACCCGTTATAATACCTTTTTTTATCAACATTAGCCCCGCCTAGCAAGCACTTACGACAAATAAACTCGCCTGGCACTGTTTTTCCAGAGGGGTTGACAATTATTTGAAATTTTGAAGAATCAAATTGAAAAAATAATTATGTACTCGAAACACCTACTTTAAAAACTTTGAGCTCGGCACCAACAACTCGTCTGGCACTATTTTTATGTTCAAGAAGGTTTAATTTGACATATGTTCAAAAACCGGCTTTGTAAGAGTAAGTGTGTTGATTTTGAAAATTATTTTTAATCTTGGAAAAAAAAAAAATATGTATATGGCAACCCTTATTATTATTATTTTTGACTTAAATGGTTTAGAATGAATCATACACCCAGTTTGAGAGTATAATCTTAAAATTTTCTCAAAATAGCCAAAAATGCTATATACTTAACTCTTAAAACTTAAAATCAGCATTGTTTTAGATACAGTTTCTCGGTGGATTTTTATCCAAAACTTTTTTTTGAATAGTCCATTTTAAAGGAAATTTTATCGTCTTTCTTTTATATGCTGCAATGCCTATACCTATTTCTGCTGGTAAAAATGTTATATGTAAAAAAAGTAAAAAAAAAATGTGATTTTCCCTTTTCTTGCAATGATTTTTTTAAACTAACAATTTTTTTTTCCAAAATCTATTTCGATGGTAATTTTTTAAATTAAAAAAAAAAAAGATTTTGTACATTATCTCCAAATAAAAACCCATGAGCGCCTTACTTCCTTATTGCACTGTTTATAAGCACATAATCAATATCCTTTTTAACAAGTAACATAAAGCTGCGTTTTTTTAAAAGCTTTGATTTCCCATTTCCGCATCTTAACTAGTCTCATATATATTTTTATTTTGTTTTAGATGATGAGAAAGCAGGTACTCTGGATATTTTGCTAAGCAATGCTTATTGCCGTTCGCAACGTTTTCTCTCCAAACAAATGGCCCAACTGCGACCAGAATTGACTATGTCAATGTTTTCTGGTAAGAAAAAAAAAAAATGGCAAAATACAATCTCTTCTTACTTATGCTATTATTTTTCATTGCTTGCAGAAATAACCCATCGTTTTCAAACAGCAAGGGAAGAAGTCCGGGCTTTGCTCCTGCAATGCCTTTTACCTTGGCTTCAAAATATGGAATTAGTGGCAACAACGGTTCCGCCCGCAACGCCTTTGTCATACATCATGGTAGGTTATCCTTTGCATAATCCGTTTTTGATGTAGCGTGTAAATTGTTTATTTTTTCATAACATGTTTTTTTTTGTCTTTCTTTCTCTTATGTCCTTGCTGCATTCAGTATTTCCCAGATTCTGGAACACGTGGCCGACGAGAAGGTACTGGCTCAACAGAGGCTACAGAGATGATATTGAATAATCTTTTTTACATTACTGCAAAGGTAAGTCCTTGAGTCATTATTGTTAAAAAAAAAAAAATGCCTGGCGATGGGTTTCAGTTTTAATGTTTTTCTTGTATATTATGCTTTAAATGTAAATCCATTCAGTCCAATTGAATATACATATCTATAATTCCAAGGATGCCACTTACTATCGGCGGGAGAATTTTGTTTTGTTGGTTCGGTGCAAAGGAAATTTAATATTTCTGAAATCTTAATTAAATCTTAAAATCTATATAAATAAGTAAATAAAAATAAAAATGTGCCAAACTATTTATTAAGTGAGTAACAGTAAAGTATAGTTTTTGTTTTGTTTTCAATAATTAGTTTTTTGACCATTTCGGGCTTAGGGCTGGTTACACTTAAACCTCCTATCAGAAAATCAGGAAAATAACAGTTTTGAACCGTCATCAGACCAAGGCTCTATATATCAACATACAACTTCATGCATTTTTAATAAATTCCTTAATACCCAAAACAAAAGATGTGCGTGATCTTAGCACCGCCGTTTTAGATGTTAAAAAAAAGTTGTGCTGTATTGTGCTCAATTTGTGCCGTAAATATTAAAAAAAAATTGCAAATAAGTAAATTTTTTAATTTTTTAATTATTTTTATTTTTAAATATCGTCATAGCTAAAAAATTAATGTTGTAATGTTTTGTGCTCAATTTGTGCTGTCATATTCAGAAAAGATAACAAAAAATTTGCAAACTTGAAACTTTTACGGACAAAAAACAGTTTTGCAAAGCTTGAAGTTGGCACCGCCCTCTTCGATTTTCAAAAAATAAAAGTTGTGCGGCTTTTAATATCTTTAGAATATGGCAGCACAAAGTGAGCACAATTTTAATTTTTTAAAAAATTGCAAAATTTGAAAAAAATTGATCGGTAAAATTAGTATATTTGCGAATTTTTTGAAAACAAAAATATATAAATACGGCACAATGGTGGTGCTAACTTCACGCTACAGCCCTTCGTTAAGTTTTGTTTTGGACATAGTATGCAATTGCAATTATGCTGTTTTTTTTGTCTTAGTACCATTTTTTTGAGCATAAAGCAGCACCTTTTTTTTAAAACAATTTTTTTAAAAATATCGCAAAAATTTCATTCGTGAGATTTGCATTCAAATTTGCATTCCAAAATATTTACGACACAAACCAGCACAATTTATTTTTTAGAAAATGGTGGTGCTAACTTTACGCTAAATAAACGGGTACCCTCTAAAAACGAAACTCTTGGTGCGATTTTTTAAAAATACTGCATATGGCAGCAAATGTTGGGCACATTACAGCAAACTTTTTTTTTTGAAAATCAAAAATAGCGGTTCTAGATGCACGAACATAAATAAAAGTCTGGCAGGTTCTTTTTTGAGCCTTTGGTTGAGGCTGGTCGGTTTAAAACACGGTTTCCTTCTTTTATGTAAGGGCCATTACAATCTCATTGCACTTAAAATAAAAATAGGAAATGATGCTCTGCGATTTTTAATAAGTGTTAAGGATTTTTTTTTCATGATCCGATTAATGGTAACACGGTTTTACGGTAACACTTAATCACGGCAACACCGTAACACGGTAAAACGATATCACGATAACACGGTAACACAAACTCGGTAACATGGTAACACGGTATCACGGTAATAGGGTAACACGGTTACATGGTTACTCGGTTACACAGTTACACGGTTACACGGTAATAGTTAACACGGTGACAAGTTATCACGGTAACCCGAAAACACGGAAAACGGTAACACGGTAACACGGTAACACGTTAACACGTTAACACTGGAAACAGGGTACACGGTGACACGGTTAAACGGATACTCGGCTACACGGTTACAAGGTAACACCGCACCGTAACACGGTTACACGCCTAAGAGCTGTTTGTGGCTTCATAATATTATGGCTACATTTCTTACATCAAATATTGTATGGCGGACCGTATGTAGCGCGTCAAGCTTTTATAAGTGGCCCACCAGGCTATTTATCTAATTTAATTTATTGTTTTAGAAATTTATCCTTCCCGTATAAAAAGGAGGGCGAAACACACCCTTTTATGTTTTTTTCTGTTGATACTCGTATGACTTAAATTATTTTATAAATAGTATTAATTATCAATTATCAATGTTTCCATTCTCTTTATTTATTTCCTTTAAAAAAACAGTGTTTCTTATATGAAAATAAATTTGAAAGAAATTTGTCAACCCGTTTTTGAAATATCGAATTTTGAAAAAAAAAAAAATTTTGAAACTTTTTTAAAAAATTCAAAAACTTTTTTTTTCGAAAATTTTGATATGAAGTATCATTTAATACTATATAAAATTTGTATATTTAAATTTGTATTTAAATCTACTTCAAAGAAAAAAAAAACACGTTCTATCACAGGTACTAATAGTTGCTAGTTGCAAAATTGTATAACTTTTTGTAGTAGATTGTATAAATTTTAGTATATGGAAAAAGTTTAATCAAAATCGTAGGAGTCGTTTTTTCAGAAAAAAAGTACCGTTATTTTTAAAAATGTTTTAGAGAGTACTAAAAAACTCTTAAGTATTGAGATTTAAAAAAATCGATCATATCGTTTTAGAAATTCAAAATACAAAAAATATTTTTTTAAAATTTAAGTACACAAAAATATTTTAAGTTTTTGGAAGCCTCTGTTAAAATCAGTCATACTGTTTTGAAGAAAATCGAAAATTAATTAAAATGGTTCTTTGGGAGGTACAATTTATAACCATTTTTTGAAAAATGGTTAACCACTCAAAGGAAGCCTTTACTAAAAATAATATATTGATTTTTTTTAAGAAAACTTGTCAAGCCGTTTTTGAGAAAAAAACGCTTACGTAAAATTGCTAAAAAAATGTTTGGCAAGTACCGTTATTTTTAGTTCTAAAAAAATGAAAAAAATGTGTGGGCATAATCACCAAAAACCACTATTTGAAGAAAATCGATTGGGCCGTTTAGGCTGTAGACGAACAGATAGGCAGACAGATAGACAGACGAACAGACAGACAGAATTGTTCCACCCACTTATTTGGTGTTCTCTATCATCGAAAGTCATGTTTGATTGTTATCTCAATTTTTTCTTTTGCACGAATCCAAAACTTGCCTTATAACCTATATCGCAAATAAAAAAGTTGCGCCGTATCGTGGTCAACTTGTGCCCTGTTGTGCCGTAAAAAAAATATGGTCATTATTAAAACGTGAAGGTTGTGCTGTTTTGGGCTCTATTTGTACTGCTATATTGCGAAGAGAGACAAAAATTCGCATATTTGTAACTTTTACGGCTAAAAAACTGTTTTGCGAAGCGTGAAGTTAGCACCGTTATTTTCGATTTTCAAAGAAAATAAAAGTTGTGCTGCTTTTAAACTCTTCAGAATATGGCAGCACAAAGTGAGCATAAAACAGCACAACTTTAACTTTTTATAAAATTGCAAAATTTCAAAAAATTTGATCCGTAAAATTTTCATATTTACGATTTTTTTAAAAATAAAAATATAAATACGGAAGGCAGTACAAGCCAGCACAACTTTTTTTAAAAGAAATTTTTGAATTTCGCAAAATTTGATTCGGAAAATTTGCATATTAGCGAATTTTTTAAAAATATTGACGGCACAAGCCAGAACAAGTTGAGCACAGCACAATTTCTTTTCGAAAATCGAAAATGACGGTGCTTACTTTACGCTAAATAATGGGACCCTCTTAAACCTCTTAAAACCAAACCCTTTCCTTTAGTACGATTTTTTTAAATACGGTACATGACAGCACATGTTAGGCACATAACAGCAAAACTTTTTTTCGAAAATAGCAATGGCGGTGCTAGTTTCACGCACAAAACAAAAGTCTGGCAGGTTTTTTTTGAGCCGTTGGTGGTCGGTTTAGAACACGATTTCCTCATTTTCTTAAGACTTTTATTTTCATGATCCGATTAACGGTAACACGGTTACACGGTAACACGGTTACATGAAAACACGGCAACATGGTAACACGTTTACACGATTGCACGGTTACACGGCTTTACGGTTATACGGTTACCCGGTTACCCGGTTACCCGGTTACATGGTAACACCGTACTGCGCTACTGGCCCAGACCAAGTTCTGAGCAATCAATAGTTTCCCATTCAGACACGATGCAAGTCACCCAAAGAGTAAAAATTTAGATGTTTAAATTAAACAAAATAATTACTTATTTGAAAGACATCATGCGTTTTATAGATTATATACAAGTTTTAGTTAAATTGATTGCGTTAACATGAGCATCAATCGTAAGTAACTATAGAAACTGTATGATTTAATTTTGTCTCGTTTTCCAAATGATTACTTTCTTTTGAAGAAGTATAAAACGTTTTACCATCAGAGACAAAGTTTTCAAACAAAAGAGGTAGAATTTCATTTCAAAATATTGAAAACTAAATTCCCAGTTCGAAGGAGTGTGAATGTTGATACTTTTTTGTTTGTTTCTCCTTTAAAGCTCTCACCAAATTGTATAGTAAAAGGCAGAGGATTTAGAATTTTTAGAGAGAAATTGTTTGATTTTCTAAGTCGAAAATATTTTTCCACGAATACATGGTGATTTGATTAACAAAAATATACCTAATTGCACAACATTTTAACTCTGCGAAAATTTATTTATGTTTTTTCTTTTCATTTTTCAAAATAAATTGCAAATAATCAAAAAGGTAAGTTCTAGGTAGTACTCGTATATACATTCCCACCTCCTAACAAAAAAACAAAATATATCTTTTGAATATTTTTAAATTAACTTGAATAAAAATTTAAGGTAATTTTTAGGATATGCTCGAAACGACAAAACAAAGCTCTCCAACTTTGTCGGAATTGTTTCAAAGTAAAAAGTGTTATTATTCTGAGATATTTCTCTTTATTAATTTCTAACTTTACATGCATGAGAAATTGTGTTTTTTATTGTTTCCGTTTTATCTGTAAATTCTATTTTTTTTCTGGGCTATTTTCAAAAAACAAGAGATTCAACTGCTATGCAATGAAATTTGGCAGTTGTGTGCCTTTAACTTTCCCCCAATAAATAAGCTTCTGCAGATATAATTGCCAAACAATAAGAATTACTCTATATTCTAGAATCTAGAGAACGCTTTGTTGTTCCAACAACAAACACCTTTAGAATATCCCAAATACCAATTGCAAACAAGAGGCCCCACACAATAAAATGTTGGAATTTAATTAAGGGTTACATTTATAGAAAACAAACGCTTTTGGTAAGCAAATTATGTGCAATTTATAGAGAAATTTGTGTAAAAGCAGCAGGTGTGCACCTCACCTTGGAATTAAGTGAAGGTTATAAGGACGCAAGCAGCAATGCTGTTATGCCTTTGTGTTCTATAGTTGCGTTTTGGAGATTCAAATGACAGTGAAATTTCATTAAGAGCAAAGCGATATTTGTATGTACAATGGCAGGTAATAGAAATATTAGTGTTAGAGATTTCACTGCCTCAACTGATTAAAATCGAAATATTAAATGCCAAGCTGCAGTTATATTTGTTTTCATTATTGTAAACTGTTTTATAAGCAAGCACCTATGAACATATATATTGTTAGTGGAAGAAAAAAAGAAAAACCTTCACAAGTCATTAAATACATGTTTTCTATTAACAAACGCAATTTTGTACAAGAAAGAAAAACTAAATCATTTGGAAAAAAACAAAGATTTATTTGGCGGGAGTTTTTATAAGAGGGTTATTGTTCATAGTTTTGATCTATTTGCTCCTTTAGTCTTAAAAACTGACACACTTATGCCTAATTTCATGTACGAATTTCTTGCTGTCAGAATAATTGTCCCCTCATCCATAATAGGTGTGTTCCTTAAATTCTTCGCATCATTTGACGGCGTGCACATTGGAGTGAAAAACTGTTTTTTTTTTGACGTTGCAGTATTCACATCTTGCTCCCACTTCTTCAGTGAAGGAAGATGTAAATACTGAAACGTTTTTCAGTCCAATGTAAACACCGTCTTTCGGACTAAATGTCTTATTGTGACAAGTGGGAATGAAATCCTCTCAGAGAGAAGAAAAATTGTCAAAATGTCGGGACGGATTTGGGCACTTATCTGCATCACGTCAAAAGAAATATTTGACTAGAGCTGCCGTAGTGCAACCATAAGTCAATCAATTTCTTTTATAAAATCACTGTACAAAAAATTGAATGTTAAGTAAAAAGAAACGTACATGTATAAAAATGATTTAATAATGATTAGAAGTAAAAACAAAAATAATATAATTTACAGTGCCTTGGCGCTGCAAGTTTAATTAGTTGTCGGTATCCATCGATTGCAAATAATGCGTCTTAGAAGGGTACAACAGCATCTAACTGATGAGCCCTACTCTTGGACCTGGGTAAAACGCATCGGGACTAAAGGTCGCAAAATCTTTATTATGAATAAAAATGAGTAAACTTAAACAAAGAAATATTCTTTGAGTAAATCATGAAACATCAATTTGTTAAAAAACTACAATAAACAAGAGTTACACAAATTTTCCATTACTAAATTTTCTTCTTCGGAAAAAGATTTGCCTTAGTGACATATGCATTTTAAGAAAATTATTTGCTTGATAAAAAGATAAATAAATTAATAAATTATGCACATCTACTCGTACCAAAAACAAAACAAAAAAAGTAACACTTGGGTAACCCTAGCTATTTGTATTCTGTTTGGTTATTTAACTTCAAACAGACATTTTTTCAAATCTGACATACGAACACTTGACATCCAGTAGAAAACAGCCACAAAAAATTTCTCGGACCAAATCTGGCAAGTGGGGGGAGTATTTTCCGCTTTTTTGTAATTTTACTCGTAATTTGTAATCACTTAAACTTTCTCAAGGTCACGCAAGGTCACGTGTGATTTCCAAAAAAATGGATACCATCCGAAAGATCTTTCGATAGTGATAAAAGGTCAACTATTTTAGTAATTGGTCAGTCATAGTTTTTTTTTCAATGAATATTTAAAATATGAATTTAATATCAATACAGTCCACAAAAACAAAAACAAAATGATAATTCGTTTGTTTTTTCTTCTTTTTTATTAAAGTTCGTCTCAAGGTCACAAAAAAACTTGACACCTTACTTGGGTCATTTAAAAAAAGTATGCAACTTTAAAGGCCACTTTACGGTCATAAAAGGTCAGCTATTTTCAGTAATTGGTCACCCATAAAATTTTTTTATTGATTTTTTTATGAATTAAAAAAAAATCAAAGTCTTACCGATTTTTGGTACCTCATTTGTGACAAATTTGTAAAAAAAATGTTTACCATATGAAAGATTTCTAGATCTTAAGAGAAAAGGTCTGCTAGCTTCAGTTCGGTTAACTATAGTCTTTTGTTAACGAATTAAAAAAAAAATCAAGGTCATAGCGATTCCAATTTTTCAATTTGCAAAGGATCAAAAAAAAATTATAGCAGAGATGAAATTATACCAATAAAAGATGCGTTTTTTTGCATGTCCTTATGGACTTTGGCGAAAAAGAAACGACATCGGGATGTTCCATAATTTTTCTTGGCCACCATTTTGTATTAAACTATCCTACCGACAAACATTTTGACATTTCTATATAAATTATCGATAACATAACTACAATAGTAGTCTGGCAATGCCGTTTTTATCTGGACATAGCAAACTCTAAATGCACTAAGTTGTTGATGTATTTGACGTAAATTGCTTTGTTTTGTTGTCATTTTTTTCCGACAGTATTATTTTGAGATGCAAAAAAAAAACACAGCTAAAATGACAAAACAAAATTCAGGTTTAAGTCGTTTTCCATCATACATCCAAAAAAATGAAAAATTTTCTTATTGAATCTGAATTTACCAAACGGATTATGACGTTATCTGGAAATAAATTTTTCCTGGTTTTCAGATTACTAAAATTATTAATCAATGCATCAATTTTATTTAAAAATATACAAATAGGTAGGTACATTGGTACAGGTTTTTTAGAATAATTTTTTACGTTAAAGTTTTCATCAGAAAAACTTGTTTTCTCATAGCTAATCAAGAAAAAAATTGATATTGATTTTATGAGTTTGTTAAAATAGATCTGAAAAAAATGTTTTAAGAAATGAAGACATTGAATTTCAATTCATTTATTCTTTGAGCAATTTTTAAATTTTTACGGTTTTAAAAAGAAAATTTTTGACCCTTGTCAAAAAAATATATTTATTTTGTACACACTTAAAAACCATGGAGAAAGTTATCTTTAATTTACACATATTTAACACATGTTTAAAATTTCGAAGACCGTTGTTGGTCTGCATTCAATTTTTTGAATCCGCGGTCAATTCTGATAACATTTCGTGCTTTCGAGCCAAGCTAACTCGAATTACCTCAATCTTTGATCGATTCATAAGAAAATTATCTCATCTCAACCAGTATCTACTATTTTGAAACATCAAATAAGAAAAACTTGTAATGCAAACTGTCGCTAAAAACTGTCTTCGAATGTCGAAAAATATGAGAGATATGTAGAATTTTCAATTAACCATCTCCATAACTCATAATTATATATTTTCTTAAGCGTGTCCAAGAAAATTCATACAATATATTCTAGGTGCAAACGAGGCACCACCATATCAAATTTAAAATTAGGAGTGGGTCAAAATCCTTATTTGAAAAGTCAGTTTTTAAAAATTTGTTTTTTTCAATGAAAATATGTGTGATTTTTCCTTTGTTAAAATTCTCCTTTTTTTAAATTCTACCTTTATAAATTCTGTAATATAAAATTATAATCCATAAAATCCTGTTTATTCCGTTTTTTTCTCAAATAACCCATATTTAAAAACAAAAATAAATAAAACAAAAATAATTTTTCAACTCGGACGTATTGTGAAAATTATGTAACCAGAATTTGGAAATTCAGAATTTCGAAAGTAAAATTTTGCAAAACGAATTTTGAACGTGCCAAAATTTCGACCCAACTCCTTAAAATCTATTAAAAAAAATTTGTGGTATGACCCCCCCTCCCCTAAGAAGTGAAGGTGTATACGCCGGTGACCTGACCTTGCGTGAACTTTAGAAACTTAAAGCCTTGATTCCAAGTTATCTAGGGTGGACCAAATTTCTAGAACAAGTTGACCTTTTCTGACCAATTAGGTGGTATTTTTTTAATCTAAATTTCCCATATATGAAATGCCAAAGGTACAGAGTCCATAAGTTTGTGAAATTTGCTCCCTTAATTTCCTAAAAAAAAAAACAATTCTTATACCGAATCCGACAAATCACGAAAAATGTACAGTCTTTGCTTTGCTGGGGATGTGTCAGTTCATCCAGCATATTTTTCCGGATTCAAATAAGCGTTTCATCTTAAATTTTGCTGATTAACAACAACATCTGTTGAAGTCTGATTACGAAACCTAGATGTTGTTTTATATAGCCTAGCTCAGGCATTGGTGAAACTTCATCGAACCTAATGCCATTTTTAATAACTAATTATTTTGTAATGCCTTTGGAGTGCCAACATACAGGCTGTTTTCGAAAACGTCTAACCGAATTCAATTTGACAGTCAAAGTATCGTACTTTTTTTAACATTCGCATTAGTCCTGCTCGCACAAAATCGGTTTGATTAACGTCATTCAATTTACGAGCATTTGATGTTAACGAACAGACTCTCTGGCTTTTCAATTGTTTTCGAACAGTTTAGCTTTAGCAAGCAGCATTATTGAAGACAATGCTAATGCATTAAAATTTGTATTCGCGTTTTCGAACAGAAGACTTTTGCATTTTGCGTCAAAGAACATTCGTTTGACTTTTTCACAGAACCAGAATCGGCCCCCTGGGTGAAATGTATTGAACTAAAAGTTGCAATAAAATTTCATTTGAATTTCTTTCATGAAAAATTTAATACTACGTTTTCATTAGGCCAAATGAGGTAATTTCGTTGAAAATTTCCAAATTCGAAACGAAATCATCTCATTTTCCATACAAATTTACATTTCCAAAGATAATTTCAGCCAAATTTGCACGAAATTAAGTCAAAACCTATTGAACGCACTCAATTGGCTGCAGTTTGAAGAGCTCCGAAAAGATTTGTTTAAAAATGTCAAAGCTCAATGAAAGTAAAAAAAAAAAACAACAACAAAAGTGTTTAAAAGAAAAGCTGTTAAACGAAACCAAGTTACAAATAAAATAAACAAAAATACTTTTTCTTTGATTTGTGAAATTACCTCATTTCGGCTCTAAAGAAAACGTAGTATAAACTTAACGAAACTATCTCAACTTTTATATTCACTTTTTTACTGAATTATTTATCGACACTTTTTGGTTTGTTGTTGTTTACCAAGGGAAATTTTTTGTGCTAGCTATATCTTTTTCAATAAAACACCTGAAATCATCCACATTTCGAAGTGAGATAATTTCAACCAAATTTGCACGAAATTAGTTTGGAAATTAAGTCAAAACCTAATGAACACACCCAATTGACCACATATTGAGGAACTCTGGAATTGTTTTGTATAAAAATGTCAAAGTTTAATGCAAGTAAAAAAAAAAAAACAAAAAAAGCGATTAACAGCCAGTTGAAATTCAAAAATGAAATGAGCTGTCAAACGAAATAACCAAATTACAAATGTAAACACTTTTTGTCTTATTTTCTAAATTACCCCATTTCAGCTTAAAAACGTAGTATAAGGCTAATCTGATGATGTATGATGACCTAAGAAACAAAATCATACAATATTTTTAAATTTCCATTGCAATCTGATCCGATAATACAACAGTATGACAGTGGTTCATTCATATTAAATCATATAGCAGTGCTGCCAAAGACATTAAAATTCATGCTTGTGATGTTTTATGTGAGAAATAGGAACCCAAAACAATGCTTGCATATTATAATTGCTGTTATACGATTCCAACTGCCCGATAAAGTTGTCGAAAATTGAACTTTTATCTTTTTAATAAAGCCAATAACATATGTTTGGGTTTTATTTGATTTTAAAGTTATCTATCACACAAGTATAAATATACAAGAAAAATGATTCTTAACTCCGACTTTTTGCATTCAATTTTATGATTTTTTTTAATTTCGAATTCATTTTTACTAATTACAGTTTTCTGACTTGCATCCACGAGACATAGAAGAACTGTGGGGTACCTTATGTCAGTTCTGGCCAAATAATTTGAAAGTTATTCTGCGATATTTGGTTATAATGTCTGGAATGGCACCAACTGAACTACTTCCATATGTAAGTAATAATTTCTTTAAGTGCACAATTATATTTCCTATACAAAATTAACTCATAAATCCAATTGGTCCATATACCTATTCTTACCCTTCTTATGCCCTATTATATAATGAACTAAAATTATTTAAAATTTTAATTGAAATTTACTCTCATTAAACAATATTTGCTTGCAGGCAAAACGGGTAGCACTATATCTTGCCAGAACTTGTGCCGATCGATTGTTAGATGAACTAATGGCTGAACTCCAAACTGTGGAAACTCTTAATTGTTTGATTGAGCGAACAGAAACACCACCATTTTATCGACTAACGAGCATGAGAAAGGCTTCAAGTCATTCAGATGGTAAATAATTGTTGTTTAATTGTAGGCTTATCACTTAAATCGTAATTAATTTCAAATACCTATACCTATACATTACCAAGAATAATTTTGGCAATTTAGAATTTCAGTTGTTTGAAGTTTTTTAATAACATTTCTTTTATTTGTTAATTAATTATTTATAATCGTGTTGCTTTGTATACCTTTACATATTTAAATGTCCTGAAGCCGTTTTAAATGAAAAAAAAAAAAAAAAATATGGAAGAGAATTTATATTTTAAGAATTTTTTTTTAACATAATCTTTTTGTAATATTATGATTGTGTGTTTATTTAAAAAAAGGGCAAGCGGCGGGAATAAATGACTCACGAATTCAGGATCTAACTGTGGAAAAAGGAACTATTCATACCAAACGGCACAGTGGGGAGGATCCCATTAAAACAGGGTGAGTTCAAATTGATTTTGTTTGCTTTAAATTTTCTATTGTGTTTCTTAGTAAGATATAAAATACACAAAAAACCCCAATGTTTAAACTAATTTTTAAATATGCAAGTCACACCTTTAAAATGGAAGAAACACAAAACTTCTAAAAATTCTTTCAGTATATTTTGACTGCAATTCAATTACATTGCCTCTTAGGAATTGCCTCCCGATGTAATATTTTGAAAACTTTAAGAAACTTTCTCAATTCTCAAAAAACGTTTTCAAGAAAAGAACCAAGAAAATATTTAGCTTTTAAAATAGTCTCAAGTATTGCTGATTTTTTAAAATATAAATCGCAAAGCTGTGAAAAAATAAAATAAAATGAACAGCCTTATTGTGAGTTTCGCCCCAAATATATTTTACCTTAAAAATTTTGTTCATGGAGCACCAGGGTCTAGTGACTTAGAACTCTCAACCATTCCTGTGTGCGTGTTGTTGGCAGGGATAGAGGGGACCTTCAATTTTTTACCGAATCCGAAGCACTTATTCATGACAAGTATACTCTGGTAGGATTTGTTAGTTCCTCGCAAATTTCTCAAAAATTATTAACTTCAAAAAAATTAATTTGAAAAACGAAATAACAAAATGGATTGTTAGCTTTCTTTCGTTGATTTAAAATGTTTTGTTTTGCAAGTCAATTTTTCACAGATTGCTCCCCTGTTGTTGGGCAGGGATAGTGTTTTCCTTCCATACGATTTTTTTCTTAGAATATACCCAAGAATCATGCCCTAAAATATTCACTTATTACCGGACACCCTTTATAAACAAATATTTAGCGCTAAGTTTATTTAATTTTTTAATTTTAACTTTTTGGTCAGACACAAAAAAATTATTTAAATTGGATTCCTGTTTCACCCTGTGAAGAAAGCTTCATTTTGAAGAATGTGTAGCAGCAAACCCTTTGTAAAAATAACCCTTTTTTACACAAAAATAAATGGAAATTTATTTATTTATACTATGCAATTGTTGATTTGGCCCCTCTTTTATGTTTTCGGGGGTGCTGAATCCGAATCTGAAATTTGCGACTTAAATCTTTGAGAAATCGTTGGCCTTCGCCTCAAACTACGTAATTCCAAAAATCCAGTCAATTTGCATTTTTGAAGCACTTTTTGCAAACTTTTGCATGTTGCGTCACGAAATTTTAATTGCCAACCTTAGATTCAGATTTAGCACCCTAGTAAATAAAGGGTTTTTCAACAGGGACTCTACAAAAGTAGAGCGACAGGGACAGCAAACGACGCCATATTTCTTGCCGCTCTTTTGTCATTTCTCTTCAGTAAGGTTTGCCATTTCATGATGGAAAGATATACGAGCCAACAACGAGTAGAAATTATTAAAATTTACTACCGAAATTCGGAGTCAGTGGCCTCAACGTTAAGAGCGCTACGTCCAATTTATGGTCGTCATAATCGTCCTAGCAGATCAACAATTGAGTGTCTAGTGGAAAAATTTGAATCCACAGGCACAGTACAAAATGTTCCCGTGCCAGTGAGACAAAGAAGTGCCCGTAGTATCGAGAATATTGCTGCCGCTGAGGCTTCAGTTGCAGAAAGCCCAAATGTGTCTCTCACACGTCGTTCTCAAGCGTTGGGCATCTCTGTGACGTCGTTGTGGCGAATTTTGCGAAAAGATCTTGGCCTACATCCTTACAAGATTAAATTAACGCAAGAACTGAAGCCGCTTGACCACCAAAAGCGTCGTATGTTCGTGAATTGGGCTGAGCAACAACTTGAAAATAAATCGGATTTTCATCGAAAAATCATCTTCAGCGATGAGGCTCTTTTCTGGCTGAATGGCTTCGTCAATAAATAAAATATGCGGTGTTGGCCAGGCAGCAATGCACACGTACTATGAGTCATCATTGCATCACGACAAAAATTACGGTTTGGTGTGGTTTATGGGCCGGCGGCGTCATTGGGCCGTACTTCTTCCGTGATGATCAAGACCGGCACGTTACTGTGAATGGAGATCGCTACCGTTCAATGATAACCGAATATTTTTGACCCAAATTGGATGATATGGACTTGGAGGACATGTGGTTCTTACAGGACGGCGGCGGCGCCACAAGCCACTTAGCGAATGTCACAATCAATTTATTGGAAACCAAGTTTGGAGAACGTGTTATCTCACGAAATGGTCCAGTCGCTTGGCCGCCTCGTTCGTGCGATATGACGCCGTTAGACTATTTCCTGTGAGGCTACGTCAAGTCTGTGGTTTATGCCAACAAGCCAGCGACGATTGATGAAATTCGTACGAATATCGAACGTAAAATTGCAGCAATATCGGCCGATGTATGCTTGAAAATCTTCGAAAATTGGGTTCAGCGTCTGGACTTCTGCAAGCGTGCCCGTGGTGGCCATGCAAAAGAAATTGAGTTCCATCATAATGGCATCGAACGTACTTTCACAGGCATAAAGAATTTCATTTATATCCAAAACCTTTTTCGTTTTATTTAAAAAAAAACTTTTGTAGTGCTCTTATTGAAAAACCCGATATGTATAAAACAGGGGAAAAATCAAAATTACTCCACAATTTGCTCGCTATGTGGCTTTGATTGACTGGATTTTTTGACTTACGTAGTTTCAGATGAAGGCAAACGATTTTTCAAAGATGAAGGTTGTATTTGAAAAATTCAAAAAGAATTTTTGAAAAAAATTACCTCGTAAAAAAATATTACCCCAAATTTGCATCTCAAAGTGGTGACATGCTAAAGGAATTTCAAGGCTCAAACTCAGCGCTTCAAAGACCATCAGACAAGTACATCTTGTTTCATATTAAAGGCAAAAATTCACATTTTCACATAAGCTAGCTACTTAGTGTTTTCCAATGGATTTTCAAAAACAGTAAAAATACATTAATTTTCAACCAGCGCTTGAGTCCAAACTTTGTCGCAGAAAAAAAGCCTTAAACAGGATTCAACACCCGCGAAAACATAAAAGACGCCCAAAAAAAATCCACAATTTGCTCGCTAACAGCCTTTTTGAGCAGAAATTGACTCCACTCCTAGTCTAGTCATAAATACTGATATACGCAAAAATTAATATTAAACTATAATACGCTGATATTTGGAAAAATTTTAGTATACATTTATTGGTAACTTTTAGCTACATTTTATAGAAAGATGTCATTCGAAATGGCTACCATTTTTTATAAGTATATATTATATCGTTGTCTTTTCTAAACGGTTCTTCAACGGTAGATATTTCATTACCAGTGAAGAGATTTTCTTTTTTTGACCATTTTTTGCGTAATGGCGGCGTATCAGGGATTTCGATTGTGGTTGAGATTCTGCTTCTGTGCGACTGAGAGCAGGTGTCAAGTGTGTCTTTTTGTGCATTAAGTCTGAAATCTTCTTTTATGTTACAAAATATTGATTTTTGGGAAACATTCATTTTCTGAAACAATATTTTCTGTTTCGTTCACCGATTTTCTTGTGATTTAGCGTTTACGGCTTTTAGAGTGGAACGACCGGATCTTTGGTAGTCACGCACTCCATCAGCGTCCTTGAACAACTTCACCAAATGGGACTTGTGAACGCAAATTTCAACAATACGGTTTTCGATATGATCTTAGGTCATGATTGTTAGTGACTGAATACAAAAATTATTTCAAAAAAATAATATACCTACATAACGCCAAATTTGCATCAAGAACCCATTTTTCTTCAAATCTTTGGATTCGATTATCTAAAAAACGTGACGTGATACAGCAATTTTGAGGCCAGATTCGAATGCAGAAACATAAAAACCACCAGAAAATTATATCTTGGTCAAAAATTCAAAATTTTGTCACACATAGTAATTAATAAGAGTGTTTTCGAAAACAGTAAAAATACGTGAATTTTCAACCAAAAAAATCTTAAACACATATTTGTTGAAAATTAAAAATTTACATAAGTGAAAAACTAAAAAAATTCATTTTTGTATTTTTTTACGATAACTTGGTCACGAAAATTAGTCGTAAACCTCAGATTTGGATTCAGCACTCCGAAAACTACCCCACAATTATCTTGCTAAGGGCCCTTTTGAGCACAGATTGAATGGACTTTAAAATATCTTAAAAACTAAAAACCAGTTCTGAAATCGAATTAGAATCCAGGATAGCAAAAACCTTTAAGAAATATAATTTGTTTCGGAGTACAGACAACGGAACAATTTTGTTAACCTCTGCTATTTATAAAAACAAAAAAACTATCCAAATCATTTTCCCAAAAACATGAAACAAATTTTATTTTTTCGTAATCAGCTCAGCAAAATATACAAAAATATAAACAATTCATAAAAAAACCATTACGATTTCAAAAATGTCAACAAAGCTCCTTGTCCATTGCAATCTTTGTTCTTTCACACGTAAAATACTTTTGACTTACCTTTCCTTTCTGTATAAAAAATAAAACAACTTTCAAATGCTGGAAATAAAACAGTCATCATCTACCTACTCCAACAATTTTGAAGTACATATACATATATACATACTGTGAAAATACCTCTGGTCTCCGGACTTTTCCGGCTCCTTAGTCTTGAAAATAAATATAAACAAAGTTAACTTGAAGAATTTAAATAAACTCGTAAATTTCAACTTTCGTTTAGAACTTGCAAATCAGACAGTGGAATTCGAGTCTTCAGTCAATCCAGCCGTCCGCCTAGGGGTGCAGATAAAATACGTGCAGCATCTGGTCCTTCAATAATGCCACGACCAGAAGACATTCTAATCAACGATCCAGAGGTAAGAAAATGAAATGAACAACCCCTTCTTTGTTATTTTCTCTTTTTTGTTTGAACATAATGAAAAATACTTATTATAGTTGCGACAGGAGGAAAATGTCGAACTACGTTCTGAAGCACCAGCAGCACCTCATCCCCTTCCTATGCCGGAATACGGTGGCTATTTTGCACCACTTACCCAATTCCTGCCAGACGTCAGTTTGCCGATAAGTGGTTTTCATCGGTTAGTGCAAATTTTATACAAGCCAATGAGTCTTTATAATTATTCTTCATTATTTAAAATTAGATGTAACGTAGCTGTTATGCTTCTCGCTGACATTGTGGTTGATGGAATTCCAGGCGTGGATTGGACACTTCATTTGCCTCTTATGTTGCATATTTTATTTCTAGGACTAGATCACAATCGTGTTATTGTACGTGAACATTGTAAACAATTGTGTATTAATCTATTGGTAAGCTCTATTATATTGTTTAACTTTAATTTAGTTTATTAAAATATTTTTTTTTTTTCAAAAGATTGTATTAGCAGAGCATAACGACCATTTGACAGTAGCTAGAATACTGTTAAATAGTGAAACTTCAAAGCTGGAACTTGGATTATCCGGTCCGTCATTGCCTGTTATAAGTAATAATTTTACAGGTAAGTTTAAATAATAATTCTATTTCAGCTGAACGTAGTAAATTTAAAAAAAACAAGAACCTTGTGTTATATTGGAATCAACGCCATCTAGATTATTGATAAAGAATCATCTCCAAACGTCCGTTTTTGCTTGCTGCAATATTAAGCTTTAGGAGTTTTAGGTTCAAAATTCAAAGCTAAGATTGTAAAAGTTCCGTTGCTTTAGAGCTGGCCATGAAGTGAAGACTAATTTAAAATTTTACAACTGTGTTAGATAAAGATAAAAGATAAAGATAAGATAAACAATAACTTTTATATTTTTCTCCTTAATGACTTCGACCAAATACAAAATTTCATTAACTATTTCCACTCTCAATCATTTAGTGGTATTGTATGAAATTTAAGTGCGTACAGCATCTGCAAACAAAGTGCATAAGCACCCTAGTTACAAATTTTGTCAATGACTGAATTATAAAAAAGAAACTTTAATGTCCTTCATTTGTTTTATCATATTTTACTTTTTTTCAAACAGCTTTGTTATTTTTAACTGTCCTTTGTTTCAAAAGTACACATTGAAGCGAAACTGCTACTGCTGCTGTTGATGTTCTTGATGAATGAGTACCAAGGGTTTGTTTATCGATTGGGAGTTTTTACTTCATGAATAAATTTCCATCACAATTGCATCGAGTTTTATGCGACTCCACAGGATACTCTCGTTCTCGATAAATACAAAAACTTGCGTGGGATCCTCATTGATGACCAAGCAGCTAGTAGCTACAAGTTTCTTTTTACTTAGAAAATGTTTATTGAGAATTTTTTACTTAATTTCACGATGTGAAGGACATGAAATATAAGTTTTTAGTCGAAATCGTTCGTTTTTTCAACTTTCGGGTGGCTTTTGCTGTAAAATAAAATGAAAAGTTTTATAAATATAAGTTTTAAATTATGCTCCCTCTAACATGACAAAACAAAATAAAACGAAATTCTAGTTTAAGACTTGAACACAAAAGTTGATTTGATCTCATAGTATTCAAAAACCATATAGGAATACAAAAATGGAAAGAAAATCAGCCTTATCACTGGCTCCGTCGTAATAGATTCGTACTACGAATCCCGCAAAAAATATACATAAAAGCCAAAAAATTGTTACGTTATTCGGGATTTCGAAGCAATATTTCTAATATAACGGGAGCTATTAGTCTTTCTGTTCTGCATTCTAAGTACGAATCTATTAAGACGGAGCCTGTAATGTAAGGCTGAATAGCAACAACAAATTAGGTTTGCTTCGTAGTTTCGTTTTTACAAGGACCCCGTCTAAAAGTTACAAATTTAGTCGAATTTGCATTCGGGTTCGACTTTGTGAAGCAAAAGGAATTCAATAAGCAATGGAACGCTATACTAAAGATCGTGGAACATTCGTCACGATGTTTTTGACGAAAAATGAGTGATTTTGGTACAAAGTGCATTTCCAGCTCATCTTTCTGGCCGTGACTGCAACAACACAGTACTAATAAAGTTCTAAAAGACCCCACATCTCTCGTTTGGTAAAAAATATTGCTGCCGTCGATAATGATATAGTGGAGGCTCCATCAATATTGAACAGCCAACAAATTGTTGGACAAAAACACGTGTGACTATTCCACGTTCTTCAGGAGTGCGTTCTATTTTCCTAATTCGCACAAATTCAAATTCGGTTTGCTTTAAAAAAAAAATTCCGAACCGTGTTGACTTTTAACTCCATTAGCAAAATATATACATAGATGGTACCTTCCCATAGGGTTTTTCATTATGACTCACCCTGAGCCAACCTTCGTTTTTTCATTTACATATTAGTTATTTTTGTTTTCCTTCTTTCAAACATTATTTACCTTCTTCATTTTTTTTTAGAATTAAACCAAGAATTTGACAGTTATTTGTTTGGTCCTTGTAATATACCAAATGCAACAATTCATCAGAATTTAAATAATTCCACACAACCTTTACAAATTAATCCCAACACATCTGAAAATTCAGAAGTTCCACTTGTAATAACTGATGAAAATGCACCACCCCAGCCAGGACCGACAATGCCGATAGCACATGTTATAAAAAGTTTACTTAAATTTTTGTCCCAAGAAAGTTGTCAGCCACTGTGGAATTATGAAGACATTAATGCTAAAGGTAATTTTTAAATATAAAATATTCTTAATTTATGACCTTGCATCAAAACAACTTTTTTTTTCAAAATTTCGTAGTTTGGTCCATCAAGTCGGCAGAGCAATTATCATCGTTCTTGAAGCATATGGTAAAAGTGTTTGCAGATAGCTATCCACAAGCTCGTATAGCAGAACGTTGGGCACAAACTGCACTACAACTGGGACTTAGCTGTTCATCACGGCACTATGCAGGAAGATGTTTACAAATTTTTCGCGCTCTAAATGTACCAATAAATTCTCGAATGCTATCAGATATACTGTCGCGTTTGGTTGAAACTGTAGCCGAACAAGGGGAAGATATGCAGGGCTATGTCACGGAGCTATTGTTGACTTTAGAAGCTGCAGTCGATAGTCTTGATTCGGATTTCAGGCCTTTGGATGTTATGAAAGATATTTTCAAAAGCACACCAAATCTCAATAACAAAGATGGCGGTCCGAATTCAGTTCTTGCCGGGAAAAAGTCACCATCTGGTGCTACACCTCAATCGCCGAACTTTTCAATGCCAAGTCATGCTCGCAGCACAAGTTATTCTGTGTCTTATTGTACTCGCAAAACCACCAACTCTCCATGTGATAAACAAGGTATGTACTTACTTTACAAAAACTTAACTATTTACCTTCATTTTAATCCTTTAGTTGAACTTCGAAATCGAGGAGCATCAGGAATCGATATGGAGCGTAATGTTTCAAAATTTGGTTCTGCACTTTCACGTTCGCGAAGTGCACAAAGTTTAAAAATGCTCGGCGACACTGCAACTCAGGTTCGATATTTTTATTTTTCAACTTAATAATTTTTTTACGTGTATCATTGTTCACAGGACGACAAGATGACTATACTAGCACAACTATTTTGGTTATCTGTTTCGTTGCTAGAGAGCGACTATGAATATGAGTTTCTTCTGGCCCTTCGACTGTTGACTAGAGTCTTGCATCGTCTTCCACTTGATAGACCAGATGCCAGAGACAAAGTTGAGAAGCTTCAACAGCAATTAAAATGGACTGGTTATCCTGGGGTGCATGCGCTTCTACTTAAAGCAAGAAAACAAATATCTATTAAATGTATTTTAAATTGATAATATTGATTTTGTATCCTTAGGGTTGCACACACACTACAACCTACGAACCGACCATAACTCTGCTATCCCAACTCCCTCCACTTTTGAATTTGCCAGTTTGCGATCCAACCCAAAGTTGTGCTTTTCCCATGAATGTCATCTCACTGCTACCATATATGCTGCTTCACTATGAAGATGCCAACGAAATTTGTATTCGAAGTGCAGAAAACATTGCTCAAGTTTCTTCAGAGCTCGGAGCCAAACTGGAAAATCTAGGAACAGTAATGACTTTGTATAGTAGAAAAACATTTTGCAAAGAGTCATTTCAATGGACGAAGTGTGTTGTAAAGTATCTATACGATACATATGCACATATGGGACTCCATATGTTGGCTTTTCTCATTGAAGTGCTGGAGAAAGGTCCTCAACAGATTCAAGTGCCAGTGTTGAATGTTATACATTGTATGTTGCATCATGTGGACCTATCTGCACCTCAGGCTCAGACAATAAATGCTGATTTATTGAGAGCAATTGGAAAATACCTCGATGTAAGTACATACACATAAAATGAAATAAGGTATTATTTATAATTTATTTTAAATTAAATTTGAAACATTTCGTTGAATGTTTTTTTTTAAATTGAAATAGAAAAAAAATTTACAAAATGTTTATACTATTTTTTATTGCTGTTTTTGAACAATCAGATATGTATAGTGTATCAAATAGATCCTAGTATTATACTATTTAATTTAATTTGATTTGATTTTATAGATTTTATGTGAATTTCAATTATTAAATGATTGTACTTAGAATTGTTAAATATAGAAAAAATGTGTCAAAGCAAAAATTAGTAACATGTTATAAGGGATAAAGTGAAGTATTTTAACATTTGTTAAAAACCTCTGTGTCGAGCTAAAATCGATTGTTGTTGATATTCCATTTAATGCTATTAGATTAAATTTATGTAAAAGAAATGGGGCGAGCTTAGGGCAACCCTAAATTTTAAAAATTCACAGAATTTGCTTGTCAGGGTGAGTTCAGATTTATTAAAAAAACCCAGACTGACTTCAAAGTTTAACGTAAACATAAACTATTTTTGAGAAACAAATTTTCAGAATGTCACACATTTTGATGATTTTTGAGGGAAGCAACTTGCCTAACAATTTTCTAATGGTTTGGTGGCAACTTTTGGTAACAATTTTTATTCGCTACATATCTGACTTACACGTGGCATTTGACACACCAAACAATTTTTGTCCAAAGCCATTTCTAAGGCAGCACTCTCTTCTGCATAAAAACTAAGAATTTTTGAAGTGTGGACATACATTGGGCCAAAATTGCTGACAAATAGTAACAGTTGGGATTTTTAGTAATGTTTGTCTTACTTTTATACTTATCTGGCTACCAATTCATTAAGGGTTGCAGTCTGAGACACAGCGGTCTATCATCTTCTACGATCCCGAGCGTGCTACTTTCAGTCATCAAGCTTTCTGGCATTCTCGATGTCTTGGTTGCGTCTTCTTCGTTCCCTCGCACCTGTGGGTTGGATTCATAGACAAAGACTCTTAATAATATTTAATAAGTGTCAGTAAGATTGCTACCCTTAAAATAGTCTGTCATTAGTTTTGCGTTAAAACGTTAAAAAGAAACGGTTAAAAGTTAGAATATTTAAAATAAAAATTAATAAGTAAATGAAAAAAAATATTGCTGTTCAATCAACATTACCTAAATTTATTTTCACTACAATAGTTATTATATTTTGAAAAGGCAAAAACTGCTTTATGAGTTTGCCTTAAATCTGTTTGTTGAAATCCATAATAAATACATAAATAGATTTATGAATACTAATTATACATATTTCTTTACAGACGGCCAATTGGAAAGAATCATTAAAGATTTTAAAACTTATTGTGACGAGAAGTTCAAGTCTTCAAGTAGTACCACCCACAGAAGGTGCTAGTCCTGGATTATCATTTAGTTTCTATGGAGCTTATCCAGATTCAGAAATGTTTTGTAAAAAAGAACTCGCCGGTAGAACAATGGAATTTACATTCGATGTATCACAAACTCCTCTTATCGGAAGAAGAATCCTGTTGAAATCAGAAGAACCATCAATGTCATCTCATGCCACAACCACAACTTTAATCAATAATACATCATCAGTTATGTCAGTGCAACAAAATAAAAATGGCCAAGGCAATTATTCGCATTTGCCTCATGTTGGAACACCAAATTCTCCAAGACGAAGTGCTAGTTTATCACCAGCAGACTCAGCTCCATTAAGTGGATGGAAGCGACCGTGGATGTCACAGGGTCGAGTTCGTGAGTGTTTGGTTAATCTGCTCACGACATGTGGCCAAAGAGTTGGTCTCCCCAAGAGTCCTTCGGTAAGTCAATATTTTCATCTTATTCGTCTAAGTCCTTTCGTATATACCAAATGCATGCATTCTCCGAATGCCAATGCAAGAAACCTCCCTCCCCCATATCCTTTTTTATAGCTTTTTTTTGTTGTTATTATATAACCTAATCATCCATGAGCGTGCATGTCCTCACTCGTGTGTTTCCCATCATCGTGAGTGAAAAAACGAGTCACTCTTTCAACATCCTAGTTACCTTAAATTGTTGATAGAGATATTTTTATTTTCTCATTTCGTTTCATGCTCGTCCTTTCCTCCCTTTAAAAAATATCTTTAGGATGATTTCATTAACTCTATATGCTCCAAGGTAATAATCCAAGTATCTCTCATCTTTCATTTTTTGTTACTTTTACTTTTCATTGTAGTATAGCTATAGCTAGCTTAGCTATATATATAATGTAGGAACAGTGTGTTTGTTGATTTTGTTTTTGTTTTGTGTGGGGTATGTTATATAAAATATATTTTAGCGTATTTGAAGGGATGTTGGTTGCAATAGAAATATCCTTCATATCTTGTGTGTGTCCTTGCCAAAACAGTGGCAACCTTGTATCTACTTTGTATATTATTTTCAGTTGTCCCAATATGAAAATTTATTTATTTATTATTATTTAAGTTGACATATTCTTCCAAAAATATGTCTATAGGTATATACGAACAACTCAATTCAATTTCGGTTAGAGATTACTATACTGATAAGCTTAGAAGACATTAAGATATGCATAGACATTTATATAGACTTTTTGTCGTGCTACAAATTGCTCTGTTAGTAATGAGGATGAAAAAAGAGGTTAAAAAGATAGATAACGATTCAGTAGGAGTTTTAATTCCCCACATCATTTGAGTCCTCTTTGATCATTTTAAAAGCCCAAGAATTCAGTAATTGATGTTAAACTCCACCAATACTCAAAAAATTAGTGTAAAGACTTATATTGGGACAATAAAAATTAACTTGAATTTTTTTTAGCTTTCAAGATTATTGTAGCTTATAAGGAGACTCAAAGATTTTTTTTTTTAAATTTAAAACTTAAACTCAAAAATTCAGATACTATATTTTGACTGTTGAACATACAAGTTGTGTCTTTCATTGTTGTTGAACTAAAACACACTTGTGGAAGATTATTTATTGAGTTACACAAATATAAAGGGTGTAAATAACCATTTGTAGCCACAATTTGTGGTTTGTTTGTCTTTAAAAGTTATTTAAGGATGCACATGATGTGAAATGATGTGCCTTATTGGTTTTATATTCCCATATTAATTACTTTTCTTATGCTGAACCTGATATATTACGTATACATACAAACATATGTATCTAGGTATAGGATATATGTGGAAAAGTTAAAAGAAAAATAGAATTGAATAAATTAAAATTGATGTTGTGGTCTTTATATATTTAAATAAAATGAATAACTAGTTCGCACGTACTCTTATTTGCTCTTAAAGTTCAAGTTGTTTAAGAGATAGTAGATGGTATATTATGTATAGTTAATTATTCAAAACCAAAAATAAAAGTTTTAATTGATTTAAAAATTTCAAAATGATTTTAAGATGAAGATGGGGCCATTTGATTTTTTTAAAATTAATATGAATTTATCCATTCATACAAATGAAGTACAGTTTGCGAAATATCAATTTAAATCAGTGCCACCTTGATCTTTAGACTCTCTAGACACTACACATTGCGTTACCGACGCCATATATGATAAGTTCAATCTTAATGCAGGTTTCTTTGTTTTTCAATTATCGCTGCGGCTAGCATAAAATGAAATAAAATAAGTTGTGTTAGTTCTACTATTTTTTGTATATTTAAAGATTATTAGTACGTCCAGCACTCGAAACTTGAGAGATAATAACATTATTTAGCAATAAATGCTGTTTTTGGCGTAGAGAAAAACTTATACCTTGTTAGCATGGAGATTTGAATCCGAATTGAATCAGGATTTAGGTCAATATAGACCAGGACCCATGTTCTGTAACTATCGCTTCGATAAAATTCGTCGAGAAACGATGGAAACCGAAAGAAATTGTATGCGTTTTGTTTCATATTTCAACGTTTCTTGATGAGTTTTATCGAAGCGATAGTTACAGAACATGGGTCCTGGATCGGAAATTCGATCCGGATTGAATCCGATCCTTCGATCTACTGAACGTGGTATGAGCTACTTATTATTATTTTCTGCAGCACTGAACGCTGCCATCAGACATTCTAGTTATTTTTCCAGTCAGTGCTGGAAAATTGGTTGGCCACTTTACCTCCGCCAGTTTACCTCGAGAGCAGGTCTGGTGGTGTGAAATGTGACGTAAAACTACCTATTTTTTCGCTTAAAGGGTGCTTCTCTCGGATTGCGGAAATTTACTCTGAAAGCCTAGTTTACAGTTCCCGTGCACAAAAAAAAAACTATGCAAATATTCTGAAATGCTTAATTGTTTGTTTGCATGATTCGTTTACAGTTTCATGCAAAAAAAATATTGCTGTAATGAAAGGTAATGCAAAACACCGGCAATTGTTTTGCATGCGATAAAAAGGGTGGTGAATACATTTTTGGAATGTAAACCGAGCATCAAAAAAAAAAAAAAAATATATATCAAGAAATTACCCATTTTATGTCAGTTCATTTGCTATTTCGTCCCTGTATATATTTTAAGGTTTGTTCGATTTGTTAAAATATTTTTTCCTGGGAAGATTTAACAAGATTTATTTCTTACCAATCAAGATTTACGAAATAAATTCGTATTGTTAGTCTTTGAAATTCGTGGTTTACCTTATTAAATTTCAGATAGGTTAAAATATAGTGTTAAGCCGTTCTGCAACACTAAAATCGGCAAGTACCAGTGTGGCTTCCGACCAGGCGGATCGACCATAGACTAACCTTACACTCTCGGGCAAATCCTCGAAATTTACCAACGAAATTCAAGCAGAGACTCACCATCCATTCTAATTCTCAATAAATTCGACAAAAATTTTACTTCAAAAACATGAACGCTCCTATTTCCTATAACCTAATACATTTCTAGTATATCTATTGAACGATCCTATATATTTATACATAACTTAAGCCCAAAGAAGCCTTAATGGTTTATTTGTTTTCACAAAGCAACCAAAAGCTAACAAAGCTTTTTTAGTTTATTTTTTATTCTGTAGATTACTTGGTACGAGTCAAATAATACCGCAAGCGTTTTCATTCGAATTCAACAATAATTAACTCTCTTTGAATAAAAAATATTTCATAAAACATGAAACTATAGATAGTATAAAGTGAAAGCATTTTAGAAGATTGTAATTGGAAATTTGGACCTTTGATTATTTTTTTTTGGATATAGTGGTTTGTTTGTTTTTTTGTTATGTAAACAAATATAATAATTGATGGAATTTTCACTTAACCTTTGAGGTTGTTAACAGTGAATTTTTATTTACAATGCTAAATCTTTTTATTTAATCTAAGTTCTTTAGATTAAATAAAAACCTTTGTGGTAAGAACAAAAATATGTTTCGTCAAAGAAAAATGCTCGTGGTGTAAGTGATTTATTTATTCATTGTCAACTAGATTTTGCACAAAAAAAAATCAGAATGAGACAGTTTTATGCAAAAGCACACACAAATATTGCCAAACGCAATTTTTTCCTCAAAAGAATGTCAGTGACATTTTTTTGCACGAACAAATTATTAGGGGTTTGTTCACTAGGTAATTCAATCAGAATAAGAGTCACAATGACGTTTGGATAATTTTAACCAATTTGGTTAATTTTACGCAACAAAATCCTTTGATTAGTTTAACCAAATTGTGTAAATCATTTCCCAAACAAAGTTTGACAGTTCATTAACCAAAAGATAAGCTTATCCAATTTGTAAACTTATCTAGGGTTTTACGAAGTTGCATGAATATCCTTATGAACTAATAACTGCCAGTAAAATAAAATAACAACTTTTTTACGAAAATAAAGACTTTTAGAAAATGTTCTATTTTGCAATAATAGGTTCCTTTTTTACATTTTGTATTGTTTGAAACAATTTTAGAAAACTAATAAAGTAAGGTTGTTTTTTTCTTATAAATAAACACCTTTAAATACATACATTAGAAAGTTAAGGCCACTTTACACGATAATATAAGTCATATGACCTGTCATTGTATTTTCTGTATGATTTCTCATATGAGCTGTCATTTCAAGTCAAGTCATACGGCTATAATTTTTTTATGTTTACACGTCTTTACTTCGCATTTGATTTTTCCTATGGTTATCTGTCAAAACCAAAATAAAAGAAAAAAAAATAAATTTTTGTGGAGCAAAACTACTTTTTATGAATTATCCATTGTTGTTTTCATTCAAAATAAATTTTTTTTGTAGAAATATTTTTATTTTCAATCCTCTGAATTCACTACTTTCCATGAAATTTAAAAAACTCGTTTGACCTTCAAATGGAATTAGTTGCAGTTTTAATTTCAAAAAAGTCATATGCTTTTTGCTTTTGAGAAGTCATATGAGATATACAGCGTGTTCAGAAGATATGGTATGAATTTTTTGACAGGTCATACGAGAAGTCATATGACTTCTATAATCGTGCAAAGTGGCCTTTAGCAACTTTGATGTTTTTCTAGAGATGATTATTAAAAAATTGAGCCCAAACTTAAACGTTTTTCTAGTTGTATTTATGAACTATGAAATAATGTAAATATAAAATATGTTTTCCACTTCAAATCCCCTCTTGATCCTGAGCAGTTTTGAGAAATTTTCCAAAAGAGGTTACCGAAATGTTAAAATAAAATTAGAATAAAAATTAAAAAAGTAACTCGACGTTTTCTAGTTTAAATGACATTGTAGCAGAGACCTGATTATGGAATACGCGGCGAATCGTTTTAGGTGGCGAAAATGAAATTTGGTATTACTGCTTTCGCTTTCGCCTCTATCGTTTTGAATTCGACCAATTATCTAAAACGAAAGCGAATTTGAAATGTCATAATTTGTTTTATATTCGACATCAATTATTTGGCGGATTGTGAATGTTTCGATAGCCGAGAGATATTTTGTTGTGTATTTAATGAAATAAAACAATGTGAGTTGAGTTTTATGTCAATTATATACATTAATTTGCAAAAAAAAGTTATGAAAAATAATTAATAATAATTTAATCAAATTTAAGGAGCCAAAAACAGAAACACTCAAATCAGGAACAGTTTGTGGTCCTAGTTGACTTCCTGAAAGAAAATGAGGGCATCGCAAGAGGAGCACTTAATACGTCCGAGTACAAATATAAAACATGTGAACTGTGGGATAGTATTACTGTAGTTTTAAATAGTCATGGGCCTCCTACAAGAAATGCTGACGGCTGGAGAAAAGTATAATCATGTTCATTTTGCGTCTTCTTACTCACATAACTTTTTTTTTTTAAAGGTATGGAAAGATTTTAAATTTAATATCAAGAAGAAGCTTCGTCAAAACACTAAATGTATTCGCAGAACAGGTGGTCCAAATAAGCAGCACGTTTCTTAATAATTTTCTGGATATCTGCAACCCCGAAGATTCATCTGTTTCCTCTCTTTCGGCATAAATAAATACCATAATTGAATCCATAATTGTTTATTCCTTAATTTAGATTTCAATATAACCGAATCAACAAATCAAAATTATTTTAATAAACAAAAATCGTGGAAGCCTAAATGTCAAATCACTGGAATATTGGAAGCAATATTTTCGACTCGCTTCGAATTCCTTAATAAAACAATTCGAAGCGAGTCGAAAAGAATATATCGAATTCAAAACGATTCGCCGCGTATTCCATAATCAGGCCTCAGAAATATGTACGGACTTAACAAGCGCTATTATCATTTTCCCATTTCTCTCAAAATTAAATTTTTAAAAATAATGACTCACGAATCGCACCCATAGGTAGACGAAAATATTTTCAAGACATCAAACTCCTTCTTTTTCAAAAAAGTATAAGAAAATAACAAAACCCGATGTAGAAAGTTGGTACGATCTATTTCTAAATTAATAACGTGCCCATAATATTTCGTTACGTGCCACCATTGGCACGAGTGTAATTGGTTCGCCATCGCTGACCTATACTATAATCTTCTATCGGAAATGACTGTCTGTAGAATTTGTCTGAAATCTTCAAGGAGCCCAATATTAGGTTTGCATTTGTCATTTACCAACTTACTTACGAAAGATAAATTTTTGTGTCATTTTACAAAATAACAAGTGAAAAGTTTGGCAGATTTTTTTTATCAAAAGTGAAGAAAAAACTAAATAAGACTGTGAAATGAGTGACCACAACGTAAGCTATCTTCCATCCATTTAAGGGGGTGATAATGTTCGTGACAACAGTAAAATAAAAAGAGTCATTGACAATGAGTGTCAGTCCATAAAAGAAGAAGCTGTCAATGAAGTGAAAAAGGCCTCTGTCAAATCCTGGAAAATAATAAAGAATTTCTTCGACTTCAAAGCCGACAGCATATTTTGGGGTGCGAATGATAGCAAAAAGAGAAGTATTAGCGTCGAAAGCTTCATTAAAGCTATACAAAAATCAAAGTCTTGCAGTCCACAACCGAGGCCTTAGTGACAAAACAGTGCCTGGAATTAAATATGAATGCAACTTCTACGGTAATCGTGTTAGCTGAAACTCCCTGGATAAGCTCTTCAGATCCCATATCACGGAATCTGACATCATTTGAGTATATAGTTCTCCCTGCCAGACTGTTTAGAAAAAAAAAACGTTTTGAATTTTAGACCGTTTAGGTCTGGCAGGGCCAACTATAAACTCAAATGGTCTCGGATTCCGTGATATGTGAACCGAACGGCTTATCCAGGGAGGGATGAAACCCAATTTTTGCTAACACGACTACCTTCGAAGTTGCATTCATATTTTTTCGATGCACTACTTAATCACCAGGGCCTCAGTTGTGGACTGCAAGACTTAGATTTTTTTAATAGCTTTTAATGAATCTTTCGACGCCTATACTTTTTGTTTTGTTTTCACTGACACCCAAAATCTGCTATAGGCTCTCGGTCTAAGAAATATACTAGCGATAATGTGTCATTTGAATGACACTCGTATTCAAAAACGGCGTATGCTTTAAGTTTCAATTATGGAATTAGTATGCAATTACCCTTTCCTCTAAGTTAAATCCAGTACTAGTAGTTTAAATACCTACCCAAAAACATAACTTACCCCACAGAAACTTTCTTCCAAATGTGTAACTCATATAAAATGGGATACCATTGCTAGAAATGTACGGTACTGTACTGTGTTGCAAAAAAAAAAAAAAAACAAACAACAAAATTCGCTTTTCTTTTCTGTTGCAATTTGCTCATAAAATCCTCGCTAGTATAGTACATACCCATAAAGTATTTAATCGCAAAATATTAAAGTCATCATCGTTGCTAGTTTTTTAGAAAAAAAAACAAAATTGTTTTTCCTAAATATTACAAAAAAAAAAAAAAACTTGATTGCACGTTTATAAACAGAATTTTAAACCAAAACAATGCATGTCCTTTACTTTTTAGACATCTATCATGACCTTTTTTATGGGATCAATGAAATCCAAACAAAGTGTAAGATTTTCAAATTATACATAATTTCCACTTTTTTTTTTTTAAAAAGAAACAAGACTTTTTCCTGTGCACTTATTATAATAGTATTAAGAATTTTTGCAATATTCAGTCATTTGTTTTTATTACTCATTATTTCATAATTCTACTACCTACATCTGTTCTTTTTTTTAAAAATAGGTTATATTCAGTCAATCATCAGATCTGATGGAACGACAATCCTCGGCTGCATCCAGTACAGAAGAAACTTCAGGTCCACAGGGAGACCTTAGCAGTGGTTCACGTCGAGATGATGGTCAACCTGACTTTACTGTATTCAAAGACTTCGATTTCCTTGAGTATGAGGATAGTATAGCCGGCGAATCAACAGATAATTTCAATTGGGGTGTTCGTCGACATCAGCTTTTCGATGGGGACAGTGATACAGTGGGTGGTGGAGGATCCAAGGGTATTTCTAATCTGGATGAGAGCTATAGTGACAAGACTCCTATTTTGAACAAGCGCAAACGCCAAACAGCCGACGATTCTTCTGATGAGGAAGTCGAATCGGAATCTCCAATGGACGAAGATCATCGTCAGCCGTTCCTTAAATCTCCATTCCATGTAGGGCCACCGACATCTCTAAGCCTTCGAGAACGGCACCGCAGAAACTCCGTTTCACGCAGTGACACAAGTGGTTCAAGTGCCGGTGATTTGGGAGACATAACACCATGCAATGCATCGCCCCATTTGCCAGGTCTTATTCGATTCGGTGCACCGATGCGTGACGAAGCCGAAGAAAATTGGCGCAAACAGCTCCAGACAATGTTGACAAATCAACCATCTGCTCATGCGCCTGATTTATTATTGCAATTACACAAAATGATCAAAGAACTTACCCTGAAATCCATCAGCATCACAAGAGATTCAAAGAAATTCTTCTCTGGCATTGGGGCACAATTGGGTAATCAAATTTCTCAATTTACCGATTTATTAAGCTCTAAAGCGGATCCGCCGATGATTTGGTGCAATCAGTCGCAGCCAACTACACCTCGCTTATATGAGACACTTCGGTTTAATGTTCTTGAGATTCAAGAGCATTTGGAAACATTTTTCGATCGCAAGGATCAAGTTTTAGAGGTAAATGCATATGCTTGTAAATTTTTTTTATTTTATAACCTCAATTATATTTTATGTTTGTGTAGTGTCTCGATTCGGTAAAAACTTCTTGCAAACTGTCGTTATTTACTGAAGTTTCTGATCATCAGTCCGGCGCAGAAGCCTCAAGTACCGCAAGTTTTATGCCATTCGACCCAGCTACAGCGGAAATAGTGTTGGACTTAGGACGAGCCCTGTATAAGTTGATGTTCCAGTTGTTGTTATTGATTGAATCGAATCATAAAATCGCTTCCAATGTAGTCAACAATTTCCGCCACAACGAAAAGGTAAATTCGTCTTCTAATCTTTCGAAAAAAATATATATAAATACTTTCAATTCTTGCAGATGCTGGATATTTCAGAGTTGTTTATTTTAGTGCGTGAAGCGCTGGTGCGCTCTATTAACGAATCAGAACAAGATTCTCTAGACACATCTACATCGACAGAAGGTGATCATACACCAACTCCTTCGCCCGGGCTACCAATGACGAGTGTTGAGTTTGAAACAACCTTACACGAACTAATGGACAACCAAAAATGGTCAGACGCAGTTGCTCATGTGCGACAATATAAACGAATGTCACATATGTCTGTATCGAATTCAAACTTGTCGATATTCCCGTATACGAGTATGGATAATCGTCTTAAATATGATGACGTCATTTTTATACTCAACATCTATTCGCAAAGACTTTTGAAAGATCGAACAGGTTTGCATAAAAACTTAAGCTCTATTAAAACTCATGTATACATAACCTTAATTTTTGTTTCAGATACATTTATAATTTCAAAAAGCAGCTCAGAACTTTTTGAAGTTTATGCTATTTTATCCGAAAGCCTTTATCAGGTATCGAGTGCTTTGACCTCAATGGAAATCAATATGAAAAGCTTTTCCGGAATCTCGACAACGTCTAATCGTGAAGGAAGTGACATAGTCACAAATCTTTAAGACGAAAAATGAAAAACAAAAAATAAAACGAACGAATCGCTCCATATTTAAAAACGTATTATATTAGTAAGATAATTACATTCAAATCATGCACAATTACATTTAGTTTGTTGTTTTTAAATTATATAAAAAAATAGTGTTTAAGAATTCAATTATTCATGTTTCTTTTTTAAAAGATTATTAGACAATTTAGATACCGAATATTCAATAAAGAACAATTATTTAGAGAAACAAAAGTTAAAAAGTTTGTTTTTTGTTGAAAATTTGTATGGTGAATTTTGAAATTACAGGAAGATGAAGACAGAAAATGGAGTTGGAGATGTGTACCTGCCAATAAGAGTGGGAAAATAAGGTGAGGTGATATGGAAGCTTCTAACGGTGGTGGGTGAGTCTGAGTATGTTAAATTTGAAATTGAAATTGAATTCACAAATATTACATCTAGTGTATACTATTGAAATTGAATTCACAAATATTACATCTAGTGTATACTTTCAAGTCAGGGTTGAGACGAGGAATGCTCGGGTTCCCAAAGTAACCCAAATCTACCCAAAACGTGTTTCATTATTATTTTCTGACACGAAAATACCAGAAAAGTCGAAAAGTGAAATGTAATTTTTGTCTGCTTGGAGTGTTGTTCACGTGAAACTCAAAATAAGGCTGAATCCATTCAGGTTTTTCCATAGCCAGTTTATCATTCGGAAATTAGTATAAAGGGTAGAAAAGTATTTATTTTGTAATTGATCTAGAGGGCAAGTATTGGTTTCGTGTCAAAAAAAAGTGTAGATTTTAGTCTTGTATAACATTACGATGATGGGGAACTCTAACAAAGTAGTGGGGTTTGTCATGACGTTGGCTAGTCTATGCGTCTGTGCGAGGTGCGACTATGCAACTACGCGATTTCATATAGAGGTGAAATTTGATTTTCTTTGTTTTCTCATAAACGGCTTAATCATTTAAGTTAAAGCTCATCGTGATGTGTTCTAGGCGATTGTAACAAAAGTAAATTTGTTGGTTTTTCACAAACCGAAATTGAACCTTTTTTGGACAAAATTATTTAATTTTTGTGTTATTTCCAAACATTTCGTAACAGCTGCAGAAATATTGTTGAAACCTTACACTCATGTGCTTTTTATAAGTGGAAATAAAATTGCATTATAAAACAATATTTTTTTTTAAGAAATAAAAATCAAAGAAATTAAATAATTTATTTAGTTCTCTTGAATACTTTCCCGGATGGAATTTATTTTAAATCAAATAATATTTTACATCTTTAATGCCTAACCTCGTTATAACCTTGAACTATGATAAGAAGTTTGTGCAATTGAGTTGTGCATATCTACACAACCTTATGAAACTTTTCAGTTATTAAACTACATCTAACCATATTATCAGGGCAAAAGTTTGAAGAGCGGGAACAAATATTTAAAATAAGTTCTGAAGACATCTGTTCGGATGAAAACTAAACTTGAATATGTTAATGGGTATATAATGGATTTTATGTCTCAGTATAAATTTTGATTTATTAGAAATTAGAAGGTTTTTCTTTTTTAATTACAACTTATTAATGACAATTTGATTTTTAAATTGTTCCCTTCTCCAAATTATCGATTCAATTTACAAGTTTTTTAATAAAAACAAAAAAAAATAATTTTTGTTAAATATTATTTGCAATATTTTTAAATAATGTTTGATTGGGACATTAGAATGCATTTTCTGAGATATTGGTCACTTTTCAGTATTTTTAATTAAACTGGAAAACTAAGCCGAATTTTTTAGTTTTGAACTTTTTGAATAAATTCTTTATAAACGGGATAGCTTAAAAATTTTAATTACAAATTTACTTAGATAGAAAAAGTTTACAATAACTGGCCTCGAAAAAAAAAACTTTAAAATTGTACATTTACACATTTCCCATAACTGAGGTGCCAAAAATTGCTATAACCTTGATTGTTTTAATTCATTAAAAATTCATTAAAAAAATGTATGGGTGACCAATAACTGAAAAAGGCCGACCTTTTTAACCCCGAAGTGGGCTTTTAAATGGCATATTTTTTGTAAAGACCCAAATGAGGTGCCAAATGTTTTGTTTATGACCTTGAAACGAACTTTAAAAATTCATAGACAAAATTCTATCGCTGACCAATTACTGAAAGAATTATCACGATCTAGAAATCTTACGCTAAATTTCCCAGAAATGAAATTCCAAAAAAAGGGCGTGACCTTTTGTGACATTGAGGAACTTTTAGCCTTTTATTACAAGTTATCTAGGGCTGTCCACCAATTTCTAGAACTAGCTGACCTTTTCTCACCAATTAGATACCGTTTTCTTTTTTTAATTTCACATATACATATGATTTGCCAAAGGTCCAGAGCCAACAACGAACAATATACAGTTGACTCCCCCTAAGTCGAGTTTACCTCTAACTTATTAGTTTAACTCCTAGATATTAATATGCAATGTATTGTTTCAAAGGTTCGTAGAATAATAAATAACGATTCGTTTTCTTGTGAAAAAATAAAAATAAAAAATAAATTATTTTTGATTCGATCGAGAATCTTATGTTAACCGTTCAAATAATAAAGAAAAATACAATTCTACAAAAGGAGAAGGTTTCGAAAAGCCAAAGTTACGCAAGATAAAGTGTCCAAATACAAAGTTTCAAACAAAATGTTTCGAAACCTTGGGAACATTGTCGTTCCTTGAGGGATTTTAATTAAATTGAAACAGACTGATATAGAATAAAAAAAAAATATTTTCTAAACAATAATATTACGTTAGAAAACCGTTTTTGCCAAAAATATTCATTAAATGAATTGAATTTGGAAACAAAACTTTTGGCTTTCAAAATAAAAAAAAAATGGAAAATTTGATGTCCATCCAACTTGGAATTTTGAACTTTTTCAAATCTTTGTTACGTGTTTTAAGAATCACTTTGCACCCATAACTACTAACTTAATGACGAGGGGGTGAAACGAAAATCTTAAAATGTATTGAGTTTCATATGGAAAATATTTCACCCGAAAAATGTTTGTTCCCCTGGAATTATAAAAGCTATTCAGCCTTATTGTGAGTTTCACGTGAACAACATTCCACTCGGAAAAATTGACATTTCACTTTTCGCCTATTGTGAGTTTCCCCCAAAAAATGATAATTTCACTTTGTTGTGAGAACTCATTTCGTTATTATTCGTAATTAAGAGCTTAAATTGCCAGTTATTTTTCGACGGGGAACGAAAGAAAAACAGAGGGTACTGACTGGTGCCTTTACATCAGTTTTCTGTTTATTTTAAGCCAAGAGAAGTTCAAGCGAAACTCATAATACGAGTAGCTTTTAAAAATTCCGAGGGAACACACATTTTTCGGGGGAAATATTTTCCATGTGAAACTAATAATAAGGCTGAATGAGTTTTGCTTGAATTACTCTTTTAATAAACAAACAAATTTTTTCTAAAGTTTAAAGTTCTCAGATACAAAGGTCAATGGAAAATAAAAATAAAATGATTTTTCCTTCTCAATTTTTAAGGAGCCTAAAATCGCTCAGTTTTAAAACTAATTAGCTCAAATTGATAACTATCAGAAATCACTATTTGAGGGAGCGATTGAAAAGTTCGAGTAGCCCAATTGGCGATAAGGAAATAGTTGTGGAAACCCTGGGCAAGAACTGAATTTCTCAAGCGAATCCAAAAAATTTTAGCCTTAGTTTTTAAGGGGAAAAGTGAGGAATTTTTTAGAGGAATCCTTTTTATATTTCTGAGCGCTCTGAGTCCTCTGAGATCTCACGAAATATAATCTGGCTAATTAACACTTAAAGTTATGTGTGGACATATGGCAATTTAATGCAGAATAAATAACGTCAACGAATTATTGATTTATTATTTGAATGAGACATGTATGTTATTTAAAGGGGCACAACGTATGAGTTATGGCAGGACTACGTACATAAATGTACCTAAAGATAACTGAAATTATGATTCTTGTTGATTTTAAACTGAAATTTATAAATTGGGTTCCAGAATTAATATTTAAAACCAATTAATAAAGGGCCATTCAATAAAAGGAGTCAATTTAAATAAATAAGAGAACTCAATGCTTTTCAGAAAACTGGTTATATTTTTATTTCACTCTTAAGTACAAACGCGGAGGTTAATAATGTATGGCAATTCCTACATACCTAAAAATAGTCAAATGTTTGATGAAATTTTTCGTCACGTTTTCGTTTAGTAGCCAAATTTTTATACACTTCAAGAGATTGTATTGGTGCCCTCTATTGGTTCCTTGTTTTTACCTATCAAAATTCAAGACAATGCCAATGACAGTTGAGTTTTGACAGTATGTACAAAAATCATGCAAAATTTATTGGATTACCCTATACCTTGAAATTCTATTGAAATGTACACACATTCACATCACAAATTTATACTTGTATACATACTTGCTTATGTATACAAGTATAAATTTGTAGGTAGGTAGGGTAGAGCAGGGCAAGTTAGACCAGTAGATGGGATAAGTTGGACCAAAGTCTAAAAAATGGAAAAAGAAAATCTGTTAAGGAAATAAATGCTGTTTGTTTGAATTTTATTTGATCCCAAACTAATACTCAATTCAAAGCACTATAGTTTTTCTTTGAATTTATGTGCCCATGTTTTTCCATTGCTTCCAATTAAAAATTTTCTATCAAATGAAATTTGTCCGTTAGCACGGTTGGTTAATTTTATCTATCCAAAAATCAGCCAATTTGTAGGTAGAAAATTGTTTAAAATTTTTTATTTTCCAATTAAAAACAGGCTGTTTACAAGATTGGAAAACATCTGACAGGTCTGCCAATGGGCACGTTTAAACGACCCAAGGGACTAGATAATCAGTTAACTGCATTCATTGAACGCAAGTTTGACCAAGGTAACTAGGTTTCTTTGAAATATCAGACTTGGAACTTTACTTCAAACATTTACTCTCAGTTGATTTTGAAAAAAGTACTGATATTATTTTTATCTAAGAAAAATCTCACATCTGAAATAACCCCTTGACGATTTTAATAAATAAGGTTTTCAAAAAAAAGTTTTTCAAGACTACTTGGTATTGAGAAACCAAACCTGAAATTAACAAATCTCACACAAAACTAGTATTTTTTACATATCTATACGGTTTTTTATTTTCTATTTCGTATTTGATAAGGAACCTTCCCACAAAATGGTAAAAACGATATTGCAAAAAATATAAATAAATTACAAAACAAATAAAGTTCAGCTTTCTGTTGAGTGACAAAATATAACCAGCTGATATTTGGACAGAAGTGCACTTGACTTGATATTAACCTACTTTCCAGTCAACTTTCCAATAAATTTGCCTTAATTAGAAAGCAATATTTTGACAGCTGGCCAATCAGAGACTAGAGACTTGCCTTAATTTCTAGTTCCTTAGGTCGTCTGAACGTACCCAATATTGAAAGATCATCCAGTCGTGGAAATAGCCAATTAGTCTATCCTCGACGACAAACAAAACTTACCTGGTAGTTACAAATTGGAAGGTGTTCTTCTCACGAACATTTAGTTGGACAATCGTCCAACTATCTGTCAAGTAGAAAAATTGTGTGTTTACACATGTTCACACAATTGCAAGCATTTGGCGAATTTTTTTTTAAAAAAACTTTCAGAAGATTGGCTGAAAAATTTTTTTCTATCAATTTTGGCAGATTAAATTGAATGTTTACACGAAGAAAATTAGTTAAATTTTTTGGTGAAAAATGTGTCAATATTAAAAGATCTTCCAATCGTGTGTACTTTGCTTTAGTCCCGTCATATTGTATTTTTACAATGCAAATTGTGGGTTAGTTTTGATTTTGGCCCTCTTTTATGTTTTGGGGGTGCCGAATCCGAATCTGAGGTTTGCGACTAAAGTTTCGCGACGTGATATGGAAAAAAATTGTTAAAACATTTTATCAAAATTAATCATCGATTACTGTGACGATGAGAAAGTTACGTGAAATTTTTGGGAGAAACAACAAAACGCACTATTTATCGTATAGTAGATTTCGAAGAAAGAGGGTCTGTAGGTGATAGGCCCAAACATGGACAACAACGTTCTGCAAGATCGGGCGAAAACATTACTACAGCTCAAGGAAGTGTTTAAAACAATCCATCAACCTCAATTCGACGTCATGCTCAGCAGGTGATACTTTTTAATGCCACAATTGTATGCTTTGGGCTTTGTTAACATGTGGTATCAAAAAGACGGTGCCTCATGACATACAGCCAGGATTATAATGGAATTACTGCGAGACATCTTCCCACAACAAGTTATTTCAAGAAATGGTGATGTTGATTGGCCTACCACCATTGACCATTCTTCTTCGAGAAATCGTTGACCTTTGTCATGCTAAACGTAATTCGAAAAATCCAGTCAGTTTGTGATCATAAGGGCATATAGCAAGCAAATTGTGGGGTAGTTTTGATTTCCCCCCTATTAAATGTTTCCCTGGGTGCTAAATCTGAATCTGAGGTTTGCGACTAATACTACGTTTTCATTAGGCCAGATAAGGTAATTTCGTTGAAAATTTCCAAATTAGGTAGGGAATCATCTCATTTCTCATACAAATTCTCATTTCAAAATGAGATAATTTCAACCAAATTAGCACGAAATTAGTTTGAAAATTAAGTCAAAACCTATTGAACACACCCAATTGACCATAGTTTGAAGAGCTCCGAAACTGTTTTGTATGAAAATGTTCAAGCTCAATGAAAGTAGAAAGAAAAAAACAAAAACAAAAAGCAATAATTGCCAAGTAAAATTCAAATATGAAATGAGCTGTCAAATGAAATTACCAAATTACAAATGAAAACACTTTTCCTATGATTTGCGAAATTATCTCATTTCGGCCTTAATGAACGTTGAGTATTATACTACGTTTTCATTAGATTGTGTTGGAAATGAGATGATTTCATATCAAATTTGGAAATTTTCAACGAAATTACCCCTTTGCCCTAATGAAAACGTAGTATTACATTTGACCGTTTGCAAATATTCGTTTCCATTTTATTGCTTGAGATAATCAAAAAGTTTTACAAATATTTTAAAACAGTATAAGTCCCTCATGCTTACATTTTGTTCTTAACAGATTACTTGGAAAAAGCGTTAATAATTTGGCATAAGTAAAAGTTTGAACAAGCCAAAATTGATTCCGGCCTCTTTTCGAACATAAATAAGTGCGAAAGTGAGATTTGTTTTATGCCATCGCGCTCTTTTAATGTTCAAATCTAAAATGGATGTGATCCATCAGAATGTAAAATTGCCCCCCTGAAAAATTGAATTGCCCCCCTGTGGGGCATAGACCCCACGTTGGAAAACATTGTTTTAGAATGATCATAAGCATTTTTTTTGAAAAAAATTACCTGGACAAAATCCTTTCGCATAAAAAAACTCATTTTTATATTTTTAGATTGGAATATCTCAAAAAACGTAACGTGCAAGAGCAATTTCAAGACAAGATTCAAACGCGCATTAAAGACCATCAGAAAAGTATATCTTGGTCCATGTATTAGACAAAAATAATAAATTTCACATAAAGTAGTTACTTGGTCGAAAACAGTAAAAAATACGCCAATTTTCAACTAGCGCTTGAGTTAAAATGGATTGTAATAGAAAAAAACCTTAAACAGACATTTATTGGAAATTGTGTATACTTTCAATTGTACCTACTTTGATGTTATTTTCGAATAGTTTTCAAGCCATTAGTGGAAAACTCCCGAAAAATGCATTTTTGCACGAAATTTTAGTCGCAAACCTCAGATTCAGATTCAGCAGCTCTGAAAACATAAAAGAGGGAGAAAATAAAAACTACCCCCCAATTTGCTCGATAAGAACCTTTTTGAGCAAAAATTGGCTGGAAAAATCCAAAAATCCATATTAAACCAGTTTGGCACGCGTAATTGAGTACTTATGCATCATTCGTATATGATCATGTGTTCATTTAGCTCTTGTGGTTTTTGAGTTATTCGCGTTGTCCAACTAACCCCGCTCTACCCTACCTATTCATAAAATTCAATTTAATTCAGCTTGAAGATTTTTCATTGAAATCATCGATGGCGAATGATTTCAACAAAATAATATTAAAAAATCGTTTCCTGTTATGGTTTAAAAAACCCACTTTGTTTGCACTGTTAAATTGGAAATCTCTGTTGTAATACGATTTACATGAATGTCAAAATATTTTTCGTTTTTTTTTATGCTTATACCTTCATACATATGTACTAGGTAGGTAGTTCCATTCCATGATGAATATTTTGTATACAGGACACGTTTTGTTTTCTCATTTAAGGACTTTTCTATATGCCGTTGAATAGAAATCCGTAGGTAATGTGTTGTGTGTTTCCTTTTCAGCAAACGTAGGGAGTTACGAATTTTGATTGTTGCCAGAAAATTATTCATAATTCGAAAATTCTTATTCCAATATTTCGTTGGAAGATTACAAATATGACGCAATAAAGCTACATAAATATATGTGGTACACGCTACAATAGGCTTTGAGAACAGTTTGTATCTTTGAGCAATGTATAAATTAATAATTTAGTGGACTAAATGAAACACCCCTGATGTTTACCAAAGTTACCCTTACTTTGGTTCATAAAATTGAATAATTTTTCGAGTTATTATAAAAAATGAGCACTTGCTCTGTCCGTTGCCAAGGACCATCGTGTACGCCAGGAGTGTTTTATTATTTTAGATTGTTTTTTTTTAACTTATGCTAAGCTTTTAAGGTAATTGAAGCTATGTGGCGAATATAAGATGGATGGGGATCGGGGAGAGTACCGACCGGAACGTTTGGGTAGAAAGATCAAGAAGTACATAAACACCCCAATTTGAATTTAAACTTGATTTGTTTTTGGGGTATTTAGTAAAATGGTTTATTTTAATTTTCACAATGAAGACACCGTATTTTTGTTGAATAGGGACAATAGACAATTTATTTTTGGAATATTATTACTGGGCTATTTTGATGGCTGAAAGATGGTGTCAAATCTCTTTTTCTTCGATTTTCTCTGCCGCTTTGATCTAATTGAATGTAAGAGAGTTTTAGTTTTTAATACCTTAGAAACGAAAATGATTGATGATTTGATGATAGCTGGTGGTCCTATCATTTTCATAAGATTTCATACACAGCTACTACTATTTTCAAAACGGTATCTATTGTTAGATTTTGTTTTAGGTAAAGGTAGGTAATTTAATTAATATTAAGATATTCATTTGTATATCAATTTAAACTGGTTTTAAAATAACTTGTTTTCTTATAATTGTAATTAAATTAAGCATTATAGACTTTGTCAGCTTTATTTATTAGATTTTTTTAGACAGTTGATTGGTTGGAAAGTTTTTTTTTGAAAGCCCTTTTTAGTACCTTGTTGAAAATATAACTAGTTTGGTAATGTCATGTTAGACAAATCTTAGTCTAAAATCAGAAATAAGGATCAACCTTTATTTTCAATCGGTTTCTCTCTGAGAGTTACAACATTCGTTTAAAAAGATTTCAGTTTCAGTTTAAGATTTATTTAAATATATCTCGATGGTTGAGTTTTTCATGAAAAAATAAATATAAAAGGTTAACCTTTTTTGCTTAAAATAAATCAAAAATGGTTTTCACTGCATATTGCACAAAATCACGCAAAAATCAAAATGCACAAGGAAGTATTCACCGATGACAAAACGCTTAATTAACTCTATTTCTTAATGCAAGGCCTACAAAAAATAAACATTCATACTTACCAGGTTTGTAAACTTTCAGGTACAAGTACCAGTCAAGTTCCCAGTACCTTGAACTGAAATCTCGCCATGGTCGTTCAAATGTGATTTACACTGTTGACTTCATTGTTTTCGTCTCGCTGCGTTTTCGTCGTATTCGTTTACACCAGATTCTGTGTCGTGGTTTTCTCGCTATATTTTCGCTTTGATCTCGCCGTAGCATTCGAGGTTTTTGCCATTCAAAATGTTTTGACGTCATCTCGCTTTGGTCTCGTGCGGTGCATTGCTAGAGTGAGACAAAGCCAAAATGACGGAAAATCATTCAAAATGCGAACAACTGCGTCTTAATGTCAAGGCTTGACCAAAGCGAGAAAGCACGACACAGATACTTGTGTAAACTTTCCATGGTGAGTTCACAGCAAGACGAACACAATTACCAATACACTGAAACCACGTTCGGACTTTCAACCATATTCTTAGTTTAATTAAACCTTTTTGAAAAGATAAAATTTTGGTGAGACTATTGCCAGACCAAAGCGAGATGATGGAAAATTATTCTAAATGCCAAAAACCACGTGTATATGTCAAGGTGAGACCAAAGCGATACTATAGCGAAAAAAAGAAAACACAGATTCCCGTGTAAACGTGCTTACGGTTAGTTCACAGCAAACCGAACACATTTATGCCAACAAACCACGATTGGATTTTTGACCACGTTTTCAACCTATTTTAACTTTTTTTGAAAATAAAATTAACTTTGGTGAGACGATAGCGAGACCAAAGCGAGATGATAGAAAAACATTCTAAATGCCAAAAACCAAGTGTAATATCAAGGCGAGACCAAAGTGAGACTATAGTGAGAAAACCACGACACAAATCCCAGTGTAAACCAACTTGGCGAGTACTATACAACTCTGATACTAACCAACATTCTGATTAATGCAGCTGAGATTTATTTTTTTCTCTCTCTGGTTGACCGAAATATAAAAAAAAATCAAAACAAAGGTTTTTCTCAGACCTTGACCGATTTTTTTTTTTTTGAATAAAGGTTATTAAGTGACTTTTATTGAAAATGACATCAAATGAGATTGAGTTTTATTTCTGATCTCTGCTTAGACAACCGATGCCGTTGTCCAAGTTAGAAAACTAAAGGACAACAGCTAACAAAAGTTAATAAATAACTTTTTGAAGTTAGATGTTTGTCTAAAGTTAGACTAAGTTTATAAATACAACTGTGTATGTTTATGGAATTTATTGTAATTTTCTTGTATTCCTAATCAATTATTGAGGAAGACCAAATAAGCACTGTGTAGGCATATAAAAAAAGAATTAATTCAATTTAAAAGAATTTTGCAGAAATAAGTTTTCAAAAGTTGTATTTTTGGCAATCTTATTATGTGTATATCTGAAATTATAAATCAAGTTTAAAGTTGAAATAAGCTCAACTCCATTGCGTTTCGCACCAAGTTTAATAGTTGGGCTCTTCAGTTAGATCACTATACATCTTGAATTTTAAGAAAAGTAATGTTTTACTGAACAACTCCTACATTTTTCAGTTTTGACAAGAAATAAATAAATAGATCCCCTGATTCCAGTTTAATCTTTATGCATTAAACTTCGACATTGGTGATGGAACTATATACATAAAGTGCTTGTTGAACAAGTAAAATTCAACAACTTTTTAAATTTTGTGTAGCACGAAATTAAAAGTCTTGGAGACCTTAAACAATTGTCTTGGCTTCTTTCAACAAGTGGGAAATTTCATAAATCTACTGTTTCTGTAACTGAAAACAACAAGAGTTCAAAGAATAGAGAATAAACTTGTTAAATAGTTAATAAATTTCAACTGACGGTTGCGGACTTGTTCAAAGTCACATAGAAATGTCAATAACATTGCACGGCTAAATTTTGAAAAAAAAATTGGATTTTTAATTAAATATTTTTTTTTGAAAATTAAATATGTCAAAAACTGGTTGGTGAATTTTTTTTGAACCTTGGTTTATAAATGTATACTAACAAATACTCAAAAATGGCATAAGAATTTTTTTCTTCAAATGTTACCAAAATTTTATATTTATATGAAAAATTAGTTTTTTTTAGAAAAATAGCTCCAACGATTTAAAATTTTGTTTGCATGTTTTTATATTTTTTTAGTTATTAAATGTGTAGTACATCGTGGCATGATGGTTAGTGCGTTGGACTGCCATGCCGAAGGCCTGGGTTCGATTTCCAGCCGCTGCCACCTAAAAACAGAAATATTTTTCCGAGGTACTGCCTCTTGCGAGGAACTGACAAATCCTCCCAGAGTATACTTGTCATTAATAAGTGCTTCTCATCAAGCCGTACGGACTCAGCAAAAAAATTGTAGGTTCCTTCAATTTCTGCAAACAACACGCACACAGGAATGGTTGAGAGTGTTAAGTTACTAGGCCTTGGTTCTCCACGAGCTGTTGCGCCACCAAATGTATTTTATTTATTTTTAAATGTATTAAATGTACCTTTTTTCATAGATTTTATAGAATTTTGTTTGTCTAACTACTAGCATAAGTTCCAAGCAACTAGATCATAAGAGCAAGTGCGATCTAATCGTGCATTTTATTTCTTTGAATTATATTATATATTTGTCTATCTTTGATTCTCAATATCACTATTCGATTCTGAATAAAATATTTAAAAATTTTGTAAACCAAATTCATTGCCACTAAATAAATTCTTAACAATTTTGCCAGCTCCATCACTGGATAAACACAACTGCAGGTGTTTATTTCTAACTTGTTGACTTCAAACAAGTAAGCAAACGTGGGTTGAAATTTATCAACTATTCAACAAGTTAATTCACTGTTTTTTGAGCTCTTGTAGTTTCGAGTTACAGAAACGATGGATTTATGAAATTTCCCACTTGTTGAAAGAAGCCAAAACAATTGTTAAAAGTCTCCAAGACTTGTTGTTCCGTGTTACACAAATTTTAAAAAGTTGTTGAATTTCACTTGTTCAACAAGCACTTTATGTATTGTGTTATAGGCCCCAGGTAGCAAATAAGAGAGAAGAGAGTGCTGAGTCCAGAAAGTGAAGCAAATTGCTTAAAAAATGAAGCATATTTGTAAAATGTGCAGCAGATAATAAGAACAAAAATTTTGTTCCTAAAAAAAATATATTCTCTTTTTATTCAATATTAAAAAAAAAAACGTAACATTGACTAGTTATTTGCTGCTTTTTAAAAGATAAGTTTTAAAAATTCATACTTAAGTGTTTGTTGTGTATTTTTTTTTGAATAAATAGCAAATTTTTGTTTTAAATTCAACTAGATTCTGCTAAAAATGAAAAAAATCACAGAAATTCCAACAATATTTTTCTATAACACTATGAAAATTGTGAATTATTGTTAATATTTTAATCATTTTTTAAGTTAAACGAACTAGAAATAGTAGCAGATGCATAAAAATAAATGAATGAAGTAGATCTACTTCATGAAGTAAATACTCATCTCTAAATCCACATCCTTCAGTGTTGGAGTTTTCTAAATGGTGACGATCACGTTTAATGATATGATAGCAAGTATCAAAAAGCTCTGAATCGAGAAAAGAGGAGATGTTCAGCCAAGTTTCTGTCAGAATAATGACGTCGTGAAGTCCATTTACATTTTGATAATATTTATTAATATCTGATTAAGCTGCTTTGGTGTTGATTCAGCGTTGTCCTAATTTGTCGAAAAGGGTTTTGAGTTGTATCACGGTTGTTCGGTCTATTCACAAATTCATGAATTATATGACACCAACTGGCCAGAACGATATTGAATTTAGTATATTTGAAAACAGAATCGGGGACGCGTGACTTGAAAGAAGAGTATTTTACGTAATTACGATGCAGATATTTTCAACATTTATGAAGAATATGGTTCCCAGTTTTTCTAGTAAATAGTTTTTGATATCATATAGCTTCGTTGAGGCAAGTTTATAAGGAAATAACACTTCCTTCTACAGCCCTAAGTCCAGAAATAGGAGATATCGAATCCTCTATTTGATTGGTATAAATAAGTCTGTTCGTATACTTCCCATAAATCACCTGTCGAATAAGTTGATGTTGATGATTGCACTGTTGTGGTAATGCAGGAATTTGTTGACAATGGGTTAGATATCGTTGCAGAAACAGTTACAATCGAAGATGTCAATGGTGATGGTGATGAAGAGACGAGAATAATAAGAGCTGTTGCATTTCATCATTTTGATGACTCAATAGCGGAGCCTAGGAAGACAAAGTCTCTGACCACCTCAAAATTATAGCTGTACAAAGTGACGTTCTGTCCACGACATGCTGGTGTTGGGTGTTTTGATGGCAGCATATTATTTGGTCTTGCCTTCATTCATCGTTTAACACTTCTGCTTGGCTTCTTCCTCAATTCTCACCAAGGCACCACTGACAAAACGCTGTGTTCGTCCGATTATTTCAATATCGTCGGCGTAAACGAGCAATTGGACGGACTTTTGAAAAATTGTGCCTCTAGTGCTAACGTAAGAGTTTTGCACTATTCTTTCAAGAACAATGTTGAAGAGGTGGATGACAGCGTGATGACGCTTTTTCTAAAACCTTTTTTAACATCGAAGGTATCGTTGAGCGGAAGCTTACGAATGATCGACAAGAAAAATCTCGACTGGACAAATATAAATTTCATCGACTATTAAAATGTCAACCAAAGTTTGATCCACAAAAAAGAAAATATTGACAGTTTAAAATCCAGGCTATTTAAATGTCGATTGAAAAGTAAGTTGCCGGCATGCATTTGAATTATCATTCACTTTGCAACTGTAGACCTTTTACTAGTCGATATTTTCAAAATCGATTCAAATCGAGTCTATATTTTGGTCATTCACATTACGACGGTCGATTTTTTTTAAATCGACATTTTTAAAATCGGCAAATCGTACTCAACCCGTTGTTAGTATTAGTAACCGTTGTTTTTTAATATTTTTTTTTTTTTATTTTAAGTCAATATTTGTCTCGGCTTTACCTATACCTGCTCTATCTTTTTGTCAATCATCAGGTGAATCACCCGGTATAGTGGTGCATAAAACTACATAGGTCTCATTTGTGGTGGACATTCGGTCCATTTTGTACATTCTCCTTTGTTTCTTTAATTAGTTTGTAAAATTTTGATATCTCAAGCAAAATAAAATTGTATATTGAAACAAAAAAAAAAGGCCAATTGGCCAATTAATGCTGAATAAACAAGTTATCTGACCAATACATTTGATTGACAAACAACAAAAATTCCAAGAAAATTACACTCTTAAAAAAAGGTGTGTTTCGTGCTATTTCTTTTGGTTGCATATATGCACTGTAAAGGTACTTTTAAATCATGTATTTGCAAACAAACCTAAAAACAAAAACATGGTTCTGTATAGAATCATCTCAAAATAACCACTTATCACAAAGATACAGTTCTCCAAAAATCACAAACAAAACTATGGAAAAAATGTTGTTCTCTTGACTAGTGTATTTAATTAGTCTAGAAGTTGAACCCAATACCTAAACAGGAATAATTAGTGCCCTACACTTTAATTATAGACTTGTACATAATTGCCCACTCCGGTAGATAGGCCTCATGGAACTTTTTAGTATAAACTAAACAAATCTTCAATTTAATCATTTTCAAATCTTAAATTTCAGTTAAAGTATTGAGGAATAAGGTAAAATTGAAATTTGCAACCTAATACTTTGTAGGTTAGCTATTTATTATCACAAGCAAAGAAAAACAAAGATATTTTATGTGATTCTATAGCAAACTACTGGGTACTGGTCACTTAATATTGGAAATTTCTTTGTTTACAATCAACATAATGAATAACTTCATTTTTGAATACAAACATTTTCTTTTTGAAGCTATCGAAAGAAGGTAGTTCGTAGTTGAATAAATTTTTCTTCAGTGACGTACTGAGCGTGGGGTGTATTTATTTCATTTATTATATTTCAAAATCAATTTAATTGTACGCTTTCTGGTTTCCTATAAACTTCAATTTCTAATAAAATATTTACATTAAATTAAAAAATAATTAAAAAGAACTAATAAAAATTTATTCCTTTAACAGTTAGTTCAAATCACAACTTCACATTGTTTTTAGGCTTTATGTTCGGCTTAGAATAATTTCACTTGTTTAAATCACTAAAATACGGCTTGGCTTATTAATTTTCAAATTTTCAATTGTTTTTTTTTATCCCAAATTAAAATAATGTTGTTGTTTTTTTTGTGATTAAAGCTATTTGGCTTTTATATTGGCATCCTAGAAATATACATATGTAGCTGACACCATTTTGCAAATTATGTCAAACTATTAAAAATAATCATGCTCAGCCAGATTGAGCCAGTCAAAGGAGAAAAAACGTGTAAAACCTGTCAAATTTTGAAAAGAGGGGAAAATTCTATCAGAATTGGGGAAATTTGAAAAAAGTTAACAGATGCATTGAACCATAAACTGCACCACTTTTTGTAAAGCTACGAGCAGACGATTTGCGATAGTCGCAAATCTTTGCGAGCACTGACGTCACGAAAAAATTCGCAAATACACCGCATATTTGCGAGGTGTTCACACGATTTGCGGCAGCATTTGTAGATATCATATTCTTACCATTCTTACCCATTTGCAGATTTGCGAGCCTGACATTTCTCTATTGACAAATTTTGTTTATTTGTTGAGTTTTTTCATACCTAGCAATAGCATCTCAAAAAATTATATAGGTAACCATACGTACATACAAGCACACATAGGTATATATCTTATGTGTATGTATATTTTGATGCTGTTTTATGGGCTGTAGGTCAGTTTTATTTTTTTAACTTGTAAAGCTTATTTTCATAAAAAACGAAAAAAAAATTTAAATTATAAAAACAATAATAAAAACATTGAAGGTACCTACATACCAAAAACACAGCCAATTACTTCAAGTAAAGCAACAAAATTCATCGCAAATGTCCGTATTTGCAGTGTTCAGTTTTCGTGTGTTCGCAAATGGTTGTGACGGTCGAAAAAACTCGCAAATTGTCACAATTTATTTTTGTGAGTACTCACATGATTTGTCAAAATATCACAAATGCATTTGCGACTTGGGCTTCGCGAATCATACGCAAATGATTTGCGAGTATTTGTAGAGTTGCAAAGTTGTGTTCAGATAAGTGACGTCAAAATGACGTCATATTCAACTTTAGCAAATCGTTGGCTTGTAGCTTAAGAAACGTAATTTCTGTGAATAAACGGCGTTGCCACCTTGCCATGATTTCAATAGATCTAATACACTTTCTTAGTAAATGCTTTTATTAAATCAACTTTGCACTTTAATTTTTTGGAAAAGAAAAATTATCATTCATCAAAATGCAGTCTGCTAATTTTTCAATTCTGTTCTTACGCTTTCCGGCTATTGGCTTGCTTTGATAACAATCGTGACATCAAAATTTATTAAAATACGTTATTTTAGTTTCTTTTGTTCTTCTTTTTTCAAAATAAAAGTTAAAATTAGAATATGTAGACCTTTTGTAGAAAAACTTAATATACTGAGAAAATCTACTTCGGAAAATTCTCCGATTAGTGGCTGGCAACGCTGTGACAGAAATTGACCCCCACATGATTTTTGACAGTACTTAAAACACTTCGTGTACACAGAAATGTGTGTAGCAGGAACTCGCAAGTTTTCCAAAGGAAGGGAAATTATTTGCTCTCTCATTGCGCTCTCTCGATGCAACTTTTGTAAGTTAATAAATACAAATTTGTGACAGTTTGTGAAATTTAAAAGTTTAAAACGAGTTGTAGTAAAGCTACGAGCAGACGATTTGCAAAAGTTGCAAATATTTACGAGTTTGACGTCACGTCATTTTTACGTCACAATTTGCGGTCTTCAACGCATATCGTCTGAAAACACCTTTGGGACAGCCTGCAAATGCTCGCAAATCATTTGCGTATGATTTGCAAGGCCCAAGTCGCAAATGCATTTGTGACATTTTGGCAAATCATGTGAACACTCACAAAAATAATTTGTGACAATTTGCGAGTATTTGCGACCGTCACAACCATTTGCGAAAACATGAAAATGGAACACTGCAAATGCGGACATTTGCGATGAATTTTGTTGTTGTACTTGAAGTAATTGGCTGTGGTTTTTAGTATGTATGTCGGTACCTTCATTATTTTTATTATTATTTTGTATGATTTAAATTTGTTTTTTTTTTATTTTTTTATGAAAATAAGCTTTACGTAGTTAAAAAAAATTAAACTGACCTACAGCCCATAAAACATCACCAAAATATACATACACATAAGATACATACCCATGTGTGTTTGTATGTACATATGTTTACCTATATTGTATTTTGAGACTATAGCTATGACAAAACTCAACAAATAAACAAATTTGTCAATAGAGAAATGTCAGGCTCGCAAATCTGCAAGTGAGTAAGAATATGATATCTAAAAATGTATTCGAAAACTTTGGGACGTCAGTGATACTTGATATCTCTGCTGCCGATTTTTTGTGATTATACATTTTTTCAACAACCTTCGCAAATCGTCTGAGCACGTGTATTTGCAGGCTCACGGGCACTGTCAAACGTAAGGCATTTGCAGTGTATTTGCGAGTTTTTTCGTGACGTCAGTGCTCGCAAAGATTTGCAACTATCGCAAATCGTCTCTTCGTAGCTTAAGACTTTTTATCAAAATTAAAGCTAAGGTCCCCTCCCTCAACAAAAAAAAATCTTGCTTACGCCTCTGCCTCCCTAATAATTATTTGAAAATACTCTGATGTTTTTTTTACAATATAATAATAATTGGAACCTTGCACTTTAAGTTACTCGTAAAATACCTTCAAGCCTTTGTTTAATATTATGTTTGCAAATTGTGGTTTAAATATTTTGAAAATATGCAGGTAGCAACTGCTTGCTAACAATATTTATATTTGTTTTTCAATGAAGAAGCAAATACTGAATTCTGTGATAATTTTGACTAAAAACAAGGTAGGACGAAAATTATTTAATTTGTGCTTGCTTCTCTGTAAAAGTGCGGTCAGATGAATAATAGAAGTTTTACCAATTTATAAATAACACAGGTGAATATTGAGCAAACAACATTTTTTTTCTAGTGTACAATTTTCTGATTTCTTGCATCGACAAATAAAAAAAAGTACGACTTTTTTGTCCATAAAGTATAAATACAAATAGACTTTGACGCCCGAAGGAAAATTCGAAAAATCGTGTGGGTTTTCTGCTTTCAATGTAAAATAATATGAAATAAAATAGGTATGTTGGATGCATTGCATAAAATAAATCTCCTTTTATTATATAAAAAGGTAGAAGGTTGTGTTTTGAAAGGGAATTTTGTGCTTTATGCATTTTTGTTATTTTTTTTGTTTGCATTTCTATGAGTTATGTATTGTGAAAATAGCCTTTGTTATGTTTTGTTTTTCGTTTGATACTCAGATTTCATTTTAGTTCTATAAAAAACAATTATTGAAGTTGTGTTTTAGTCTAAAATTAAGAATTTTCTTGGAATTTTGTTGATACGAATTATTTTCGTTGCGTTTGCGAGTTAAAGTTTTGTTGAGCTTAGTTTTCATTTTATTAATTTTCATGGTCTTAAATTCAGGAAACAGCTTAGTTTTTAAATTAACAGAAGAATAAATGACTTGGCATTTGTAGGGTTTTATCTCATGTTATTTTATTTAATTAGCTTTGCATTTTATTTTGTCAAGTGCCTTGCACATGAGCCGCGAACTGCAAATGCGAATAAATTTTTTTAGGCAATTCCAAGCTCAAATATCAATAGATTTTTGTTTTTACTTTTTGATAAACTGAATAAACGATCATACGAGTATCTTCAATAAAAAAAACACGGCCTTAAATTAGTTTAAATTGTTAAATAAAGCATTTTTTTTATTTTCTTTGCGACCAAAGAGATATTTTCTGCGAATTGTCAAACATTAATTTGAAATCCACAACATGATGCATTCTACAATATTGGGAATGAAAAATTAGTTCGAATTTAACCTAAAATTTTTTACCACCCATTTTACTGGTTTATTTTGTATGACAATTCGCGTCTGTTGGCGACTACTGATGTGAAAGAAATGTCAAAATTCGCGACCATTCGCAGTTCGATATTTGCAGCTCAGGTGAAAGGCACTTTAAGTCGTGCAGCTGCTTTTCTTGTAATTTTGAAATATCCATTAGTCGCTATAGGGTGATTTTTTACGACGCGTGGTTTTAAATCCGGCAATCCTTTTTTCGGAGTTGGTCTTTTTGACAGCTGCTGTCACGTGATTTATTCTCAGTTTGGTTTGCCATTTTATAATTATTACACTTAGAGCTTGATTACACTATTCGTGTTTTCGTTCGTTTCGTTTTTCGTCTTTTTGACAGATACGTCAATTCCAGTCGATTACGCTTTCACAAGGTTAAAAAGCTTTTTCACAATATGAGAATATGGCTGGTTTTAATAATAAATTACTAAATCAAGGCTGCCTCAAGTTTAATTTAAGATAAAATCTCATATTAAGATTGAGCAACTTTTGACAGAGTATTATCTAACCTAAGAATTTTAAGCTTTTTTGTTATTGAATTAAGTCTACTGGATGTCATTTAAGACCTTACAAATAAGAATTGAAAAAAACGTAAATAAATTAAACACATAGTACGAGATTTAAGCTTGTAATTTTTTTCTGAGTGTATACCTTGTGAATAAGTTACAACGAAAGTTTTGGGAATGCTCTTAAAAGAAACCAAACAGATCTGTTATCCTCCAAGGGATATAAAGACATGTTGGTGTCCACACAGGAGCAAAATTTTGGAGCCAGGGTTACCAACTCCAGAAAAAACTAGAACCGGAGGTTTTCCGCGATCTTCTTCATACTCGTACTTTTGCTTCAATATAATTATGAAGCGATCATTTTTTAAATTACTTAAAATCCATTTTAATAGCAATAAATTAAAAAGGATTTTGGGCCAATTTTTCAAGAGTGAGTTAGGTATAGTCTGAGAGGTGCCAGCAAATTTCGTGGGTGAATGCATAACCAAAATGTGAGTATGAAGATCTGTATCGAACTCAAAAGTGTGGCAGGATTTTATTGCCGCTAGTGGTGGGACGGGGTGTTAAAAATAGTGGTTTTCTAATTTTTGTGGACTTATGAAAAATTACAAAACCGTAATTCCCATTTTTACTTGCGATATAGTACTTAAAGGCAAGTTTTGAATTCATGTAAGGAAAATTTGGAGATAACAATCAATATGACATTACGATGACAGAGAACACGAAAAAAGATGGGTGGCTAAATTCTGTCTGTCTAGCTGTTTGTTCAGCTACAGACTAAACAGCTGGATAGAATTTCTTAAAACTTGGTACACAGTGGTTCTTTACAAAAAATTGATAAACAAAATGTTTCTTCCAAAATATCTTTATTGTACTCATTAATTAAACAATGTTTTGAACTTAGTCTTTGGTCTTCACTGAACACCTGAAGTTTTCAAAGATCTTGAAATGGCAATTTTTTAATAATACAATAACATCGGGCCTGTAGCTTCTGAGGGCACCAATGGGAAGTTACCAGTGTGGGTCGCACCCAGCCTTTTTTTTCTCAAATCAAAACAAGTTCTTAGAACTAAAAATAACTGTACCTGCCATAAATTTTTTTTTAGCAATTTTACAAAATCTTATTTTTCACAACTTTTCTTAAAAAAAATCAATAAATTTCTTTTGGTAAAAGCTACCCGCGGATGGGAAAACATTTTCCAAAAAAATGTTTATTAATTTCTGATTTTCTTCAAAACGGATATTTTGATTCCAAAAATTTTTCTATACCGAAGATTCTAAGCAATGTTAGTTTTTCTTACCAAAATTTTCAAAAAAATATATTTTTGGAATGTTTGAATTTTTGTTTGAAACCCTAATATAATGAAAACTAAATAGTCGATTTTTATAAAACTCTGTATTCAAGGTTTTTTTTATACTTTGTAAAGGATTTTAATAAAAAATAATATATTTTATAAAAAAATTACGGTACTTTCAATACAAATATTAAAAAACTGTTAAGGAAAATAGTTTTTTTTTGTTTTTTTAAAACGGCCTTTATGATTTTAATAAAACTTTTTCCTTAAGCTAAGATCAGTGCGATACACTAACAAAAACAATAAAAATTAACAAACGTTTTATTTTTTGTTATTTTGAATTTTCTTTTATCGTCTACACAGATTTAGATTAATTTGTTTGTATTCAAATTTCAAATAAGATTAAAAAAATATTGAAAATCAAAGATTTCAATAATAAAAGGTTTTTGAATTTTAATTTTGAAGTTTAGTTTTTTTTTGAAAATTCGATATCTCATAAATGGTTTGACAAATTGTTTTGAAATCTTATTTTGATATGCACATACAAAATACGAACGATTTGCATAAACAAAATTTGAAATACTGTAAATTATATTTTAAAAAAATAATCCCATGGGATGGGGTAATATTTCCGCTGCTTGGACAGCTGGGGCAATTTTATATAAAAAATACATAAAATGGAAAAAAAATAATTAAAAACAAAAACAGCAATATTTTGTACCTTTTGGAATGCCAGAAGTTCATTTTTATGGTCAATTTTCAAATAATGTGTCTCTAATGAACAATTTGAACAAGGAATGGTTTCAAACTAAACATTTTGAAGAAATTTTTTTTCTTCAAAATTTTAAGTTTGATAACAATTTTTATAACAATTATTTATTGATAGAATTTGATTTGAAAATAAACCATTAAATTGGACTTTTGGCTTTCCAAAAAGCACACAAAATGATACTGTAAGTGGTTTCGTTGTGTTTTTATTAATGATTATGATTTGTTATTCTGTTAGGTATAGCTTACAGTGGGTTTTTTTTTTTTCAAAAAAATTCACGTAAGTTTAACTGAACTTAATAAAGGGTGCGTTTTTTAAAGGTATAATACATTGAAACGGAATAAAACAAAGATGATTTTTTTTAAGATAATCTTCTGGCTTTATAATTTAAATATGATTTCTGGCATATGACCGCTATGGTTGGTTGGGACGTAGTCTAACTGGAAGTCAAATTTTCGACGACATTTTCCAACATTTGTGGCCGTATATCGTGGCAAATGTTGACCTCCAAGTGGTGAATCAATTTAGGCCTATCGGCATAGACTAGCGACTTCACATATCTCAACAGAAAAAAGTCTAGCGGCGTTAAATCACACGATCTTCGAGGCAAATTCACGGGTTCGTAACGTGAAACTATAGGTCTGTTTCTTTACTTTTGGGATAAAGTTTGGGCAAAAGTTCGGGAAAAAGTTTGGGGATGAGCTTTTTGATGTTGTTCTTGTAATGTTTAACCAGAAATGAAAAGTACAGAAACGCATTTGGGATGATTCTGGTTTGTTGCGGTGTAAATTACCCATTCGACTTTATTGCTTGTAAGCTCAACGCATATAAATTATGCAATTTCAATTCTATTAAAATTTGCAATTATCATGTTGGGCTCTATTAAAAGACACCAGAAGAAATATTTTAATTTATATTTGTCTCCATTGTATCATTTTCATTTAATTTAATTAAATTAAACCGTTTTATATACGCTACTTGACAAATTAAATTTAAAATTTTTCGATCAGCTGATTTCTTGTTTGACAAGCAAGAAAGTGCCGGAACTAAAATGTTCGGGCAGATTCTTGCTGAAGGCGAAATGAAAAAAAGTCAAAAGCTCTGGCATTTTCGTGTCAGAAAATAGTAAAGAAACACGTTTTGGGTAGATTTGGGTTACTTTGGGAACCCGCGGGCGAGTAAAGAAACAGACCTTATGTGGCTACCAAACGCTTCCTTCAATTAATCATTTGTAGCACGAGCTGTCAGCTGTGTGACATGTTTCGCCCTCTTGTTAAAACCACAGCTCTTGCCCATCATGGTTGTTTAATAGATGAACGAAAAAGTCAGCAATCATGGCTCTATAGCGGTTACCATTGACTGTAACGTCGAAAAAATTATTCCACCAGCTCATAAAACAAACAAAACAGTCATGTTTTTATAAATGAAACGGTGTCTCAACATACACTTGAGGATTATCATCATTCCAAATACGGCAGGTTTGTTAATCGACGCATCCATTTAACCAAAAGTGAGTTTCATCGCTAAACAAATGATTTTCAAAATAAATTTGCAGCGTCAGTCTATTCATGTTGAAATGACCAAAAATGAACTAAAAATAAATCACTTGACAGCCGATATAATGGCCGCTAAAATAGTGCTGCCAACTTAAAGTTCTATATGCCCACCTCTAAAAAATAACATCTTTTACTAATTGCGTATGACAAAGGCACTCACTATGTCACTGATGAGTGACGAGACGCCAATTTGTAACTAAATGACTTTGACTTTGTAGCCAAGTAACTTTCACGAATCGAAAAATCAGTAAGTGGAGTGTGTCGTTAATTAGTCCTAAATTGTTTGCGACACTTTCCAAAGTTTTCGTGCCATGTTTTCTCTGTTTATTGTAGTATTTTCCTTAACTCATATAAAATTGAATTCAATTAATAAAAATCGATCACTTATTTTGTTATATGTCATGGGAACACATTTTACAAAAGCTGTCATCACTTCTAAGGTTGTAGCAATAATTTGTATAATTACAATGACCATAGGTAGTAGCCAATCATCGTAAGCTAATATTAGTAAAACATTCAGCCTTAAAAAAAAACAACTTTGTGAATTTTCTTGAGCACAGACTCCCAGAATACCTACATCAAATTAAAATGTGTGCTTTTCAGTTATGCGATATTATTATAGGATTGGAAAAATATTGGTTTTGCTTCATGTAACTTTTTCCCAACGTAAGTTTATATTTTAGTTTGAACTCGTTAATTTTGGAATTGACATTCTGTCCAAATCAAAGCATTCTTTTATGTTCAGTTTAAAGTTCCTTTTTTAGAAAATATTATTGGCCGTGAGGAAGTCAGGTGATTTAGACGTACAGCGTACACACATATTCGTACCCAATCCACAGAAAATGTTGTTCTTTGAATTGCAGCTTTTACCTTTTGAACCATTTCAACCATTGTGGTTTTTATACATAGAACAGGACCATATAAAGGATCATACGCACGTAGGTGGCTTAAACTGGATGGATGACTTTGGAAAGCAAGTAGCTTCATGGGCTTCAAGCTACATTAAAGCAATCACACAACATATTTTCTTTGAAATTAATTTCGATAAAAACCATTTCTAGGTGAATGTTTAAGGTATTTATCACATCTCCTATGAATTTGGTATAGCAATTTTCATTTTTAAATGAATGGGATCACGACAAAAGTTTGTAGTCCAATCTACTGCCACTTTCTTCTACGAACTACGATGCCGATAAGGTTTCGACCAGTTCTCTAATTCTTGATGGTGTTCGGCCAAAAATCCTTTTGATGTTTCGAAGAAAACACTGTTTACAAAAGTTAGCAATTTTTCTGTTTTTTTTTTTCAACTGAGGTTTTAATTTTATATGCACTACACTCATAAAGAAGTATATGATGGACTCTTTGTTTGAGCGAAACAGTTTCAGCTTGTTCTTCGTATTGTTGACATTTCTACTCTAAGCTTTTGACAGCATGCTGAAAGCAGCTTTTGCTTTGCCAACATGTCTGTTAACACATTCATCTGTACCGCCACATCAGTCTTTTCAAGACAACGTATTGATAAAGGTTGATAAAGTTGTTCACCGCTTCTACATGCTGTCGCAACGGCAACTTATGAAGAGTTAGTGGAAATGTTATGGATCTTCGTTTTCCTTGCATCTTATAGGGGAAGCCCTGATGATAGTGATAATCTTCATGTGCGTGAAGTTGGCACCTCCATTTTGAAGGAATGTGCCCAACTTGAGCTGCCATGTGCCGTATTTAAAAAAAAAAATCGTACTTAGGGTTTGGTTTTTAGAGGGTACCCATTTTTTAGCGTGAAGTTAGCACCACCATTTTCGATTTTCTAAAAAAAGGTTGTTCTGTATCGTGCTCAAAAAATGCTATTAAGAACCACACAAAAAAATAAAATAAATCGCATAATTGCAACTTTTATGGCCAGAAGAAACCTTTGCGAAGGGCTGTAGCGTAGTTACAAACGTGCGAATTTTTTTCTTATCTTTTTGGAATATGGCAGCACAAAATATCACAACTTTCACTTTTTGGTAATAATATTTAAACAAAAACGTATTCGTAAAATTAGCAAATTTGTGATTTTTAAAAAAATATTTACCGCCCAATACAGTCACAGCCCTTCGCAAAGTTTTGTTGTTGCCATAAAAGTTGCAATTATGCGATTTGTTTTCTTTTTCTTTTTGGTTGTTAGTAGAAGTTAGTAGTAGTTAGTTAGAGCACGAAGCAGCACAACTTTGTTTTAGGAAATTTTGCAAAAATTTCATTCGTAAAATTTACAAATTTGAGAATTTTTCAAAAATATTCACGACACAAATCAGCACAAGCTGACCACGATACACCATAACTTCTTTTTTCGAAAATCCAAAATGGCGGTGCTAACTTCACGCTAAAAAAATGGATACACTCCAAAAACCATACCCTTAGTACGATTCCATTTTTAAATACGGTACATGGTAGCACATGTTGGCTACATTACAGCACAACCTTCTTTTTTTTTTGAAAGTCCAAAATAGCGGTGCACATATAATCTTCCTGGGTATACCTGTTCTGCTTAGGGCTTACTAATTAAAATCACAATTCAAACTGTACTAAACCGTTTAAAAAAATCGATAGACCAGATGGAGAAATGACTCAGAACTTCACTCATTGCTCTATTATGATCCTAAAATGTTGATTTGATCTATGCAAGATGAGCTCGTCCGAAATTCCATTTGCTCTATTGAGAGAATAGAATCTAGATGCTCTTTGATTCGTTTCAATATTATTTTCACCATTATTTCCATCACAGGGAGGACACAGATCCTATCCCTAATACTTTGTTATTTTCTTAGGAACTTGATTGTTGATATTAACTCGGCAAAACTGTTTGAGCATGTGCGGATACAGGAACTTATTGCTGCGCATTGCTCTGTGATAACTATTTTCTAAAACCCAAAGTACCGAAAATCTTGAGTACCGAAAACCAATTAAACTGAAAGTACCGAAAAGAGCGAAAACCCAAAGTGCTGAAAACCTAAGGTACTGTACCTAAATCCAAAGTACCAAAAAGCCAAAGTACTGAAAACTGAAAGTACTAAACAGCCAAAGTACCGAAAACCCAAAGTACCGAAAACCCAAAGTACTGAAACCCCAAAGTACTGAAAACTCGAAGTACTGAAAAACCAAAAGTACCGAAAACACGAAGTACCAAAAACCTGGAGTACTGAAAATTTAAAGCTCCGCAAGCCTAAAGAACCAAAAACCTAAAGTACTGAAGTAAAAAAAAAAACAAAGTTCCGAGAACCCAAAAGCCAAAATTCAAATGTACCAAAAAATCCAAAGTACGGTTTTCGGTGCAATGGGTTTTCATATTTTGGGTTTCCTGTAGAATGAGTTTTTGGTACCTTTGGTTCCTACTTTGGGTTTTTAGAACTTTCAATTTTTAATACTTTGGGTTTTCGGTACTTAAGTTTCCAGTACTTTGCCACTATCAGGGGGACACAGATCTTAAAACTACTTTGTTGTTTTGAAGAGATTTTATTGCTGATGTTATCTTGACCAAACTGGGTGGGCAGGTGGTAGATTCTTGCAAATTACTCTGTGAAAAATATTTTCTTTATATGAATTAAGGTGAGAATCCCGAAGACCATAATTTCTAAACCCCCAAGTACCGAAAACCGAAAGTACCAAAAACCCAAAGTACTGGAAACAAAAAGTATTTTTTTTTAATGAATAAATTTGGTGGCGCAACAGCTCGAGGAGATCCAGGTATTGAAATTAAAGTGTTGAAACCCCAGTATCCAAATACCGGAATAGTGAAATATCGAAAATCCCAAAAAATGACTTCGTGTGTCAAGCCTGGTATGAACTTACCAGCTGTTTAAATTATAGCTCCTCAAATTATTCTTCCACCATCAAAGTAAGAAATCTTATTCCAGGAAAAAAAAACTAATGCAAAATAGCTGGTTTTCAGTGCAAGAGGAGCTTTTCGTTTCTCAAAATTATAGAATCAGTTATGTACAAAACACACAGACGTATGTGTGTAAGCAATTTGAAATGATATCAAGCACTTAGTAACATGGTCGGCATAGAATTATTCAGGAGTACCAATCTGCTATTCACCTTTGGAAAACACAAAACGTGCTTTCATCTTTCTGCCTTATTACTAGAATGTAAATTAGTTTTGTCTTTGTAGTGGCACAAGTCCAGGGAATAGTAAATTTATTCTGTTTAAAATTGAGGCATCTGGGATTTGACCTTTCCTGGATTTCCCATCATAGTTAGCAGCATATACCTTATGTTCGTACATGTATGTACTTTTATTAGACAATGTGTGTACTGAGATCTGACCAAACTATATGCCACAAATATAGAAGCTTTCTGTAAATTAACATCCCCACTTCACCACATGGATTGAGAGGATATGAGTTGTATTTATGCGATATGGCTATAAGTGCATGGGTATTAATTCATGAGCAAAATCAATTAGTTACAGATAATAGTTGTTAAATAATGATAATACTCATAATATAATTTGATATCAGAAGTCTTATTTAATTTAAGGCCTACAAATCTCTTTAGTTTGAAGAGAGGTGTCAGAATTATCTTGGGATGTTAGTTATTGTAGAAAGGACCAGTTTTCAAATAGTAAAAATCGATTTTGGTATTTGTACTATTCAACATAAAAATAACAACGATTATTTTATTTAGCCTTACTGGAAAGATCTATTCAAACCAAATCGACTCATCGAAGCCAATTTTTTTTCGAGGTCTATTTAGTAAAATATTAGCATACAAAGTGACTTTCCCAGATTTTAACGATTTTCTGCCTTCAACTACCTACCTTAATGTCTTTGGATTCCGATATTTCCAAAACAAAGAGTTCAAAATTATTGCGGCTTTCAGTGCTAAAAAAAGAAAATTAATTCACCTTTCTAAAAATGTTAGAAGTGTATTAGGTCCACGCCTTCCTCTTGGAATTTCAACATTTTTTTATCGTGTAATTAAGGAAAGAGGTAAGTAACTTAAGTTACGGCACAAATTGATCGTGTTGTTTATGATATTAGTGTGAAAAGGGACCATAGTTTAAACACCCAGTGCAATACCTTATTAAATTAAAAAAAAAACGTGATTCCACCTACATGCTATACTTCAAAAGTTTTCCCATAAATTCACCTTTGAACTAAAATGACTTCGAAAATTATACCTCCAGTTGTTTTGCAATTTTTTTTTTCATTCTTCTAAGAAAACGTCGATTTGAAATAACTTCAATCTTGAAAAATTCAAAAGGATTATAGAACTTTATTCGAATTTTTAATTAACGTCAAATTTTATGCAAAGTCAAAGGGATTGCCCTTTAATAAAGTTTTTCATGCACAAGAATGAGTCCTGCTTTATTGTCAGTTATATTGCTAATAGACATTTATTGATTTTTTTTATTGTTGTTTTCTTCTTTCAAATGGAAATGGTCCTTAGGTGTTTTCTTTGCATTTTTGTTTACCTAAACAGACATTATGTACAATCTCTATATTTTGTGTGCTTCATGTTGTAACTATTTATATAAACAAAAGGGTTTGAGATAAAAGTTAAATGTTTGCATATCAAAAAAAGAGGAAACAAAAAACAATTATTTGATCAATTTAATTTGAATATGGTTTTTGAACTAAATGAGAAAATGAACAATGATATTAATTTTCATTTGATTCAAAATAGATTTGAATAATTGTAGGTCAGATGAATCAATATGAACAAAAGTAATAATTCTTCATGAATAGAGTTTTAGTTAGAAATACGCATTTGATGCTCTATTTTGAAAGGATAATAGATGAAAAGTCCTTAATTAGCAATTATGTAATATAATTTGTATATTGCCTACGAGTTTTTGCTGATAATTGGAAAGGATTAAATTTCAATAAAGCTTTCATTGCAATATTTACATACATACATAAGTAGCTTAGGAGTTTTATTTTATTTTTTATTGTGCTTGTGATTGTGAAAAATATCTTTTTCCGTTCAGTAAGTAAAAGAAGCTCCTTATATCATTTATGTTTTTTCAATAATTTGGACATTTTAAGCTTTCAAAGAAAGCAACAAATCAAATGCGTAGCAGTTCAAAGTTTAAGTGAGATTTTTACTCGGAAAAGGCGTTATACAAAAATCAAATATTTCTTTTTACTTTCCCGTGTAGGTGCAAAACCTGCATATCAGGCTCTATGAGGACCGAAAAACGCGTGCTCATAGAAGTGTGAGATTTTTACTACACTAAAACCATCTCCACTTCCCGATTGCAACTAAGTTGAAACTTATCTTGCAATTTATTTTAAACGAAATTAGGTAACGAGTTGCCGGTTACTTTCCGGTGAAAGTTCCCACTTATTCCGCGATTTTAAAGCGGTTTTCTGATCACCGCACCAAGTCGGAAGGTTTTGTTCTTCGCAGACGGCGTACTAAATTCGACTCGTCATGAATGTCAATAATCCTTGAATTAGCGTGTTCTAATAGTCGATTTCTATGTTTTCGCGCGAAACTTTTTATTTCCTCCCGGACCGTAGGAATCCCGAAATCCCTGTGAAGATCTTCGTTTCTTATATACTACGGAGCATTTAAAAATGACCTAAGCAATTTATTTCCAAACGTTTGAAAGTTATTTCAGTTTGTATCACAGATACAACCCCAAAGTTGTATACCATAAGTCCAAACAGGCTTAAGAACCTGTCGATATAAAATCAATTTGTTTTCAATACTAAGTTTTGAATATTTACCGAGTAACCAGTTCATATCTCTTAATTTACTTTTTAGTTCTTCGCATTTTTTTTTCACGTGCGGCTTCCATTTTAATTTCGCGTCTAGAGTCATTCCCAGATACTTTGCCTCATTTGCAAATGGAACACGAGCGGTATTAAGAAAGACGGGTAATCTATTTATTTTTTTATACGTAAAGTCCACGTGAACTGACTTTTGTTCATTGAGCGCTATTCGCCATGTTTTTGTCCACTCATTAACATTATTAAGAGCATTTTGTAATTTAATTGTAGCTTCGCTAATCGTTTTGCCTACTGCTAGTATTGCAGTATCATCAGCAAACGTGGCTACAATAGTATCATCTGTTTGAGGTATATTGCGTGTAAATAAAAGGTTCAGAACTGGACCTAATACACTTCCTTGTGGCACACCAGCCGCTATTTCTTTGAAATCAGAATAGTCATTTCCGTGTCTTACACGAAAAAGTCTTTCATTTAGATATCCGTTTAGAATGTTGTAAAGTTCTTCAGGCAGAACTTGTCTTAATTTGAATTTGAGGCCTTCGTGCCACACCTTGTCAAACGCCTGCGACAAGTCCAAAAAGACAGTCGAACAGATTTTATTTTCTTCAAGAGCTCTCTCAATTACGTCAGTAATTTTATGCACTTGATCAATTGTCGAATCCGAACTGATGTTCAGGTATTAATTGTTTCTCTTCTATTATCGGTTGCAGGCGCAGGAGTAGTATTCTTTCAAAAACATTTGTTATAATAGGAAGAAGCGAAATCGGCTTGTAAGACTTCTTTTCGTGAAATGGTTTGCCAGGTGTCAAAACCACTATGACTTTCGCAAATTTCTATTGGCTTGGAAAATATTCTAACCTTATAGTGTCATTTATTATGTAAAGGAGGTTAATTAACCCTTTACGAGGGAGCATTTTTAAAATCTCTGCCGTTATTAAGTCATATCCTGGAGCTTTGTTGGACTTAAGCTTCTTTATTTCTCTTTTTAATTTGGCAAGTGTAGCATTTCTCGTTATGTAGCTTTCATTTGAGGTAAAATTCATATCAATATTTTCGTTGAGTTCTTGCCCATCGAACGGCTTAAATGTTTCCTCTAAGTAATCGGCGAATACCGTCGCTTTTTCTTTGTCACTTTAAGCCCATTCATTTTGGCTTTTTTTAATCGGAGGCACTGGAAGCTTTGATTTTTTCGTTGTTTTTATAGCTTTCCAAAGTGAGTAGTTGGATTCTTTCCCCGCTGTCAAGCCTTCAAGGTAATTTTCAACTTCAAGGTTTTTGAAATCTGATATCGCCGTTTTGAGCATATTACTCAAGCGGTTTAAATGAGCTTTGTGTTGAGGAGCACGGGTTTGCTGCCATTTCTTACGTTTATAATGTAAAAAAGTGTGATAACTCTTTTACAACATATTTACAGAATTTTTATATACAGAATTTTGAAAAATAGAATTTTGGTCATGCAAAGTTTTGTTCAACCAGAATATTAACATGCAGAATTTTAATAGCATAATAATGACCATACAGAATTTCAACCCCAAACCTTCTAAAACACTCGCAAAAAAGGATATTTTTATGATTTTTTAAATACGATCAGTCAAAGAAAAAAAAATAGTGTTTTAACATTTTTAAAAACCTTTAGGAATTTACCAAGTTTCAAAAAATCGATTCGAAGTATTATATTTTCGAAACTATTTTGGAATATGTAGTATTTAAAAAAAAATAAGCTTGGAGCATATACTCGTAATACTATAGTTATTTTTCTTGAGCGTTAAACAAAATTTATTAAAGGCATTCATAGCGTTTTTAAGAAAAACGAGTTTCTTAAATACTTGGACGGTACCATTTTAATTAACATTTTTTAAAAATACTTTGCCTTTGAAATGTTGCCTTAATTAAAACAAAATTAATTGAAAGTTTTTTTTAATTATTTTTAAAAGTTGGAGAACAGTTTTTGATAAAAATAGGATTTTGTTAAATTGATACAAAAATTATATGGCAGCTACCGCTATTTTTGGTACTAAAATAAAATAAATGCTTTGTAGAAAGTTTGAAGGAAATCGAAAGAGTTCTTTTCGTTGTAGCCGAACAGACAAACAAATAGATATACAGAATTTCAATATCCACCTTTTTTTGTCTTCCACATTTTTTTGTCTTAATATCTTGTTACAAAATTTCGAGTTCGAATTGTTGTTCGAACTCACATATTGTTATTGTTATTGGCAAACATTCTACCTACGCCACTGGCAATAGTGCATAGCACCATTGATAGTGCAATAAGACTGACAACTTGACCTAGTTACACTTTTTTAAACTGAAATATTTAGCGAGCATTACAAATTCTTTTATTTATCACTTAAAACAATTTAAAAGCTTGCCTTATATTATGGATGGCATCACTTTTTTTTAAGTAACGAAAAATTTTATTTTCATTTTCCTTTAGTTGAACCCATTAAACAGCCAACCCAGAAAAGCAAGTGGATATCATCCGGTCATTGCTTCTACTTTTATTGGCGTCGGTCGGTGCTGATGATGATGTTTCCAATAACTGATTTCAATCAGGAAAGAGCTTTGAGTATACCTACACGCTACACTATACACAACTTACATACATATCACATAAATTCTATTCAGTCGCCCTTGTTTGATGGTTCAACAGTTCCAAAAAATCATTTTTTTTCAGCTTAAGTGAGTAACTGCGAATAAAGTAATTGAATATAGATAGGGTGTCTGTGTAATATCTCTATGGCAAACGGGGTGAGGTTAACGCATGAGGTGAGGCAAATAGATTGTGATGTCAAAAATAAAAAAAGAAATTTTAAAAACAGCATGACTGTAGCGCATGGTTTGTGTAAACATAATTTGATTTTTTTAAGAGTATTCGAAAAAATTAAAAATCATGACTACAAATTGACGAATAAAATAAAACTTGTAGAAGCAAGGGAATATTTATTTAGTACTGTTATCTATTAAAATCAAATGGTGGATGATTTCTTACTCGCTTGATGTGTAAACTTATTTTGGGTGGAAATTAGTGCACTCACTTACTTACATACTTACTTGCTTAAGGTGGTAGGACCAAATCGTCAACCAACAAGCTTCTTCATCAAGCCGACTCGGTCTCTGGCTAGCTGTCTTTAGTTTCACACGTCAAGAGTTGGTTGAGGTCCACTTCCACTAGCGTGCGCCAGCTGTTACACTGTCCTTCTCTACTGCGCCGCGCCGTCCCATGGGGTTTTATTTAAAGATTGATGTCCATTAACTCTAGGTGACCCAGCCATCTCAGTCGTTGGCTTTTCACTTCTATTCGTAAAGTTTGTGACCAGCTATGGTCCTTCTATGCAGTGCCTCTTTAGATGCATTTTGTTTGGCTGTATGTACTAGCCGGCATTATTTATCAAACCAGGGGTCTCATTCTGGTGGTCATGTGAGCCCCAGAACGTCAAAAGCATCATCTCTAATAGTTTTTTGACAATTGTGGCACTGGTTCTCGATGCTTGAAATTGGTGGCATAGGACTATTTATGAGGATGCGAGAAACTCGATTGCAAAAGAACCTGGCGATTTCTTCCGACTGAAGCCGTTCGATGACGAATTTCTCAAACTATTTCCCTGTTTTGGATTTGATATGGGTATCCGTAGCATTTCCTTGGCGTTCACGATGGCTCTTCAGAAGGTTCAAACATCTTTGATACTATGGAAGTGCCTTGTTTCTATCGCAATGCAGTGAATCTGGTTGGCGGTTGATTAATCAGGATATCCCATATCCTCATCTGGATATTGAGATGTGGAAACTGCGTACTACAACATTTCTCCTAGCAGCAAAGCCAATTGACCTAAACCCGTTATTGGAGGAGGTGCAGGCTATATCTTGCAATAAAAAAAATTTATTTAAATTTGGTAGTGCAAGAGTTCGTGGACAACCAGGGCCTAGTGACTTACAACTCTCAACCATTCCGGTGTGCGCATTGTTGACAATAATGGAGGGACCTACAATTTTTTGGCGAGTCCAAATGACTAGATGATATGCACTTATTCATGACAAGCATACTCTGGAAGGATTTGTCAGCTCTTCGCAAGAGGCAGTACCTCAGAAAAAAACATTTTTTTCTATTAGGCTGCGGCTGAGAATTGAACCCAGACCCTTGACACGCACTACAACCACTATGCCATAAGGTACTATGATTATGCCACTAATTCTTCCTAATTAGACCAGAAAATCACCCAAGACAAATTTAAACTACATAGCTAGGTCATTGCTCATGTATCTTGTCCACGTTCGCATAAAACTCATCCATGATGTCATCATCTTTCAACCCTGTCGGCTGTGGGAGCATGCTCGTAATGTTGTAGAATTTAGCTTCGATGCGAATAGTCGTGTGGAACTCGTTCATATAGTTGAAACTCTAGACTTCTTTCCTATAAGTCTACCTCTAGGGAAAAGTCTACATCCAAAGAGATGATGCCCTTGCTGTTGGTAACTGTCGTAGTCTTTCAGTTTTCATTTCTTTCTTGGATAGCTGTGATGTCTACTGTCCAGATCTAGAGCCTCTGCTAAATGTTTGACTGCACGAGGTCTATAGAGCCACAAAACATTCCACGTACAGATCCGAAGTTCGTTGTTCTTATTTCGTTTGCTAGGTTTGTCAACAGTAAAGCAGGCCATACACTACCGAGCCATCTGCTCCGTTTGGTTCGGTTGTTAAGGTGTTCAGGTTGTCTCGGGGTTAAACCTGAGTTAACTCCAGAAACGTGTTTTTCAGTTAAAGTTAACCCTGAGTTAACTCACCTATTTTGGTGAGTTAACTTAGGGACCAAATTGAGTGCCTTTTCAGCTGTGTCGCCATCTTGATATTGATTGTAAATAATATTGTCAGTGCAATTCTGTTGTTGTGCCATCCTTATTCTCATAGTCATGTGTAAATGGCGTACAAGGATAATTTCCATTGTGTTGCACATCAATGGTCCTAGATTTTTGCCAACTAAGTTCCAGTTTTTAAGTGTATGATCATCGTAGTCTCGAGATTAAACCTGAGTTAACTTTGTCAGTCAATTGATAACCTAAGTTAACTCAGAGCTAACTCACCTTCTTTGGTGAGTTAACTCCGGGCCAAACTGAGTACCTTTTCAGTGGCGGCGCCATCTCGATTTCGAAAGTTAAAGTTATTATCAGTGCAATTTTGTTGTGGCGCCATCTCTATTCCGATGCATAAAAGGCATAGAAAGGTGATATTCATATTGTCACACATCGATGGTCTAAGATATTTAACAAGTGAAGGAAAAAAATAATCCTCAACTATAAAATGGTTTCTGAGCTAAATCTGGGTTAATCTATTTTCAACTCAACTCAGAGTTAACCCTAAACTGAAAAACTGTGCCTGAGTTAACTCGGGGTTAGTTTATTTTCAGGATTGCCTTACTCTGATTTTACTCAAAGTTAATCCTGAACTGAAAAACTGCCCCTAAGGGACTCAAGCCCATTTCCGTTGAGCACTACTTTGAGTTTTAATGTATGTTCGCCTATCTCCCAAAACTACGAATTTTTACGAATATAAAATAAAAAAAATTCGTAGAAATTTGTAGTTTTGGGAAGGACAGGAAGAGACATTAAATAATATTTTTTTTTAATCTCACTCAACGTCGCATACAAAATACTGTCATCTTTACTGTGTGATCACTTAAAACCTTTTGTCAACGATCTCATCGGCCCCTATCAGTGTGGTTTTAGGCCCGGCAAGTCAACCGTCGATCAAATGTTCACACTCCGACAGATTTTGGAAAAAACCCAGGAGTTTCAAATCGATACACACCATCTCTTTATCGATTTCAAAGTCGCGTATGATAGCGTAAACAGAGACGAGCTGTACAGAGCCATGTCGCGCCTTGGCATCCCTGATAAACTCGTACGCCTATGCAGGATGACGATGGAGAAATCTCGCTGCTCCTTCAAAGTCGGTAAGAACACCACTGACCCCTTTGATGTCGAGAAAGGTTTGAGGCAGGGCGATGCTTTATCATGCAACCTGTTTAACATCGTACTTGAAGCAGTTGTACGCAACTCGCAAGTCAACAACCGAGGTACAATTTTTCAAAAGTCCGTTCAGCTACTTGCTTATGCAGATGATATTAACATCATGGGAAGAACGAAGCGAGCTGTTACCGGCGCGTTTGCAAGTATTGAAGCGGAGGCGGCGAAAATGGGTTTGGCTGTTAATGAGGACAAGACAAAGTATATGCTATCATCGAGAAAGGAATCTCAACATCGGCGACTCGGGCAAAACATCACTATGGATAGGTACAACTTCGAAGTTGTCAAGGACTTTGTCTACCTGGGCTCCACTATTACATCGCAAAATGACATCAGTGCAGAAATCAAACGAAGAATTACTCTGGCCAATCGCTGTTTCTTCGGGCTAAGAAGGCATTTGAGTAGTAAAGCCCTCTCTCAAAGAACCAAGGAAACTTTATATAAGACCCTTATCAGCCCCAAGGCCTGCTGTATGGGGCAGAAGCATGGACTCTGTCAAAAACGGATGAGAATATGCTTGGGTGCTTTGAAAGGAAAATTCTTCGGGTGATCTTCGGTCCAGTCTGTATCGATGGAGTATGGAGGAAAAGATTTAATAATGAGATCTACGGGCTATACAGCGACGTCGACATGGTCAAAAAGCTGAAAATACAGCGGCTGAGATGGCTGGGGCACGTGGAGCGAATGGACACCTACGCACCAGCCCGGCGAGTCTTCGAATCCACCCCTGATGGTCTGTGCAGCAGAGGAAGACCCCACCTAAGGTGGCGCACACAAGTGGAGAGCGACCTCAACCAACTTGGAGTGCGTAACTGGAGGCAGTTAGCTAGGGACCGAGTTGGCTGGAGAGGCTTATTGGTTGAGGCCGTAGTTCATCCTGGACTGTGAGCACCATCAAAAGTAAGTAAGTAATCTCACTCATTTTTAACTTAATATTTAAAATGATAGAAGGCTTAAATGCTCTTATTACCTTTAAAAAATCTATAAAAATAATAAATTCGGCTCCGCACCCCGGGAGTTATATTTATTTGATAAACCACCATCACTACCCTACCATGACTCAGACTGAAGAGGACTCAATAACAATAGGTTAAGTAGAAAATGAGTGAATAAAAAAATATTATTAAAACTCAAAGTGGCGCCCAACAGAAACAAGCTCGTTTCCCGTAAAGTATCAATTTAAAATCCTAATAATCCCTCCTTATTATTAGACAGTCAAAAATACCTTATTAATGTTATTACGATTTGTAATGTACCTACATTGCGCCTGGGGCTTAGCTCACACTCTCAACAATGACAAAGTATTACATTACAATGCACGTGTTGAATCTTATTAAAGATCACGAATTCTTAAAAAATAAAAATGACACATTTCTGAGGGCTGCCATTCAATTAAAACAAAAAAATAATAAACATTGAACTACATATTCATCAGATTACACACTTTGAGTTCTCGTTTATGTGAAATGTCATGTTCCTGATGCTGAAGAAGTAGATACTTGGTGATAACATTGAAACCCTTAATGGAATTGCAAGCCTCCCACATGAATAATAATAATTGATTGGAACATCTTTTCTTGGAATTCTTGCACTTGTGAAACAACTTTTTTTCATATTTTTTAATTATAAATTTTATAATATTTTCTTTTTCAAGTTTCCTCAAATTTTTGTCTTACTACTCCTTTAATTCGAATTCTATTCCTCATTCTAATTCTAATAGTTGATTCTTTATTTGTTTATTAAACTACTGTGCTACATAGCATCTCTATTGTTTATCACATCATTTTTATGTTCTTCTCGAGTTGTCTTTTTTGACATCGATGCTTGTTTTTTATGCTTATCAGAATAGATGATAAAATGCACATAACAACGTGCTTATGATTCTGATGGTGCCTTATTCTCCTCGATATTATGTGTCTTTCATAATTTATGGCTATGATGCTGATGGCTATAATTCATTGTGAGTATATGTAACTGGTGTAGTTTCTGCGGTTGGTGGTAATAATGAAATTCTTCGCTCACTCACTGTATCAAATTTTAGGCAAACAAAATACCGGTCTATAGACTTATAGTCATCTGCACGTGCAAAGTTTGTATACTAAAATCGATAATGAGTTTAGCAAGGAATCTTATAGGTTGATCAAATTTGTCTTGGTGAAACGTGGTAGCGTGATAAATTTATTGATTCTTTAATCTACATATCATTTAAGTGGGTTATTGATTTTCAATGCTAATAGACATTGGTATGAAAGGTGGTGAAGATGCCATTATTGTACGTAGTACGTATAATGGTATTTCGTACCTACAACAACAAAAATTGCTATTGGGAAGTCGATAGTGAGTTTAAATACTTGTTTTGAAAGATAATTAATAGTAAAGGTACTCAAAAGATAGAAATAGTTTACTGACTTAAAATTATTCTGGAAGTAATTCACTGTTAAACCTCTAAAAAATGGCAAAGGTTTTCGGTAAAATCTACTCCTGAAAAGGCTTAGCAAAATTATAGAAGAAAGACGACTGATTTCGAGCCATCAGTTTGGATTAAGAAATAAACACTCCACGATAGAACTAGTGCATCGGATTACGGATGTTGTGGAAAAAACACTTGACGAAAAACAAGTATGCTCGACCATATTCTTAGATTTTGCTCAAACCTTTGACAAGGTTGGGCACTTGGGACTTGGTATAGTACTACGAACTACTGAAATCCAAAAATTACGACCATAATTACTCGGGACGAAAGAAAATTTGAAGCCGGTGTACCACAAGAAAGTGTTCTAGGACCAACCCTGTATCTGTTATATACAAGGGATATTCCAGTGGACATCAACTCTATCATGGCCACCTTTACTGACCATACTGCAATATTGAAGCCAAATAGAGCCGTAACAAAGGCTTTACAAAAACTGCAAAATACAGTCCATAAAGTCAGTGATTTGAAGCAAAAATGGCGTACAAATTTAAATGAAACAAAGTTGACGCAAATAAACTATGTTCCAAATCTTATAAAGAGTACACTAATATTTAACTAAATGGAATTTGAAAAAAATTTTGTCTGACATTTTTAAAAAAGTTGAGTTAATTTTCTTTTCAGCACTGAAAAGCGCAATAATTTGGAAGGCTTTGTTTTGGATATATCGCCATCCAAAGACATTAAGGTAGGTAGTTGGAGGCAGAAAATCGTTAAAATCTGGGAAAGTCACTTTGGATGCTAATATTTTACTAAATGGAGCTTGAAGAAATTTTTGTCTGAAATTTTTAGGAAGGTGAATTAATTTTCTTTTCAGCACTGAAAGCCGCAATAATTTTGAAGGCTTTGTTTTGGAAATATCGCCATCCAAAGACATTAAGGTAGGTAGTTGGAGGCAGAAAATCGTTAATATCTGGCAAAGTCACTTTGGATGCTAATATTTTACTAAATAGACCTCGAAAAAAAAAATTGGCTTCGATGAGTCGATTTGGTTTGGTATTCCAGTAAGGTATGGCACGATTTATTTCATTAACTTTGAAAAAAAAGTTGTTTTTTTTTTGGAAAAAAAAGGCAAGGGGTTAGTCCATGATTTTTTCCAAAATCCATGAAAAATTTTTGTGACAAAATCTTAACATTCTTAGACATTTTGGAAAGGTGTCTTAATTTCCTATTCAGAACTGAAAACGAGAACAATTTTGAAAGCTGGGTTCTTTAGATATTCGCATTTAACGGATTGAGGCAGAAAATCGTTAAAATCTGGGAAAGTCACTTTGGATGCTAATATTTTACTAAATGGAACTTGAAAAAATTTTTGTCTGACATTTTTAGAAAGGTGAATTAATTTTCTTTTCAGCACTGAAAGCCGCAATAATTTTGAAGGCTTTGTTTTGGAAATATCGCCATCCAAAGACATTAAGGTAGGTAGTTGGAGGCAGAAAATCGTTAAAATCTGGCAAAGTCACTTTGGATGCTAATATTTTACTAAATGGAACTTGAAAAAAATTTTTGTCTGACATTTTTAGGAAGGTGAATTAATTTTCTTTTCAGCACTGAAAGCCGCAATAATTTTGAAGGCTTTGTTTTGGAAATATCGCCATCCAAAGACATTAAGGTAGGTAGTTGGAGGCAGAAAATCGTTAAAATCTGGGAAAGTCACTTTGGATGCTAATATTTTACTAAATAGACCTCGAAAAAAAATTGGCTTCGATGAGTCGATTTGGTTTGAAAAAATCTTTCCAGTAAGGTATGGCACGATTTATTTCATTAACTTTGAAAAAAAAGTTGTTTTTTTTTGGAAAAAAAGGCAAGGGGTTAGTCCATGATTTTTTCCAAAATCCATGAAAAATTTTTGTGACAAAATCTTAACATTCTTAGACATTTTGGAAAGGTGTCTTAATTTCCTATTCAGAACTGAAAACGAGAACAATTTTGAAAGCTGGGTTCTTTAGATATTCGCATTTAACGGATTTAGGCAGAAAATCGTTAAAATCTGGGAAAGTCAATTTGGATGCTAATATTTTACTAAATGGAACTTGAAAAAATTTTTGTCTAACATTTTTAGAAAGGTGAATTAATTTTCTTTTCAGCACTGAAAGCCGCAATAATTTTGAAGGCTTTGTTTTGGAAATATCGCCATCCAAAGACATTAAGGTAGGTAGTTGGAGGCAGAAAATCGTTAAAATCTGGGAAAGTCACTTTGGATGCTAATATTTTACTAAATGGAACTTGAAAAAATTATTGTCTGACATTTTTAGAAAGGTGAATTAATTTTCTTTTCAGCACTGAAAGCCGCAATAATTTTGAAGGCTTTGTTTTGGAAATATCGCCATCCAAAGACATTAAGGTAGGTAGTTGGAGGCAGAAAATCGTTAAAATCTGGGAAAGTCACTTTGGATGCTAATATTTTACTAAATAGACCTCGAAAAAAAAATTGGCTTCGATGAGTCGATTTGGTTTGAAAAAATCTTTCCAGTAAGGTATGGCATGATTTATTTCATTAACTTTGAAAAAAAAAATTGTTTTTTTTTGGAAAAAAAGGCAAGGGGTTAGTCCATGATTTTTTCCAAAATCCATGAAAAATTTTTGTGACAAAATCTTAACATTCTTAGACATTTTGGAAAGGTGTCTTAATTTCCTATTCAGAACTGAAAACGAGAACAATTTTGAAAGCTGGGTTCTTTAGATATTCGCATTTATCGGATTGAGGCAGAAAATCGTTAAAATCTGGGAAAGTCAATTTGGATGCTAATATTTTACTAAATGCAACTTGAAAAAATTTTTGTCTGACATTTTTAGAAAGGTGAATTAATTTTCTTTTCAGCACTGAAAGCCGCAATAATTTTGAAGGCTTTGTTTTGGAAATATCTCCATCCAAAGACATTAAGGTAGGTAGTTGGAGGCAGAAAATCGTTAAAATCTGGGAAAGTCACTTTGGATGCTAATATTTTACTAAATGGAACTTGAAAAAAATGTTTGTCTGACATTTTTAGGAAGGTGAATTAATTTTCTTTTCAGCACTGAAAGCCGCAATAATTTTGAAGGCTTTGTTTTGGAAATATCGCCATCCAAAGACATTAAGGTAGGTAGTTGGAGGCAGAAAATCGTTAAAATCTGGCAAAGTCACTTTGGATGCTAATATTTTACTAAATAGACCTCGAAAAAAAATTGGCTTCGATGAGTCGATTTGGTTTGAAAAAATCTTTCCAGTAAGGTATGGCACGATTTATTTCATTAACTTTGAAAAAAAAGTTGTTTTTTTTTGGAAAAAAAGGCAAGGGGTTAGTCCATGATTTTTTCCAAAATCAATGAAAAATTTTTGTGACAAAATCTTAACATTCTTAGACATTTTGGAAAGGTGTCTTAATTTCCTATTCAGAACTGAAAACGAGAACAATTTTGAAAGCTGTGTTCTTTAGATATTCGCATTTAACGGATTGAGGCAGAAAATCGTTAAAATCTGGGAAAGTCACTTTGGATGCTAATATTTTACTAAATGGAACTTGAAAAAAATTTTTGTCTGACATTTTTAGGAAGGTAAATTAATTTTCTTTTCAGCACTGAAAGCCGCAATAATTTTGAAGGCTTTGTTTTGGAAATATCGCCATCCAAAGACATTAAGGTAGGTAGTTGGAGGCAGAAAATCGTTAAAATCTGGCAAAGTCACTTTGGATGCTAATATTTTACTAAATGGAACTTGAAAAAAATGTTTGTCTGACATTTTTAGGAAGGTGAATTAATTTTCTTTTCAGCACTGAAAGCCGCAATAATTTTGAAGGCTTTGTTTTGGAAATATCGCCATCCAAAGACATTAAGGTAGGTAGTTGGAGGCAGAAAATCGTTAAAATCTGGCAAAGTCACTTTGGATGCTAATATTTTACTAAATAGACCTCGAAAAAAAATTGGCTTCGATGAGTCGATTTGGTTTGAAAAAATCTTTCCAGTAAGGTATTGCACGATTTATTTCATTAACTTTGAAAAAAAAGTTGTTTTTTTTTTGGAAAAAAAGGCAAGGGGTTAGTCCATGATTTTTTCCAAAATCCATGAAAAATTTTTGTGACAAAATCTTAACATTCTTAGACATTTTGGAAAGGTGTCTTAATTTCCTATTCAGAACTGAAAACGAGAACAATTTTGAAAGCTGTGTTCTTTAAATATTCGCATTTAACGGATTGAGGCAGAAAATCGTTAAAATCTGGCAAAGTCACTTTGGATGCTAATATTTTACTAAATGGAACTTGAAAAAATTTTTGTCTGACATTTTTAGAAAGGTGAATTAATTTTCTTTTCAGCACGGAAAGCCGCAATAATTTTGAAGGCTTTGTTTTGGAAATATCGCCATCCAAGGACATTAAGGTAGGTAGTTGGAGGCAGAAAATCGTTAAAATCTGGCAAAGTCACTTTGGATGCTAATATTTTACTAAATGGAACTTGAAAAAAATTTTTGTCTGACATTTTTAGGAAGGTGAATTAATTTTCTTTTCAGCACTGAAAGCCGCAATAATTTTGAAGGCTTTGTTTTGGAAATATCGCCATCCAAAGACATTAAGGTAGGTAGTTGGAGGCAGAAAATCGTTAAAATCTGGCAAAGTCACTTTGGATGCTAATATTTTACTAAATAGACCTCGAAAAAAAATTGGCTTCGATGAGTCGATTTGGTTTGAAAAAATCTTTCCAGTAAGGTATGGCACGATTTATTTCATTAACTTTGAAAAAAAAGTTGTTTTTTTTTGGAAAAAAAGGCAAGGGGTTAGTCCATGATTTTTTCCAAAATCCATGAAAAATTTTTGTGACAAAATCTTAACATTCTTAGACATTTTGGAAAGGTGTCTTAATTTCCTATTCAGAACTGAAAACGAGAACAATTTTGAAAGCTGGGTTCTTTAGATATTCGCATTTAACGGATTGAGGCAGAAAATCGTTAAAATCTGGCAAAGTCACTTTGGATGCTAATATTTTACTAAATGGAACTTGAAAAAATTTTTGTCTGACATTTTTAGAAAGGTGAATTAATTTTCTTTTCAGCACGGAAAGCCGCAATAATTTTGAAGGCTTTGTTTTGGAAATATCGCCATCCAAGGACATTAAGGTAGGTAGTTGGAGGCAGAAAATCGTTAAAATCTGGCAAAGTCACTTTGGATGCTAATATTTTACTAAATGGAACTTGAAAAAAATGTTTGTCTGACATTTTTAGGAAGGTGAATTAATTTTCTTTTCAGCACTGAAAGCCGCAATAATTTTGAAGGCTTTGTTTTGGAAATATCGCCATCCAAAGACATTAAGGTAGGTAGTTGGAGGCAGAAAATCGTTAAAATCTGGCAAAGTCACTTTGGATGCTAATATTTTACTAAATAGACCTCGAAAAAAAATTGGCTTCGATGAGTCGATTTGGTTTGAAAAAATCTTTCCAGTAAGGTATGGCACGATTTATTTCATTAACTTTGAAAAAAAAGTTGTTTTTTTTTGGAAAAAAAGGCAAGGGGTTAGTCCATGATTTTTTCCAAAATCAATGAAAAATTTTTGTGACAAAATCTTAACATTCTTAGACATTTTGGAAAGGTGTCTTAATTTCCTATTCAGAACTGAAAACGAGAACAATTTTGAAAGCTGTGTTCTTTAGATATTCGCATTTAACGGATTGAGGCAGAAAATCGTTAAAATCTGGGAAAGTCACTTTGGATGCTAATATTTTACTAAATGGAACTTGAAAAAAATTTTTGTCTGACATTTTTAGGAAGGTAAATTAATTTTCTTTTCAGCACTGAAAGCCGCAATAATTTTGAAGGCTTTGTTTTGGAAATATCGCCATCCAAAGACATTAAGGTAGGTAGTTGGAGGCAGAAAATCGTTAAAATCTGGCAAAGTCACTTTGGATGCTAATATTTTACTAAATGGAACTTGAAAAAAATGTTTGTCTGACATTTTTAGGAAGGTGAATTAATTTTCTTTTCAGCACTGAAAGCCGCAATAATTTTGAAGGCTTTGTTTTGGAAATATCGCCATCCAAAGACATTAAGGTAGGTAGTTGGAGGCAGAAAATCGTTAAAATCTGGCAAAGTCACTTTGGATGCTAATATTTCACTAAATAGACCTCGAAAAAAAATTGGCTTCGATGAGTCGATTTGGTTTGAAAAAATCTTTCCAGTAAGGTATGGCACGATTTATTTCATTAACTTTGAAAAAAAAGTTGTTTTTTTTTGGAAAAAAAGGCAAGGGGTTAGTCCATGATTTTTTCCAAAATCAATGAAAAATTTTTGTGACAAAATCTTAACATTCTTAGACATTTTGGAAAGGTGTCTTAATTTCCTATTCAGAACTGAAAACGAGAACAATTTTGAAAGCTGGGTTCTTTAGATATTCGCATTTAACGGATTGAGGCAGAAAATCGTTAAAATCTGGGAAAGTCAATTTGGATGCTAATATTTTACTAAATGGAACTTGAAAAAATTTTTGTCTAACATTTTTAGAAAGGTGAATTAATTTTCTTTTCAGCACTGAAAGCCGCAATAATTTTGAAGGCTTTGTTTTGGAAATATCGCCATCCAAAGACATTAAGGTAGGTAGTTGGAGGCAGAAAATCGTTAAAATCTGGGAAAGTCACTTTGGATGCTAATATTTTACTAAATGGAACTTGAAAAAATTATTGTCTGACATTTTTAGAAAGGTGAATTAATTTTCTTTTCAGCACTGAAAGCCGCAATAATTTTGAAGGCTTTGTTTTGGAAATATCGCCATCCAAAGACATTAAGGTAGGTAGTTGGAGGCAGAAAATCGTTAAAATCTGGCAAAGTCACTTTGGATGCTAATATTTTACTAAATGGAACTTGAAAAAAATTTTTGTCTGACATTTTTAGGAAGGTAAATTAATTTTCTTTTCAGCACTGAAAGCCGCAATAATTTTGAAGGCTTTGTTTTGGAAATATCGCCATCCAAAGACATTAAGGTAGGTAGTTGGAGGCAGAAAATCGTTAAAATCTGGCAAAGTCACTTTGGATGCTAATATTTTACTAAATGGAACTTGAAAAAAATGTTTGTCTGACATTTTTAGGAAGGTGAATTAATTTTCTTTTCAGCACTGAAAGCCGCAATAATTTTGAAGGCTTTGTTTTGGAAATATCGCCATCCAAAGACATTAAGGTAGGTAGTTGGAGGCAGAAAATCGTTAAAATCTGGCAAAGTCACTTTGGATGCTAATATTTTACTAAATAGACCTCGAAAAAAAATTGGCTTCGATGAGTCGATTTGGTTTGAAAAAATCTTTCCAGTAAGGTATGGCACGATTTATTTCATTAACTTTGAAAAAAAAGTTGTTTTTTTTTGGAAAAAAAGGCAAGGGGTTAGTCCATGATTTTTTCCAAAATCAATGAAAAATTTTTGTGACAAAATCTTAACATTCTTAGACATTTTGGAAAGGTGTCTTAATTTCCTATTCAGAACTGAAAACGAGAACAATTTTGAAAGCTGGGTTCTTTAGATATTCGCATTTAACGGATTGAGGCAGAAAATCGTTAAAATCTGGGAAAGTCAATTTGGATGCTAATATTTTACTAAATGGAACTTGAAAAAATTTTTGTCTAACATTTTTAGAAAGGTGAATTAATTTTCTTTTCAGCACTGAAAGCCGCAATAATTTTGAAGGCTTTGTTTTGGAAATATCGCCATCCAAAGACATTAAGGTAGGTAGTTGGAGGCAGAAAATCGTTAAAATCTGGGAAAGTCACTTTGGATGCTAATATTTTACTAAATGGAACTTGAAAAAATTATTGTCTGACATTTTTAGAAAGGTGAATTAATTTTCTTTTCAGCACTGAAAGCCGCAATAATTTTGAAGGCTTTGTTTTGGAAATATCGCCATCCAAAGACATTAAGGTAGGTAGTTGGAGGCAGAAAATCGTTAAAATCTGGCAAAGTCACTTTGGATGCTAATATTTTACTAAATAGACCTCGAAAAAAAAAATTGGCTTCGATGAGTCGATTTGGTTTGAAAAAATCTTTCCAGTAAAGTATGGCATGATTTATTTCATTAACTTTGAAAAAAAAAGTTGTTTTTTTTTGGAAAAAAAGGCAAGGGGTTAGTCCATGATTTTTTCCAAAATCCATGAAAAATTTTTGTGACAAAATCTTAACATTTTTAGACATTTTGGAAAGGTGTCTTAATTTCCTATTCAGAACCGAAAACGAGAACAATTTTGAAAGCTGGGTTCTTTAGATATTCGCATTTAACGGATTGAGGCAGAAAATCGTTAAAATCTGGCAAAGTCACTTTGGATGCTAATATTTTACTAAATAGACCTCGAAAAAAAAAACTGGCTTCGATGAGTCGATTTGGTTTGAAAAAATCTTTCCAGTAAGGTATGGCATGATTTATTTCATTAACTTTGAAAAAAAAGTTGTTTTTTTTTGGAAAAAAAGGCAAGGGGTTAGTCCATGATTTTTTCCAAAATCCATGAAAAATTTTTGTGACAAAATCTTAACATTCTTAGACATTTTGGAAAGGTGTCTTAATTTCCTATTCAGAACTGAAAACGAGAACAATTTTGAAAGCTGGGTTCTTTAGATATTCGCATTTAACGGATTGAGGCAGAAAATCGTTAAAATCTGGCAAAGTCACTTTGGATGCTAATATTTTACTAAATGGAACTTGAAAAAATTTTTGTCTGACATTTTTAGAAAGGTGAATTAATTTTCTTTTCAGCACTGAAAGCCGCAATAATTTTGAAGGCTTTGTTTTGGAAATATCGCCATCCAAAGACATTAAGGTAGGTAGTTGGAGGCAGAAAATCGTTAAAATCTGGCAAAGTCACTTTGGATGCTAATATTTTACTAAATAGACCTCGAAAAAAAAATTGGCTTCGATGAGTCGATTTGGTTTGAAAAAATCTTTCCAGTAAGGTATGGCATGATTTATTTCATTAACTTTGAAAAAAAAAGTTGTTTTTTTTTGGAAAAAAAGGCAAGGGGTTAGTCCATGATTTTTTCCAAAATCCATGAAAAATTTTTGTGACAAAATCTTAACATTCTTAGACATTTTGGAAAGGTGTCTTAATTTCCTATTCAGAACTGAAAACGAGAACAATTTTGAAAGCTGTGTTCTTTAGATATTCGCATTTAACGGATTGAGGCAGAAAATCGTTAAAATCTGGCAAAGTCACTTTGGATGCTAATATTTTACTAAATGGAACTTGAAAAAATTTTTGTCTGACATTTTTAGAAAGGTGAATTAATTTTCTTTTCAGCACGGAAAGCCGCAATAATTTTGAAGGCTTTGTTTTGGAAATATCGCCATCCAAGGACATTAAGGTAGGTAGTTGGAGGCAGAAAATCGTTAAAATCTGGCAAAGTCACTTTGGATGCTAATATTTTACTAAATGGAACTTGAAAAAAATTTTTGTCTGACATTTTTAGGAAGGTGAATTAATTTTCTTTTCAGCACTGAAAGCCGCAATAATTTTGAAGGCTTTGTTTTGGAAATATCGCCATCCAAAGACATTAAGGTAGGTAGTTGGAGGCAGAAAATCGTTAAAATCTGGCAAAGTCACTTTGGATGCTAATATTTTACTAAATAGACCTCGAAAAAAAATTGGCTTCGATGAGTCGATTTGGTTTGAAAAAATCTTTCCAGTAAGGTATGGCACGATTTATTTCATTAACTTTGAAAAAAAAGTTGTTTTTTTTTGGAAAAAAAGGCAAGGGGTTAGTCCATGATTTTTTCCAAAATCCATGAAAAATTTTTGTGACAAAATCTTAACATTCTTAGACATTTTGGAAAGGTGTCTTAATTTCCTATTCAGAACTGAAAACGAGAACAATTTTGAAAGCTGATTTCATTAGATATTCGCATTTAACGGATTGAGGCAGAAAATCGTTAAAATCTGGGAAAGTCAATTTGGATGCTAATATTTTACTAAATGGAACTTGAAAAAATTTTTGTCTAACATTTTTAGAAAGGTGAATTAATTTTCTTTTCAGCACTGAAAGCCGCAATAATTTTGAAGGCTTTGTTTTGGAAATATCGCCATCCAAAGACATTAAGGTAGGTAGTTGGAGGCAGAAAATCGTTAAAATCTGGGAAAGTCACTTTGGATGCTAATATTTTACTAAATGGAACTTGAAAAAATTATTGTCTGACATTTTTAGAAAGGTGAATTAATTTTCTTTTCAGCACTGAAAGCCGCAATAATTTTGAAGGCTTTGTTTTGGAAATATCGCCATCCAAAGACATTAAGGTAGGTAGTTGGAGGCAGAAAATCGTTAAAATCTGGGAAAGTCACTTTGGATGCTAATATTTTACTAAATAGACCTCGAAAAAAAAATTGGCTTCGATGAGTCGATTTGGTTTGAAAAAATCTTTCCAGTAAGGTATGGCATGATTTATTTCATTAACTTTGAAAAAAAAAGTTGTTTTTTTTTGGAAAAAAAGGCAAGGGGTTAGTCCATGATTTTTTCCAAAATCCATGAAAAATTTTTGTGACAAAATCTTAACATTCTTAGACATTTTGGAAAGGTGTCTTAATTTCCTATTCAGAACTGAAAACGAGAACAATTTTGAAAGCTGGGTTCTTTAGATATTCGCATTTATCGGATTGAGGCAGAAAATCGTTAAAATCTGGGAAAGTCAATTTGGATGCTAATATTTTACTAAATGCAACTTGAAAAAATTTTTGTCTGACATTTTTAGAAAGGTGAATTAATTTTCTTTTCAGCACTGAAAGCCGCAATAATTTTGAAGGCTTTGTTTTGGAAATATCTCCATCCAAAGACATTAAGGTAGGTAGTTGGAGGCAGAAAATCGTTAAAATCTGGGAAAGTCACTTTGGATGCTAATATTTTACTAAATGGAACTTGAAAAAAATGTTTGTCTGACATTTTTAGGAAGGTGAATTAATTTTCTTTTCAGCACTGAAAGCCGCAATAATTTTGAAGGCTTTGTTTTGGAAATATCGCCATCCAAAGACATTAAGGTAGGTAGTTGGAGGCAGAAAATCGTTAAAATCTGGCAAAGTCACTTTGGATGCTAATATTTTACTAAATAGACCTCGAAAAAAAATTGGCTTCGATGAGTCGATTTGGTTTGAAAAAATCTTTCCAGTAAGGTATGGCACGATTTATTTCATTAACTTTGAAAAAAAAGTTGTTTTTTTTTGGAAAAAAAGGCAAGGGGTTAGTCCATGATTTTTTCCAAAATCAATGAAAAATTTTTGTGACAAAATCTTAACATTCTTAGACATTTTGGAAAGGTGTCTTAATTTCCTATTCAGAACTGAAAACGAGAACAATTTTGAAAGCTGGGTTCTTTAGATATTCGCATTTAACGGATTGAGGCAGAAAATCGTTAAAATCTGGGAAAGTCAATTTGGATGCTAATATTTTACTAAATGGAACTTGAAAAAATTTTTGTCTAACATTTTTAGAAAGGTGAATTAATTTTCTTTTCAGCACTGAAAGCCGCAATAATTTTGAAGGCTTTGTTTTGGAAATATCGCCATCCAAAGACATTAAGGTAGGTAGTTGGAGGCAGAAAATCGTTAAAATCTGGGAAAGTCACTTTGGATGCTAATATTTTACTAAATGGAACTTGAAAAAATTATTGTCTGACATTTTTAGAAAGGTGAATTAATTTTCTTTTCAGCACTGAAAGCCGCAATAATTTTGAAGGCTTTGTTTTGGAAATATCGCCATCCAAAGACATTAAGGTAGGTAGTTGGAGGCAGAAAATCGTTAAAATCTGGCAAAGTCACTTTGGATGCTAATATTTTACTAAATAGACCTCGAAAAAAAAAATTGGCTTCGATGAGTCGATTTGGTTTGAAAAAATCTTTCCAGTAAGGTATGGCATGATTTATTTCATTAACTTTGAAAAAAAAAGTTGTTTTTTTTTGGAAAAAAAGGCAAGGGGTTAGTCCATGATTTTTTCCAAAATCCATGAAAAATTTTTGTGACAAAATCTTAACATTTTTAGACATTTTGGAAAGGTGTCTTAATTTCCTATTCAGAACCGAAAACGAGAACAATTTTGAAAGCTGGGTTCTTTAGATATTCGCATTTAACGGATTGAGGCAGAAAATCGTTAAAATCTGGCAAAGTCACTTTGGATGCTAATATTTTACTAAATAGACCTCGAAAAAAAAAACTGGCTTCGATGAGTCGATTTGGTTTGAAAAAATCTTTCCAGTAAGGTATGGCATGATTTATTTCATTAACTTTGAAAAAAAAGTTGTTTTTTTTTGGAAAAAAAGGCAAGGGGTTAGTCCATGATTTTTTCCAAAATCCATGAAAAATTTTTGTGACAAAATCTTAACATTCTTAGACATTTTGGAAAGGTGTCTTAATTTCCTATTCAGAACTGAAAACGAGAACAATTTTGAAAGCTGGGTTCTTTAGATATTCGCATTTAACGGATTGAGGCAGAAAATCGTTAAAATCTGGCAAAGTCACTTTGGATGCTAATATTTTACTAAATGGAACTTGAAAAAATTTTTGTCTGACATTTTTAGAAAGGTGAATTAATTTTCTTTTCAGCACTGAAAGCCGCAATAATTTTGAAGGCTTTGTTTTGGAAATATCGCCATCCAAAGACATTAAGGTAGGTAGTTGGAGGCAGAAAATCGTTAAAATCTGGCAAAGTCACTTTGGATGCTAATATTTTACTAAATAGACCTCGAAAAAAAAATTGGCTTCGATGAGTCGATTTGGTTTGAAAAAATCTTTCCAGTAAGGTATGGCATGATTTATTTCATTAACTTTGAAAAAAAAAGTTGTTTTTTTTTGGAAAAAAAGGCAAGGGGTTAGTCCATGATTTTTTCCAAAATCCATGAAAAATTTTTGTGACAAAATCTTAACATTCTTAGACATTTTGGAAAGGTGTCTTAATTTCCTATTCAGAACTGAAAACGAGAACAATTTTGAAAGCTGTGTTCTTTAGATATTCGCATTTAACGGATTGAGGCAGAAAATCGTTAAAATCTGGCAAAGTCACTTTGGATGCTAATATTTTACTAAATGGAACTTGAAAAAATTTTTGTCTGACATTTTTAGAAAGGTGAATTAATTTTCTTTTCAGCACGGAAAGCCGCAATAATTTTGAAGGCTTTGTTTTGGAAATATCGCCATCCAAGGACATTAAGGTAGGTAGTTGGAGGCAGAAAATCGTTAAAATCTGGCAAAGTCACTTTGGATGCTAATATTTTACTAAATGGAACTTGAAAAAAATTTTTGTCTGACATTTTTAGGAAGGTGAATTAATTTTCTTTTCAGCACTGAAAGCCGCAATAATTTTGAAGGCTTTGTTTTGGAAATATCGCCATCCAAAGACATTAAGGTAGGTAGTTGGAGGCAGAAAATCGTTAAAATCTGGCAAAGTCACTTTGGATGCTAATATTTTACTAAATAGACCTCGAAAAAAAATTGGCTTCGATGAGTCGATTTGGTTTGAAAAAATCTTTCCAGTAAGGTATGGCACGATTTATTTCATTAACTTTGAAAAAAAAGTTGTTTTTTTTTGGAAAAAAAGGCAAGGGGTTAGTCCATGATTTTTTCCAAAATCCATGAAAAATTTTTGTGACAAAATCTTAACATTCTTAGACATTTTGGAAAGGTGTCTTAATTTCCTATTCAGAACTGAAAACGAGAACAATTTTGAAAGCTGTGTTCTTTAGATATTCGCATTTAACGGATTGAGGCAGAAAATCGTTAAAATCTGGCAAAGTCACTTTGGATGCTAATATTTTACTAAATAGACCTCGAAAAAAAAAACTGGCTTCGATGAGTCGATTTGGTTTGAAAAAATCTTTCCAGTAAGGTATGGCATGATTTATTTCATTAACTTTGAAAAAAAAGTTGTTTTTTTTTTGGAAAAAAAGGCAAGGGGTTAGTCCATGATTTTTTCCAAAATCCATGAAAAATTTTTGTGACAAAATCTTAACATTCTTAGACATTTTGGAAAGGTGTCTTAATTTCCTATTCAGAACTGAAAACGAGAACAATTTTGAAAGCTGGGTTCTTTAGATATTCGCATTTAACGGATTGAGGCAGAAAATCGTTAAAATCTGGCAAAGTCACTTTGGATGCTAATATTTTACTAAATGGAACTTGAAAAAATTTTTGTCTGACATTTTTAGAAAGGTGAATTAATTTTCTTTTCAGCACTGAAAGCCGCAATAATTTTGAAGGCTTTGTTTTGGAAATATCGCCATCCAAAGACATTAAGGTAGGTAGTTGGAGGCAGAAAATCGTTAAAATCTGGCAAAGTCACTTTGGATGCTAATATTTTACTAAATAGACCTCGAAAAAAAAATTGGCTTCGATGAGTCGATTTGGTTTGAAAAAATCTTTCCAGTAAGGTATGGCATGATTTATTTCATTAACTTTGAAAAAAAAAGTTGTTTTTTTTTGGAAAAAAAGGCAAGGGGTTAGTCCATGATTTTTTCCAAAATCCATGAAAAATTTTTGTGACAAAATCTTAACATTCTTAGACATTTTGGAAAGGTGTCTTAATTTCCTATTCAGAACTGAAAACGAGAACAATTTTGAAAGCTGTGTTCTTTAGATATTCGCATTTAACGGATTGAGGCAGAAAATCGTTAAAATCTTGCAAAGTCACTTTGGATGCTAATATTTTACTAAATGGAACTTGAAAAAATTTTTGTCTGACATTTTTAGAAAGGTGAATTAATTTTCTTTTCAGCACGGAAAGCCGCAATAATTTTGAAGGCTTTGTTTTGGAAATATCGCCATCCAAGGACATTAAGGTAGGTAGTTGGAGGCAGAAAATCGTTAAAATCTGGCAAAGTCACTTTGGATGCTAATATTTTACTAAATGGAACTTGAAAAAAATTTTTGTCTGACATTTTTAGGAAGGTGAATTAATTTTCTTTTCAGCACTGAAAGCCGCAATAATTTTGAAGGCTTTGTTTTGGAAATATCGCCATCCAAAGACATTAAGGTAGGTAGTTGGAGGCAGAAAATCGTTAAAATCTGGCAAAGTCACTTTGGATGCTAATATTTTACTAAATAGACCTCGAAAAAAAATTGGCTTCGATGAGTCGATTTGGTTTGAAAAAATCTTTCCAGTAAGGTATGGCACGATTTATTTCATTAACTTTGAAAAAAAAGTTGTTTTTTTTTGGAAAAAAAGGCAAGGGGTTAGTCCATGATTTTTTCCAAAATCCATGAAAAATTTTTGTGACAAAATCTTAACATTCTTAGACATTTTGGAAAGGTGTCTTAATTTCCTATTCAGAACTGAAAACGAGAACAATTTTGAAAGCTGATTTCATTAGATATTCGCATTTAACGGATTGAGGCAGAAAATCGTTAAAATCTGGGAAAGTCAATTTGGATGCTAATATTTTACTAAATGGAACTTGAAAAAATTTTTGTCTAACATTTTTAGAAAGGTGAATTAATTTTCTTTTCAGCACTGAAAGCCGCAATAATTTTGAAGGCTTTGTTTTGGAAATATCGCCATCCAAAGACATTAAGGTAGGTAGTTGGAGGCAGAAAATCGTTAAAATCTGGGAAAGTCACTTTGGATGCTAATATTTTACTAAATGGAACTTGAAAAAATTATTGTCTGACATTTTTAGAAAGGTGAATTAATTTTCTTTTCAGCACTGAAAGCCGCAATAATTTTGAAGGCTTTGTTTTGGAAATATCGCCATCCAAAGACATTAAGGTAGGTAGTTGGAGGCAGAAAATCGTTAAAATCTGGGAAAGTCACTTTGGATGCTAATATTTTACTAAATAGACCTCGAAAAAAAAATTGGCTTCGATGAGTCGATTTGGTTTGAAAAAATCTTTCCAGTAAGGTATGGCATGATTTATTTCATTAACTTTGAAAAAAAAAGTTGTTTTTTTTTGGAAAAAAAGGCAAGGGGTTAGTCCATGATTTTTTCCAAAATCCATGAAAAATTTTTGTGACAAAATCTTAACATTCTTAGACATTTTGGAAAGGTGTCTTAATTTCCTATTCAGAACTGAAAACGAGAACAATTTTGAAAGCTGGGTTCTTTAGATATTCGCATTTATCGGATTGAGGCAGAAAATCGTTAAAATCTGGGAAAGTCAATTTGGATGCTAATATTTTACTAAATGCAACTTGAAAAAATTTTTGTCTGACATTTTTAGAAAGGTGAATTAATTTTCTTTTCAGCACTGAAAGCCGCAATAATTTTGAAGGCTTTGTTTTGGAAATATCTCCATCCAAAGACATTAAGGTAGGTAGTTGGAGGCAGAAAATCGTTAAAATCTGGCAAAGTCACTTTGGATGCTAATATTTTACTAAATGGAACTTGAAAAAAATGTTTGTCTGACATTTTTAGGAAGGTGAATTAATTTTCTTTTCAGCACTGAAAGCCGCAATAATTTTGAAGGCTTTGTTTTGGAAATATCGCCATCCAAAGACATTAAGGTAGGTAGTTGGAGGCAGAAAATCGTTAAAATCTGGCAAAGTCACTTTGGATGCTAATATTTTACTAAATAGACCTCGAAAAAAAATTGGCTTCGATGAGTCGATTTGGTTTGAAAAAATCTTTCCAGTAAGGTATGGCACGATTTATTTCATTAACTTTGAAAAAAAAGTTGTTTTTTTTTGGAAAAAAAGGCAAGGGGTTAGTCCATGATTTTTTCCAAAATCAATGAAAAATTTTTGTGACAAAATCTTAACATTCTTAGACATTTTGGAAAGGTGTCTTAATTTCCTATTCAGAACTGAAAACGAGAACAATTTTGAAAGCTGGGTTCTTTAGATATTCGCATTTAACGGATTGAGGCAGAAAATCGTTAAAATCTGGGAAAGTCAATTTGGATGCTAATATTTTACTAAATGGAACTTGAAAAAATTTTTGTCTAACATTTTTAGAAAGGTGAATTAATTTTCTTTTCAGCACTGAAAGCCGCAATAATTTTGAAGGCTTTGTTTTGGAAATATCGCCATCCAAAGACATTAAGGTAGGTAGTTGGAGGCAGAAAATCGTTAAAATCTGGGAAAGTCACTTTGGATGCTAATATTTTACTAAATGGAACTTGAAAAAATTATTGTCTGACATTTTTAGAAAGGTGAATTAATTTTCTTTTCAGCACTGAAAGCCGCAATAATTTTGAAGGCTTTGTTTTGGAAATATCGCCATCCAAAGACATTAAGGTAGGTAGTTGGAGGCAGAAAATCGTTAAAATCTGGCAAAGTCACTTTGGATGCTAATATTTTACTAAATAGACCTCGAAAAAAAAAATTGGCTTCGATGAGTCGATTTGGTTTGAAAAAATCTTTCCAGTAAGGTATGGCATGATTTATTTCATTAACTTTGAAAAAAAAAGTTGTTTTTTTTTGGAAAAAAAGGCAAGGGGTTAGTCCATGATTTTTTCCAAAATCCATGAAAAATTTTTGTGACAAAATCTTAACATTTTTAGACATTTTGGAAAGGTGTCTTAATTTCCTATTCAGAACCGAAAACGAGAACAATTTTGAAAGCTGGGTTCTTTAGATATTCGCATTTAACGGATTGAGGCAGAAAATCGTTAAAATCTGGCAAAGTCACTTTGGATGCTAATATTTTACTAAATAGACCTCGAAAAAAAAAACTGGCTTCGATGAGTCGATTTGGTTTGAAAAAATCTTTCCAGTAAGGTATGGCATGATTTATTTCATTAACTTTGAAAAAAAAGTTGTTTTTTTTTGGAAAAAAAGGCAAGGGGTTAGTCCATGATTTTTTCCAAAATCCATGAAAAATTTTTGTGACAAAATCTTAACATTCTTAGACATTTTGGAAAGGTGTCTTAATTTCCTATTCAGAACTGAAAACGAGAACAATTTTGAAAGCTGGGTTCTTTAGATATTCGCATTTAACGGATTGAGGCAGAAAATCGTTAAAATCTGGCAAAGTCACTTTGGATGCTAATATTTTACTAAATGGAACTTGAAAAAATTTTTGTCTGACATTTTTAGAAAGGTGAATTAATTTTCTTTTCAGCACTGAAAGCCGCAATAATTTTGAAGGCTTTGTTTTGGAAATGTCGCCATCCAAAGACATTAAGGTAGGTAGTTGGAGGCAGAAAATCGTTAAAATCTGGCAAAGTCACTTTGGATGCTAATATTTTACTAAATAGACCTCGAAAAAAAAATTGGCTTCGATGAGTCGATTTGGTTTGAAAAAATCTTTCCAGTAAGGTATGGCATGATTTATTTCATTAACTTTGAAAAAAAAAGTTGTTTTTTTTTGGAAAAAAAGGCAAGGGGTTAGTCCATGATTTTTTCCAAAATCCATGAAAAATTTTTGTGACAAAATCTTAACATTCTTAGACATTTTGGAAAGGTGTCTTAATTTCCTATTCAGAACTGAAAACGAGAACAATTTTGAAAGCTGTGTTCTTTAGATATTCGCATTTAACGGATTGAGGCAGAAAATCGTTAAAATCTGGCAAAGTCACTTTGGATGCTAATATTTTACTAAATGGAACTTGAAAAAATTTTTGTCTGACATTTTTAGAAAGGTGAATTAATTTTCTTTTCAGCACGGAAAGCCGCAATAATTTTGAAGGCTTTGTTTTGGAAATATCGCCATCCAAGGACATTAAGGTAGGTAGTTGGAGGCAGAAAATCGTTAAAATCTGGCAAAGTCACTTTGGATGCTAATATTTTACTAAATGGAACTTGAAAAAAATTTTTGTCTGACATTTTTAGGAAGGTGAATTAATTTTCTTTTCAGCACTGAAAGCCGCAATAATTTTGAAGGCTTTGTTTTGGAAATATCGCCATCCAAAGACATTAAGGTAGGTAGTTGGAGGCAGAAAATCGTTAAAATCTGGCAAAGTCACTTTGGATGCTAATATTTTACTAAATAGACCTCGAAAAAAAATTGGCTTCGATGAGTCGATTTGGTTTGAAAAAATCTTTCCAGTAAGGTATGGCACGATTTATTTCATTAACTTTGAAAAAAAAGTTGTTTTTTTTTGGAAAAAAAGGCAAGGGGTTAGTCCATGATTTTTTCCAAAATCCATGAAAAATTTTTGTGACAAAATCTTAACATTCTTAGACATTTTGGAAAGGTGTCTTAATTTCCTATTCAGAACTGAAAACGAGAACAATTTTGAAAGCTGGGTTCTTTAGATATTCGCATTTAACGGATTGAGGCAGAAAATCGTTAAAATCTGGCAAAGTCACTTTGGATGCTAATATTTTACTAAATGGAACTTGAACAAATTTTTGTCTGACATTTTTAGAAAGGTGAATTAATTTTCTTTTCAGCACGGAAAGCCGCAATAATTTTGAAGGCTTTGTTTTGGAAATATCGCCATCCAAGGACATTAAGGTAGGTAGTTGGAGGCAGAAAATCGTTAAAATCTGGCAAAGTCACTTTGGATGCTAATATTTTACTAAATGGAACTTGAAAAAAATGTTTGTCTGACATTTTTAGGAAGGTGAATTAATTTTCTTTTCAGCACTGAAAGCCGCAATAATTTTGAAGGCTTTGTTTTGGAAATATCGCCATCCAAAGACATTAAGGTAGGTAGTTGGAGGCAGAAAATCGTTAAAATCTGGCAAAGTCACTTTGGATGCTAATATTTTACTAAATAGACCTCGAAAAAAAATTGGCTTCGATGAGTCGATTTGGTTTGAAAAAATCTTTCCAGTAAGGTATGGCACGATTTATTTCATTAACTTTGAAAAAAAAGTTGTTTTTTTTTGGAAAAAAAGGCAAGGGGTTAGTCCATGATTTTTTCCAAAATCAATGAAAAATTTTTGTGACAAAATCTTAACATTCTTAGACATTTTGGAAAGGTGTCTTAATTTCCTATTCAGAACTGAAAACGAGAACAATTTTGAAAGCTGGGTTCTTTAGATATTCGCATTTAACGGATTGAGGCAGAAAATCGTTAAAATCTGGGAAAGTCAATTTGGATGCTAATATTTTACTAAATGGAACTTGAAAAAATTTTTGTCTAACATTTTTAGAAAGGTGAATTAATTTTCTTTTCAGCACTGAAAGCCGCAATAATTTTGAAGGCTTTGTTTTGGAAATATCGCCATCCAAAGACATTAAGGTAGGTAGTTGGAGGCAGAAAATCGTTAAAATCTGGCAAAGTCACTTTGGATGCTAATATTTTACTAAATGGAACTTGAAAAAATTATTGTCTGACATTTTTAGAAAGGTGAATTAATTTTCTTTTCAGCACTGAAAGCCGCAATAATTTTGAAGGCTTTGTTTTGGAAATATCGCCATCCAAAGACATTAAGGTAGGTAGTTGGAGGCAGAAAATCGTTAAAATCTGGCAAAGTCACTTTGGATGCTAATATTTTACTAAATAGACCTCGAAAAAAAAATTGGCTTCGATGAGTCGATTTGGTTTGAAAAAATCTTTCCAGTAAGGTATGGCATGATTTATTTCATTAACTTTGAAAAAAAAAGTTGTTTTTTTTTGGAAAAAAAGGCAAGGGGTTAGTCCATGATTTTTTCCAAAATCCATGAAAAATTTTTGTGACAAAATCTTAACATTTTTAGACATTTTGGAAAGGTGTCTTAATTTCCTATTCAGAACCGAAAACGAGAACAATTTTGAAAGCTGGGTTCTTTAGATATTCGCATTTAACGGATTGAGGCAGAAAATCGTTAAAATCTGGCAAAGTCACTTTGGATGCTAATATTTTACTAAATGGAACTTGAAAAAATTTTTGTCTGACATTTTTAGAAAGGTGAATTAATTTTCTTTTCAGCACTGAAAGCCGCAATAATTTTGAAGGCTTTGTTTTGGAAATATCGCCATCCAAAGACATTAAGGTAGGTAGTTGGAGGCAGAAAATCGTTAAAATCTGGGAAAGTCACTTTGGATGCTAATATTTTACTAAATGGAACTTGAAAAAATTATTGTCTGACATTTTTAGAAAGGTGAATTAATTTTCTTTTCAGCACTGAAAGCCGCAATAATTTTGAAGGCTTTGTTTTGGAAATATCGCCATCCAAAGACATTAAGGTAGGTAGTTGGAGGCAGAAAATCGTTAAAATCTGGGAAAGTCACTTTGGATGCTAATATTTTACTAAATAGACCTCGAAAAAAAAAATTGGCTTCGATGAGTCGATTTGGTTTGAAAAAATCTTTCCAGTAAGGTATGGCATGATTTATTTCATTAACTTTGAAAAAAAAGTTGTTTTTTTTTGGAAAAAAAGGCAAGGGGTTAGTCCATGATTTTTTCCAAAATCCATGAAAAATTTTTGTGACAAAATCTTAACATTCTTAGACATTTTGGAAAGGTGTCTTAATTTCCTATTCAGAACTGAAAACGAGAACAATTTTGAAAGCTGGGTTCTTTAGATATTCGCATTTAACGGATTGAGGCAGAAAATCGTTAAAATCTGGCAAAGTCACTTTGGATGCTAATATTTTACTAAATGGAACTTGAAAAAAATGTTTGTCTGACATTTTTAGGAAGGTGAATTAATTTTCTTTTCAGCACTGAAAGCCGCAATAATTTTGAAGGCTTTGTTTTGGAAATATCGCCATCCAAAGACATTAAGGTAGGTAGTTGGAGGCAGAAAATCGTTAAAATCTGGCAAAGTCACTTTGGATGCTAATATTTTACTAAATAGACCTCGAAAAAAAATTGGCTTCGATGAGTCGATTTGGTTTGAAAAAATCTTTCCAGTAAGGTATTGCACGATTTATTTCATTAACTTTGAAAAAAAAGTTGTTTTTTTTTGGAAAAAAAGGCAAGGGGTTAGTCCATGATTTTTTCCAAAATCAATGAAAAATTTTTGTGACAAAATCTTAAAATTCTTAGACATTTTGGAAAGGTGTCTTAATTTCCTATTCAGAACTGAAAACGAGAACAATTTTGAAAGCTGGGTTCTTTAGATATTCGCATTTAACGGATTGAGGCAGAAAATCGTTAAAATCTGGGAAAGTCAATTTGGATGCTAATATTTTACTAAATGGAACTTGAAAAAATTTTTGTCTAACATTTTTAGAAAGGTGAATTAATTTTCTTTTCAGCACTGAAAGCCGCAATAATTTTGAAGGCTTTGTTTTGGAAATATCGCCATCCAAAGACATTAAGGTAGGTAGTTGGAGGCAGAAAATCGTTAAAATCTGGGAAAGTCACTTTGGATGCTAATATTTTACTAAATAGACCTCGAAAAAAAAAATTGGCTTCGATGAGTCGATTTGGTTTGAAAAAATCTTTCCAGTAAGGTATGGCATGATTTATTTCATTAACTTTGAAAAAAAAAGTTGTTTTTTTTTGGAAAAAAAGGCAAGGGGTTAGTCCATGATTTTTTCCAAAATCCATGAAAAATTTTTGTGACAAAATCTTAACATTTTTAGACATTTTGGAAAGGTGTCTTAATTTCCTATTCAGAACCGAAAACGAGAACAATTTTGAAAGCTGGGTTCTTTAGATATTCGCATTTAACGGATTGAGGCAGAAAATCGTTAAAATCTGGCAAAGTCACTTTGGATGCTAATATTTTACTAAATGGAACTTGAAAAAATTTTTGTCTGACATTTTTAGAAAGGTGAATTAATTTTCTTTTCAGCACTGAAAGCCGCAATAATTTTGAAGGCTTTGTTTTGGAAATATCGCCATCCAAAGACATTAAGGTAGGTAGTTGGAGGCAGAAAATCGTTAAAATCTGGCAAAGTCACTTTGGATGCTAATATTTTACTAAATAGACCTCGAAAAAAAAATTGGCTTCGATGAGTCGATTTGGTTTGAAAAAATCTTTCCAGTAAGGTATGGCATGATTTATTTCATTAACTTTGAAAAAAAAAGTTGTTTTTTTTTGGAAAAAAAAGGCAAGGGGTTAGTCCATGATTTTTTCCAAAATCCATGAAAAATTTTTGTGACAAAATCTTAACAATAATTTCCTATTCAGAACTGAAAACGAGAACAATTTTGAAAGCTGGGTTCTTTAGATATTCGCATTTAACGGATTGAGGCAGAAAATCGTTAAAATCTGGGAAAGTCAATTTGGATGCTAATATTTTACTAAATGCAACTTGAAAAAATTTTTGTCTGACATTTTTAGAAAGGTGAATTAATTTTCTTTTCAGCACTGAAAGCCGCAATAATTTTGAAGGCTTTGTTTTGGAAATATCTCCATCCAAAGACATTAAGGTAGGTAGTTGGAGGCAGAAAATCGTTAAAATCTGGCAAAGTCACTTTGGATGCTAATATTTTACTAAATGGAACTTGAAAAAAATGTTTGTCTGACATTTTTAGGAAGGTGAATTAATTTTCTTTTCAGCACTGAAAGCCGCAATAATTTTGAAGGCTTTGTTTTGGAAATATCGCCATCCAAAGACATTAAGGTAGGTAGTTGGAGGCAGAAAATCGTTAAAATCTGGCAAAGTCACTTTGGATGCTAATATTTTACTAAATAGACCTCGAAAAAAAATTGGCTTCGATGAGTCGATTTGGTTTGAAAAAATCTTTCCAGTAAGGTATGGCACGATTTATTTCATTAACTTTGAAAAAAAAGTTGTTTTTTTTTGGAAAAAAAGGCAAGGGGTTAGTCCATGATTTTTTCCAAAATCAATGAAAAATTTTTGTGACAAAATCTTAACATTCTTAGACATTTTGGAAAGGTGTCTTAATTTCCTATTCAGAACTGAAAACGAGAACAATTTTGAAAGCTGTGTTCTTTAGATATTCGCATTTAACGGATTGAGGCAGAAAATCGTTAAAATCTGGGAAAGTCACTTTGGATGCTAATATTTTACTAAATGGAACTTGAAAAAAATTTTTGTCTGACATTTTTAGGAAGGTTAATTAATTTTCTTTTCAGCACTGAAAGTCGCAATAATTTTGAAGGCTTTGTTTTGGAAATATCGCCATCCAAAGACATTAAGGTAGGTAGTTGGAGGCAGAAAATCGTTAAAATCTGGCAAAGTCACTTTGGATGCTAATATTTTACTAAATGGAACTTGAAAAAAATGTTTGTCTGACATTTTTAGGAAGGTGAATTAATTTTCTTTTCAGCACTGAAAGCCGCAATAATTTTGAAGGCTTTGTTTTGGAAATATCGCCATCCAAAGACATTAAGGTAGGTAGTTGGAGGCAGAAAATCGTTAAAATCTGGCAAAGTCACTTTGGATGCTAATATTTTACTAAATAGACCTCGAAAAAAAATTGGCTTCGATGAGTCGATTTGGTTTGAAAAAATCTTTCCAGTAAGGTATTGCACGATTTATTTCATTAACTTTGAAAAAAAAGTTGTTTTTTTTTGGAAAAAAAGGCAAGGGGTTAGTCCATGATTTTTTCCAAAATCCATGAAAAATTTTTGTGACAAAATCTTAACATTCTTAGACATTTTGGAAAGGTGTCTTAATTTCCTATTCAGAACTGAAAACGAGAACAATTTTGAAAGCTGTGTTCTTTAGATATTCGCATTTAACGGATTGAGGCAGAAAATCGTTAAAATCTGGCAAAGTCACTTTGGATGCTAATATTTTACTAAATGGAACTTGAAAAAATTTTTGTCTGACATTTTTAGAAAGGTGAATTAATTTTCTTTTCAGCACGGAAAGCCGCAATAATTTTGAAGGCTTTGTTTTGGAAATATCGCCATCCAAGGACATTAAGGTAGGTAGTTGGAGGCAGAAAATCGTTAAAATCTGGCAAAGTCACTTTGGATGCTAATATTTTACTAAATGGAACTTGAAAAAAATGTTTGTCTGACATTTTTAGGAAGGTGAATTAATTTTCTTTTCAGCACTGAAAGCCGCAATAATTTTGAAGGCTTTGTTTTGGAAATATCGCCATCCAAAGACATTAAGGTAGGTAGTTGGAGGCAGAAAATCGTTAAAATCTGGCAAAGTCACTTTGGATGCTAATATTTTACTAAATAGACCTCGAAAAAAAATTGGCTTCGATGAGTCGATTTGGTTTGAAAAAATCTTTCCAGTAAGGTATGGCACGATTTATTTCATTAACTTTGAAAAAAAAGTTGTTTTTTTTTGGAAAAAAAGGCAAGGGGTTAGTCCATGATTTTTTCCAAAATCCATGAAAAATTTTTGTGACAAAATCTTAACATTCTTAGACATTTTGGAAAGGTGTCTTAATTTCCTATTCAGAACTGAAAACGAGAACAATTTTGAAAGCTGGGTTCTTTAGATATTCGCATTTAACGGATTGAGGCAGAAAATCGTTAAAATCTGGGAAAGTCAATTTGGATGCTAATATTTTACTAAATGGAACTTGAAAAAATTTTTGTCTAACATTTTTAGAAAGGTGAATTAATTTTCTTTTCAGCACTGAAAGCCGCAATAATTTTGAAGGCTTTGTTTTGGAAATATCGCCATCCAAAGACATTAAGGTAGGTAGTTGGAGGCAGAAAATCGTTAAAATCTGGGAAAGTCACTTTGGATGCTAATATTTTACTAAATGGAACTTGAAAAAATTATTGTCTGACATTTTTAGAAAGGTGAATTAATTTTCTTTTCAGCACTGAAAGCCGCAATAATTTTGAAGGCTTTGTTTTGGAAATATCGCCATCCAAAGACATTAAGGTAGGTAGTTGGAGGCAGAAAATCGTTAAAATCTGGGAAAGTCACTTTGGATGCTAATATTTTACTAAATGGAACTTGAAAAAAATTTTTGTCTGACATTTTTAGGAAGGTGAATTAATTTTCTTTTCAGCACTGAAAGCCGCAATAATTTTGAAGGCTTTGTTTTGGAAATATCGCCATCCAAAGACATTAAGGTAGGTAGTTGGAGGCAGAAAATCGTTAAAATCTGGCAAAGTCACTTTGGATGCTAATATTTTACTAAATAGACCTCGAAAAAAAATTGGCTTCGATGAGTCGATTTGGTTTGAAAAAATCTTTCCAGTAAGGTATGGCACGATTTATTTCATTAACTTTGAAAAAAAAGTTGTTTTTTTTTGGAAAAAAAGGCAAGGGGTTAGTCCATGATTTTTTCCAAAATCCATGAAAAATTTTTGTGACAAAATCTTAACATTCTTAGACATTTTGGAAAGGTGTCTTAATTTCCTATTCAGAACTGAAAACGAGAACAATTTTGAAAGCTGGGTTCTTTAGATATTCGCATTTAACGGATTGAGGCAGAAAATCGTTAAAATCTGGGAAAGTCAATTTGGATGCTAATATTTTACTAAATGCAACTTGAAAAAATTTTTGTCTGACATTTTTAGAAAGGTGAATTAATTTTCTTTTCAGCACTGAAAGCCGCAATAATTTTGAAGGCTTTGTTTTGGAAATATCTCCATCCAAAGACATTAAGGTAGGTAGTTGGAGGCAGAAAATCGTTAAAATCTGGCAAAGTCACTTTGGATGCTAATATTTTACTAAATGGAACTTGAAAAAAATTTTTGTCTGACATTTTTAGGAAGGTGAATTAATTTTCTTTTCAGCACTGAAAGCCGCAATAATTTTGAAGGCTTTGTTTTGGAAATATCGCCATCCAAAGACATTAAGGTAGGTAGTTGGAGGCAGAAAATCGTTAAAATCTGGCAAAGTCACTTTGGATGCTAATATTTTACTAAATAGACCTCGAAAAAAAATTGGCTTCGATGAGTCGATTTGGTTTGAAAAAATCTTTCCAGTAAGGTATGGCACGATTTATTTCATTAACTTTGAAAAAAAAGTTGTTTTTTTTTTGGAAAAAAAGGCAAGGGGTTAGTCCATGATTTTTTCCAAAATCAATGAAAAATTTTTGTGACAAAATCTTAACATTCTTAGACATTTTGGAAAGGTGTCTTAATTTCCTATTCAGAACTGAAAACGAGAACAATTTTGAAAGCTGGGTTCTTTAGATATTCGCATTTAACGGATTGAGGCAGAAAATCGTTAAAATCTGGGAAAGTCAATTTGGATGCTAATATTTTACTAAATGGAACTTGAAAAAATTTTTGTCTAACATTTTTAGAAAGGTGAATTAATTTTCTTTTCAGCACTGAAAGCCGCAATAATTTTGAAGGCTTTGTTTTGGAAATATCGCCATCCAAAGACATTAAGGTAGGTAGTTGGAGGCAGAAAATCGTTAAAATCTGGGAAAGTCACTTTGGATGCTAATATTTTACTAAATGGAACTTGAAAAAATTATTGTCTGACATTTTTAGAAAGGTGAATTAATTTTCTTTTCAGCACTGAAAGCCGCAATAATTTTGAAGGCTTTGTTTTGGAAATATCGCCATCCAAAGACATTAAGGTAGGTAGTTGGAGGCAGAAAATCGTTAAAATCTGGGAAAGTCACTTTGGATGCTAATATTTTACTAAATAGACCTCGAAAAAAAAATTGGCTTCGATGAGTCGATTTGGTTTGAAAAAATCTTTCCAGTAAGGTATGGCACGATTTATTTCATTAACTTTGAAAAAAAAAGTTGTTTTTTTTTGGAAAAAAAGGCAAGGGGTTAGTCCATGATTTTTTCCAAAATCCATGAAAAATTTTTGTGACAAAATCTTAACATTCTTAGACATTTTGGAAAGGTGTCTTAATTTCCTATTCAGAACTGAAAACGAGAACAATTTTGAAAGCTGGGTTCTTTAGATATTCGCATTTATCGGATTGAGGCAGAAAATCGTTAAAATCTGGGAAAGTCAATTTGGATGCTAATATTTTACTAAATGCAACTTGAAAAAATTTTTGTCTGACATTTTTAGAAAGGTGAATTAATTTTCTTTTCAGCACTGAAAGCCGCAATAATTTTGAAGGCTTTGTTTTGGAAATATCTCCATCCAAAGACATTAAGGTAGGTAGTTGGAGGCAGAAAATCGTTAAAATCTGGCAAAGTCACTTTGGATGCTAATATTTTACTAAATGGAACTTGAAAAAAATGTTTGTCTGACATTTTTAGGAAGGTGAATTAATTTTCTTTTCAGCACTGAAAGCCGCAATAATTTTGAAGGCTTTGTTTTGGAAATATCGCCATCCAAAGACATTAAGGTAGGTAGTTGGAGGCAGAAAATCGTTAAAATCTGGCAAAGTCACTTTGGATGCTAATATTTTACTAAATAGACCTCGAAAAAAAATTGGCTTCGATGAGTCGATTTGGTTTGAAAAAATCTTTCCAGTAAGGTATTGCACGATTTATTTCATTAACTTTGACAAAAAAGTTGTTTTTTTTTTGGAAAAAAAGGCAAGGGGTTAGTCCATGATTTTTTCCAAAATCCATGAAAAATTTTTGTGACAAAATCTTAACATTCTTAGACATTTTGGAAAGGTGTCTTAATTTCCTATTCAGAACTGAAAACGAGAACAATTTTGAAAGCTGTGTTCTTTAGATATTCGCATTTAACGGATTGAGGCAGAAAATCGTTAAAATCTGGGAAAGTCACTTTGGATGCTAATATTTTACTAAATGGAACTTGAAAAAAATTTTTGTCTGACATTTTTAGGAAGGTAAATTAATTTTCTTTTCAGCACTGAAAGCCGCAATAATTTTGAAGGCTTTGTTTTGGAAATATCGCCATCCAAAGACATTAAGGTAGGTAGTTGGAGGCAGAAAATCGTTAAAATCTGGCAAAGTCACTTTGGATGCTAATATTTTACTAAATGGAACTTGAAAAAAATGTTTGTCTGACATTTTTAGGAAGGTGAATTAATTTTCTTTTCAGCACTGAAAGCCGCAATAATTTTGAAGGCTTTGTTTTGGAAATATCGCCATCCAAAGACATTAAGGTAGGTAGTTGGAGGCAGAAAATCGTTAAAATCTGGCAAAGTCACTTTGGATGCTAATATTTTACTAAATAGACCTCGAAAAAAAATTGGCTTCGATGAGTCGATTTGGTTTGAAAAAATCTTTCCAGTAAGGTATTGCACGATTTATTTCATTAACTTTGACAAAAAAGTTGTTTTTTTTTTGGAAAAAAAGGCAAGGGGTTAGTCCATGATTTTTTCCAAAATCCATGAAAAATTTTTGTGACAAAATCTTAACATTCTTAGACATTTTGGAAAGGTGTCTTAATTTCCTATTCAGAACTGAAAACGAGAACAATTTTGAAAGCTGTGTTCTTTAGATATTCGCATTTAACGGATTGAGGCAGAAAATCGTTAAAATCTGGCAAAGTCACTTTGGATGCTAATATTTTACTAAATGGAACTTGAAAAAATTTTTGTCTGACATTTTTAGAAAGGTGAATTAATTTTCTTTTCAGCACGGAAAGCCGCAATAATTTTGAAGGCTTTGTTTTGGAAATATCGCCATCCAAGGACATTAAGGTAGGTAGTTGGAGGCAGAAAATCGTTAAAATCTGGCAAAGTCACTTTGGATGCTAATATTTTACTAAATGGAACTTGAAAAAAATGTTTGTCTGACATTTTTAGGAAGGTGAATTAATTTTCTTTTCAGCACTGAAAGCCGCAATAATTTTGAAGGCTTTGTTTTGGAAATATCGCCATCCAAAGACATTAAGGTAGGTAGTTGGAGGCAGAAAATCGTTAAAATCTGGCAAAGTCACTTTGGATGCTAATATTTTACTAAATAGACCTCGAAAAAAAAATTTGCTTCGATGAGTCGATTTGGTTTGAAAAAATCTTTCCAGTAAGGTATGGCACGATTTATTTCATTAACTTTGAAAAAAAAGTTGTTTTTTTTTGGAAAAAAAGGCAAGGGGTTAGTCCATGATTTTTTCCAAAATCAATGAAAAATTTTTGTGACAAAATCTTAACATTCTTAGACATTTTGGAAAGGTGTCTTAATTTCCTATTCAGAACTGAAAACGAGAACAATTTTGAAAGCTGGGTTCTTTAGATATTCGCATTTAACGGATTGAGGCAGAAAATCGTTAAAATCTGGCAAAGTCACTTTGGATGCTAATATTTTACTAAATGGAACTTGAAAAAAATGTTTGTCTGACATTTTTAGGAAGGTGAATTAATTTTCTTTTCAGCACTGAAAGCCGCAATAATTTTGAAGGCTTTGTTTTGGAAATATCGCCATCCAAAGACATTAAGGTAGGTAGTTGGAGGCAGAAAATCGTTAAAATCTGGGAAAGTCACTTTGGATGCTAATATTTTACTAAATGGAACTTGAAAAAATTATTGTCTGACATTTTTAGAAAGGTGAATTAATTTTCTTTTCAGCACTGAAAGCCGCAATAATTTTGAAGGCTTTGTTTTGGAAATATCGCCATCCAAAGACATTAAGGTAGGTAGTTGGAGGCAGAAAATCGTTAAAATCTGGCAAAGTCACTTTGGATGCTAATATTTTACTAAATAGACCTCGAAAAAAAAAATTGGCTTCGATGAGTCGATTTGGTTTGAAAAAATCTTTCCAGTAAGGTATGGCATGATTTATTTCATTAACTTTGAAAAAAAAAGTTGTTTTTTTTTGGAAAAAAAGGCAAGGGGTTAGTCCATGATTTTTTCCAAAATCCATGAAAAATTTTTGTGACAAAATCTTAACATTCTTAGACATTTTGGAAAGGTGTCTTAATTTCCTATTCAGAACCGAAAACGAGAACAATTTTGAAAGCTGGGTTCTTTAGATATTCGCATTTAACGGATTGAGGCAGAAAATCGTTAAAATCTGGCAAAGTCACTTTGGATGCTAATATTTTACTAAATGGAACTTGAAAAAATTTTTGTCTGACATTTTTAGAAAGGTGAATTAATTTTCTTTTCAGCACTGAAAGCCGCAATAATTTTGAAGGCTTTGTTTTGGAAATATCGCCATCCAAAGACATTAAGGTAGGTAGTTGGAGGCAGAAAATCGTTAAAATCTGGCAAAGTCACTTTGGATGCTAATATTTTACTAAATGGAACTTGAAAAAATTATTGTCTGACATTTTTAGAAAGGTGAATTAATTTTCTTTTCAGCACTGAAAGCCGCAATAATTTTGAAGGCTTTGTTTTGGAAATATCGCCATCCAAAGACATTAAGGTAGGTAGTTGGAGGCAGAAAATCGTTAAAATCTGGGAAAGTCACTTTGGATGCTAATATTTTACTAAATAGACCTCGAAAAAAAAAATTGGCTTCGATGAGTCGATTTGGTTTGAAAAAATCTTTCCAGTAAGGTATGGCATGATTTATTTCATTAACTTTGAAAAAAAAGTTGTTTTTTTTTGGAAAAAAAGGCAAGGGGTTAGTCCATGATTTTTTCCAAAATCCATGAAAAATTTTTGTGACAAAATCTTAACATTCTTAGACATTTTGGAAAGGTGTCTTAATTTCCTATTCAGAACTGAAAACGAGAACAATTTTGAAAGCTGGGTTCTTTAGATATTCGCATTTAACGGATTGAGGCAGAAAATCGTTAAAATCTGGGAAAGTCAATTTGGATGCTAATATTTTACTAAATGGAACTTGAAAAAATTTTTGTCTAACATTTTTAGAAAGGTGAATTAATTTTCTTTTCAGCACTGAAAGCCGCAATAATTTTGAAGGCTTTGTTTTGGAAATATCGCCATCCAAAGACATTAAGGTAGGTAGTTGGAGGCAGAAAATCGTTAAAATCTGGGAAAGTCACTTTGGATGCTAATATTTTACTAAATGGAACTTGAAAAAATTATTGTCTGACATTTTTAGAAAGGTGAATTAATTTTCTTTTCAGCACTGAAAGCCGCAATAATTTTGAAGGCTTTGTTTTGGAAATATCGCCATCCAAAGACATTAAGGTAGGTAGTTGGAGGCAGAAAATCGTTAAAATCTGGCAAAGTCACTTTGGATGCTAATATTTTACTAAATAGACCTCGAAAAAAAATTGGCTTCGATGAGTCGATTTGGTTTGAAAAAATCTTTCCAGTAAGGTATGGCACGATTTATTTCATTAACTTTGAAAAAAAAGTTGTTTTTTTTTGGAAAAAAAGGCAAGGGGTTAGTCCATGATTTTTTCCAAAATCAATGAAAAATTTTTGTGACAAAATCTTAACATTCTTAGACATTTTGGAAAGGTGTCTTAATTTCCTATTCAGAACTGAAAACGAGAACAATTTTGAAAGCTGTGTTCTTTAGATATTCGCATTTAACGGATTGAGGCAGAAAATCGTTAAAATCTGGGAAAGTCACTTTGGATGCTAATATTTTACTAAATAGAACTTGAAAAAAATTTTTGTCTGACATTTTTAGGAAGGTTAATTAATTTTCTTTTCAGCACTGAAAGCCGCAATAATTTTGAAGGCTTTGTTTTGGAAATATCGCCATCCAAAGACATTAAGGTAGGTAGTTGGAGGCAGAAAATCGTTAAAATCTGGCAAAGTCACTTTGGATGCTAATATTTTACTAAATGGAACTTGAAAAAAATGTTTGTCTGACATTTTTAGGAAGGTGAATTAATTTTCTTTTCAGCACTGAAAGCCGCAATAATTTTGAAGGCTTTGTTTTGGAAATATCGCCATCCAAAGACATTAAGGTAGGTAGTTGGAGGCAGAAAATCGTTAAAATCTGGCAAAGTCACTTTGGATGCTAATATTTTACTAAATAGACCTCGAAAAAAAAATTGGCTTCGATGAGTCGATTTGGTTTGAAAAAATCTTTCCAGTAAGGTATGGCATGATTTATTTCATTAACTTTGAAAAAAAAAGTTGTTTTTTTTTTGGAAAAAAAGGCAAGGGGTTAGTCCATGATTTTTTCCAAAATCCATGAAAAATTTTTGTGACAAAATCTTAACATTCTTAGACATTTTGGAAAGGTGTCTTAATTTCCTATTCAGAACTGAAAACGAGAACAATTTTGAAAGCTGGGTTCTTTAGATATTCGCATTTAACGGATTGAGGCAGAAAATCGTTAAAATCTGGGAAAGTCACTTTGGATGCTAATATTTTACTAAATGGAACTTGAAAAAATTATTGTCTGACATTTTTAGAAAGGTGAATTAATTTTCTTTTCAGCACTGAAAGCCGCAATAATTTTGAAGGCTTTGTTTTGGTAATATCGCCATCCAAAGACATTAAGGTAGGTAGTTGGAGGCAGAAAATCGTTAAAATCTGGGAAAGTCACTTTGGATGCTAATATTTTACTAAATAGACCTCGAAAAAAAAAATTGGCTTCGATGAGTCGATTTGGTTTGAAAAAATCTTTCCAGTAAGGTATGGCATGATTTATTTCATTAACTTTGAAAAAAAAAGTTGTTTTTTTTTGGAAAAAAAGGCAAGGGGTTAGTCCATGATTTTTTCCAAAATCCATGAAAAATTTTTGTGACAAAATCTTAACATTCTTAGACATTTTGGAAAGGTGTCTTAATTTCCTATTCAGAACCGAAAACGAGAACAATTTTGAAAGCTGGGTTCTTTAGATATTCGCATTTAACGGATTGAGGCAGAAAATCGTTAAAATCTGGCAAAGTCACTTTGGATGCTAATATTTTACTAAATGGAACTTGAAAAAATTTTTGTCTGACATTTTTAGAAAGGTGAATTAATTTTCTTTTCAGCACTGAAAGCCGCAATAATTTTGAAGGCTTTGTTTTGGAAATATCGCCATCCAAAGACATTAAGGTAGGTAGTTGGAGGCAGAAAATCGTTAAAATCTGGCAAAGTCACTTTGGATGCTAATATTTTACTAAATAGACCTCGAAAAAAAAATTAGCTTCGATGAGTCGATTTGGTTTGAAAAAATCTTTCCAGTAAGGAATGGCACGATTTATTTCATTAACTTTGAAAAAAAAGTTGTTTTTTTTTGGAAAAAAAGGCAAGGGGTTAGTCCATGATTTTTTCCAAAATCCATGAAAAATTTTTGTGACAAAATCTTAACATTCTTAGACATTTTGGAAAGGTGTCTTAATTTCCTATTCAGAACTGAAAACGAGAACAATTTTGAAAACTGGGTTCTTTAGATATTCGCATTTAACGGATTGAGGCAGAAAATCGTTAAAATCTAACAAAGTCACTTTGGATGCTAATATTTTACTAAATGGAACTTGAAAAAATTTTTGTCTGACATTTTTAGAAAGGTGAATTAATTTTCTTTTCAGCACGGAAAGCCGCAATAATTTCGAAGGCTTTGTTTTGGAAATATCGCCATCCAAGGACATTAAGGTAGGTAGTTGGAGGCAGAAAATCGTTAAAATCTGGCAAAGTCACTTTGGATGCTAATATTTTACTAAATGGAACTTGAAAAAAATTTTTGTCTGACATTTTTAGGAAGGTGAATTAATTTTCTTTTCAGCACTGAAAGCCGCAATAATTTTGAAGGCTTTGTTTTGGAAATATCGCCATCCAAAGACATTAAGGTAGGTAGTTGGAGGCAGAAAATCGTTAAAATCTGGCAAAGTCACTTTGGATGCTAATATCTTACTAAATAGACCTCGAAAAAAAATTGGCTTCGATGAGTCGATTTGGTTTGAAAAAATCTTTCCAGTAAGGTATGGCACGATTTATTTCATTAACTTTGAAAAAAAAGTTGTTTTTTTTTGGAAAAAAAGGCAAGGGGTTAGTCCATGATTTTTTCCAAAATCAATGAAAAATTTTTGTGACAAAATCTTAACATTCTTAGACATTTTGGAAAGGTGTCTTAATTTCCTATTCAGAACCGAAAACGAGAACAATTTTGAAAGCTGGGTTCTTTAGATATTCGCATTTAACGGATTGAGGCAGAAAATCGTTAAAATCTGGCAAAGTCAATTTGGATGCTAATATTTTACTAAATGGAACTTGAAAAAATTTTTGTCTAACATTTTTAGAAAGGTGAATTAATTTTCTTTTCAGCACTGAAAGCCGCAATAATTTTGAAGGCTTTGTTTTGGAAATATCGCCATCCAAAGACATTAAGGTAGGTAGTTGGAGGCAGAAAATCGTTAAAATCTGGCAAAGTCACTTTGGATGCTAATATTTTACTAAATAGACCTCGAAAAAAAAATTAGCTTCGATGAGTCGATTTGGTTTGAAAAAATCTTTCCAGTAAGGAATGGCACGATTTATTTCATTAACTTTGAAAAAAAAGTTGTTTTTTTTTGGAAAAAAAGGCAAGGGGTTAGTCCATGATTTTTTCCAAAATCCATGAAAAATTTTTGTGACAAAATCTTAACATTCTTAGACATTTTGGAAAGGTGTCTTAATTTCCTATTCAGAACCGAAAACGAGAACAATTTTGAAAGCTGGGTTCTTTAGATATTCGCATTTAACGGATTGAGGCAGAAAATCGTTAAAATCTGGCAAAGTCACTTTGGATGCTAATATTTTACTAAATGGAACTTGAAAAAATTTTTGTCTGACATTTTTAGAAAGGTGAATTAATTTTCTTTTCAGCACTGAAAGCCGCAATAATTTTGAAGGCTTTGTTTTGGAAATATCGCCATCCAAAGACATTAAGGTAGGTAGTTGGAGGCAGAAAATCGTTAAAATCTGGCAAAGTCACTTTGGATGCTAATATTTTACTAAATAGACCTCGAAAAAAAAATTAGCTTCGATGAGTCGATTTGGTTTGAAAAAATCTTTCCAGTAAGGAATGGCACGATTTATTTCATTAACTTTGAAAAAAAAGTTGTTTTTTTTTGGAAAAAAAGGCAAGGGGTTAGTCCATGATTTTTTCCAAAATCCATGAAAAATTTTTGTGACAAAATCTTAACATTCTTAGACATTTTGGAAAGGTGTCTTAATTTCCTATTCAGAACTGAAAACGAGAACAATTTTGAAAACTGGGTTCTTTAGATATTCGCATTTAACGGATTGAGGCAGAAAATCGTTAAAATCTGGCAAAGTCACTTTGGATGCTAATATTTTACTAAATGGAACTTGAAAAAATTTTTGTCTGACATTTTTAGAAAGGTGAATTAATTTTCTTTTCAGCACGGAAAGCCGCAATAATTTCGAAGGCTTTGTTTTGGAAATATCGCCATCCAAGGACATTAAGGTAGGTAGTTGGAGGCAGAAAATCGTTAAAATCTGGCAAAGTCACTTTGGATGCTAATATTTTACTAAATGGAACTTGAAAAAAATTTTTGTCTGACATTTTTAGGAAGGTGAATTAATTTTCTTTTCAGCACTGAAAGCCGCAATAATTTTGAAGGCTTTGTTTTGGAAATATCGCCATCCAAAGACATTAAGGTAGGTAGTTGGAGGCAGAAAATCGTTAAAATCTGGCAAAGTCACTTTGGATGCTAATATCTTACTAAATAGACCTCGAAAAAAAATTGGCTTCGATGAGTCGATTTGGTTTGAAAAAATCTTTCCAGTAAGGTATGGCACGATTTATTTCATTAACTTTGAAAAAAAAGTTGTTTTTTTTTGGAAAAAAAGGCAAGGGGTTAGTCCATGATTTTTTCCAAAATCAATGAAAAATTTTTGTGACAAAATCTTAACATTCTTAGACATTTTGGAAAGGTGTCTTAATTTCCTATTCAGAACTGAAAACGAGAACAATTTTGAAAGCTGGGTTCTTTAGATATTCGCATTTAACGGATTGAGGCAGAAAATCGTTAAAATCTGGGAAAGTCAATTTGGATGCTAATATTTTACTAAATGGAACTTGAAAAAATTTTTGTCTAACATTTTTAGAAAGGTGAATTAATTTTCTTTTCAGCACTGAAAGCCGCAATAATTTTGAAGGCTTTGTTTTGGAAATATCGCCATCCAAAGACATTAAGGTAGGTAGTTGGAGGCAGAAAATCGTTAAAATCTGGGAAAGTCACTTTGGATGCTAATATTTTACTAAATGGAACTTGAAAAAATTATTGTCTGACATTTTTAGAAAGGTGAATTAATTTTCTTTTCAGCACTGAAAGCCGCAATAATTTTGAAGGCTTTGTTTTGGAAATATCGCCATCCAAAGACATTAAGGTAGGTAGTTGGAGGCAGAAAATCGTTAAAATCTGGGAAAGTCACTTTGGATGCTAATATTTTACTAAATAGACCTCGAAAAAAAAAATTGGCTTCGATGAGTCGATTTGGTTTGAAAAAATCTTTCCAGTAAGGTATGGCATGATTTATTTCATTAACTTTGAAAAAAAAGTTGTTTTTTTTTGGAAAAAAAGGCAAGGGGTTAGTCCATGATTTTTTCCAAAATCCATGAAAAATTTTTGTGACAAAATCTTAACATTCTTAGACATTTTGGAAAGGTGTCTTAATTTCCTATTCAGAACTGAAAACGAGAACAATTTTGAAAGCTGGGTTCTTTAGATATTCGCATTTAACGGATTGAGGCAGAAAATCGTTAAAATCTGGGAAAGTCAATTTGGATGCTAATATTTTACTAAATGGAACTTGAAAAAATTTTTGTCTAACATTTTTAGAAAGGTGAATTAATTTTCTTTTCAGCACTGAAAGCCGCAATAATTTTGAAGGCTTTGTTTTGGAAATATCGCCATCCAAAGACATTAAGGTAGGTAGTTGGAGGCAGAAAATCGTTAAAATCTGGGAAAGTCACTTTGGATGCTAATATTTTACTAAATGGAACTTGAAAAAATTATTGTCTGACATTTTTAGAAAGGTGAATTAATTTTCTTTTCAGCACTGAAAGCCGCAATAATTTTGAAGGCTTTGTTTTGGAAATATCGCCATCCAAAGACATTAAGGTAGGTAGTTGGAGGCAGAAAATCGTTAAAATCTGGCAAAGTCACTTTGGATGCTAATATTTTACTAAATAGACCTCGAAAAAAAATTGGCTTCGATGAGTCGATTTGGTTTGAAAAAATCTTTCCAGTAAGGTATGGCACGATTTATTTCATTAACTTTGAAAAAAAAGTTGTTTTTTTTTGGAAAAAAAGGCAAGGGGTTAGTCCATGATTTTTTCCAAAATCAATGAAAAATTTTTGTGACAAAATCTTAACATTCTTAGACATTTTGGAAAGGTGTCTTAATTTCCTATTCAGAACTGAAAACGAGAACAATTTTGAAAGCTGTGTTCTTTAGATATTCGCATTTAACGGATTGAGGCAGAAAATCGTTAAAATCTGGGAAAGTCACTTTGGATGCTAATATTTTACTAAATAGAACTTGAAAAAAATTTTTGTCTGACATTTTTAGGAAGGTTAATTAATTTTCTTTTCAGCACTGAAAGTCGCAATAATTTTGAAGGCTTTGTTTTGGAAATATCGCCATCCAAAGACATTAAGGTAGGTAGTTGGAGGCAGAAAATCGTTAAAATCTGGCAAAGTCACTTTGGATGCTAATATTTTACTAAATGGAACTTGAAAAAAATGTTTGTCTGACATTTTTAGGAAGGTGAATTAATTTTCTTTTCAGCACTGAAAGCCGCAATAATTTTGAAGGCTTTGTTTTGGAAATATCGCCATCCAAAGACATTAAGGTAGGTAGTTGGAGGCAGAAAATCGTTAAAATCTGGGAAAGTCACTTTGGATGCTAATATTTTACTAAATAGACCTCGAAAAAAAAAATTGGCTTCGATGAGTCGATTTGGTTTGAAAAAATCTTTCCAGTAAGGTATGGCATGATTTATTTCATTAACTTTGAAAAAAAAAGTTGTTTTTTTTTGGAAAAAAAGGCAAGGGGTTAGTCCATGATTTTTTCCAAAATCCATGAAAAATTTTTGTGACAAAATCTTAACATTCTTAGACATTTTGGAAAGGTGTCTTAATTTCCTATTCAGAACCGAAAACGAGAACAATTTTGAAAGCTGGGTTCTTTAGATATTCGCATTTAACGGATTGAGGCAGAAAATCGTTAAAATCTGGCAAAGTCACTTTGGATGCTAATATTTTACTAAATGGAACTTGAAAAAATTTTTGTCTGACATTTTTAGAAAGGTGAATTAATTTTCTTTTCAGCACTGAAAGCCGCAATAATTTTGAAGGCTTTGTTTTGGAAATATCGCCATCCAAAGACATTAAGGTAGGTAGTTGGAGGCAGAAAATCGTTAAAATCTGGCAAAGTCACTTTGGATGCTAATATTTTACTAAATAGACCTCGAAAAAAAAATTAGCTTCGATGAGTCGATTTGGTTTGAAAAAATCTTTCCAGTAAGGAATGGCACGATTTATTTCATTAACTTTGAAAAAAAAGTTGTTTTTTTTTGGAAAAAAAGGCAAGGGGTTAGTCCATGATTTTTTCCAAAATCCATGAAAAATTTTTGTGACAAAATCTTAACATTCTTAGACATTTTGGAAAGGTGTCTTAATTTCCTATTCAGAACTGAAAACGAGAACAATTTTGAAAACTGGGTTCTTTAGATATTCGCATTTAACGGATTGAGGCAGAAAATCGTTAAAATCTGGCAAAGTCACTTTGGATGCTAATATTTTACTAAATGGAACTTGAAAAAATTTTTGTCTGACATTTTTAGAAAGGTGAATTAATTTTCTTTTCAGCACGGAAAGCCGCAATAATTTCGAAGGCTTTGTTTTGGAAATATCGCCATCCAAGGACATTAAGGTAGGTAGTTGGAGGCAGAAAATCGTTAAAATCTGGCAAAGTCACTTTGGATGCTAATATTTTACTAAATGGAACTTGAAAAAAATTTTTGTCTGACATTTTTAGGAAGGTGAATTAATTTTCTTTTCAGCACTGAAAGCCGCAATAATTTTGAAGGCTTTGTTTTGGAAATATCGCCATCCAAAGACATTAAGGTAGGTAGTTGGAGGCAGAAAATCGTTAAAATCTGGCAAAGTCACTTTGGATGCTAATATCTTACTAAATAGACCTCGAAAAAAAATTGGCTTCGATGAGTCGATTTGGTTTGAAAAAATCTTTCCAGTAAGGTATGGCACGATTTATTTCATTAACTTTGAAAAAAAAGTTGTTTTTTTTTGGAAAAAAAGGCAAGGGGTTAGTCCATGATTTTTTCCAAAATCCATGAAAAATTTTTGTGACAAAATCTTAACATTCTTAGACATTTTGGAAAGGTGTCTTAATTTCCTATTCAGAACTGAAAACGAGAACAATTTTGAAAGCTGGGTTCTTTAGATATTCGCATTTAACGGATTGAGGCAGAAAATCGTTAAAATCTGGGAAAGTCACTTTGGATGCTAATATTTTACTAAATGGAACTTGAAAAAATTATTGTCTGACATTTTTAGAAAGGTGAATTAATTTTCTTTTCAGCACTGAAAGCCGCAATAATTTTGAAGGCTTTGTTTTGGTAATATCGCCATCCAAAGACATTAAGGTAGGTAGTTGGAGGCAGAAAATCGTTAAAATCTGGGAAAGTCACTTTGGATGCTAATATTTTACTAAATAGACCTCGAAAAAAAAAATTGGCTTCGATGAGTCGATTTGGTTTGAAAAAATCTTTCCAGTAAGGTATGGCATGATTTATTTCATTAACTTTGAAAAAAAAAGTTGTTTTTTTTTGGAAAAAAAGGCAAGGGGTTAGTCCATGATTTTTTCCAAAATCCATGAAAAATTTTTGTGACAAAATCTTAACATTCTTAGACATTTTGGAAAGGTGTCTTAATTTCCTATTCAGAACCGAAAACGAGAACAATTTTGAAAGCTGGGTTCTTTAGATATTCGCATTTAACGGATTGAGGCAGAAAATCGTTAAAATCTGGCAAAGTCACTTTGGATGCTAATATTTTACTAAATGGAACTTGAAAAAATTTTTGTCTGACATTTTTAGAAAGGTGAATTAATTTTCTTTTCAGCACTGAAAGCCGCAATAATTTTGAAGGCTTTGTTTTGGAAATATCGCCATCCAAAGACATTAAGGTAGGTAGTTGGAGGCAGAAAATCGTTAAAATCTGGCAAAGTCACTTTGGATGCTAATATTTTACTAAATAGACCTCGAAAAAAAAATTAGCTTCGATGAGTCGATTTGGTTTGAAAAAATCTTTCCAGTAAGGAATGGCACGATTTATTTCATTAACTTTGAAAAAAAAGTTGTTTTTTTTTGGAAAAAAAGGCAAGGGGTTAGTCCATGATTTTTTCCAAAATCCATGAAAAATTTTTGTGACAAAATCTTAACATTCTTAGACATTTTGGAAAGGTGTCTTAATTTCCTATTCAGAACTGAAAACGAGAACAATTTTGAAAACTGGGTTCTTTAGATATTCGCATTTAACGGATTGAGGCAGAAAATCGTTAAAATCTAACAAAGTCACTTTGGATGCTAATATTTTACTAAATGGAACTTGAAAAAATTTTTGTCTGACATTTTTAGAAAGGTGAATTAATTTTCTTTTCAGCACGGAAAGCCGCAATAATTTCGAAGGCTTTGTTTTGGAAATATCGCCATCCAAGGACATTAAGGTAGGTAGTTGGAGGCAGAAAATCGTTAAAATCTGGCAAAGTCACTTTGGATGCTAATATTTTACTAAATGGAACTTGAAAAAAATTTTTGTCTGACATTTTTAGGAAGGTGAATTAATTTTCTTTTCAGCACTGAAAGCCGCAATAATTTTGAAGGCTTTGTTTTGGAAATATCGCCATCCAAAGACATTAAGGTAGGTAGTTGGAGGCAGAAAATCGTTAAAATCTGGCAAAGTCACTTTGGATGCTAATATCTTACTAAATAGACCTCGAAAAAAAATTGGCTTCGATGAGTCGATTTGGTTTGAAAAAATCTTTCCAGTAAGGTATGGCACGATTTATTTCATTAACTTTGAAAAAAAAGTTGTTTTTTTTTGGAAAAAAAGGCAAGGGGTTAGTCCATGATTTTTTCCAAAATCAATGAAAAATTTTTGTGACAAAATCTTAACATTCTTAGACATTTTGGAAAGGTGTCTTAATTTCCTATTCAGAACCGAAAACGAGAACAATTTTGAAAGCTGGGTTCTTTAGATATTCGCATTTAACGGATTGAGGCAGAAAATCGTTAAAATCTGGCAAAGTCAATTTGGATGCTAATATTTTACTAAATGGAACTTGAAAAAATTTTTGTCTAACATTTTTAGAAAGGTGAATTAATTTTCTTTTCAGCACTGAAAGCCGCAATAATTTTGAAGGCTTTGTTTTGGAAATATCGCCATCCAAAGACATTAAGGTAGGTAGTTGGAGGCAGAAAATCGTTAAAATCTGGCAAAGTCACTTTGGATGCTAATATCTTACTAAATAGACCTCGAAAAAAAATTGGCTTCGATGAGTCGATTTGGTTTGAAAAAATCTTTCCAGTAAGGTATGGCACGATTTATTTCATTAACTTTGAAAAAAAAGTTGTTTTTTTTTGGAAAAAAAGGCAAGGGGTTAGTCCATGATTTTTTCCAAAATCCATGAAAAATTTTTGTGACAAAATCTTAACATTCTTAGACATTTTGGAAAGGTGTCTTAATTTCCTATTCAGAACTGAAAACGAGAACAATTTTGAAAACTGGGTTCTTTAGATATTCGCATTTAACGGATTGAGGCAGAAAATCGTTAAAATCTGGCAAAGTCACTTTGGATGCTAATATTTTACTAAATGGAACTTGAAAAAATTTTTGTCTGACATTTTTAGAAAGGTGAATTAATTTTCTTTTCAGCACGGAAAGCCGCAATAATTTCGAAGGCTTTGTTTTGGAAATATCGCCATCCAAGGACATTAAGGTAGGTAGTTGGAGGCAGAAAATCGTTAAAATCTGGCAAAGTCACTTTGGATGCTAATATTTTACTAAATGGAACTTGAAAAAAATTTTTGTCTGACATTTTTAGGAAGGTGAATTAATTTTCTTTTCAGCACTGAAAGCCGCAATAATTTTGAAGGCTTTGTTTTGGAAATATCGCCATCCAAAGACATTAAGGTAGGTAGTTGGAGGCAGAAAATCGTTAAAATCTGGCAAAGTCACTTTGGATGCTAATATCTTACTAAATAGACCTCGAAAAAAAATTGGCTTCGATGAGTCGATTTGGTTTGAAAAAATCTTTCCAGTAAGGTATGGCACGATTTATTTCATTAACTTTGAAAAAAAAGTTGTTTTTTTTTGGAAAAAAAGGCAAGGGGTTAGTCCATGATTTTTTCCAAAATCAATGAAAAATTTTTGTGACAAAATCTTAACATTCTTAGACATTTTGGAAAGGTGTCTTAATTTCCTATTCAGAACTGAAAACGAGAACAATTTTGAAAGCTGGGTTCTTTAGATATTCGCATTTAACGGATTGAGGCAGAAAATCGTTAAAATCTGGGAAAGTCAATTTGGATGCTAATATTTTACTAAATGGAACTTGAAAAAATTTTTGTCTAACATTTTTAGAAAGGTGAATTAATTTTCTTTTCAGCACTGAAAGCCGCAATAATTTTGAAGGCTTTGTTTTGGAAATATCGCCATCCAAAGACATTAAGGTAGGTAGTTGGAGGCAGAAAATCGTTAAAATCTGGGAAAGTCACTTTGGATGCTAATATTTTACTAAATGGAACTTGAAAAAATTATTGTCTGACATTTTTAGAAAGGTGAATTAATTTTCTTTTCAGCACTGAAAGCCGCAATAATTTTGAAGGCTTTGTTTTGGAAATATCGCCATCCAAAGACATTAAGGTAGGTAGTTGGAGGCAGAAAATCGTTAAAATCTGGCAAAGTCACTTTGGATGCTAATATTTTACTAAATAGACCTCGAAAAAAAAAATTGGCTTCGATGAGTCGATTTGGTTTGAAAAAATCTTTCCAGTAAGGTATGGCATGATTTATTTCATTAACTTTGAAAAAAAAAGTTGTTTTTTTTTGGAAAAAAAGGCAAGGGGTTAGTCCATGATTTTTTCCAAAATCCATGAAAAATTTTTGTGACAAAATCTTAACATTTTTAGACATTTTGGAAAGGTGTCTTAATTTCCTATTCAGAACCGAAAACGAGAACAATTTTGAAAGCTGGGTTCTTTAGATATTCGCATTTAACGGATTGAGGCAGAAAATCGTTAAAATCTGGCAAAGTCACTTTGGATGCTAATATTTTACTAAATGGAACTTGAAAAAATTTTTGTCTGACATTTTTAGAAAGGTGAATTAATTTTCTTTTCAGCACTGAAAGCCGCAATAATTTTGAAGGCTTTGTTTTGGAAATATCGCCATCCAAAGACATTAAGGTAGGTAGTTGGAGGCAGAAAATCGTTAAAATCTGGCAAAGTCACTTTGGATGCTAATATTTTACTAAATGGAACTTGAAAAAATTATTGTCTGACATTTTTAGAAAGGTGAATTAATTTTCTTTTCAGCACTGAAAGCCGCAATAATTTTGAAGGCTTTGTTTTGGAAATATCGCCATCCAAAGACATTAAGGTAGGTAGTTGGAGGCAGAAAATCGTTAAAATCTGGGAAAGTCACTTTGGATGCTAATATTTTACTAAATAGACCTCGAAAAAAAAAATTGGCTTCGATGAGTCGATTTGGTTTGAAAAAATCTTTCCAGTAAGGTATGGCATGATTTATTTCATTAACTTTGAAAAAAAAGTTGTTTTTTTTTGGAAAAAAAGGCAAGGGGTTAGTCCATGATTTTTTCCAAAATCCATGAAAAATTTTTGTGACAAAATCTTAACATTCTTAGACATTTTGGAAAGGTGTCTTAATTTCCTATTCAGAACTGAAAACGAGAACAATTTTGAAAGCTGGGTTCTTTAGATATTCGCATTTAACGGATTGAGGCAGAAAATCGTTAAAATCTGGGAAAGTCAATTTGGATGCTAATATTTTACTAAATGGAACTTGAAAAAATTTTTGTCTAACATTTTTAGAAAGGTGAATTAATTTTCTTTTCAGCACTGAAAGCCGCAATAATTTTGAAGGCTTTGTTTTGGAAATATCGCCATCCAAAGACATTAAGGTAGGTAGTTGGAGGCAGAAAATCGTTAAAATCTGGGAAAGTCACTTTGGATGCTAATATTTTACTAAATGGAACTTGAAAAAATTATTGTCTGACATTTTTAGAAAGGTGAATTAATTTTCTTTTCAGCACTGAAAGCCGCAATAATTTTGAAGGCTTTGTTTTGGAAATATCGCCATCCAAAGACATTAAGGTAGGTAGTTGGAGGCAGAAAATCGTTAAAATCTGGCAAAGTCACTTTGGATGCTAATATTTTACTAAATAGACCTCGAAAAAAAAAATTGGCTTCGATGAGTCGATTTGGTTTGAAAAAATCTTTCCAGTAAGGTATGGCACGATTTATTTCATTAACTTTGAAAAAAAAGTTGTTTTTTTTTGGAAAAAAAGGCAAGGGGTTAGTCCATGATTTTTTCCAAAATCAATGAAAAATTTTTGTGACAAAATCTTAACATTCTTAGACATTTTGGAAAGGTGTCTTAATTTCCTATTCAGAACTGAAAACGAGAACAATTTTGAAAGCTGTGTTCTTTAGATATTCGCATTTAACGGATTGAGGCAGAAAATCGTTAAAATCTGGGAAAGTCACTTTGGATGCTAATATTTTACTAAATAGAACTTGAAAAAAATTTTTGTCTGACATTTTTAGGAAGGTTAATTAATTTTCTTTTCAGCACTGAAAGTCGCAATAATTTTGAAGGCTTTGTTTTGGAAATATCGCCATCCAAAGACATTAAGGTAGGTAGTTGGAGGCAGAAAATCGTTAAAATCTGGCAAAGTCACTTTGGATGCTAATATTTTACTAAATGGAACTTGAAAAAAATGTTTGTCTGACATTTTTAGGAAGGTGAATTAATTTTCTTTTCAGCACTGAAAGCCGCAATAATTTTGAAGGCTTTGTTTTGGAAATATCGCCATCCAAAGACATTAAGGTAGGTAGTTGGAGGCAGAAAATCGTTAAAATCTGGGAAAGTCACTTTGGATGCTAATATTTTACTAAATAGACCTCGAAAAAAAAAATTGGCTTCGATGAGTCGATTTGGTTTGAAAAAATCTTTCCAGTAAGGTATGGCATGATTTATTTCATTAACTTTGAAAAAAAAAGTTGTTTTTTTTTGGAAAAAAAGGCAAGGGGTTAGTCCATGATTTTTTCCAAAATCCATGAAAAATTTTTGTGACAAAATCTTAACATTCTTAGACATTTTGGAAAGGTGTCTTAATTTCCTATTCAGAACCGAAAACGAGAACAATTTTGAAAGCTGGGTTCTTTAGATATTCGCATTTAACGGATTGAGGCAGAAAATCGTTAAAATCTGGCAAAGTCACTTTGGATGCTAATATTTTACTAAATGGAACTTGAAAAAATTTTTGTCTGACATTTTTAGAAAGGTGAATTAATTTTCTTTTCAGCACTGAAAGCCGCAATAATTTTGAAGGCTTTGTTTTGGAAATATCGCCATCCAAAGACATTAAGGTAGGTAGTTGGAGGCAGAAAATCGTTAAAATCTGGCAAAGTCACTTTGGATGCTAATATTTTACTAAATAGACCTCGAAAAAAAAATTAGCTTCGATGAGTCGATTTGGTTTGAAAAAATCTTTCCAGTAAGGAATGGCACGATTTATTTCATTAACTTTGAAAAAAAAGTTGTTTTTTTTTGGAAAAAAAGGCAAGGGGTTAGTCCATGATTTTTTCCAAAATCCATGAAAAATTTTTGTGACAAAATCTTAACATTCTTAGACATTTTGGAAAGGTGTCTTAATTTCCTATTCAGAACTGAAAACGAGAACAATTTTGAAAACTGGGTTCTTTAGATATTCGCATTTAACGGATTGAGGCAGAAAATCGTTAAAATCTGGCAAAGTCACTTTGGATGCTAATATTTTACTAAATGGAACTTGAAAAAATTTTTGTCTGACATTTTTAGAAAGGTGAATTAATTTTCTTTTCAGCACGGAAAGCCGCAATAATTTCGAAGGCTTTGTTTTGGAAATATCGCCATCCAAGGACATTAAGGTAGGTAGTTGGAGGCAGAAAATCGTTAAAATCTGGCAAAGTCACTTTGGATGCTAATATTTTACTAAATGGAACTTGAAAAAAATTTTTGTCTGACATTTTTAGGAAGGTGAATTAATTTTCTTTTCAGCACTGAAAGCCGCAATAATTTTGAAGGCTTTGTTTTGGAAATATCGCCATCCAAAGACATTAAGGTAGGTAGTTGGAGGCAGAAAATCGTTAAAATCTGGCAAAGTCACTTTGGATGCTAATATCTTACTAAATAGACCTCGAAAAAAAATTGGCTTCGATGAGTCGATTTGGTTTGAAAAAATCTTTCCAGTAAGGTATGGCACGATTTATTTCATTAACTTTGAAAAAAAAGTTGTTTTTTTTTGGAAAAAAAGGCAAGGGGTTAGTCCATGATTTTTTCCAAAATCAATGAAAAATTTTTGTGACAAAATCTTAACATTCTTAGACATTTTGGAAAGGTGTCTTAATTTCCTATTCAGAACTGAAAACGAGAACAATTTTGAAAGCTGGGTTCTTTAGATATTCGCATTTAACGGATTGAGGCAGAAAATCGTTAAAATCTGGGAAAGTCAATTTGGATGCTAATATTTTACTAAATGGAACTTGAAAAAATTTTTGTCTAACATTTTTAGAAAGGTGAATTAATTTTCTTTTCAGCACTGAAAGCCGCAATAATTTTGAAGGCTTTGTTTTGGAAATATCGCCATCCAAAGACATTAAGGTAGGTAGTTGGAGGCAGAAAATCGTTAAAATCTGGGAAAGTCACTTTGGATGCTAATATTTTACTAAATGGAACTTGAAAAAATTATTGTCTGACATTTTTAGAAAGGTGAATTAATTTTCTTTTCAGCACTGAAAGCCGCAATAATTTTGAAGGCTTTGTTTTGGAAATATCGCCATCCAAAGACATTAAGGTAGGTAGTTGGAGGCAGAAAATCGTTAAAATCTGGCAAAGTCACTTTGGATGCTAATATTTTACTAAATAGACCTCGAAAAAAAAAATTGGCTTCGATGAGTCGATTTGGTTTGAAAAAATCTTTCCAGTAAGGTATTGCACGATTTATTTCATTAACTTTGAAAAAAAAGTTGTTTTTTTTGGAAAAAAAGGCAAGGGGTTAGTCCATGATTTTTTCCAAAATCCATGAAAAATTTTTGTGACAAAATCTTAACATTCTTAGACATTTTGGAAAGGTGTCTTAATTTCCTATTCAGAACTGAAAACGAGAACAATTTTGAAAGCTGTGTTCTTTAGATATTCGCATTTAACGGATTGAGGCAGAAAATCGTTAAAATCTGGCAAAGTCACTTTGGATGCTAATATTTTACTAAATGGAACTTGAAAAAATTTTTGTCTGACATTTTTAGAAAGGTGAATTAATTTTCTTTTCAGCACTGAAAGCCGCAATAATTTTGAAGGCTTTGTTTTGGAAATATCGCCATCCAAAGACATTAAGGTAGGTAGTTGGAGGCAGAAAATCGTTAAAATCTGGGAAAGTCACTTTGGATGCTAATATTTTACTAAATGGAACTTGAAAAAATTATTGTCTGACATTTTTAGAAAGGTGAATTAATTTTCTTTTCAGCACTGAAAGCCGCAATAATTTTGAAGGCTTTGTTTTGGAAATATCGCCATCCAAAGACATTAAGGTAGGTAGTTGGAGGCAGAAAATCGTTAAAATCTGGGAAAGTCACTTTGGATGCTAATATTTTACTAAATGGAACTTGAAAAAATTATTGTCTGACATTTTTAGAAAGGTGAATTAATTTTCTTTTCAGCACTGAAAGCCGCAATAATTTTGAAGGCTTTGTTTTGGAAATATCGCCATCCAAAGACATTAAGGTAGGTAGTTGGAGGCAGAAAATCGTTAAAATCTGGCAAAGTCACTTTGGATGCTAATATTTTACTAAATAGACCTCGAAAAAAAATTGGCTTCGATGAGTCGATTTGGTTTGAAAAAATCTTTCCAGTAAGGTATGGCACGATTTATTTCATTAACTTTGAAAAAAAAGTTGTTTTTTTTTGGAAAAAAAGGCAAGGGGTTAGTCCATGATTTTTTCCAAAATCAATGAAAAATTTTTGTGACAAAATCTTAACATTCTTAGACATTTTGGAAAGGTGTCTTAATTTCCTATTCAGAACTGAAAACGAGAACAATTTTGAAAGCTGGGTTCTTTAGATATTCGCATTTAACGGATTGAGGCAGAAAATCGTTAAAATCTGGGAAAGTCAATTTGGATGCTAATATTTTACTAAATGGAACTTGAAAAAATTTTTGTCTAACATTTTTAGAAAGGTGAATTAATTTTCTTTTCAGCACTGAAAGCCGCAATAATTTTGAAGGCTTTGTTTTGGAAATATCGCCATCCAAAGACATTAAGGTAGGTAGTTGGAGGCAGAAAATCGTTAAAATCTGGGAAAGTCACTTTGGATGCTAATATTTTACTAAATGGAACTTGAAAAAATTATTGTCTTACATTTTTAGAAAGGTGAATTAATTTTCTTTTCAGCACTGAAAGCCGCAATAATTTTGAAGGCTTTGTTTTGGAAATATCGCCATCCAAAGACATTAAGGTAGGTAGTTGGAGGCAGAAAATCGTTAAAATCTGGCAAAGTCACTTTGGATGCTAATATTTTACTAAATAGACCTCGAAAAAAAAATTGGCTTCGATGAGTCGATTTGGTTTGAAAAAATCTTTCCAGTAAGGTATGGCATGATTTATTTCATTAATTTTGAAAAAAAAAGTTGTTTTTTTTTGGAAAAAAAGGCAAGGGGTTAGTCCATGATTTTTTCCAAAATCCATGAAAAATTTTTGTGACAAAATCTTAACATTCTTAGACATTTTGGAAAGGTGTCTTAATTTCCTATTCAGAACTGAAAACGAGAACAATTTTGAAAGCTGGGTTCTTTAGATATTCGCATTTAACGGATTGAGGCAGAAAATCGTTAAAATCTGGGAAAGTCACTTTGGATGCTAATATTTTACTAAATGGAACTTGAAAAAATTTTTGTCTGACATTTTTAGAAAGGTGAATTAATTTTCTTTTCAGCACTGAAAGCCGCAATAATTTTGAAGGCTTTGTTTTGGAAATATCGCCATCCAAAGACATTAAGGTAGGTAGTTGGAGGCAGAAAATCGTTAAAATCTGGGAAAGTCACTTTGGATGCTAATATTTTACTAAATGGAACTTGAAAAAATTATTGTCTGACATTTTTAGAAAGGTGAATTAATTTTCTTTTCAGCACTGAAAGCCGCAATAATTTTGAAGGCTTTGTTTTGGAAATATCGCCATCCAAAGACATTAAGGTAGGTAGTTGGAGGCAGAAAATCGTTAAAATCTGGCAAAGTCACTTTGGATGCTAATATTTTACTAAATAGACCTCGAAAAAAAAAATTGGCTTCGATGAGTCGATTTGGTTTGAAAAAATCTTTCCAGTAAGGTATGGCATGATTTATTTCATTAACTTTGAAAAAAAAAGTTGTTTTTTTTTGGAAAAAAAGGCAAGGGGTTAGTCCATGATTTTTTCCAAAATCCATGAAAAATTTTTGTGACAAAATCTTAACATTCTTAGACATTTTGGAAAGGTGTCTTAATTTCCTATTCAGAACTGAAAACGAGAACAATTTTGAAAGCTGGGTTCTTTAGATATTCGCATTTAACGGATTGAGGCAGAAAATCGTTAAAATCTGGCAAAGTCACTTTGGATGCTAATATTTTACTAAATGGAACTTGAAAAAATTATTGTCTGACATTTTTAGAAAAGTGAATTAATTTTCTTTTCAGCACTGAAAGCCGCAATAATTTTGAAGGCTTTGTTTTGGAAATATCGCCATCCAAAGACATTAAGGTAGGTAGTTGGAGGCAGAAAATCGTTAAAATCTGGGAAAGTCACTTTGGATGCTAATATTTTACTAAATGGAACTTGAAAAAATTATTGTCTGACATTTTTAGAAAGGTGAATTAATTTTCTTTTCAGCACTGAAAGCCGCAATAATTTTGAAGGCTTTGTTTTGGAAATATCTCCATCCAAAGACATTAAGGTAGGTAGTTGGAGGCAGAAAATCGTTAAAATCTGGCAAAGTCACTTTGGATGCTAATATTTTACTAAATGGAACTTGAAAAAAATGTTTGTCTGACATTTTTAGGAAGGTGAATTAATTTTCTTTTCAGCACTGAAAGCCGCAATAATTTTGAAGGCTTTGTTTTGGAAATATCGCCATCCAAAGACATTAAGGTAGGTAGTTGGAGGCAGAAAATCGTTAAAATCTGGCAAAGTCACTTTGGATGCTAATATTTTACTAAATAGACCTCGAAAAAAAATTGGCTTCGATGAGTCGATTTGGTTTGAAAAAATCTTTCCAGTAAGGTATGGCACGATTTATTTCATTAACTTTGAAAAAAAAGTTGTTTTTTTTTGGAAAAAAAGGCAAGGGGTTAGTCCATGATTTTTTCCAAAATCAATGAAAAATTTTTGTGACAAAGTCTTAACATTCTTAGACATTTTGGAAAGGTGTCTTAATTTCCTATTCAGAACTGAAAACGAGAACAATTTTGAAAGCTGTGTTCTTTAGATATTCGCATTTAACGGATTGAGGCAGAAAATCGTTAAAATCTGGGAAAGTCACTTTGGATGCTAATATTTTACTAAATGGAACTTGAAAAAAATTTTTGTCTGACATTTTTAGGAAGGTAAATTAATTTTCTTTTCAGCACTGAAAGCCGCAATAATTTTGAAGGCTTTGTTTTGGAAATATCGCCATCCAAAGACATTAAGGTAGGTAGTTGGAGGCAGAAAATCGTTAAAATCTGGCAAAGTCACTTTGGATGCTAATATTTTACTAAATGGAACTTGAAAAAATTATTGTCTGACATTTTTAGAAAGGTGAATTAATTTTCTTTTCAGCACTGAAAGCCGCAATAATTTTGAAGGCTTTGTTTTGGAAATATCGCCATCCAAAGACATTAAGGTAGGTAGTTGGAGGCAGAAAATCGTTAAAATCTGGCAAAGTCACTTTGGATGCTAATATTTTACTAAATAGACCTCGAAAAAAAATTGGCTTCGATGAGTCGATTTGGTTTGAAAAAATCTTTCCAGTAAGGTATGGCACGATTTATTTCATTAACTTTGAAAAAAAAGTTGTTTTTTTTTGGAAAAAAAGGCAAGGGGTTAGTCCATGATTTTTTCCAAAATCAATGAAAAATTTTTGTGACAAAATCTTAACATTCTTAGACATTTTGGAAAGGTGTCTTAATTTCCTATTCAGAACTGAAAACGAGAACAATTTTGAAAGCTGGGTTCTTTAGATATTCGCATTTAACGGATTGAGGCAGAAAATCGTTAAAATCTGGGAAAGTCAATTTGGATGCTAATATTTTACTAAATGGAACTTGAAAAAATTTTTGTCTAACATTTTTAGAAAGGTGAATTAATTTTCTTTTCAGCACTGAAAGCCGCAATAATTTTGAAGGCTTTGTTTTGGAAATATCGCCATCCAAAGACATTAAGGTAGGTAGTTGGAGGCAGAAAATCGTTAAAATCTGGGAAAGTCACTTTGGATGCTAATATTTTACTAAATGGAACTTGAAAAAATTATTGTCTGACATTTTTAGAAAGGTGAATTAATTTTCTTTTCAGCACTGAAAGCCGCAATAATTTTGAAGGCTTTGTTTTGGAAATATCGCCATCCAAAGACATTAAGGTAGGTAGTTGGAGGCAGAAAATCGTTAAAATCTGGCAAAGTCACTTTGGATGCTAATATTTTACTAAATAGACCTCGAAAAAAAAAATTGGCTTCGATGAGTCGATTTGGTTTGAAAAAATCTTTCCAGTAAGGTATGGCATGATTTATTTCATTAACTTTGAAAAAAAAAGTTGTTTTTTTTTGGAAAAAAAGGCAAGGGGTTAGTCCATGATTTTTTCCAAAATCCATGAAAAATTTTTGTGACAAAATCTTAACATTCTTAGACATTTTGGAAAGGTGTCTTAATTTCCTATTCAGAACCGAAAACGAGAACAATTTTGAAAGCTGGGTTCTTTAGATATTCGCATTTAACGGATTGAGGCAGAAAATCGTTAAAATCTGGCAAAGTCACTTTGGATGCTAATATTTTACTAAATGGAACTTGAAAAAATTTTTGTCTGACATTTTTAGAAAGGTGAATTAATTTTCTTTTCAGCACTGAAAGCCGCAATAATTTTGAAGGCTTTGTTTTGGAAATATCGCCATCCAAAGACATTAAGGTAGGTAGTTGGAGGCAGAAAATCGTTAAAATCTGGCAAAGTCACTTTGGATGCTAATATTTTACTAAATAGACCTCGAAAAAAAAATTAGCTTCGATGAGTCGATTTGGTTTGAAAAAATCTTTCCAGTAAGGAATGGCACGATTTATTTCATTAACTTTGAAAAAAAAGTTGTTTTTTTTTGGAAAAAAAGGCAAGGGGTTAGTCCATGATTTTTTCCAAAATCCATGAAAAATTTTTGTGACAAAATCTTAACATTCTTAGACATTTTGGAAAGGTGTCTTAATTTCCTATTCAGAACTGAAAACGAGAACAATTTTGAAAACTGGGTTCTTTAGATATTCGCATTTAACGGATTGAGGCAGAAAATCGTTAAAATCTGGCAAAGTCACTTTGGATGCTAATATTTTACTAAATGGAACTTGAAAAAATTTTTGTCTGACATTTTTAGAAAGGTGAATTAATTTTCTTTTCAGCACGGAAAGCCGCAATAATTTCGAAGGCTTTGTTTTGGAAATATCGCCATCCAAGGACATTAAGGTAGGTAGTTGGAGGCAGAAAATCGTTAAAATCTGGCAAAGTCACTTTGGATGCTAATATTTTACTAAATGGAACTTGAAAAAAATTTTTGTCTGACATTTTTAGGAAGGTGAATTAATTTTCTTTTCAGCACTGAAAGCCGCAATAATTTTGAAGGCTTTGTTTTGGAAATATCGCCATCCAAAGACATTAAGGTAGGTAGTTGGAGGCAGAAAATCGTTAAAATCTGGCAAAGTCACTTTGGATGCTAATATTTTACTAAATAGACCTCGAAAAAAAAATTGGCTTCGATGAGTCGATTTGGTTTGAAAAAATCTTTCCAGTAAGGTATGGCATGATTTATTTCATTAACTTTGAAAAAAAAAGTTGTTTTTTTTTGGAAAAAAAGGCAAGGGGTTAGTCCATGATTTTTTCCAAAATCCATGAAAAATTTTTGTGACAAAATCTTAACATTCTTAGACATTTTGGAAAGGTGTCTTAATTTCCTATTCAGAACCGAAAACGAGAACAATTTTGAAAGCTGGGTTCTTTAGATATTCGCATTTAACGGATTGAGGCAGAAAATCGTTAAAATCTGGCAAAGTCACTTTGGATGCTAATATTTTACTAAATGGAACTTGAAAAAATTTTTGTCTGACATTTTTAGAAAGGTGAATTAATTTTCTTTTCAGCACTGAAAGCCGCAATAATTTTGAAGGCTTTGTTTTGGAAATATCGCCATCCAAAGACATTAAGGTAGGTAGTTGGAGGCAGAAAATCGTTAAAATCTGGGAAAGTCACTTTGGATGCTAATATTTTACTAAATGGAACTTGAAAAAATTATTGTCTGACATTTTTAGAAAGGTGAATTAATTTTCTTTTCAGCACTGAAAGCCGCAATAATTTTGAAGGCTTTGTTTTGGAAATATCGCCATCCAAAGACATTAAGGTAGGTAGTTGGAGGCAGAAAATCGTTAAAATCTGGGAAAGTCACTTTGGATGCTAATATTTTACTAAATAGACCTCGAAAAAAAAAATTGGCTTCGATGAGTCGATTTGGTTTGAAAAAATCTTTCCAGTAAGGTATGGCATGATTTATTTCATTAACTTTGAAAAAAAAAGTTGTTTTTTTTTGGAAAAAAAGGCAAGGGGTTAGTCCATGATTTTTTCCAAAATCCATGAAAAATTTTTGTGACAAAATCTTAACATTCTTAGACATTTTGGAAAGGTGTCTTAATTTCCTATTCAGAACTGAAAACGAGAACAATTTTGAAAGCTGGGTTCTTTAGATATTCGCATTTAACGGATTGAGGCAGAAAATCGTTAAAATCTGGCAAAGTCACTTTGGATGCTAATATTTTACTAAATGGAACTTGAAAAAAATTTTTGTCTGACATTTTTAGGAAGGTGAATTAATTTTCTTTTCAGCACTGAAAGCCGCAATAATTTTGAAGGCTTTGTTTTGGAAATATCGCCATCCAAAGACATTAAGGTAGGTAGTTGGAGGCAGAAAATCGTTAAAATCTGGCAAAGTCACTTTGGATGCTAATATCTTACTAAATAGACCTCGAAAAAAAATTGGCTTCGATGAGTCGATTTGGTTTGAAAAAATCTTTCCAGTAAGGTATGGCACGATTTATTTCATTAACTTTGAAAAAAAAGTTGTTTTTTTTTGGAAAAAAAGGCAAGGGGTTAGTCCATGATTTTTTCCAAAATCCATGAAAAATTTTTGTGACAAAATCTTAACATTCTTAGACATTTTGGAAAGGTGTCTTAATTTCCTATTCAGAACTGAAAACGAGAACAATTTTGAAAGCTGTGTTCTTTAGATATTCGCATTTAACGGATTGAGGCAGAAAATCGTTAAAATCTGGGAAAGTCAATTTGGATGCTAATATTTTACTAAATGGAACTTGAAAAAATTATTGTCTGACATTTTTAGAAAGGTGAATTAATTTTCTTTTCAGCACTGAAAGCCGCAATAATTTTGAAGGCTTTGTTTTGGAAATATCGCCATCCAAAGACATTAAGGTAGGTAGTTGGAGGCAGAAAATCGTTAAAATCTGGGAAAGTCACTTTGGATGCTAATATTTTACTAAATGGAACTTGAAAAAATTATTGTCTGACATTTTTAGAAAGGTGAATTAATTTTCTTTTCAGCACTGAAAGCCGCAATAATTTTGAAGGCTTTGTTTTGGAAATATCGCCATCCAAAGACATTAAGGTAGGTAGTTGGAGGCAGAAAATCGTTAAAATCTGGGAAAGTCACTTTGGATGCTAATATTTTACTAAATAGACCTCGAAAAAAAAAATTGGCTTCGATGAGTCGATTTGGTTTGAAAAAATCTTTCCAGTAAGGTATGGCATGATTTATTTCATTAACTTTGAAAAAAAAAGTTGTTTTTTTTTGGAAAAAAAGGCAAGGGGTTAGTCCATGATTTTTTCCAAAATCCATGAAAAATTTTTGTGACAAAATCTTAACATTCTTAGACATTTTGGAAAGGTGTCTTAATTTCCTATTCAGAACTGAAAACGAGAACAATTTTGAAAGCTGGGTTCTTTAGATATTCGCATTTAACGGATTGAGGCAGAAAATCGTTAAAATCTGGCAAAGTCACTTTGGATGCTAATATTTTACTAAATGGAACTTGAAAAAAATTTTTGTCTGACATTTTTAGGAAGGTGAATTAATTTTCTTTTCAGCACTGAAAGCCGCAATAATTTTGAAGGCTTTGTTTTGGAAATATCGCCATCCAAAGACATTAAGGTAGGTAGTTGGAGGCAGAAAATCGTTAAAATCTGGCAAAGTCACTTTGGATGCTAATATTTTACTAAATAGACCTCGAAAAAAAATTGGCTTCGATGAGTCGATTTGGTTTGAAAAAATCTTTCCAGTAAGGTATGGCACGATTTATTTCATTAACTTTGAAAAAAAAGTTGTTTTTTTTTGGAAAAAAAGGCAAGGGGTTAAGTCCATGATTTTTTCCAAAATCCATGAAAAATTTTTGTGACAAAATCTTAACATTCTTAGACATTTTGGAAAGGTGTCTTAATTTCCTATTCAGAACTGAAAACGAGAACAATTTTGAAAGCTGGGTTCTTTAGATATTCGCATTTAACGGATTGAGGCAGAAAATCGTTAAAATCTGGGAAAGTCAATTTGGATGCTAATATTTTACTAAATGGAACTTGAAAAAATTTTTGTCTAACATTTTTAGAAAGGTGAATTAATTTTCTTTTCAGCACTGAAAGCCGCAATAATTTTGAAGGCTTTGTTTTGGAAATATCGCCATCCAAAGACATTAAGGTAGGTAGTTGGAGGCAGAAAATCGTTAAAATCTGGGAAAGTCACTTTGGATGCTAATATTTTACTAAATGGAACTTGAAAAAATTATTGTCTGACATTTTTAGAAAGGTGAATTAATTTTCTTTTCAGCACTGAAAGCCGCAATAATTTTGAAGGCTTTGTTTTGGAAATATCGCCATCCAAAGACATTAAGGTAGGTAGTTGGAGGCAGAAAATCGTTAAAATCTGGCAAAGTCACTTTGGATGCTAATATTTTACTAAATGGAACTTGAAAAAATTATTGTCTGACATTTTTAGAAAGGTGAATTAATTTTCTTTTCAGCACTGAAAGCCGCAATAATTTTGAAGGCTTTGTTTTGGAAATATCGCCATCCAAAGACATTAAGGTAGGTAGTTGGAGGCAGAAAATCGTTAAAATCTGGCAAAGTCACTTTGGATGCTAATATTTTACTAAATAGACCTCGAAAAAAAAAAATTGGCTTCGATGAGTCGATTTGGTTTGAAAAAATCTTTCCAGTAAGGTATGGCATGATTTATTTCATTAACTTTGAAAAAAAAAGTTGTTTTTTTTTGGAAAAAAAGGCAAGGGGTTAGTCCATGATTTTTTCCAAAATCCATGAAAAATTTTTGTGACAAAATCTTAACATTCTTAGACATTTTGGAAAGGTGTCTTAATTTCCTATTCAGAACCGAAAACGAGAACAATTTTGAAAGCTGGGTTCTTTAGATATTCGCATTTAACGGATTGAGGCAGAAAATCGTTAAAATCTGGCAAAGTCACTTTGGATGCTAATATTTTACTAAATGGAACTTGAAAAAATTTTTGTCTGACATTTTTAGAAAGGTGAATTAATTTTCTTTTCAGCACTGAAAACCGCAATAATTTTGAAGGCTTTGTTTTGGAAATATCGCCATCCAAAGACATTAAGGTAGGTAGTTGGAGGCAGAAAATCGTTAAAATCTGGGAAAGTCACTTTGGATGCTAATATTTTACTAAATGGAACTTGAAAAAATTATTGTCTGACATTTTTAGAAAGGTGAATTAATTTTCTTTTCAGCACTGAAAGCCGCAATAATTTTGAAGGCTTTGTTTTGGAAATATCGCCATCCAAAGACATTAAGGTAGGTAGTTGGAGGCAGAAAATCGTTAAAATCTGGCAAAGTCACTTTGGATGCTAATATTTTACTAAATAGACCTCGAAAAAAAAAATTGGCTTCGATGAGTCGATTTGGTTTGAAAAAATCTTTCCAGTAAGGTATGGCATGATTTATTTCATTAACTTTGAAAAAAAAAGTTGTTTTTTTTTGGAAAAAAAGGCAAGGGGTTAGTCCATGATTTTTTCCAAAATCCATGAAAAATTTTTGTGACAAAATCTTAACATTCTTAGACATTTTGGAAAGGTGTCTTAATTTCCTATTCAGAACTGAAAACGAGAACAATTTTGAAAGCTGGGTTCTTTAGATATTCGCATTTAACGGATTGAGGCAGAAAATCGTTAAAATCTGGCAAAGTCACTTTGGATGCTAATATTTTACTAAATGGAACTTGAAAAAATTTTTGTCTGACATTTTTAGAAAGGTGAATTAATTTTCTTTTCAGCACTGAAAGCCGCAATAATTTTGAAGGCTTTGTTTTGGAAATATCGCCATCCAAAGACATTAAGGTAGGTAGTTGGAGGCAGAAAATCGTTAAAATCTGGCAAAGTCACTTTGGATGCTAATATTTTACTAAATAGACCTCGAAAAAAAAATTAGCTTCGATGAGTCGATTTGGTTTGAAAAAATCTTTCCAGTAAGGAATGGCACGATTTATTTCATTAACTTTGAAAAAAAAGTTGTTTTTTTTTGGAAAAAAAGGCAAGGGGTTAGTCCATGATTTTTTCCAAAATCCATGAAAAATTTTTGTGACAAAATCTTAACATTCTTAGACATTTTGGAAAGGTGTCTTAATTTCCTATTCAGAACTGAAAACGAGAACAATTTTGAAAACTGGGTTCTTTAGATATTCGCATTTAACGGATTGAGGCAGAAAATCGTTAAAATCTGGCAAAGTCACTTTGGATGCTAATATTTTACTAAATGGAACTTGAAAAAAATTTTTGTCTGACATTTTTAGGAAGGTGAATTAATTTTCTTTTCAGCACTGAAAGCCGCAATAATTTTGAAGGCTTTGTTTTGGAAATATCGCCATCCAAAGACATTAAGGTAGGTAGTTGGAGGCAGAAAATCGTTAAAATCTGGCAAAGTCACTTTGGATGCTAATATCTTACTAAATAGACCTCGAAAAAAAATTGGCTTCGATGAGTCGATTTGGTTTGAAAAAATCTTTCCAGTAAGGTATGGCACGATTTATTTCATTAACTTTGAAAAAAAAGTTGTTTTTCTTTGGAAAAAAAGGCAAGGGGTTAGTCCATGATTTTTTCCAAAATCCATGAAAAATTTTTGTGACAAAATCTTAACATTCTTAGACATTTTGGAAAGGTGTCTTAATTTCCTATTCAGAACTGAAAACGAGAACAATTTTGAAAGCTGGGTTCTTTAGATATTCGCATTTAACGGATTGAGGCAGAAAATCGTTAAAATCTGGGAAAGTCAATTTGGATGCTAATATTTTACTAAATGGAACTTGAAAAAATTTTTGTCTAACATTTTTAGAAAGGTGAATTAATTTTCTTTTCAGCACTGAAAGCCGCAATAATTTTGAAGGCTTTGTTTTGGAAATATCGCCATCCAAAGACATTAAGGTAGGTAGTTGGAGGCAGAAAATCGTTAAAATCTGGCAAAGTCACTTTGGATGCTAATATTTTACTAAATGGAACTTGAAAAAATTATTGTCTGACATTTTTAGAAAGGTGAATTAATTTTCTTTTCAGCACTGAAAGCCGCAATAATTTTGAAGGCTTTGTTTTGGAAATATCGCCATCCAAAGACATTAAGGTAGGTAGTTGGAGGCAGAAAATCGTTAAAATCTGGCAAAGTCACTTTGGATGCTAATATTTTACTAAATAGACCTCGAAAAAAAAAATTGGCTTCGATGAGTCGATTTGGTTTGAAAAAATCTTTCCAGTAAGGTATGGCATGATTTATTTCATTAACTTTGAAAAAAAAAGTTGTTTTTTTTTGGAAAAAAAGGCAAGGGGTTAGTGCATGATTTTTTCCAAAATCCATGAAAAATTTTTGTGACAAAATCTTAACATTCTTAGACATTTTGGAAAGGTGTCTTAATTTCCTATTCAGAACCGAAAACGAGAACAATTTTGAAAGCTGGGTTCTTTAGATATTCGCATTTAACGGATTGAGGCAGAAAATCGTTAAAATCTGGCAAAGTCACTTTGGATGCTAATATTTTACTAAATGGAACTTGAAAAAAATTTTTGTCTGACATTTTTAGGAAGGTGAATTAATTTTCTTTTCAGCACTGAAAGCCGCAATAATTTTGAAGGCTTTGTTTTGGAAATATCGCCATCCAAAGACATTAAGGTAGGTAGTTGGAGGCAGAAAATCGTTAAAATCTGGCAAAGTCACTTTGGATGCTAATATCTTACTAAATAGACCTCGAAAAAAAATTGGCTTCGATGAGTCGATTTGGTTTGAAAAAATCTTTCCAGTAAGGTATGGCACGATTTATTTCATTAACTTTGAAAAAAAAGTTGTTTTTTTTTGGAAAAAAAGGCAAGGGGTTAGTCCATGATTTTTTCCAAAATCCATGAAAAATTTTTGTGACAAAATCTTAACATTCTTAGACATTTTGGAAAGGTGTCTTAATTTCCTATTCAGAACTGAAAACGAGAACAATTTTGAAAGCTGTGTTCTTTAGATATTCGCATTTAACGGATTGAGGCAGAAAATCGTTAAAATCTGGGAAAGTCAATTTGGATGCTAATATTTTACTAAATGGAACTTGAAAAAATTATTGTCTGACATTTTTAGAAAGGTGAATTAATTTTCTTTTCAGCACTGAAAGCCGCAATAATTTTGAAGGCTTTGTTTTGGAAATATCGCCATCCAAAGACATTAAGGTAGGTAGTTGGAGGCAGAAAATCGTTAAAATCTGGCAAAGTCACTTTGGATGCTAATATTTTACTAAATAGACCTCGAAAAAAAAAATTGGCTTCGATGAGTCGATTTGGTTTGAAAAAATCTTTCCAGTAAGGTATGGCATGATTTATTTCATTAACTTTGAAAAAAAAAGTTGTTTTTTTTTGGAAAAAAAGGCAAGGGGTTAGTCCATGATTTTTTCCAAAATCCATGAAAAATTTTTGTGACAAAATCTTAACATTCTTAGACATTTTGGAAAGGTGTCTTAATTTCCTATTCAGAACCGAAAACGAGAACAATTTTGAAAGCTGGGTTCTTTAGATATTCGCATTTAACGGATTGAGGCAGAAAATCGTTAAAATCTGGCAAAGTCACTTTGGATGCTAATATTTTACTAAATGGAACTTGAAAAAATTTTTGTCTGACATTTTTAGAAAGGTGAATTAATTTTCTTTTCAGCACTGAAAGCCGCAATAATTTTGAAGGCTTTGTTTTGGAAATATCGCCATCCAAAGACATTAAGGTAGGTAGTTGGAGGCAGAAAATCGTTAAAATCTGGGAAAGTCACTTTGGATGCTAATATTTTACTAAATGGAACTTGAAAAAATTATTGTCTGACATTTTTAGAAAGGTGAATTAATTTTCTTTTCAGCACTGAAAGCCGCAATAATTTTGAAGGCTTTGTTTTGGAAATATCGCCATCCAAAGACATTAAGGTAGGTAGTTGGAGGCAGAAAATCGTTAAAATCTGGGAAAGTCACTTTGGATGCTAATATTTTACTAAATAGACCTCGAAAAAAAAAATTGGCTTCGATGAGTCGATTTGGTTTGAAAAAATCTTTCCAGTAAGGTATGGCATGATTTATTTCATTAACTTTGAAAAAAAAAGTTGTTTTTTTTTGGAAAAAAAGGCAAGGGGTTAGTCCATGATTTTTTCCAAAATCCATGAAAAATTTTTGTGACAAAATCTTAACATTCTTAGACATTTTGGAAAGGTGTCTTAATTTCCTATTCAGAACTGAAAACGAGAACAATTTTGAAAGCTGGGTTCTTTAGATATTCGCATTTAACGGATTGAGGCAGAAAATCGTTAAAATCTGGCAAAGTCACTTTGGATGCTAATATTTTACTAAATGGAACTTGAAAAAAATTTTTGTCTGACATTTTTAGGAAGGTGAATTAATTTTCTTTTCAGCACTGAAAGCCGCAATAATTTTGAAGGCTTTGTTTTGGAAATATCGCCATCCAAAGACATTAAGGTAGGTAGTTGGAGGCAGAAAATCGTTAAAATCTGGCAAAGTCACTTTGGATGCTAATATCTTACTAAATAGACCTCGAAAAAAAATTGGCTTCGATGAGTCGATTTGGTTTGAAAAAATCTTTCCAGTAAGGTATGGCACGATTTATTTCATTAACTTTGAAAAAAAAGTTGTTTTTTTTTGGAAAAAAAGGCAAGGGGTTAAGTCCATGATTTTTTCCAAAATCCATGAAAAATTTTTGTGACAAAATCTTAACATTCTTAGACATTTTGGAAAGGTGTCTTAATTTCCTATTCAGAACTGAAAACGAGAACAATTTTGAAAGCTGGGTTCTTTAGATATTCGCATTTAACGGATTGAGGCAGAAAATCGTTAAAATCTGGGAAAGTCAATTTGGATGCTAATATTTTACTAAATGGAACTTGAAAAAATTTTTGTCTAACATTTTTAGAAAGGTGAATTAATTTTCTTTTCAGCACTGAAAGCCGCAATAATTTTGAAGGCTTTGTTTTGGAAATATCGCCATCCAAAGACATTAAGGTAGGTAGTTGGAGGCAGAAAATCGTTAAAATCTGGGAAAGTCACTTTGGATGCTAATATTTTACTAAATGGAACTTGAAAAAATTATTGTCTGACATTTTTAGAAAGGTGAATTAATTTTCTTTTCAGCACTGAAAGCCGCAATAATTTTGAAGGCTTTGTTTTGGAAATATCGCCATCCAAAGACATTAAGGTAGGTAGTTGGAGGCAGAAAATCGTTAAAATCTGGCAAAGTCACTTTGGATGCTAATATTTTACTAAATAGACCTCGAAAAAAAAAATTGGCTTCGATGAGTCGATTTGGTTTGAAAAAATCTTTCCAGTAAGGTATGGCATGATTTATTTCATTAACTTTGAAAAAAAAAGTTGTTTTTTTTTGGAAAAAAAGGCAAGGGGTTAGTGCATGATTTTTTCCAAAATCCATGAAAAATTTTTGTGACAAAATCTTAACATTCTTAGACATTTTGGAAAGGTGTCTTAATTTCCTATTCAGAACCGAAAACGAGAACAATTTTGAAAGCTGGGTTCTTTAGATATTCGCATTTAACGGATTGAGGCAGAAAATCGTTAAAATCTGGCAAAGTCACTTTGGATGCTAATATTTTACTAAATGGAACTTGAAAAAATTTTTGTCTGACATTTTTAGAAAGGTGAATTAATTTTCTTTTCAGCACTGAAAGCCGCAATAATTTTGAAGGCTTTGTTTTGGAAATATCGCCATCCAAAGACATTAAGGTAGGTAGTTGGAGGCAGAAAATCGTTAAAATCTGGGAAAGTCACTTTGGATGCTAATATTTTACTAAATGGAACTTGAAAAAATTATTGTCTGACATTTTTAGAAAGGTGAATTAATTTTCTTTTCAGCACTGAAAGCCGCAATAATTTTGAAGGCTTTGTTTTGGAAATATCGCCATCCAAAGACATTAAGGTAGGTAGTTGGAGGCAGAAAATCGTTAAAATCTGGGAAAGTCACTTTGGATGCTAATATTTTACTAAATAGACCTCGAAAAAAAAAATTGGCTTCGATGAGTCGATTTGGTTTGAAAAAATCTTTCCAGTAAGGTATGGCATGATTTATTTCATTAACTTTGAAAAAAAAAGTTGTTTTTTTTTGGAAAAAAAGGCAAGGGGTTAGTCCATGATTTTTTCCAAAATCCATGAAAAATTTTTGTGACAAAATCTTAACATTCTTAGACATTTTGGAAAGGTGTCTTAATTTCCTATTCAGAACTGAAAACGAGAACAATTTTGAAAGCTGGGTTCTTTAGATATTCGCATTTAACGGATTGAGGCAGAAAATCGTTAAAATCTGGCAAAGTCACTTTGGATGCTAATATTTTACTAAATGGAACTTGAAAAAATTTTTGTCTGACATTTTTAGAAAGGTGAATTAATTTTCTTTTCAGCACTGAAAGCCGCAATAATTTTGAAGGCTTTGTTTTGGAAATATCGCCATCCAAAGACATTAAGGTAGGTAGTTGGAGGCAGAAAATCGTTAAAATCTGGCAAAGTCACTTTGGATGCTAATATTTTACTAAATAGACCTCGAAAAAAAAATTAGCTTCGATGAGTCGATTTGGTTTGAAAAAATCTTTCCAGTAAGGAATGGCACGATTTATTTCATTAACTTTGAAAAAAAAGTTGTTTTTTTTTGGAAAAAAAGGCAAGGGGTTAGTCCATGATTTTTTCCAAAATCCATGAAAAATTTTTGTGACAAAATCTTAACATTCTTAGACATTTTGGAAAGGTGTCTTAATTTCCTATTCAGAACTGAAAACGAGAACAATTTTGAAAACTGGGTTCTTTAGATATTCGCATTTAACGGATTGAGGCAGAAAATCGTTAAAATCTGGGAAAGTCACTTTGGATGCTAATATTTTACTAAATGGAACTTGAAAAAATTTTTGTCTGACATTTTTAGAAAGGTGAATTAATTTTCTTTTCAGCACGGAAAGCCGCAATAATTTCGAAGGCTTTGTTTTGGAAATATCGCCATCCAAGGACATTAAGGTAGGTAGTTGGAGGCAGAAAATCGTTAAAATCTGGCAAAGTCACTTTGGATGCTAATATTTTACTAAATGGAACTTGAAAAAAATTTTTGTCTGACATTTTTAGGAAGGTGAATTAATTTTCTTTTCAGCGCTGAAAGCCGCAATAATTTTGAAGGCTTTGTTTTGGAAATATCGCCATCCAAAGACATTAAGGTAGGTAGTTGGAGGCAGAAAATCGTTAAAATCTGGCAAAGTCACTTTGGATGCTAATATTTTACTAAATAGACCTCGAAAAAAAAAATTGGCTTCGATGAGTCGATTTGGTTTGAAAAAATCTTTCCAGTAAGGTATGGCATGATTTATTTCATTAACTTTGAAAAAAAAAGTTGTTTTTTTTTGGAAAAAAAGGCAAGGGGTTAGTGCATGATTTTTTCCAAAATCCATGAAAAATTTTTGTGACAAAATCTTAACATTCTTAGACATTTTGGAAAGGTGTCTTAATTTCCTATTCAGAACCGAAAACGAGAACAATTTTGAAAGCTGGGTTCTTTAGATATTCGCATTTAACGGATTGAGGCAGAAAATCGTTAAAATCTGGCAAAGTCACTTTGGATGCTAATATTTTACTAAATGGAACTTGAAAAAATTTTTGTCTGACATTTTTAGAAAGGTGAATTAATTTTCTTTTCAGCACTGAAAGCCGCAATAATTTTGAAGGCTTTGTTTTGGAAATATCGCCATCCAAAGACATTAAGGTAGGTAGTTGGAGGCAGAAAATCGTTAAAATCTGGGAAAGTCACTTTGGATGCTAATATTTTACTAAATGGAACTTGAAAAAATTATTGTCTGACATTTTTAGAAAGGTGAATTAATTTTCTTTTCAGCACTGAAAGCCGCAATAATTTTGAAGGCTTTGTTTTGGAAATATCGCCATCCAAAGACATTAAGGTAGGTAGTTGGAGGCAGAAAATCGTTAAAATCTGGGAAAGTCACTTTGGATGCTAATATTTTACTAAATAGACCTCGAAAAAAAAAATTGGCTTCGATGAGTCGATTTGGTTTGAAAAAATCTTTCCAGTAAGGTATGGCATGATTTATTTCATTAACTTTGAAAAAAAAAGTTGTTTTTTTTTGGAAAAAAAGGCAAGGGGTTAGTCCATGATTTTTTCCAAAATCCATGAAAAATTTTTGTGACAAAATCTTAACATTCTTAGACATTTTGGAAAGGTGTCTTAATTTCCTATTCAGAACTGAAAACGAGAACAATTTTGAAAGCTGGGTTCTTTAGATATTCGCATTTAACGGATTGAGGCAGAAAATCGTTAAAATCTGGCAAAGTCACTTTGGATGCTAATATTTTACTAAATGGAACTTGAAAAAATTTTTGTCTGACATTTTTAGAAAGGTGAATTAATTTTCTTTTCAGCACTGAAAGCCGCAATAATTTTGAAGGCTTTGTTTTGGAAATATCGCCATCCAAAGACATTAAGGTAGGTAGTTGGAGGCAGAAAATCGTTAAAATCTGGCAAAGTCACTTTGGATGCTAATATTTTACTAAATAGACCTCGAAAAAAAAATTAGCTTCGATGAGTCGATTTGGTTTGAAAAAATCTTTCCAGTAAGGAATGGCACGATTTATTTCATTAACTTTGAAAAAAAAGTTGTTTTTTTTTGGAAAAAAAGGCAAGGGGTTAGTCCATGATTTTTTCCAAAATCCATGAAAAATTTTTGTGACAAAATCTTAACATTCTTAGACATTTTGGAAAGGTGTCTTAATTTCCTATTCAGAACTGAAAACGAGAACAATTTTGAAAGCTGGGTTCTTTAGATATTCGCATTTAACGGATTGAGGCAGAAAATCGTTAAAATCTGGGAAAGTCACTTTGGATGCTAATATTTTACTAAATGGAACTTGAAAAAATTTTTGTCTAACATTTTTAGAAAGGTGAATTAATTTTCTTTTCAGCACTGAAAGCCGCAATAATTTTGAAGGCTTTGTTTTGGAAATATCGCCATCCAAAGACATTAAGGTAGGTAGTTGGAGGCAGAAAATCGTTAAAATCTGGCAAAGTCACTTTGGATGCTAATATTTTACTAAATGGAACTTGAAAAAATTATTGTCTGACATTTTTAGAAAGGTGAATTAATTTTCTTTTCAGCACTGAAAGCCGCAATAATTTTGAAGGCTTTGTTTTGGAAATATCGCCATCCAAAGACATTAAGGTAGGTAGTTGGAGGCAGAAAATCGTTAAAATCTGGCAAAGTCACTTTGGATGCTAATATTTTACTAAATGGAACTTGAAAAAAATTTTTGTCTGACATTTTTAGGAAGGTGAATTAATTTTCTTTTCAGCACTGAAAGCCGCAATAATTTTGAAGGCTTTGTTTTGGAAATATCGCCATCCAAAGACATTAAGGTAGGTAGTTGGAGGCAGAAAATCGTTAAAATCTGGGAAAGTCAATTTCGATGCTAATATTTTACTAAATGGAAATTGAAAAAATTTTGTCTGACATTTTTAGAAAGGTGAATTAATTTTCTTTTCAGCACTGACAGCCGCAATAATTTTGAAGGCTTTGTTTTGGAAATATCGCCATCCAAAGACATCAAGGTAGGTAGTTGGAGGCAGAAAATCGTTAAAATCTGGCAAAGTCACTTTGGATGCTAATATTTTACTAAATAGACCTCGAAACAAAAATTGGCTTCGATGAGTCGATTTGGTTTGAAAAGATCTTTCCAGTAAGGTATGGCACGATTTATTTCATTAACTTTGAAAAAACAGTTGTTTTTTTTTTTTGAAAAAAAGGCAAGGGGTTAGTCCATGATTTTTTCCAAAATCCATGAGAAATTTTTGTGACAAAATCTTAACATTCTTAGACATTTTGGAAAGGTGTCTTAATTTCCTATTCAGAACTGAAAACGAGAACAATTTTGAAAGCTGGGTTCTTTAGAGATATTCGCATTTAACGGATTGAGGCAGAAAATCGTTAAAATCTGGGAAAGTCACTTTGGATTCTAATATTTTACTAAATGGAACTTGAAAAAATGTTTGTCTAACATTTTTAGAAAGGTGAATTAATTTTCTTTTCAGCACTGAAAGCCGCAATAATTTTGAAGGCTCTGTTTTGGAAATATCGCCATCCAAAGACATTAAGGTAGGTAGTTGGAGGCAGAAAATCGTTAAAATCTGGGAAAGTCAATTTGGATGCTAATATTTTACTAAATGGAACTTGAAAAAATTTTTGTCTGACATTTTTAGAAAGGTGAATTAATTTTCTTTTCAGCACTGAAAGCCGCAATAATTTTGAAGGCTTTGTTTTGGAAATATCGCCATCCAAAGACATTAAGGTAGGTAGTTGGAGGCAGAAAATCGTTAAAATCTGGGAAAGTCACTTTGGATGCTAATATTTTACTAAATAGACCTCGAAAAAAAAATTGGCTTCGATGAGTCGATTTGGTTTGAATAGATCTTTCCAGTAAGGTATGGCCCGATTTATTTCATTAACTTTCGAAAAAAAGTTTTTTTTTTTTTTAAAGGCAAGGAGTTATTCCATGATTTTTTCCAAAATCCATGAAAAATTTTTGTGACAAAATCTTAACATTCTTAGACATTTTGGAAAGGTGTCTTAATTTCCTATTCAGAACTGAAAACCAGAACAATTTTGAAAGCTGGGTTCTTTAGATATTCGCATTTAACGGATTGAGGCAGAAAATCGTTAAAATCTGGGAAAGTCACCTTGGATGCTAATATTTTACTAAATGGAACTTGAAAAAATGTTTGTCTAACATTTTTAGAAAGGTGAATTAATTTTCTTTTCAGCACTGAAAGCCGCAATAATTTTGAAGGCTTTGTTTTGGAAATATCGCCATCCAAAGACATTAAGGTAGGTAGTTGGAGGCAGAAAATCGTTAAAATCTGGGAAAGTCAATTTCGATGCTAATATTTTACTAAATGGAAATTGAAAAAATTTTGTCTGACATTTTTAGAAAGGTGAATTAATTTTCTTTTCAGCACTGACAGCCGCAATAATTTTGAAGGCTTTGTTTTGGAAATATCGCCATCCAAAGACATCAAGGTAGGTAGTTGGAGGCAGAAAATCGTTAAAATCTGGCAAAGTCACTTTGGATGCTAATATTTTACTAAATAGACCTCGAAAAAAAAATTAGCTTCGATGAGTCGATTTGGTTTGAAAAAATCTTTCCAGTAAGGAATGGCACGATTTATTTCATTAACTTTGAAAAAAAAGTTGTTTTTTTTTGGAAAAAAAGGCAAGGGGTTAGTCCATGATTTTTTCCAAAATCCATGAAAAATTTTTGTGACAAAATCTTAACATTCTTAGACATTTTGGAAAGGTGTCTTAATTTCCTATTCAGAACTGAAAACGAGAACAATTTTGAAAGCTGGGTTCTTTAGATATTCGCATTTAACGGATTGAGGCAGAAAATCGTTAAAATCTGGGAAAGTCAATTTGGATGCTAATATTTTACTAAATGGAACTTGAAAAAATTTTTGTCTAACATTTTTAGAAAGGTGAATTAATTTTCTTTTCAGCACTGAAAGCCGCAATAATTTTGAAGGCTTTGTTTTGGAAATATCGCCATCCAAAGACATTAAGGTAGGTAGTTGGAGGCAGAAAATCGTTAAAATCTGGCAAAGTCACTTTGGATGCTAATATTTTACTAAATGGAACTTGAAAAAATTATTGTCTGACATTTTTAGAAAGGTGAATTAATTTTCTTTTCAGCACTGAAAGCCGCAATAATTTTGAAGGCTTTGTTTTGGAAATATCGCCATCCAAAGACATTAAGGTAGGTAGTTGGAGGCAGAAAATCGTTAAAATCTGGCAAAGTCACTTTGGATGCTAATATTTTACTAAATAGACCTCGAAAAAAAAATTAGCTTCGATGAGTCGATTTGGTTTGAAAAAATCTTTCCAGTAAGGAATGGCACGATTTATTTCATTAACTTTGAAAAAAAAGTTGTTTTTTTTTGGAAAAAAAGGCAAGGGGTTAGTCCATGATTTTTTCCAAAATCCATGAAAAATTTTTGTGACAAAATCTTAACATTCTTAGACATTTTGGAAAGGTGTCTTAATTTCCTATTCAGAACTGAAAACGAGAACAATTTTGAAAACTGGGTTCTTTAGATATTCGCATTTAACGGATTGAGGCAGAAAATCGTTAAAATCTGGCAAAGTCACTTTGGATGCTAATATTTTACTAAATGGAACTTGAAAAAATTTTTGTCTGACATTTTTAGAAAGGTGAATTAATTTTCTTTTCAGCACTGAAAGCCGCAATAATTTTGAAGGCTTTGTTTTGGAAATATCGCCATCCAAGGACATTAAGGTAGGTAGTTGGAGGCAGAAAATCGTTAAAATCTGGCAAAGTCACTTTGGATGCTAATATTTTACTAAATGGAACTTGAAAAAAATTTTTGTCTGACATTTTTAGGAAGGTGAATTAATTTTCTTTTCAGCACTGAAAGCCGCAATAATTTTGAAGGCTTTGTTTTGGAAATATCGCCATCCAAAGACATTAAGGTAGGTAGTTGGAGGCAGAAAATCGTTAAAATCTGGCAAAGTCACTTTGGATGCTAATATTTTACTAAATAGACCTCGAAAAAAAATTGGCTTCGATGAGTCGATTTGGTTTGAAAAAATCTTTCCAGTAAGGTATGGCACGATTTATTTCATTAACTTTGAAAAAAAAGTTGTTTTTTTTTGGAAAAAAAGGCAAGGGGTTAGTCCATGATTTTTTCCAAAATCAATGAAAAATTTTTGTGACAAAATCTTAACATTCTTAGACATTTTGGAAAGGTGTCTTAATTTCCTATTCAGAACTGAAAACGAGAACAATTTTGAAAGCTGGGTTCTTTAGATATTCGCATTTAACGGATTGAGGCAGAAAATCGTTAAAATCTGGGAAAGTCAATTTGGATGCTAATATTTTACTAAATGGAACTTGAAAAAATTTTTGTCTAACATTTTTAGAAAGGTGAATTAATTTTCTTTTCAGCACTGAAAGCCGCAATAATTTTGAAGGCTTTGTTTTGGAAATATCGCCATCCAAAGACATTAAGGTAGGTAGTTGGAGGCAGAAAATCGTTAAAATCTGGCAAAGTCACTTTGGATGCTAATATTTTACTAAATGGAACTTGAAAAAATTTTTGTCTGACATTTTTAGAAAGGTGAATTAATTTTCTTTTCAGCACTGAAAGCCGCAATAATTTTGAAGGCTTTGTTTTGGAAATATCGCCATCCAAAGACATTAAGGTAGGTAGTTGGAGGCAGAAAATCGTTAAAATCTGGGAAAGTCACTTTGGATGCTAATATTTTACTAAATAGACCTCGAAAAAAAAATTAGCTTCGATGAGTCGATTTGGTTTGAAAAAATCTTTCCAGTAAGGAATGGCACGATTTATTTCATTAACTTTGAAAAAAAAGTTGTTTTTTTTTGGAAAAAAAGGCAAGGGGTTAGTCCATGATTTTTTCCAAAATCCATGAAAAATTTTTGTGACAAAATCTTAACATTCTTAGACATTTTGGAAAGGTGTCTTAATTTCCTATTCAGAACTGAAAACGAGAACAATTTTGAAAGCTGGGTTCTTTAGATATTCGCATTTAACGGATTGAGGCAGAAAATCGTTAAAATCTGGGAAAGTCAATTTGGATGCTATTATTTTACTAAATGGAACTTGAAAAAATTTTTGTCTAACATTTTTAGAAAGGTGAATTAATTTTCTTTTCAGCACTGAAAGCCGCAATAATTTTGAAGGCTTTGTTTTGGAAATATCGCCATCCAAAGACATTAAGGTAGGTAGTTGGAGGCAGAAAATCGTTAAAATCTGGCAAAGTCACTTTGGATGCTAATATTTTACTAAATGGAACTTGAAAAAATTATTGTCTGACATTTTTAGAAAGGTGAATTAATTTTCTTTTCAGCACTGAAAGCCGCAATAATTTTGAAGGCTTTGTTTTGGAAATATCGCCATCCAAAGACATTAAGGTAGGTAGTTGGAGGCAGAAAATCGTTAAAATCTGGGAAAGTCACTTTGGATGCTAATATTTTACTAAATAGACCTCGAAAAAAAAAATTGGCTTCGATGAGTCGATTTGGTTTGAAAAAATCTTTCCAGTAAGGTATGGCATGATTTATTTCATTAACTTTGAAAAAAAAAGTTGTTTTTTTTTGGAAAAAAAGGCAAGGGGTTAGTGTATGATTTTTTCCAAAATCCATGAAAAATTTTTGTGACAAAATCTTAACATTCTTAGACATTTTGGAAAGGTGTCTTAATTTCCTATTCAGAACCGAAAACGAGAACAATTTTGAAAGCTGGGTTCTTTAGATATTCGCATTTAACGGATTGAGGCAGAAAATCGTTAAAATCTGGCAAAGTCACTTTGGATGCTAATATTTTACTAAATGGAACTTGAAAAAATTTTTGTCTGACATTTTTAGAAAGGTGAATTAATTTTCTTTTCAGCACTGAAAGCCGCAATAATTTTGAAGGCTTTGTTTTGGAAATATCGCCATCCAAAGACATTAAGGTAGGTAGTTGGAGGCAGAAAATCGTTAAAATCTGGCAAAGTCACTTTGGATGCTAATATTTTACTAAATAGACCTCGAAAAAAAAATTAGCTTCGATGAGTCGATTTGGTTTGAAAAAATCTTTCCAGTAAGGAATGGCACGATTTATTTCATTAACTTTGAAAAAAAAGTTGTTTTTTTTTGGAAAAAAAGGCAAGGGGTTAGTCCATGATTTTTTCCAAAATCCATGAAAAATTTTTGTGACAAAATCTTAACATTCTTAGACATTTTGGAAAGGTGTCTTAATTTCCTATTCAGAACTGAAAACGAGAACAATTTTGAAAACTGGGTTCTTTAGATATTCGCATTTAACGGATTGAGGCAGAAAATCGTTAAAATCTGGCAAAGTCACTTTGGATGCTAATATTTTACTAAATGGAACTTGAAAAAATTTTTGTCTGACATTTTTAGAAAGGTGAATTAATTTTCTTTTCAGCACTGAAAGCCGCAATAATTTTGAAGGCTTTGTTTTGGAAATATCGCCATCCAAGGACATTAAGGTAGGTAGTTGGAGGCAGAAAATCGTTAAAATCTGGCAAAGTCACTTTGGATGCTAATATTTTACTAAATGGAACTTGAAAAAAATTTTTGTCTGACATTTTTAGGAAGGTGAATTAATTTTCTTTTCAGCACTGAAAGCCGCAATAATTTTGAAGGCTTTGTTTTGGAAATATCGCCATCCAAAGACATTAAGGTAGGTAGTTGGAGGCAGAAAATCGTTAAAATCTGGCAAAGTCACTTTGGATGCTAATATTTTACTAAATAGACCTCGAAAAAAAATTGGCTTCGATGAGTCGATTTGGTTTGAAAAAATCTTTCCAGTAAGGTATGGCACGATTTATTTCATTAACTTTGAAAAAAAAGTTGTTTTTTTTTGGAAAAAAAGGCAAGGGGTTAGTCCATGATTTTTTCCAAAATCAATGAAAAATTTTTGTGACAAAATCTTAACATTCTTAGACATTTTGGAAAGGTGTCTTAATTTCCTATTCAGAACTGAAAACGAGAACAATTTTGAAAGCTGGGTTCTTTAGATATTCGCATTTAACGGATTGAGGCAGAAAATCGTTAAAATCTGGGAAAGTCAATTTGGATGCTAATATTTTACTAAATGGAACTTGAAAAAATTTTTGTCTAACATTTTTAGAAAGGTGAATTAATTTTCTTTTCAGCACTGAAAGCCGCAATAATTTTGAAGGCTTTGTTTTGGAAATATCGCCATCCAAAGACATTAAGGTAGGTAGTTGGAGGCAGAAAATCGTTAAAATCTGGCAAAGTCACTTTGGATGCTAATATTTTACTAAATGGAACTTGAAAAAATTTTTGTCTGACATTTTTAGAAAGGTGAATTAATTTTCTTTTCAGCACTGAAAGCCGCAATAATTTTGAAGGCTTTGTTTTGGAAATATCGCCATCCAAAGACATTAAGGTAGGTAGTTGGAGGCAGAAAATCGTTAAAATCTGGGAAAGTCACTTTGGATGCTAATATTTTACTAAATAGACCTCGAAAAAAAAATTAGCTTCGATGAGTCGATTTGGTTTGAAAAAATCTTTCCAGTAAGGAATGGCACGATTTATTTCATTAACTTTGAAAAAAAAGTTGTTTTTTTTTGGAAAAAAAGGCAAGGGGTTAGTCCATGATTTTTTCCAAAATCCATGAAAAATTTTTGTGACAAAATCTTAACATTCTTAGACATTTTGGAAAGGTGTCTTAATTTCCTATTCAGAACTGAAAACGAGAATAATTTTGAAAACTGGGTTCTTTAGATATTCGCATTTAACGGATTGAGGCAGAAAATCGTTAAAATCTGGCAAAGTCACTTTGGATGCTAATATTTTACTAAATGGAACTTGAAAAAATTTTTGTCTGACATTTTTAGAAAGGTGAATTAATTTTCTTTTCAGCACTGAAAGCCGCAATAATTTTGAAGGCTTTGTTTTGGAAATATCGCCATCCAAGGACATTAAGGTAGGTAGTTGGAGGCAGAAAATCGTTAAAATCTGGCAAAGTCACTTTGGATGCTAATATTTTACTAAATGGAACTTGAAAAAAATTTTTGTCTGACATTTTTAGGAAGGTGAATTAATTTTCTTTTCAGCACTGAAAGCCGCAATAATTTTGAAGGCTTTGTTTTGGAAATATCGCCATCCAAAGACATTAAGGTAGGTAGTTGGAGGCAGAAAATCGTTAAAATCTGGCAAAGTCACTTTGGATGCTAATATTTTACTAAATGGAACTTGAAAAAATTTTTGTCTGACATTTTTAGAAAGGTGAATTAATTTTCTTTTCAGCACTGAAAGCCGCAATAATTTTGAAGGCTTTGTTTTGGAAATATCGCCATCCAAAGACATTAAGGTAGGTAGTTGGAGGCAGAAAATCGTTAAAATCTGGGAAAGTCACTTTGGATGCTAATATTTTACTAAATGGAACTTGAAAAAATTTTTGTCTGACATTTTTAGAAAGGTGAATTAATTTTCTTTTCAGCACTGAAAGCCGCAATAATTTTGAAGGCTTTGTTTTGGAAATATCGCCATCCAAAGACATTAAGGTAGGTAGTTGGAGGCAGAAAATCGTTAAAATCTGGGAAAGTCACTTTGGATGCTAATATTTTACTAAATAGACCTCGAAAAAAAAAATTGGGTTCGATGAGTCGATTTGGTTTGAAAAAATCTTTCCAGTAAGGTATGGCATGATTTATTTCATTAACTTTGAAAAAAAAAGTTGTTTTTTTTTGGAAAAAAAGGCAAGGGGTTAGTGCATGATTTTTTCCAAAATCCATGAAAAATTTTTGTGACAAAATCTTAACATTCTTAGACATTTTGGAAAGGTGTCTTAATTTCCTATTCAGAACCGAAAACGAGAACAATTTTGAAAGCTGGGTTCTTTAGATATTCGCACTTAACGGATTGAGGCAGAAAATCGTTAAAATCTGGCAAAGTCACTTTGGATGCTAATATTTTACTAAATGGAACTTGAAAAAATTTTTGTCTGACATTTTTAGAAAGGTGAATTAATTTTCTTTTCAGCACGGAAAGCCGCAATAATTTTGAAGGCTTTGTTTTGGAAATATCGCCATCCAAGGACATTAAGGTAGGTAGTTGGAGGCAGAAAATCGTTAAAATCTGGCAAAGTCACTTTGGATGCTAATATTTTACTAAATGGAACTTGAAAAAAATTTTTGTCTGACATTTTTAGGAAGGTGAATTAATTTTCTTTTCAGCACTGAAAGCCGCAATAATTTTGAAGGCTTTGTTTTGGAAATATCGCCATCCAAAGACATTAAGGTAGGTAGTTGGAGGCAGAAAATCGTTAAAATCTGGCAAAGTCACTTTGGATGCTAATATTTTACTAAATAGACCTCGAAAAAAAATTGGCTTCGATGAGTCGATTTGGTTTGAAAAAATCTTTCCAGTAAGGTATGGCACGATTTATTTCATTAACTTTGAAAAAAAAGTTGTTTTTTTTTTTTTAAAAAGGCAAGGGGTTAGTCCATGATTTTTTCCACAACCCATGAAAAATTTTTGTGACAAAATCTTAACATTCTTAGACATTTTGGAAAGGTGTCTTAATTTCCTATTCAGAACCGAAAACGAGAACAATTTTGAAAGCTGGGTTCTTTAGATATTCGCACTTAACGGATTGAGGCAGAAAATCGTTAAAATCTGGCAAAGTCACTTTGGATGCTAATATTTTACTAAATGGAACTTGAAAAAATTTTTGTCTGACATTTTTAGAAAGGTGAATTAATTTTCTTTTCAGCACGGAAAGCCGCAATAATTTTGAAGGCTTTGTTTTGGAAATATCGCCATCCAAGGACATTAAGGTAGGTAGTTGGAGGCAGAAAATCGTTAAAATCTGGCAAAGTCACTTTGGATGCTAATATTTTACTAAATGGAACTTGAAAAAAATTTTTGTCTGACATTTTTAGGAAGGTGAATTAATTTTCTTTTCAGCACTGAAAGCCGCAATAATTTTGAAGGCTTTGTTTTGGAAATATCGCCATCCAAAGACATTAAGGTAGGTAGTTGGAGGCAGAAAATCGTTAAAATCTGGCAAAGTCACTTTGGATGCTAATATTTTACTAAATGGAACTTGAAAAAATTATTGTCTGACATTTTTAGAAAGGTGAATTAATTTTCTTTTCAGCACTGAAAGCCGCAATAATTTTGAAGGCTTTGTTTTGGAAATATCTCCATCCAAAGACATTAAGGTAGGTAGTTGGAGGCAGAAAATCGTTAAAATCTGGCAAAGTCACTTTGGATGCTAATATTTTACTAAATGGAACTTGAAAAAAATGTTTGTCTGACATTTTTAGGAAGGTGAATTAATTTTCTTTTCAGCACGGAAAGCCGCAATAATTTTGAAGGCTTTGTTTTGGAAATATCGCCATCCAAAGACATTAAGGTAGGTAGTTGGAGGCAGAAAATCGTTAAAATCTGGCAAAGTCACTTTGGATGCTAATATTTTACTAAATAGACCTCGAAAAAAAACAATTGGCTTCGATGAGTCGATTTGGTTTGAAAAAATCTTTCCAGGAAGGTATGGCATGATTTATTTCATTAACTTTGAAAAAAAAAGTTGTTTTTTTTTGGAAAAAAAGGCAAGGGGTTAGTCCATGATTTTTTCCAAAATCCATGAAAAATTTTTGTGACAAAATCTTAACATTCTTAGACATTTTGGAAAGGTGTCTTAATTTCCTATTCAGAACTGAAAACGAGAACAATTTTGAAAGCTGGGTTCTTTAGATATTCGCATTTAACGGATTGAGGCAGAAAATCGTTAAAATCTGGGAAAGTCAATTTGGATGCTAATATTTTACTAAATGGAACTTGAAAAAATTTTTGTCTGACATTTTTAGAAAGGTGAATTAATTTTCTTTTCAGCACTGAAAGCCGCAATAATTTTGAAGGCTTTGTTTTGGAAATATCTCCATCCAAAGACATTAAGGTAGGTAGTTGGAGGCAGAAAATCGTTAAAATCTGGCAAAGTCACTTTGGATGCTAATATTTTACTAAATGGAACTTGAAAAAATTATTGTCTGACATTTTTAGAAAGGTGAATTAATTTTCTTTTCAGCACTGAAAGCCGCAATAATTTTGAAGGCTTTGTTTTGGAAATATCGCCATCCAAAGACATTAAGGTAGGTAGTTGGAGGCAGAAAATCGTTAAAATCTGGCAAAGTCACTTTGGATGCTAATATTTTACTAAATGGAACTTGAAAAAATTTTTGTCTGACATTTTTAGAAAGGTGAATTAATTTTCTTTTCAGCACGGAAAGCCGCAATAATTTTGAAGGCTTTGTTTTGGAAATATCGCCATCCAAGGACATTAAGGTAGGTAGTTGGAGGCAGAAAATCGTTAAAATCTGGCAAAGTCACTTTGGATGCTTATATTTTACTAAATAGACCTCGAAAAAAAAAAATTGGCTTCGATGAGTCGATTTGGTTTGAAAAAATCTTTCCAGTTAGGTATGGCATGATTTATTTCATTAACTTTGAAAAAAAAGTTGTTTTTTTTTGGAAAAAAAGGCAAGGGGTTAGTCCATGATTTTTTCCAAAATCCATGAAAAATTTTTGTGACAAAATCTTAACATTCTTAGACATTTTGGAAAGGTGTCTTAATTTCCTATTCAGAACTGAAAACGAGAACAATTTTGAAAGCTGGGTTCTTTAGATATTCGCATTTAACGGATTGAGGCAGAAAATCGTTAAAATCTGGGAAAGTCAATTTGGATGCTAATATTTTACTAAATGGAACTTGAAAAAATTTTTGTCTGACAATTTTAGAAAGGTGAATTAATTTTCTTTTCAGCACTGAAAGCCGCAATAATTTTGAAGGCTTTGTTTTGGAAATATCTCCATCCAAAGACATTAAGGTAGGTAGTTGGAGGCAGAAAATCGTTAAAATCTGGCAAAGTCACTTTGGATGCTAATATTTTACTAAATGGAACTTGAAAAAATTATTGTCTGACATTTTTAGAAAGGTGAATTAATTTTCTTTTCAGCACTGAAAGCCGCAATAATTTTGAAGGCTTTGTTTTGGAAATATCGCCATCCAAAGACATTAAGGTAGGTAGTTGGAGGCAGAAAATCGTTAAAATCTGGCAAAGTCACTTTGGATGCTAATATTTTACTAAATGGAACTTGAAAAAAATTTTTGTCTGACATTTTTAGGAAGGTGAATTAATTTTCTTTTCAGCACTGAAAGCCGCAATAATTTTGAAGGCTTTGTTTTGGAAATATCGCCATCCAAAGACATTAAGGTAGGTAGTTGGAGGCAGAAAATCGTTAAAATCTGGCAAAGTCACTTTGGATGCTAATATTTTACTAAATAGACCTCGAAAAAAAAATTAGCTTCGATGAGTCGATTTGGTTTGAAAAAATCTTTCCAGTAAGGTATGGCACGATTTATTTCATTAACTTTGAAAAAAAAGTTGTTTTTTTTTGGAAAAAAAGGCAAGGGGTTAGTTCATGATTTTTTCCAAAATCAATGAAAAATTTTTGTGACAAAATCTTAACATTCTTAGACATTTTGGAAAGGTGTCTTAATTTCCTATTCAGAACTGAAAACGAGAACAATTTTGAAAGCTGTGTTCTTTAGATATTCGCATTTAACGGATTGAGGCAGAAAATCGTTAAAATCTGGGAAAGTCACTTTGGATGCTAATATTTTACTAAATGGAACTTGAAAAAAATTTTTGTCTGACATTTTTAGGAAGGTAAATTAATTTTCTTTTCAGCACTGAAAGCCGCAATAATTTTGAAGGCTTTGTTTTGGAAATATCGCCATCCAAAGACATTAAGGTAGGTAGTAGGAGGCAGAAAATCGTTAAAATCTGGCAAAGTCACTTTGGATGCTAATATTTTACTAAATGGAACTTGAAAAAAATGTTTGTCTGACATTTTTAGGAAGGTGAATTAATTTTCTTTTCAGCACTGAAAGCCGCAATAATTTTGAAGGCTTTGTTTTGGAAATATCGCCATCCAAAGACATTAAGGTAGGTAGTTGGAGGCAGAAAATCGTTAAAATCTGGCAAAGTCACTTTGGATGCTAATATTTTACTAAATGGAACTTGAAAAAAATGTTTGTCTGACATTTTTAGGAAGGTGAATTAATTTTCTTTTCAGCACTGAAAGCCGCAATAATTTTGAAGGCTTTGTTTTGGAAATATCGCCATCCAAAGACATTAAGGTAGGTAGTTGGAGGCAGAAAATCGTTAAAATCTGGCAAAGTCACTTTGGATGCTAATATTTTACTAAATGGAGCTTGAAAAAATTATTGTCTGACATTTTTAGAAAGGTGAATTAATTTTCTTTTCAGCACTGAAAGCCGCAATAATTTTGAAGGCTTTGTTTTGGAAATATCGCCATCCAAAGACATTAAGGTAGGTAGTTGGAGGCAGAAAATCGTTAAAATCTGGCAAAGTCACTTTGGATGCTAATATTTTACTAAATGGAACTTGAAAAAATTTTTGTCTGACATTTTTAGAAAGGTGAATTAATTTTCTTTTCAGCACGGAAAGCCGCAATAATTTTGAAGGCTTTGTTTTGGAAATATCGCCATCCAAGGACATTAAGGTAGGTAGTTGGAGGCAGAAAATCGTTAAAATCTGGCAAAGTCACTTTGGATGCTTATATTTTACTAAATAGACCTCGAAAAAAAAAAATTGGCTTCGATGAGTCGATTTGGTTTGAAAAAATCTTTCCAGTAAGGTATGGCATGATTTATTTCATTAACTTTGAAAAAAAAGTTGTTTTTTTTTGGAAAAAAAGGCAAGGGGTTAGTCCATGATTTTTTCCAAAATCCATGAAAAATTTTTGTGACAAAATCTTAACATTCTTAGACATTTTGGAAAGGTGTCTTAATTTCCTATTCAGAACTGAAAACGAGAACAATTTTGAAAGCTGGGTTCTTTAGATATTCGCATTTAACGGATTGAGGCAGAAAATCGTTAAAATCTGGGAAAGTCAATTTGGATGCTAATATTTTACTAAATGGAACTTGAAAAAATTTTTGTCTGACAATTTTAGAAAGGTGAATTAATTTTCTTTTCAGCACTGAAAGCCGCAATAATTTTGAAGGCTTTGTTTTGGAAATATCTCCATCCAAAGACATTAAGGTAGGTAGTTGGAGGCAGAAAATCGTTAAAATCTGGGAAAGTCACTTTGGATGCTAATATTTTACTAAATGGAACTTGAAAAAATTATTGTCTGACATTTTTAGAAAGGTGAATTAATTTTCTTTTCAGCACTGAAAGCCGCAATAATTTTGAAGGCTTTGTTTTGGAAATATCGCCATCCAAAGACATTAAGGTAGGTAGTTGGAGGCAGAAAATCGTTAAAATCTGGCAAAGTCACTTTGGATGCTAATATTTTACTAAATGGAACTTGAAAAAAATTTTTGTCTGACATTTTTAGGAAGGTGAATTAATTTTCTTTTCAGCACTGAAAGCCGCAATAATTTTGAAGGCTTTGTTTTGGAAATATCGCCATCCAAAGACATTAAGGTAGGTAGTTGGAGGCAGAAAATCGTTAAAATCTGGCAAAGTCACTTTGGATGCTAATATTTTACTAAATGGAACTTGAAAAAATTTTTGTCTGACATTTTTAGAAAGGTGAATTAATTTTCTTTTCAGCACTGAAAGCCGCAATAATTTTGAAGGCTTTGTTTTGGAAATATCGCCATCCAAAGACATTAAGGTAGGTAGTTGGAGGCAGAAAATCGTTAAAATCTGGCAAAGTCACTTTGGATGCTAATATTTTACTAAATAGACCTCGAAAAAAAAATTAGCTTCGATGAGTCGATTTGGTTTGAAAAAATCTTTCCAGTAAGGTATGGCACGATTTATTTCATTAACTTTGAAAAAAAAGTTGTTTTTTTTTGGAAAAAAAGGCAAGGGGTTAGTCTATGATTTTTTCCAAAATCAATGAAAAATTTTTGTGACAAAATCTTAACATTCTTAGACATTTTGGAAAGGTGTCTTAATTTCCTATTCAGAACTGAAAACGAGAACAATTTTGAAAGCTGTGTTCTTTAGATATTCGCATTTAACGGATTGAGGCAGAAAATCGTTAAAATCTGGGAAAGTCACTTTGGATGCTAATATTTTACTAAATGGAACTTGAAAAAAATTTTTGTCTGACATTTTTAGGAAGGTGAATTAATTTTCTTTTCAGCACTGAAAGCCGCAATAATTTTGAAGGCTTTGTTTTGGAAATATCGCCATCCAAAGACATTAAGGTAGGTAGTTGGAGGCAGAAAATCGTTAAAATCTGGCAAAGTCACTTTGGATGCTAATATTTTACTAAATGGAACTTGAAAAAAATTTTTGTCTGACATTTTTAGGAAGGTGAATTAATTTTCTTTTCAGCACTGAAAGCTGCAATAATTTTGAAGGCTTTGTTTTGGAAATATCGCCATCCAAAGACATTAAGGTAGGTAGTTGGAGGCAGAAAATCGTTAAAATCTGGGAAAGTCACTTTGGATGCTAATATTTTACTAAATGGAACTTGAAAAAATTATTGTCTGACATTTTTAGAAAGGTGAATTAATTTTCTTTTCAGCACGGAAAGCCGCAATAATTTTGAAGGCTTTGTTTTGGAAATATCGCCATCCAAAGACATTAAGGTAGGTAGTTGGAGGCAGAAAATCGTTAAAATCTGGCAAAGTCACTTTGGATGCTAATATTTTACTAAATAGACCTCGAAAAAAAATTGGCTTCGATGAGTCGATTTGGTTTGAAAAAATCTTTCCAGTAAGGTATGGCACGATTTATTTCATTAACTTTGAAAAAAAAGTTGTTTTTTTTTGGAAAAAAAGGCAAGGGGTTAGTGCATGATTTTTTCCAAAATCCATGAAAAATTTTTGTGACAAAATCTTAACATTCTTAGACATTTTGGAAAGGTGTCTTAATTTCCTATTCAGAACTGAAAACGAGAACAATTTTGAAAGCTGGGTTCTTTAGATATTCGCATTTAACGGATTGAGGCAGAAAATCGTTAAAATCTGGCAAAGTCACTTTGGATGCTAATATTTTACTAAATGGAACTTGAAAAAATTTTTGTCTAACATTTTTAGAAAGGTGAATTAATTTTCTTTTCAGCACTGAAAGCCGCAATAATTTTGAAGGCTTTGTTTTGGAAATATCGCCATCCAAGGACATTAAGGTAGGTAGTTGGAGGCAGAAAATCGTTAAAATCTGGCAAAGTCACTTTGGATGCTAATATTTTACTAAATGGAACTTGAAAAAAATTTTTGTCTGACATTTTTAGGAAGGTGAATTAATTTTCTTTTCAGCACTGAAAGCCGCAATAATTTTGAAGGCTTTGTTTTGGAAATATCGCCATCCAAAGACATTAAGGTAGGTAGTTGGAGGCAGAAAATCGTTAAAATCTGGCAAAGTCACTTTGGATGCTAATATTTTACTAAATAGACCTCGAAAAAAAAATTAGCTTCGATGAGTCGATTTGGTTTGAAAAAATCTTTCCAGTAAGGTATGGCACGATTTGTTTCATTAACTTTGAAAAAAAAGTTGTTTTTTTTTGGAAAAAAAGGCAAGGGGTTAGTCTATGATTTTTTCCAAAATCAATGAAAAATTTTTGTGACAAAATCTTAACATTCTTAGACATTTTGGAAAGGTGTCTTAATTTCCTATTCAGAACTGAAAACGAGAACAATTTTGAAAGCTGTGTTCTTTAGATATTCGCATTTAACGGATTGAGGCAGAAAATCGTTAAAATCTGGGAAAGTCACTTTGGATGCTAATATTTTACTAAATGGAACTTGAAAAAAATTTTTGTCTGACATTTTTAGGAAGGTGAATTAATTTTCTTTTCAGCACTGAAAGCCGCAATAATTTTGAAGGCTTTGTTTTGGAAATATCGCCATCCAAAGACATTAAGGTAGGTAGTTGGAGGCAGAAAATCGTTAAAATCTGGCAAAGTCACTTTGGATGCTAATATTTTACTAAATGGAACTTGAAAAAAATTTTTGTCTGACATTTTTAGGAAGGTGAATTAATTTTCTTTTCAGCACTGAAAGCTGCAATAATTTTGAAGGCTTTGTTTTGGAAATATCGCCATCCAAAGACATTAAGGTAGGTAGTTGGAGGCAGAAAATCGTTAAAATCTGGCAAAGTCACTTTGGATGCTAATATTTTACTAAATAGACCTCGAAAAAAAAATTAGCTTCGATGAGTCGATTTGGTTTGAAAAAATCTTTCCAGTAAGGTATGGCACGATTTATTTCATTAACTTTGAAAAAAAAGTTGTTTTTTTTTGGAAAAAAAGGCAAGGGGTTAGTCCATGATTTTTTCCAATATCAATGAAAAATTTTTGTGACAAAATCTTAACATTCTTAGACATTTTGGAAAGGTGTCTTAATTTCCTATTCAGAACTGAAAACGAGAACAATTTTGAAAGCTGGGTTCTTTAGATATTCGCATTTAACGGATTGAGGCAGAAAATCGTTAAAATCTGGGAAAGTCACTTTGGATGCTAATATTTTACTAAATGGAACTTGAAAAAATTTTTGTCTAACATTTTTAGAAAGGTGAATTAATTTTCTTTTCAGCACTGAAAGCCGCAATAATTTTGAAGGCTTTGTTTTGGAAATATCGCCATCCAAAGACATTAAGGTAGGTAGTTGGAGGCAGAAAATCGTTAAAATCTGGGAAAGTCACTTTGGATGCTAATATTTTACTAAATGGAACTTGAAAAAATTATTGTCTGACATTTTTAGAAAGGTGAATTAATTTTCTTTTCAGCACTGAAAGCCGCAATAATTTTGAAGGCTTTGTTTTGGAAATATCGCCATCCAAAGACATTAAGGTAGGTAGTTGGAGGCAGAAAATCGTTAAAATCTGGCAAAGTCACTTTGGATGCTAATATTTTACTAAATAGACCTCGAAAAAAAATTGGCTTCGATGAGTCGATTTGGTTTGAAAAAATCTTTCCAGTAAGGTATGGCACGATTTATTTCATTAACTTTGAAAAAAAAGTTGTTTTTTTTGGAAAAAAAGGCAAGGGAGTCCATGATTTTTTCCAAAATCCATGAAAAATTTTTGTGACAAAATCTTAACATTCTTAGACATTTTGGAAAGGTGTCTTAATTTCCTATTCAGAACTGAAAACGAGAACAATTTTGAAAGCTGTGTTCTTTAGATATTCGCATTTAACGGATTGAGGCAGAAAATCGTTAAAATCTGGCAAAGTCACTTTGGATGCTAATATTTTACTAAATGGAACTTGAAAAAATTTTTGTCTAACATTTTTAGAAAGGTGAATTAATTTTCTTTTCAGCACTGAAAGCCGCAATAATTTTGAAGGCTTTGTTTTGGAAATATCGCCATCCAAAGACATTAAGGTAGGTAGTTGGAGGCAGAAAATCGTTAAAATCTGGCAAAGTCACTTTGGATGCTAATATTTTACTAAATAGACCTCGAAAAAAAATTGGCTTCGATGAGTCGATTTGGTTTGAAAAAATCTTTCCAGTAAGGTATGGCACGATTTATTTCATTAACTTTGAAAAAAAAGTTGTTTTTTTTGGAAAAAAAGGCAAGGGGTTAGTCCATGATTTTTTCCAAAATCCATGAAAAATTTTTGTGACAAAATCTTAACATTCTTAGACATTTTGGAAAGGTGTCTTAATTTCCTATTCAGAACTGAAAACGAGAACAATTTTGAAAACTGGGTTCTTTAGATATTCGCATTTAACGGATTGAGGCAGAAAATCGTTAAAATCTGGGAAAGTCACTTTGGATGCTAATATTTTACTAAATGGAACTTGAAAAAATTTTTGTCTGACATTTTTAGGAAGGTGAATTAATTTTCTTTTCAGCACTGAAAGCCGCAATAATTTTGAAGGCTTTGTTTTGGAAATATCGCCATCCAAAGACATTAAGGTAGGTAGTTGGAGGCAGAAAATCGTTAAAATCTGGGAAAGTCACTTTGGATGCTAATATTTTACTAAATAGACCTCGAAAAAAAAATTAGCTTCGATGAGTCGATTTGGTTTGAAAAAATCTTTCCAGTAAGGTATGGCACGATTTATTTCATTAACTTTGAAAAAAAAGTTGTTTTTTTTTGGAAAAAAAGGCAAGGGGTTAGTCCATGATTTTTTCCAAAATCCATGAAAAATTTTTGTGACAAAATCTTAACATTCTTAGACATTTTGGAAAGGTGTCTTAATTTCCTATTCAGAACTGAAAACGAGAACAATTTTGAAAACTGGGTTCTTTAGATATTCGCATTTAACGGATTGAGGCAGAAAATCGTTAAAATCTGGCAAAGTCACTTTGGATGCTAATATTTTACTAAATGGAACTTGAAAAAATTTTTGTCTGACATTTTTAGGAAGGTGAATTGATTTTCTTTTCAGCACTGAAAGCCGCAATAATTTTGAAGGCTTTGTTTTGGAAATATCGCCATCCAAAGACATTAAGGTAGGTAGTTGGAGGCAGAAAATCGTTAAAATCTGGCAAAGTCACTTTGGATGCTAATATTTTACTAAATGGAACTTGAAAAAAATTTTTGTCTGACATTTTTAGGAAGGTGAATTAATTTTCTTTTCAGCACTGAAAGCCGCAATAATTTTGAAGGCTTTGTTTTGGAAATATCGCCATCCAAAGACATTAAGGTAGGTAGTTGGAGGCAGAAAATCGTTAAAATCTGGCAAAGTCACTTTGGATGCTAATATTTTACTAAATAGACCTCGAAAAAAAAATTAGCTTCGATGAGTCGATTTGGTTTGAAAAAATCTTTCCAGTAAGGTATGGCACGATTTATTTCATTAACTTTGAAAAAAAAGTTGTTTTTTTTTGGAAAAAAAGGCAAAGGGTTAGTCCATGATTTTTTCCAAAATCAATGAAAAATTTTTGTGACAAAATCTTAACATTCTTAGACATTTTGGAAAGGTGTCTTAATTTCCTATTCAGAACTGAAAACGAGAACAATTTTGAAAGCTGTGTTCCTTAGATATTCGCATTTAACGGATTGAGGCAGAAAATCGTTAAAATCTGGGAAAGTCACTTTGGATGCTAATATTTTACTAAATGGAACTTGAAAAAATTTTTGTCTGACATTTTTAGAAAGGTGAATTAATTTTCTTTTCAGCACTGAAAGCCGCAATAATTTTGAAGGCTTTGTTTTGGAAATATCGCCATCCAAAGACATTAAGGTAGGTAGTTGGAGGCAGAAAATCGTTAAAATCTGGCAAAGTCACTTTGGATGCTAATATTTTACTAAATAGACCTCGAAAAAAAATTGGCTTCGATGAGTCGATTTGGTTTGAAAAAATCTTTCCAGTAAGGTATGGCACGATTTATTTCATTAACTTTGAAAAAAAAGTTGTTTTTTTTTGGAAAAAAAGGCAAGGGGTTAGTCCATGATTTTTTCCAAAATCCATGAAAAATTTTTGTGACAAAATCTTAACATTCTTAGACATTTTGGAAAGGTGTCTTAATTTCCTATTCAGAACTGAAAACGAGAACAATTTTGAAAGCTGTGTTCCTTAGATATTCGCATTTAACGGATTGAGGCAGAAAATCGTTAAAATCTGGGAAAGTCACTTTGGATGCTAATATTTTACTAAATGGAACTTGAAAAAATTTTTGTCTGACATTTTTAGAAAGGTGAATTAATTTTCTTTTCAGCACTGAAAGCCGCAATAATTTTGAAGGCTTTGTTTTGGAAATATCGCCATCCAAAGACATTAAGGTAGGTAGTTGGAGGCAGAAAATCGTTAAAATCTGGCAAAGTCACTTTGGATGCTAATATTTTACTAAATGGAACTTGAAAAAATTATTGTCTGACATTTTTAGAAAGGTGAATTAATTTTCTTTTCAGCACTGAAAGCCGCAATAATTTTGAAGGCTTTGTTTTGGAAATATCGCCATCCAAAGACATTAAGGTAGGTAGTTGGAGGCAGAAAATCGTTAAAATCTGGCAAAGTCACTTTGGATGCTAATATTTTACTAAATAGACCTCGAAAAAAAAATTAGCTTCGATGAGTCGATTTGGTTTAAAAAAAACTTTCCAGTAAGGTATGGCACGATTTATTTCATTAACTTTGAAAAAAAAGTTGTTTTTTTTTGGAAAAAAAGGCAAAGGGTTAGTCCATGATTTTTTCCAAAATCAATGAAAAATTTTTGTGACAAAATCTTAACATTCTTAGACATTTTGGAAAGGTGTCTTAATTTCCTATTCAGAACTGAAAACGAGAACAATTTTGAAAACTGGGTTCTTTAGATATTCGCATTTAACGGATTGAGGCAGAAAATCGTTAAAATCTGGGAAAGTCACTTTGGATGCTAATATTTTACTAAATGGAACTTGAAAAAATTTTTGTCTGACATTTTTAGAAAGGTGAATTAATTTTCTTTTCAGCACTGAAAGCCGCAATAATTTTGAAGGCTTTGTTTTGGAAATATCGCCATCCAAAGACATTAAGGTAGGTAGTTGGAGGCAGAAAATCGTTAAAATCTGGCAAAGTCACTTTGGATGCTAATATTTTACTAAATAGACCTCGAAAAAAAAATTAGCTTCGATGAGTCGATTTGGTTTGAAAAAATCTTTCCAGTAAGGTATGGCACGATTTATTTCATTAACTTTGAAAAAAAAGTTGTTTTTTTTTGGAAAAAAAGGCAAAGGGTTAGTCCATGATTTTTTCCAAAATCAATGAAAAATTTTTGTGACAAAATCTTAACATTCTTAGACATTTTGGAAAGGTGTCTTAATTTCCTATTCAGAACTGAAAACGAGAACAATTTTGAAAGCTGTGTTCCTTAGATATTCGCATTTAACGGATTGAGGCAGAAAATCGTTAAAATCTGGGAAAGTCACTTTGGATGCTAATATTTTACTAAATGGAACTTGAAAAAATTTTTGTCTGACATTTTTAGAAAGGTGAATTAATTTTCTTTTCAGCACTGAAAGCCGCAATAATTTTGAAGGCTTTGTTTTGGAAATATCGCCATCCAAAGACATTAAGGTAGGTAGTTGGAGGCAGAAAATCGTTAAAATCTGGGAAAGTCACTTTGGATGCTAATATTTTACTAAATGGAACTTGAAAAAATTATTGTCTGACATTTTTAGAAAGGTGAATTAATTTTCTTTTCAGCACTGAAAGCCGCAATAATTTTGAAGGCTTTGTTTTGGAAATATCGCCATCCAAAGACATTAAGGTAGGTAGTTGGAGGCAGAAAATCGTTAAAATCTGGCAAAGTCACTTTGGATGCTAATATTTTACTAAATAGACCTCGAAAAAAAAATTAGCTTCGATGAGTCGATTTGGTTTAAAAAAAACTTTCCAGTAAGGTATGGCACGATTTATTTCATTAACTTTGAAAAAAAAGTTGTTTTTTTTTGGAAAAAAAGGCAAAGGGTTAGTCCATGATTTTTTCCAAAATCAATGAAAAATTTTTGTGACAAAATCTTAACATTCTTAGACATTTTGGAAAGGTGTCTTAATTTCCTATTCAGAACTGAAAACGAGAACAATTTTGAAAACTGGGTTCTTTAGATATTCGCATTTAACGGATTGAGGCAGAAAATCGTTAAAATCTGGGAAAGTCACTTTGGATGCTAATATTTTACTAAATGGAACTTGAAAAAATTTTTGTCTGACATTTTTAGGAAGGTGAATTAATTTTCTTTTCAGCACTGAAAGCCGCAATAATTTTGAAGGCTTTGTTTTGGAAATATCGCCATCCAAAGACATTAAGGTAGGTAGTTGGAGGCAGAAAATCGTTAAAATCTGGGAAAGTCACTTTGGATGCTAATATTTTACTAAATGGAACTTGAAAAAATTATTGTCTGACATTTTTAGAAAGGTGAATTAATTTTCTTTTCAGCACTGAAAGCCGCAATAATTTTGAAGGCTTTGTTTTGGAAATATCGCCATCCAAAGACATTAAGGTAGGTAGTTGGAGGCAGAAAATCGTTAAAATCTGGCAAAGTCACTTTGGATGCTAATATTTTACTAAATGGAACTTGAAAAAATTTTTGTCTGACATTTTTAGAAAGGTGAATTAATTTTCTTTTCAGCACTGAAAGCCGCAATAATTTTGAAGGCTTTGTTTTGGAAATATCGCCATCCAAAGACATTAAGGTAGGTAGTTGGAGGCAGAAAATCGTTAAAATCTGGCAAAGTCACTTTGGATGCTAATATTTTACTAAATAGACCTCGAAAAAAAAATTAGCTTCGATGAGTCGATTTGGTTTAAAAAAAACTTTCCAGTAAGGTATGGCACGATTTATTTCATTAACTTTGAAAAAAAAGTTGTTTTTTTTTGGAAAAAAAGGCAAAGGGTTAGTCCATGATTTTTTCCAAAATCCATGAAAAATTTTTGTGACAAAATCTTAACATTCTTAGACATTTTGGAAAGGTGTCTTAATTTCCTATTCAGAACCGAAATCGAGAACAATTTTGAAAGCTGGGTTCTTTAGATATTCGCATTTAACGGATTGAGGCAGAAAATCGTTAAAATCTGGCAAAGTCACTTTGGATGCTAATATTTTACTAAATGGAACTTGAAAAAATTTTTGTCTGACATTTTTAGAAAGGTGAATTAATTTTCTTTTCAGCACTGAAAGCCGCAATAATTTTGAAGGCTTTGTTTTGGAAATATCGCCATCCAAAGACATTAAGGTAGGTAGTTGGAGGCAGAAAATCGTTAAAATCTGGCAAAGTCACTTTGGATGCTAATATTTTACTAAATGGAACTTGAAAAAATTATTGTCTGACATTTTTAGAAAGGTGAATTAATTTTCTTTTCAGCACTGAAAGCCGCAATAATTTTGAAGGCTTTGTTTTGGAAATATCGCCATCCAAAGACATTAAGGTAGGTAGTTGGAGGCAGAAAATCGTTAAAATCTGGGAAAGTCACTTTGGATGCTAATATTTTACTAAATAGACCTCGAAAAAAAAAATTGGCTTCGATGAGTCGATTTGGTTTGAAAAAATCTTTCCAGTAAGGTATGGCATGATTTATTTCATTAACTTTGAAAAAAAAAGTTGTTTTTTTTTGGAAAAAAAGGCAAGGGGTTAGTGCATGATTTTTTCCAAAATCCATGAAAAATTTTTGTGACAAAATCTTAACATTCTTAGACATTTTGGAAAGGTGTCTTAATTTCCTATTCAGAACCGAAATCGAGAACAATTTTGAAAGCTGGGTTCTTTAGATATTCGCATTTAACGGATTGAGGCAGAAAATCGTTAAAATCTGGCAAAGTCACTTTGGATGCTAATATTTTACTAAATGGAACTTGAAAAAATTTTTGTCTGACATTTTTAGAAAGGTGAATTAATTTTCTTTTCAGCACTGAAAGCCGCAATAATTTTGAAGGCTTTGTTTTGGAAATATCGCCATCCAAAGACATTAAGGTAGGTAGTTGGAGGCAGAAAATCGTTAAAATCTGGGAAAGTCACTTTGGATGCTAATATTTTACTAAATGGAACTTGAAAAAATTATTGTCTGACATTTTTAGAAAGGTGAATTAATTTTCTTTTCAGCACTGAAAGCCGCAATAATTTTGAAGGCTTTGTTTTGGAAATATCGCCATCCAAAGACATTAAGGTAGGTAGTTGGAGGCAGAAAATCGTTAAAATCTGGCAAAGTCACTTTGGATGCTAATATTTTACTAAATGGAACTTGAAAAAATTTTTGTCTGACATTTTTAGAAAGGTGAATTAATTTTCTTTTCAGCACTGAAAGCCGCAATAATTTTGAAGGCTTTGTTTTGGAAATATCGCCATCCAAAGACATTAAGGTAGGTAGTTGGAGGCAGAAAATCGTTAAAATCTGGCAAAGTCACTTTGGATGCTAATATTTTACTAAATAGACCTCGAAAAAAAATTGGCTTCGATGAGTCGATTTGGTTTGAAAAAATCTTTCCAGTAAGGTATGGCACGATTTATTTCATTAACTTTGAAAAAAAAGTTGTTTTTTTTTGGAAAAAAAGGCAAGGGGTTAGTCCATGATTTTTTCCAAAATCCATGAAAAATTTTTGTGACAAAATCTTAACATTCTTAGACATTTTGGAAAGGTGTCTTAATTTCCTATTCAGAACTGAAAACGAGAACAATTTTGAAAACTGGGTTCTTTAGATATTCGCATTTAACGGATTGAGGCAGAAAATCGTTAAAATCTGGCAAAGTCACTTTGGATGCTAATATTTTACTAAATGGAACTTGAAAAAATTTTTGTCTGACATTTTTAGGAAGGTGAATTAATTTTCTTTTCAGCACTGAAAGCCGCAATAATTTTGAAGGCTTTGTTTTGGAAATATCGCCATCCAAAGACATTAAGGTAGGTAGTTGGAGGCAGAAAATCGTTAAAATCTGGCAAAGTCACTTTGGATGCTAATATTTTACTAAATAGACCTCGAAAAAAAAAATTGGCTTCGATGAGTCGATTTGGTTTGAAAAATTCTTTCCAGTAAGGTATGGCATGATTTATTTCATTAACTTTGAAAAAAAAAGTTGTTTTTTTTTGGAAAAAAAGGCAAGGGGTTAGTGCATGATTTTTTCCAAAATCCATGAAAAATTTTTGTGACAAAATCTTAACATTCTTAGACATTTTGGAAAGGTGTCTTAATTTCCTATTCAGAACTGAAAACGAGAACAATTTTGAAAGCTGTGTTCTTTAGATATTCGCATTTAACGGATTGAGGCAGAAAATCGTTAAAATCTGGCAAAGTCACTTTGGATGCTAATATTTTACTAAATAGACCTCGAAAAAAAAATTAGCTTCGATGAGTCGATTTGGTTTAAAAAAAACTTTCCAGTAAGGTATGGCACGATTTATTTCATAAACTTTGAAAAAAAAGTTGTTTTTTTTTGGAAAAAAAGGCAAAGGGTTAGTCCATGATTTTTTCCAAAATCAATGAAAAATTTTTGTGACAAAATCTTAACATTCTTAGACATTTTGGAAAGGTGTCTTAATTTCCTATTCAGAACTGAAAACGAGAACAATTTTGAAAGCTGTGTTCTTTAGATATTCGCATTTAACGGATTGAGGCAGAAAATCGTTAAAATCTGGCAAAGTCACTTTGGATGCTAATATTTTACTAAATGGAACTTGAAAAAAATTTTTGTCTGACATTTTTAGGAAGGTGAATTAATTTTCTTTTCAGCACTGAAAGCCGCAATAATTTTGAAGGCTTTGTTTTGGAAATATCGCCATCCAAAGACATTAAGGTAGGTAGTTGGAGGCAGAAAATCGTTAAAATCTGGCAAAGTCACTTTGGATGCTAATATTTTACTAAATGGAACTTGAAAAAATTATTGTCTGACATTTTTAGAAAGGTGAATTAATTTTCTTTTCAGCACTGAAAGCCGCAATAATTTTGAAGGCTTTGTTTTGGAAATATCGCCATCCAAAGACATTAAGGTAGGTAGTTGGAGGCAGAAAATCGTTAAAATCTGGCAAAGTCACTTTGGATGCTAATATTTTACTAAATGGAACTTGAAAAAATTATTGTCTGACATTTTTAGAAAGGTGAATTAATTTTCTTTTCAGCACTGAAAGCCGCAATAATTTTGAAGGCTTTGTTTTGGAAATATCGCCATCCAAAGACATTAAGGTAGGTAGTTGGAGGCAGAAAATCGTTAAAATCTGGCAAAGTCACTTTGGATGCTAATATTTTACTAAATAGACCTCGAAAAAAAAAATTGGCTTCGATGAGTCGATTTGGTTTGAAAAATTCTTTCCAGTAAGGTATGGCATGATTTATTTCATTAACTTTGAAAAAAAAAGTTGTTTTTTTTTGGAAAAAAAGGCAAGGGGTTAGTGCATGATTTTTTCCAAAATCCATGAAAAATTTTTGTGACAAAATCTTAACATTCTTAGACATTTTGGAAAGGTGTCTTAATTTCCTATTCAGAACCGAAAACGAGAACAATTTTGAAAGCTGGGTTCTTTAGATATTCGCATTTAACGGATTGAGGCAGAAAATCGTTAAAATCTGGCAAAGTCACTTTGGATGCTAATATTTTACTAAATGGAACTTGAAAAAATTTTTGTCTGACATTTTTAGAAAGGTGAATTAATTTTCTTTTCAGCACTGAAAGCCGCAATAATTTTGAAGGCTTTGTTTTGGAAATATCGCCATCCAAAGACATTAAGGTAGGTAGTTGGAGGCAGAAAATCGTTAAAATCTGGGAAAGTCACTTTGGATGCTAATATTTTACTAAATGGAACTTGAAAAAATTATTGTCTGACATTTTTAGAAAGGTGAATTAATTTTCTTTTCAGCACTGAAAGCCGCAATAATTTTGAAGGCTTTGTTTTGGAAATATCGCCATCCAAAGACATTAAGGTAGGTAGTTGGAGGCAGAAAATCGTTAAAATCTGGCAAAGTCACTTTGGATGCTAATATTTTACTAAATGGAACTTGCAAAAATTTTTGTCTGACATTTTTAGAAAGGTGAATTAATTTTCTTTTCAGCACTGAAAGCCGCAATAATTTTGAAGGCTTTGTTTTGGAAATATCGCCATCCAAAGACATTAAGGTAGGTAGTTGGAGGCAGAAAATCGTTAAAATCTGGCAAAGTCACTTTGGATGCTAATATTTTACTAAATAGACCTCGAAAAAAAATTGGCTTCGATGAGTCGATTTGGTTTGAAAAAATCTTTCCAGTAAGGTATGGCACGATTTATTTCATTAACTTTGAAAAAAAAGTTGTTTTTTTTTGGAAAAAAAGGCAAGGGGTTAGTCCATGATTTTTTCCAAAATCCATGAAAAATTTTTGTGACAAAATCTTAACATTCTTAGACATTTTGGAAAGGTGTCTTAATTTCCTATTCAGAACTGAAAACGAGAACAATTTTGAAAGCTGTGTTCTTTAGATATTCGCATTTAACGGATTGAGGCAGAAAATCGTTAAAATCTGGCAAAGTCACTTTGGATGCTAATATTTTACTAAATGGAACTTGAAAAAAATTTTTGTCTGACATTTTTAGGAAGGTGAATTAATTTTCTTTTCAGCACTGAAAGCCGCAATAATTTTGAAGGCTTTGTTTTGGAAATATCGCCATCCAAAGACATTAAGGTAGGTAGTTGGAGGCAGAAAATCGTTAAAATCTGGCAAAGTCACTTTGGATGCTAATATTTTACTAAATAGACCTCGAAAAAAAATTGGCTTCGATGAGTCGATTTGGTTTGAAAAAATCTTTCCAGTAAGGTATGGCACGATTTATTTCATTAACTTTGAAAAAAAAGTTGTTTTTTTTTGGAAAAAAAGGCAAAGGGTTAGTCCATGATTTTTTCCAAAATCAATGAAAAATTTTTGTGACAAAATCTTAACATTCTTAGACATTTTGGAAAGGTGTCTTAATTTCCTATTCAGAACTGAAAACGAGAACAATTTTGAAAGCTGTGTTCTTTAGATATTCGCATTTAACGGATTGAGGCAGAAAATCGTTAAAATCTGGGAAAGTCACTTTGGATGCTAATATTTTACTAAATGGAACTTGAAAAAAATTTTTGTCTGACATTTTTAGGAAGGTGAATTAATTTTCTTTTCAGCACTGAAAGCCGCAATAATTTTGAAGGCTTTGTTTTGGAAATATCGCCATCCAAAGACATTAAGGTAGGTAGTTGGAGGCAGAAAATCGTTAAAATCTGGGAAAGTCACTTTGGATGCTAATATTTTACTAAATGGAACTTGAAAAAATTATTGTCTGACATTTTTAGAAAGGTGAATTAATTTTCTTTTCAGCACTGAAAGCCGCAATAATTTTGAAGGCTTTGTTTTGGAAATATCGCCATCCAAAGACATTAAGGTAGGTAGTTGGAGGCAGAAAATCGTTAAAATCTGGCAAAGTCACTTTGGATGCTAATATTTTACTAAATGGAACTTGAAAAAATTATTGTCTGACATTTTTAGAAAGGTGAATTAATTTTCTTTTCAGCACTGAAAGCCGCAATAATTTTGAAGGCTTTGTTTTGGAAATATCGCCATCCAAAGACATTAAGGTAGGTAGTTGGAGGCAGAAAATCGTTAAAATCTGGCAAAGTCACTTTGGATGCTAATATTTTACTAAATAGACCTCGAAAAAAAAATTAGCTTCGATGAGTCGATTTGGTTTGAAAAAATCTTTCCAGTAAGGTATGGTACGATTTATTTCATTAACTTTGAAAAAAAAGTTGTTTTTTTTTGGAAAAAAAGGCAAGGGGTTAGTCCATGATTTTTTCCAAAATCCATGAAAAATTTTTGTGACAAAATCTTAACATTCTTAGACATTTTGGAAAGGTGTCTTAATTTCCTATTCAGAACTGAAAACGAGAACAATTTTGAAAGCTGTGTTCTTTAGATATTCGCATTTAACGGATTGAGGCAGAAAATCGTTAAAATCTGGCAAAGTCACTTTGGATGCTAATATTTTACTAAATGGAACTTGAAAAAAATTTTTGTCTGACATTTTTAGGAAGGTTAATTAATTTTCTTTTCAGCACTGAAAGCCGCAATAATTTTGAAGGCTTTGTTTTGGAAATATCGCCATCCAAAGACATTAAGGTAGGTAGTTGGAGGCAGAAAATCGTTAAAATCTGGCAAAGTCACTTTGGATGCTAATATTTTACTAAATGGAACTTGAAAAAATTTTTGTCTGACATTTTTAGAAAGGTGAATTAATTTTCTTTTCAGCACTGAAAGCCGCAATAATTTTGAAGGCTTTGTTTTGGAAATATCGCCATCCAAAGACATTAAGGTAGGTAGTTGGAGGCAGAAAATCGTTAAAATCTGGCAAAGTCACTTTGGATGCTAATATTTTACTAAATAGACCTCGAAAAAAAAATTAGCTTCGATGAGTCGATTTGGTTTGAAAAAATCTTTCCAGTAAGGTATGGTACGATTTATTTCATTAACTTTGAAAAAAAAAGTTGTTTTTTTTTGGAAAAAAAGGCAAGGGGTTAGTGCATGATTTTTTCCAAAATCCATGAAAAATTTTTGTGACAAAATCTTAACATTCTTAGACATTTTGGAAAGGTGTCTTAATTTCCTATTCAGAACCGAAAACGAGAACAATTTTGAAAGCTGGGTTCTTTAGATATTCGCATTTAACGGATTGAGGCAGAAAATCGTTAAAATCTGGCAAAGTCACTTTGGATGCTAATATTTTACTAAATGGAACTTGAAAAAATTTTTGTCTGACATTTTTAGAAAGGTGAATTAATTTTCTTTTCAGCACTGAAAGCCGCAATAATTTTGAAGGCTTTGTTTTGGAAATATCGCCATCCAAAGACATTAAGGTAGGTAGTTGGAGGCAGAAAATCGTTAAAATCTGGCAAAGTCACTTTGGATGCTAATATTTTACTAAATGGAACTTGAAAAAATTTTTGTCTGACATTTTTAGAAAGGTGAATTAATTTTCTTTTCAGCACTGAAAGCCGCAATAATTTTGAAGGCTTTGTTTTGGAAATATCGCCATCCAAAGACATTAAGGTAGGTAGTTGGAGGCAGAAAATCGTTAAAATCTGGCAAAGTCACTTTGGATGCTAATATTTTACTAAATAGACCTCGAAAAAAAAATTAGCTTCGATGAGTCGATTTGGTTTGAAAAAATCTTTCCAGTAAGGTATGGTACGATTTATTTCATTAACTTTGAAAAAAAAAGTTGTTTTTTTTTGGAAAAAAAGGCAAGGGGTTAGTGCATGATTTTTTCCAAAATCCATGAAAAATTTTTGTGACAAAATCTTAACATTCTTAGACATTTTGGAAAGGTGTCTTAATTTCCTATTCAGAACCGAAAACGAGAACAATTTTGAAAGCTGGGTTCTTTAGATATTCGCATTTAACGGATTGAGGCAGAAAATCGTTAAAATCTGGCAAAGTCACTTTGGATGCTAATATTTTACTAAATGGAACTTGAAAAAATTTTTGTCTGACATTTTTAGAAAGGTGAATTAATTTTCTTTTCAGCACTGAAAGCCGCAATAATTTTGAAGGCTTTGTTTTGGAAATATCGCCATCCAAAGACATTAAGGTAGGTAGTTGGAGGCAGAAAATCGTTAAAATCTGGGAAAGTCACTTTGGATGCTAATATTTTACTAAATGGAACTTGAAAAAATTATTGTCTGACATTTTTAGAAAGGTGAATTAATTTTCTTTTCAGCACTGAAAGCTGCAATAATTTTGAAGGCTTTGTTTTGGAAATATCGCCATCCAAAGACATTAAGGTAGGTAGTTGGAGGCAGAAAATCGTTAAAATCTGGCAAAGTCACTTTGGATGCTAATATTTTACTAAATGGACCTCGAAAAAAAATTGGCTTCGATGAGTCGATTTGGTTTGAAAAAATCTTTCCAGTAAGGTATGGCACGATTTATTTCATTAACTTTGAAAAAAAAGTTGTTTTTTTTTGCAAAAAAAGGCAAGGGGTTAGTCCATGATTTTTTCCAAAATCCATGAAAAATTTTTGTGACAAAATCTTAACATTCTTAGACATTTTGGAAAGGTGTCTTAATTTCCTATTCAGAACTGAAAACGAGAACAATTTTGAAAACTGGGTTCTTTAGATATTCGCATTTAACGGATTGAGGCAGAAAATCGTTAAAATCTGGCAAAGTCACTTTGGATGCTAATATTTTACTAAATGGAACTTGAAAAAATTTTTGTCTGACATTTTTAGGAAGGTGAATTAATTTTCTTTTCAGCACTGAAAGCCGCAATAATTTTGAAGGCTTTGTTTTGGAAATATCGCCATCCAAAGACATTAAGGTAGGTAGTTGGAGGCAGAAAATCGTTAAAATCTGGGAAAGTCACTTTGGATGCTAATATTTTACTAAATGGAACTTGAAAAAATTATTGTCTGACATTTTTAGAAAGGTGAATTAATTTTCTTTTCAGCACTGAAAGCCGCAATAATTTTGAAGGCTTTGTTTTGGAAATATCGCCATCCAAGGACATTAAGGTAGGTAGTTGGAGGCAGAAAATCGTTAAAATCTGGCAAAGTCACTTTGGATGCTAATATTTTACTAAATAGACCTCGAAAAAAAAATTAGCTTCGATGAGTCGATTTGGTTTAAAAAAAACTTTCCAGTAAGGTATGGCACGATTTATTTCATTAACTTTGAAAAAAAAGTTGTTTTTTTTTGGAAAAAAAGGCAAAGGGTTAGTCCATGATTTTTTCCAAAATCAATGAAAAATTTTTGTGACAAAATCTTAACATTCTTAGACATTTTGGAAAGGTGTCTTAATTTCCTATTCAGAACTGAAAACGAGAACAATTTTGAAAGCTGTGTTCTTTAGATATTCGCATTTAACGGATTGAGGCAGAAAATCGTTAAAATCTGGGAAAGTCACTTTGGATGCTAATATTTTACTAAATGGAACTTGAAAAAAATTTTTGTCTGACATTTTTAGGAAGGTGAATTAATTTTCTTTTCAGCACTGAAAGCCGCAATAACTTTGAAGGCTTTGTTTTGGAAATATCGCCATCCAAAGACATTAAGGTAGGTAGTTGGAGGCAGAAAATCGTTAAAATCTGGCAAAGTCACTTTGGATGCTAATATTTTACTAAATGGAACTTGAAAAAATTATTGTCTGACATTTTTAGAAAGGTGAATTAATTTTCTTTTCAGCACTGAAAGCCGCAATAATTTTGAAGGCTTTGTTTTGGAAATATCGCCATCCAAAGACATTAAGGTAGGTAGTTGGAGGCAGAAAATCGTTAAAATCTGGCAAAGTCACTTTGGATGCTAATATTTTACTAAATGGAACTTGAAAAAATTATTGTCTGACATTTTTAGAAAGGTGAATTAATTTTCTTTTCAGCACTGAAAGCCGCAATAATTTTGAAGGCTTTGTTTTGGAAATATCGCCATCCAAAGACATTAAGGTAGGTAGTTGGAGGCAGAAAATCGTTAAAATCTGGCAAAGTCACTTTGGATGCTAATATTTTACTAAATAGACCTCGAAAAAAAAATTAGCTTCGATGAGTCGATTTGGTTTGAAAAAATCTTTCCAGTAAGGTATGGTACGATTTATTTCATTAACTTTGAAAAAAAAGTTGTTTTTTTTTGGAAAAAAAGGCAAGGGGTTAGTCCATGATTTTTTCCAAAATCCATGAAAAATTTTTGTGACAAAATCTTAACATTCTTAGACATTTTGGAAAGGTGTCTTAATTTCCTATTCAGAACTGAAAACGAGAACAATTTTGAAAGCTGTGTTCTTTAGATATTCGCATTTAACGGATTGAGGCAGAAAATCGTTAAAATCTGGCAAAGTCACTTTGGATGCTAATATTTTACTAAATGGAACTTGAAAAAAATTTTTGTCTGACATTTTTAGGAAGGTGAATTAATTTTCTTTTCAGCACTGAAAGCCGCAATAATTTTGAAGGCTTTGTTTTGGAAATATCGCCATCCAAAGACATTAAGGTAGGTAGTTGGAGGCAGAAAATCGTTAAAATCTGGCAAAGTCACTTTGGATGCTAATATTTTACTAAATAGACCTCGAAAAAAAATTGGCTTCGATGAGTCGATTTGGTTTGAAAAAATCTTTCCAGTAAGGTATGGCACGATTTATTTCATTAACTTTGAAAAAAAAGTTGTTTTTTTTTGGAAAAAAAGGCAAGGGGTTAGTCCATGATTTTTTCCAAAATCAATGAAAAATTTTTGTGACAAAATCTTAACATTCTTAGACATTTTGGAAAGGTGTCTTAATTTCCTATTCAGAACTGAAAACGAGAACAATTTTGAAAGCTGTGTTCTTTAGATATTCGCATTTAACGGATTGAGGCAGAAAAACGTTAAAATCTGGGAAAGTCACTTTGGATGCTAATATTTTACTAAATGGAACTTGAAAAAAATTTTTGTCTGACATTTTTAGGAAGGTGAATTAATTTTCTTTTCAGCACTGAAAGCCGCAATAATTTTGAAGGCTTTGTTTTGGAAATATCGCCATCCAAAGACATTAAGGTAGGTAGTTGGAGGCAGAAAATCGTTAAAATCTGGCAAAGTCACTTTGGATGCTAATATTTTACTAAATGGAACTTGAAAAAATTTTTGTCTAACATTTTTAGAAAGGTGAATTAATTTTCTTTTCAGCACTGAAAGCCGCAATAATTTTAAAGGCTTTGTTTTGGAAATATCGCCATCCAAAGACATTAAGGTAGGTAGTTGGAGGCAGAAAATCGTTAAAATCTGGCAAAGTCACTTTGGATGCTAATATTTTACTAAATAGACCTCGAAAAAAAAATTAGCTTCGATGAGTCGATTTGGTTTGAAAAAATCTTTCCAGTAAGGAATGGCACGATTTATTTCATTAACTTTGAAAAAAAAGTTGTTTTTTTTTGGAAAAAAAGGCAAGGGGTTAGTCCATGATTTTTTCCAAAATCCATGAAAAATTTTTGTGACAAAATCTTAACATTCTTAGACATTTTGGAAAGGTGTCTTAATTTCCTTTTCAGAACTGAAAACGAGAACAATTTTGAAAGCTGTGTTCTTTAGATATTCGCATTTAACGGATTGAGGCAGAAAATCGTTAAAATCTGGGAAAGTCACTTTGGATGCTAATATTTTACTAAATGGAACTTGAAAAAATTTTTGTCTGACATTTTTAGGAAGGTGAATTAATTTTCTTTTCAGCACTGAAAGCCGCAATAATTTTGAAGGCTTTGTTTTGGAAATATCGCCATCCAAAGACATTAAGGTAGGTAGTTGGAGGCAGAAAATCGTTAAAATCTGGCAAAGTCACTTTGGATGCTAATATTTTACTAAATAGACCTCGATAAAAAAAATTGGCTTCGATGAGTCGATTTGGTTTGAAAAAATCTTTCCAGTAAGGTATGGCACGATTTATTTCATTAACTTTGAAAAAAAAGTTGTTTTTTTTGGAAAAAAAAGCAAGGGGTTAGTCCATGATTTTTTCCAAAATCAATGAAAAAGTTTTGTGACAAAATCTTAACATTCTTAGACATTTTGGAAAGGTGTCTTAATTTCCTATTCAGAACTGAAAACGAGAACAATTTTGAAAGCTGTGTTCTTTAGATATTCGCATTTAACGGATTGAGGCAGAAAATCGTTAAAATCTGGGAAAGTCACTTTGGATGCTAATATTTTACTAAATGGAACTTGAAAAAATTTTTGTCTGACATTTTTAGAAAGGTGAATTAATTTTCTTTTCAGCACAGCCGCAATAATTTTGAAGGCTTTGTTTTGGAAATATCGCCATCCAAAGACATTAAGGTAGGTAGTTGGAGGCAGAAAATCGTTAAAATCTAGGAAAGTCACTTTGGATGCTAATATTTTACTAAATGGAACTTGAAAAAATTATTGTCTGACATTTTTAAAAAGGTGAATTAATTTTCTTTTCAGCACAGCCGCAATAATTTTGAAGGCTTTGTTTTGGAAATATCGCCATCCAAAGACATTAAGGTAGGTAGTTGGAGGCAGAAAATCGTTAAAATCTGGCAAAGTCACTTTGGATGCTAATATTTTACTAAATAGACCTCGAAAAAAAAAATTGGCTTCGATGAGTCGATTTGGTTTGAAAAAATCTTTCCAGTAAGGTATGGCACAATTTATTTCATTAACTTTGAAAAAAAAGTTGTTTTTTTTGGAAAAAAAAGCAAGGGGTTAGTCCATGATTTTTTCCAAAATCCATGAAAAATTTTTGTGACAAAATCTTAACATTCTTAGACATTTTGGAAAGGTGTCTTAATTTCCTATTCAGAACTGAAAACGAGAACAATTTTGAAAGCTGTGTTCTTTAGATATTCGCATTTAACGGATTGAGGCAGAAAATCGTTAAAATCTGGGAAAGTCACTTTGGATGCTAATATTTTACTAAATGGAACTTGAAAAAATTTTTGTCTGACATTTTTAGAAAGGTGAATTAATTTTCTTTTCAGCACAGCCGCAATAATTTAAAAGGCTTTGTTTTGGAAATATCGCCATCCAAAGACATTAAGGTAGGTAGTTGGAGGCAGAAAATCGTTAAAATCTGGGAAAGTCACTTTTTCACATTTTTCACATTTTTAGAAAGGTGAATTAATTTTCTTTTCAGCACAGCCGCAATAATTTTGAAGGCTTTGTTTTGGAAATATCGCCATCCAAAGACATTAAGGTAGGTAGTTGGAGGCAGAAAATCGTTAAAATCTGGCAAAGTTACTTTGGATGCTAATATTTTACTAAATAGGCCTCGAAAAAAAATTGGCTTCGATGAGTCGATTTGGTTTGAAAAAATCTTTCCAGTAAGGTATGGCACGATTTATTTCATTAACTTTGAAAAAAAGTTGTTTTTTTTGGAAAAAAAAGCAAGGGGTTAGTCCATGATTTTTTCCAAAATCCATGAAAAATTTTTGTGACAAAATCTTAACATTCTTAGACATTTTGGAAAGGTGTCTTAATTTCCTATTCAGAACTGAAAACGAGAACAATTTTGAAAGCTGTGTTCTTTAGATATTCGCATTTAACGGATTGAGGCAGAAAATCGTTAAAATCTGGGAAAGTCACTTTGGATGCTAATATTTTACTAAATGGAACTTGAAAAAATTATTGTCTGACATTTTTAGAAAGGTGAATTAATTTTCTTTTCAGCATAGCCGCAATAATTTTGAAGGCTTTGTTTTGGAAATATCGCCATCCAAAGACATTAAGGTAGGTAGTTGGAGGCAGAAAATCGTTAATACCTGGGAAAGTCATTTTGGATGCTAATATTTTACTAAATGGAACTTGAAAAAATTATTGTCTGACATTTTTAGAAAGGTGAATTAATTTTCTTTTCAGCACAGCCGCAATAATTTTGAAGGCTTTGTTTTGGAAATATCGCCATCCAAAGACATTAAGGTAGGTAGTTGGAGGCAGAAAATCGTTAAAATCTGGCAAAGTTACTTTGGATGCTAATATTTTACTAAATAGGCCTCGAAAAAAAATTGGCTTCGATGAGTCGATTTGGTTTGAAAAAATCTTTCCAGTAAGGTATGGCACGATTTATTTCATTAACTTTGAAAAAAAGTTGTTTTTTTTGGAAAAAAAAGCAAGGGGTTAGTCCATGATTTTTTCCAAAATCCATGAAAAATTTTTGTGACAAAATCTTAACATTCTTAGACATTTTGGAAAGGTGTCTTAATTTCCTATTCAGAACTGAAAACGAGAACAATTTTGAAAGCTGTGTTCTTTAGATATTCGCATTTAACGGATTGAGGCAGAAAATCGTTAAAATCTGGGAAAGTCACTTTGGATGCTAATATTTTACTAAATGGAACTTGAAAAAATTATTGTCTGACATTTTTAGAAAGGTGAATTAATTTTCTTTTCAGCATAGCCGCAATAATTTTGAAGGCTTTGTTTTGGAAATATCGCCATCCAAAGACATTAAGGTAGGTAGTTGGAGGCAGAAAATCGTTAATACCTGGGAAAGTCATTTTGGATGCTAATATTTTACTAAATGGAACTTGAAAAAATTATTGTCTGACATTTTTAGAAAGGTGAATTAATTTTCTTTTCAGCACAGCCGCAATAATTTTGAAGGCTTTGTTTTGGAAATATCGCCATCCAAAGACATTAAGGTAGGTAGTTGGAGGCAGAAAATCGTTAAAATCTGGCAAAGTTACTTTGGATGCTAATATTTTACTAAATAGGCCTCGAAAAAAAATTGGCTTCGATGAGTCGATTTGGTTTGAAAAAATCTTTCCAGTAAGGTATGGCACGATTTATTTCATTAACTTTGAAAAAAAGTTGTTTTTTTTGGAAAAAAAAGCAAGGGGTTAGTCCATGATTTTTTCCAAAATCCATGAAAAATTTTTGTGACAAAATCTTAACATTCTTAGACATTTTGGAAAGGTGTCTTAATTTCCTATTCAGAACTGAAAACGAGAACAATTTTGAAAGCTGTGTTCTTTAGATATTCGCATTTAACGGATTGAGGCAGAAAATCGTTAAAATCTGGGAAAGTCACTTTGGATGCTAATATTTTACTAAATGGAACTTGAAAAAATTTTTGTCTGACATTTTTAGGAAGGTGAATTAATTTTCTTTTCAGCACGGAAAGCCGCAATAATTTTGAAGGCTTTGTTTTGGAAATATCGCCATCCAAGGACATTAAGGTAGGTAGTTGGAGGCAGAAAATCGTTAAAATCTGGCAAAGTCACTTTGGATGCTAATATTTTACTAAATAGACCTCGAAAAAAAGTTGGCTTCGATGAGTCGATTTGGTTTGAAAAAATCTTTCCAGTAAGGTATGGCATGATTTATTTCATTAACTTTGAAAAAAAAAGTTGTTTTTTTTTGGAAAAAAAGGCAAGGGGTTAGTCCATGATTTTTTCCAAAATCCATGAAAATTTTTTTTGACAAAATCTTAACATTCTTAGACATTTTGGAAAGGTGTCTTAATTTCCTATTCAGAACTGAAAACGAGAACAATTTTGAAAGCTGTGTTCTTTAGATATTCGCATTTAACGGATTGAGGCAGAAAATCGTTAAAATCTGGGAAAGTCACTTTCGATGCTAATATTTTACTAAATGGAACTTGAAAAAAATTTTTGTTTGACATTTTTAGGAAGGTGCATTAATTTTCTTTTCAGCACTGAAAGCCGCAATAATTTTGAAGGCTTTGTTTTGGAAATATCGCCATCCAAAGACATTAAGGTAGGTAGTTGGAGGCAGAAAATCGTTAAAATCTGGCAAAGTCACTTTGGATGCTAATATTTTACTAAATAGACCTCGAAAAAAAAATTAGCTTCGATGAGTCGATTTGGTTTGAAAAAATCTTTCCAGTAAGGTATGGCACGATTTATCTCATTAACTTTGAAAAAAAAGTTGTTTTTTTTTGGAAAAAAAGGCAAGGGGTTAGTCCATGATTTTTTCCAAAATCCATGAAAAATTTTTGTGACAAAATCTTAACATTCTTAGACATTTTGGAAAGGTGTCTTAATTTCCTATTCAGAACTGAAAACGAGAACAATTTTGAAAGCTGGGTTGTTTAGATATTCGCATTTAACGGATTGAGGCAGAAAATCGTTAAAATCTGGGAAAGTCACTTTGGATGCTAATATTTTACTAAATGGAACTTGAAAAAATTATTGTCTGACATTTTTAGAAAGGTGAATTAATTTTCTTTTCAGCACAGCCGCAATAATTTTGAAGGCTTTGTTTTGGAAATATCGCCATCCAAAGACATTAAGGTAGGTAGTTGGAGGCAGAAAATCGTTAAAATCTGGCAAAGTCACTTTGGATGCTAATATTTTACTAAATAGACCTCGAAAAAAAAATTAGCTTCGATGAGTCGATTTGGTTTGAAAAAATCTTTCCAGTAAGGTATGGCACGATTTATTTCATTAACTTTGAAAAAAAAGTTGTTTTTTTTTGGAAAAAAAGGCAAGGGGTAAGTCCATGATTTTTTCCAAAATCCATGAAAAATTTTTGTGACAAAATCTTAACATTCTTAGACATTTTGGAAAGGTGTCTTAATTTCCTATTCAGAACTGAAAACGAGAACAATTTTGAAAGCTGGGTTCTTTAGATATTCGCATTTAACGGATTGAGGCAGAAAATCGTTAAAATCTGGGAAAGTCACTTTGGATGCTAATATTTTACTAAATAGACCTCGAAAAAAAATTGGCTTCGATGAGTCGATTTGGTTTGAAAAAATCTTTCCAGTAAGGTATGGCACGATTTATTTCATTAACTTTGAAAAAAAAGTTGTTTTTTTTTGGAAAAAAAGGCAAGGGTGTCCATGATTTTTTCCAAAATCAATGAAAAATTTTTGTGACAAAATCTTAACATTCTTAGACATTTTGGAAAGGTGTCTTAATTTCCTATTCAGAACTGAAAACGAGAACAATTTTGAAAGCTGTTTTCTTTAGATATTCGCATTTAACGGATTGAGGCAGAAAATCGTTAAAATCTGGGAAAGTCACTTTGGATGCTAATATTTTACTAAATGGAACTTGAAAAAATTATAGTCTGACATTTTTAGAAAGGTGAATTAATTTTCTTTTCAGCACTGAAAGCCGCAATAATTTTGAAGTCTTTGTTTTGGAAATATCGCCATCCAAAGACATTAAGGTAGGTAGTTGGAGGCAGAAAATCGTTAATACCTGGGAAAGTCATTTTGGATGCTAATATTTTACTAAATGGAACTTGAAAAAATTTTTGTCTGACATTTTTAGAAAGGTGAATTAATTTTCTTTTAAGCACGGAAAGCCGCAATAATTTTGAAGGCTTTGTTTTGGAAATATCGCCATCCAAGGACATTAAGGTAGGTAGTTGGAGGCAGAAAATCGTTAAAATCTGGGAAAGTCACTTTGGATGCTAATATTTTACTAAATAGACCTCGAAAAAAAAATTAGCTTCGATGAGTCGATTTGGTTTGAAAAAATCTTTCCAGTAAGGTATGGCACGATTTATTTCATTAACTTTGAAAAAAAAGTTGTTTTTTTTTGGAAAAAAAGGCAAGGGGTTAGTCCATGATTTTTTCCAAAATCCATGAAAAATTTTTGTGACAAAATCTTAACATTCTTAGACATTTTGGAAAGGTGTCTTAATTTCCTATTCAGAACTGAAAACGAGAACAATTTTGAAAGCTGTGTTCTTTAGATATTCGCATTTAACGGATTGAGGCAGAAAATCGTTAAAATCTGGGAAAGTCACTTTGGATGCTAATATTTTACTAAATGGAACTTGAAAAAATTTTTGTCTGACATTTTTAGAAAGGTGAATTAATTTTCTTTTCAGCACAGCCGCAATAATTTAAAAGGCTTTGTTTTGGAAATATCGCCATCCAAAGACATTAAGGTAGGTAGTTGGAGGCAGAAAATCGTTAAAATCTGGCAAAGTCACTTTGGATGCTAATATTTTACTAAATAGACCTCGAAAAAAAATTGGCTTCGATGAGTCGATTTGGTTTGAAAAAATCTTTCCAGTAAGGTATGGCACGATTTATTTCATTAACTTTGAAAAAAAAGTTGTTTTTTTTTGGAAAAAAAGGCAAGAGTGTCCATGATTTTTTCCAAAATCAATGAAAAATTTTTGTGACAAAATCTTAACATTCTTAGACATTTTGGAAAGGTGTCTTAATTTCCTATTCAGAACTGAAAACGAGAACAATTTTGAAAGCTGTTTTCTTTAGATATTCGCATTTAACGGATTGAGGCAGAAAATCGTTAAAATCTGGGAAAGTCACTTTGGATGCTAATATTTTACTAAATGGAACTTGAAAAAATTATAGTCTGACATTTTTAGAAAGGTGAATTAATTTTCTTTTCAGCACTGAAAGCCGCAATAATTTTGAAGTCTTTGTTTTGGAAATATCGCCATCCAAAGACATTAAGGTAGGTAGTTGGAGGCAGAAAATCGTTAATACCTGGGAAAGTCATTTTGGATGCTAATATTTTACTAAATGGAACTTGAAAAAATTACTGTCTGACATTTTTAGAAAGGTGAATTAATTTTCTTTTCAGCACAGCCGCAATAATTTTGAAGGCTTTGTTTTGGAAATATCGCCATCCAAAGACATTAAGGTAGGTAGTTGGAGGCAGAAAATCGTTAAAATCTGGCAAAGTCACTTTGGATGCTAATATTTTACTAAATAGACCTCGAAAAAAAATTGGCTTCGATGAGTCGATTTGGTTTGAAAAAATCTTTCCAGTAAGGTATGGCACGATTTATTTCATTAACTTTGAAAAAAAAGTTGTTTTTTTTTGGAAAAAAAAGCAAGGGCATGATTTTTTCCAAAATCCATGAAAAATTTTTGTGACAAAATCTTAACATTCTTAGACATTTTGGAAAGGTGTCTTAATTTCCTATTCAGAACTGAAAACGAGAACAATTTTGAAAGCTGTGTTCTTTAGATATTCGCATTTAACGGATTGAGGCAGAAAATCGTTAAAATCTGGGAAAGTCACTTTGGATGCTAATATTTTACTAAATAGACCTCGAAAAAAAATTGGCTTCGATGAGTCGATTTGGTTTGAAAAAATCTTTCCAGTAAGGTATGGCACGATTTATTTCATTAACTTTGAAAAAAAAGTTGTTTTTTTTTGGAAAAAAAAGCAAGGGCATGATTTTTTCCAAAATCCATGAAAAATTTTTGTGACAAAATCTTAACATTCTTAGACATTTTGGAAAGGTGTCTTAATTTCCTATTCAGAACTGAAAACGAAAACAATTTTGAAAGCTGTGTTCTTTAGATATTCGCATTTAACGGATTGAGGCAGAAAATCGTTAAAATCTGGGAAAGTCACTTTGGATGCTAATATTTTACTAAATGGAACTTGAAAAAATTATAGTCTGACATTTTTAGAAAGGTGAATTAATTTTCTTTTAAGCACGGAAAGCCGCAATAATTTTGAAGGCTTTGTTTTGGAAATATCGCCATCCAAGGACATTAAGGTAGGTAGTTGGAGGCAGAAAATCGTTAAAATCTGGCAAAGTCACTTTGGATGCTAATATTTTACTAAATGGAACTTGAAAAAATTATTGTCTGACATTTTTAGAAAGGTGAATTAATTTTCTTTTCAGCACAGCTGCAATAATTTTGAAGGCTTTGTTTTGGAAATATCGCCATCCAAGGACATTAAGGTAGGTAGTTGGAGGCAGAAAATCGTTAAAATCTGGCAAAGTCACTTTGGATGCTAATATTTTACTAAATAGACCTCGAAAAAAAAATTGGCTTCGATGAGTCGATTTGGTTTGAAAAAATCTTTCCAGTAAGGTATGGCACGATTTATTTCATTAACTTTGAAAAAAAAGTTGTTTTTTTTTGGAAAAAAAGGCAAGGGGTTAGTCCATGATTTTTTCCAAAATCCATGAAAAATTTTTGTGACAAAATCTTAACATTCTTAGACATTTTGGAAAGGTGTCTTAATTTCCTATTCAGAACTGAAAACGAGAACAATTTTGAAAACTGGGTTCTTTAGATATTCGCATTTAACGGATTGAGGCAGAAAATCGTTAAAATCTGGGAAAGTCACTTTGGATGCTAATATTTTACTAAATGGAACTTGAAAAAATTTTTGTCTGACATTTTTAGAAAGGTGAATTAATTTTCTTTTAAGCACGGAAAGCCGCAATAATTTTGAAGGCTTTGTTTTGGAAATATCGCCATCCAAAGACATTAAGGTAGGTAGTTGGAGGCAGAAAATCGTTAAAATCTGGCAAAGTCACTTTGGATGCTAATATTTTACTAAATAGACCTCGAAAAAAAAATTGGCTTCGATGAGTCGATTTGGTTTGAAAAAATCTTTCCAGTAAGGTATGGCACGATTTATTTCATTAACTTTGAAAAAAAAGTTGTTTTTTTTTGGAAAAAAAGGCAAGGGGTTAGTCCATGATTTTTTCCAAAATCCATGAAAAATTTTTGTGACAAAATCTTAACATTCTTAGACATTTTGGAAAGGTGTCTTAATTTCCTATTCAGAACTGAAAACGAGAACAATTTTGAAAGCTGGGTTGTTTAGATATTCGCATTTAACGGATTGAGGCAGAAAATCGTTAAAATCTGGGAAAGTCACTTTGGATGCTAATATTTTACTAAATGGAACTTGAAAAAATTATTGTCTGACATTTTTAGAAAGGTGAATTAATTTTCTTTTCAGCACAGCCGCAATAATTTTGAAGGCTTTGTTTTGGAAATATCGCCATCCAAAGACATTAAGGTAGGTAGTTGGAGGCAGAAAATCGTTAAAATCTGGCAAAGTCACTTTGGATGCTAATATTTTACTAAATAGACCTCGAAAAAAAAATTGGCTTCGATGAGTCGATTTGGTTTGAAAAAATCTTTCCAGTAAGGTATGGCACGATTTATTTCATTAACTTTGAAAAAAAAGTTGTTTTTTTTTGGAAAAAAAGGCAAGGGGTTAGTCCATGATTTTTTCCAAAATCCATGAAAAATTTTTGTGACAAAATCTTAACATTCTTAGACATTTTGGAAAGGTGTCTTAATTTCCTATTCAGAACTGAAAACGAGAACAATTTTGAAAGCTGTGTTCTTTAGATATTCGCATTTAACGGATTGAGGCAGAAAATCGTTAAAATCTGGGAAAGTCACTTTGGATGCTAATATTTTACTAAATGGAACTTGAAAAAAAATTTTGTCTGACATTTTTAGGAAGGTTAATTAATTTTCTTTTCAGCACTGAAAGCCGCAATAATTTTGAAGGCTTTGTTTTGGAAATATCGCCATCCAAAGACATTAAGATAGGTAGTTGGAGGCAGAAAATCGTTAAAATCTGGCAAAGTCACTTTGGATGCTAATATTTTACTAAATGGAACTTGAAAAAATTTTTGTCTGACATTTTTAGAAAGGTGAATTAATTTTCTTTTAAGCACGGAAAGCCGCAATAATTTTGAAGGCTTTGTTTTGGAAATATCGCCATCCAAGGACATTAAGGTAGGTAGTTGGAGGCAGAAAATCGTTAAAATCTGGCAAAGTCACTTTGGATGCTAATATTTTACTAAATAGACCTCGAAAAAAAAATTAGCTTCAATGAGTCGATTTGGTTTGAAAAAATCTTTCCAGTAAGGTATGGCACGATTTATTTCATTAACTTTGAAAAAAAAGTTGTTTTTTTTTGGAAAAAAAGGCAAGGGGTTAGTCCATGATTTTTTCCAAAATCCATGAAAAATTTTTGTGACAAAATCTTAACATTCTTAGACATTTTGGAAAGGTGTCTTAATTTCCTATTCAGAACTGATCACCAAAACAATTTTGAAAGCTGGGTTCTTTAGATATTCGCATTTAACGGATTGAGGCAGAAAATCGTTAAAATCTGGCAAAGTCACTTTGGATGCTAATATTTTACTAAATAGACCTCGAAAAAAAAATTAGCTTCGATGAGTCGATTTGGTTTGAAAAAATCTTTCCAGTAAGGTATGGCACGATTTATTTCATTAACTTTGAAAAAAAAGTTGTTTTTTTTTGGAAAAAAAGGCAAGGGGTTAGTCCATGAATTTTTCCAAAATCCATGAAAAATTTTTGTGACAAAATCTTAACATTCTTAGACATTTTGGAAAGGTGTCTTAATTTCCTATTCAGAATTGAAAACGAGAACAATTTTGAAAACTGGGTTGTTTAGATATTCGCATTTAACGGATTGAGGCAGAAAATCGTTAAAATCTGGGAAAGTCACTTTGGATGCTAATATTTTACTAAATGGAACTTGAAAAAATTATTGTCTGACATTTTTAGAAAGGTGAATTAATTTTCTTTTCAGCACAGCCGCAATAATTTTGAAGGCTTTGTTTTGGAAATATCGCCATCCAAAGACATTAAGGTAGGTAGTTGGAGGCAGAAAATCGTTAAAATCTGGCAAAGTCACTTTGGATGCTAATATTTTACTAAATAGACCTCGAAAAAAAAATTAGCTTCAATGAGTCGATTTGGTTTGAAAAAATCTTTCCAGTAAGGTATGGCACGATTTATTTCATTAACTTTGAAAAAAAAGTTGTTTTTTTTTGGAAAAAAAGGCAAGGGGTTAGTCCATGATTTTTTCCAAAATCCATGAAAAATTTTTGTGACAAAATCTTAACATTCTTAGACATTTTGGAAAGGTGTCTTAATTTCCTATTCAGAACTGAAAACGAGAACAATTTTGAAAGCTGTGATCTTTAGATATTCGCATTTAACGGATTGAGGCAGAAAATCGTTAAAATCTGGGAAAGTCACTTTGGATGCTAATATTTTACTAAATGGAACTTGAAAAAATTTTTGTCTGACATTTTTAGAAAGGTGAATTAATTTTCTTTTCAGCACGGAAAATCGCAATAATTTTGAAGGCTTTGTTTTGGAAATATCGCCATCCAAAGACATTAAGATAGGTAGTTGGAGGCAGAAAATCGTTAAAATCTGGCAAAGTCACTTTGGATGCTAATATTTTACTAAATAGACCTCGAAAAAAAAATTGGCTTCGATGAGTCGATTTTGTTTGAAAAAATCTTTCCAGTAAGGTATGGCACGATTTATTTCATTAACTTTGAAAAAAAAGTTGTTTTTTTTTGGAAAAAAAGGCACGGGGTTAGTCCATGAATTTTTCCAAAATCCATGAAAAATTTTTGTGACAAAATCTTAACATTCTTAGACATTTTGGAAAGGTGTCTTAATTTCCTATTCAGAACTGATCACCAAAACAATTTTGAAAGCTGTGTTCTTTAGATATTCGCATTTAACGGATTGAGGCAGAAAATCGTTAAAATCTGGGAAAGTCACTTTGGATGCTAATATTTTACTAAATGGAACTTGAAAAAATTTTTGTCTGACATTTTTAGAAAGGTGAATTAATTTTCTTTTAATCACGGAAAGCCGCAATAATTTTGAAGGCTTTGTTTTGGAAATATCGCCATCCAAGGACATTAAGGTAGGTAGTTGGAGGCAGAAAATCGTTAAAATCTGGCAAAGTCACTTTGGATGCTAATATTTTACTAAATAGACCTCGAAAAAAAATTGGCTTCGATGAGTCGATATGGTTTGAAAAAATCTTTCCAGTAAGGTATGGCACGATTTATTTCATTAACTTTGAAAAAAAAGTTGTTTTTTTTTGGAAAAAAAGGCAAGGGGAATTTTTCCAAAATCCATGAAAAATTTTTGTGACAAAATCTTAACATTCTTAGACATTTTGGAAAGGTGTCTTAATTTCCTATTCAGAACTGAAAACGAGAACAATTTTGAAAACTGGGTTCTTTAGATATTCGCATTTAACGGATTGAGGCAGAAAATCGTTAAAATCTGGGAAAGTCACTTTGGATGCTAATATTTTACTAAATGGAACTTGAAAAAATTTTTGTCTGACATTTTTAGAAAGGTGAATTAATTTTCTTTTCAGCACGGAAAGCCGCAATAATTTTGAAGGCTTTGTTTTGGAAATATCGCCATCTAAAGACATTAAGATAGGTAGTTGGAGGCAGAAAATCGTTAAAATCTGGCAAAGTCACTTTGGATGCTAATATTTTACTAAATAGACCTCGAAAAAAAAATTGGCTTCGATGAGTCGATTTGGTTTGAAAAAATCTTTCCAGTAAGGCATGGCACGATTTATTTCATTAACTTTGAAAAAAAAGTTGTTTTTTTTGGAAAAAAAGGCAAGGGGTTAGTCCATGACTTTTTCCAAAATCCATGAAAAATTTTTGTGACAAAATCTTAACATTCTTAGACATTTTGGAAAGGTGTCTTAATTTCCTATTCAGAACTGAAAACGAGAACAATTTTGAAAGCTGTGATCTTTAGATATTCGCATTTAACGGATTGAGGCAGAAAATCGTTAAAATCTGGGAAAGTCACTTTGGATGCTAATATTTTACTAAATGGAACTTGAAAAAATTTTTGTCTGACATTTTTAGAAAGGTGAATTAATTTTCTTTTCAGCACGGAAAGCCGCAATAATTTTGAAGGCTTTGTTTTGGAAATATCGCCATCCAAAGACATTAAGATAGGTAGTTGGAGGCAGAAAATCGTTAAAATCTGGCAAAGTCACTTTGGATGCTAATATTTTACTAAATAGACCTCGAAAAAAAAATTGGCTTCGATGAGTCGATTTTGTTTGAAAAAATCTTTCCAGTAAGGTATGGCACGATTTATTTCATTAACTTTGAAAAAAAAGTTGTTTTTTTTTGGAAAAAAAGGCAAGGGGTTAGTCCATGAATTTTTCCAAAATCCATGAAAAATTTTTGTGACAAAATCTTAACATTCTTAGACATTTTGGAAAGGTGTCTTAATTTCCTATTCAGAACTGAAAACGAGAACAATTTTGAAAACTGGGTTCTTTAGATATTCGCATTTAACGGATTGAGGCAGAAAATCGTTAAAATCTGGGAAAGTCACTTTGGATGCTAATATTTTACTAAATGGAACTTGAAAAAATTTTTGTCTGACATTTTAAGAAAGGTGAATTAATTTTCTTTTCAGCACGGAAAGCCGCAATAATTTTGAAGGCTTTGTTTTGGAAATATCGCCATCCAAGGACATTAAGGTAGGTAGTTGGAGGCAGAAAATCGTTAAAATCTGGCAAAGTCACTTTGGATGCTAATATTTTACTAAATAGATTTGGTTTGAAAAAATCTTTCCAGTAAGGTATGGCACGATTTATTTCATTAACTTTGAAAAAAAAGTTGTTTTTTCTTGGAAAAAAAGGCAAGGGGTTAGTCCCTGATTTTTTCCAAAATCCATGAAAAATTTTTGTGACAAAATCTTAACATTCTTAGACATTTTGGAAAGGTGTCTTAATTTCCTATTCAGAACTGAAAACGAGAACAATTTTGAAAGCTGGGTTGTTTAGATATTCGCATTTAACGGATTGAGGCAGAAAATCGTTAAAATCTGGGAAAGTCACTTTGGATGCTAATATTTTACTAAATGGAACTTGAAAAAATTATTGTCTGACATTTTTAGAAAGGTGAATTAATTTTCTTTTCAGCACAGCCGCAATAATTTTGAAGGCTTTGTTTTGGAAATATCGCCATCCAAAGACATTAAGGTAGGTAGTTGGAGGCAGAAAATCGTTAAAATCTGGCAAAGTCACTTTGGATGCTAATATTTTACTAAATAGACCTCGAAAAAAAAATTGGCTTCGATGAGTCGATTTGGTTTGAAAAAATCTTTCCAGTAAGGTATGGCACGATTTATTTCATTAACTTTGAAAAAAAAGTTGTTTTTTTTTGGAAAAAAAGGCAAGGGGTTAGTCCATGATTTTTTCCAAAATCCATGAAAAATTTTTGTGACAAAATCTTAACATTCTTAGACATTTTGGAAAGGTGTCTTAATTTCCTATTCAGAACTGATCACCAAAACAATTTTGAAAGCTGGGTTCTTTAGATATTCGCATTTAACGGATTGAGGCAGAAAATCGTTAAAATCTGGCAAAGTCACTTTGGATGCTAATATTTTACTAAATAGACCTCGAAAAAAAAATTAGCTTCAATGAGTCGATTTGGTTTGAAAAAATCTTTCCAGTAAGGTATGGCACGATTTATTTCATTAACTTTGAAAAAAAAGTTGTTTTTTTTTGGAAAAAAAGGCAAGGGGTTAGTCCATGATTTTTTCCAAAATCCATGAAAAATTTTTGTGACAAAATCTTAACATTCTTAGACATTTTGGAAAGGTGTCTTAATTTCCTATTCAGAACTGATCACCAAAACAATTTTGAAAGCTGGGTTCTTTAGATATTCGCATTTAACGGATTGAGGCAGAAAATCGTTAAAATCTGGGAAAGTCACTTTGGATGCTAATATTTTACTAAATGGAACTTGAAAAAAATTTTGTCTGACATTTTTAGAAAGGTGAATTAATTTTCTTTTCAGCACGGAAAGCCGCAATAATTTTGAAGGCTTTGTTTTGGAAATATCGCCATCCAAAGACATTAAGATAGGTAGTTGGAGGCAGAAAATCGTTAAAATCTGGCAAAGTCACTTTGGATGCTAATATTTTACTAAATAGACCTCGAAAAAAAAATTGGCTTCGATGAGTCGATTTGGTTTGAAAAAATCTTTCCAGTAAGGTATGGCACGATTTATTTCATTAACTTTGAAAAAAAAGTTGTTTTTTTTTGGAAAAAAAGGCAAGGGGTTAGTCCATGATTTTTTCCAAAATCCATGAAAAATTTTTGTGACAAAATCTTAACATTCTTAGACATTTTGGAAAGGTGTCTTAATTTCCTATTCAGAACTGAAAACGAGAATAATTTTGAAAGCTGTGTTCATTAGATATTCGCATTTAACGGATTGAGGCAGAAAATCGTTAAAATCTGGGAAAGTCACTTTGGATGCTAATATTTTACTAAATGGAACTTGAAAAAATTTTTGTCTGACATTTTTAGAAAGGTGAATTAATTTTCTTTTAATCACGGAAAGCCGCAATAATTTTGAAGGCTTTGTTTTGGAAATATCGCCATCCAAGGACATTAAGGTAGGTAGTTGGAGGCAGAAAATCGTTAAAATCTGGCAAAGTCACTTTGGATGCTAATATTTTACTAAATAGACCTCGAAAAAAAATTGGCTTCGATGAGTCGATATGGTTTGAAAAAATCTTTCCAGTAAGGTATGGCACGATTTATTTCATTAACTTTGAAAAAAAAGTTGTTTTTTTTTGGAAAAAAAGGCAAGGGGTTAGTCCATGATTTTTTCCAAAATCCATGAAAAATTTTTGTGACAAATCTTAACATTCTTAGACATTTTGGAAAGGTGTCTTAATTTCCTATTCAGAACTGAAAACGAGAACAATTTTGAAAGCTGTGTTCTTTAGATATTCGCATTTAACGGATTGAGGCAGAAAATCGTTAAAATCTGGGAAAGTCACTTTGGATGCTAATATTTTACTAAATGGAACTTGAAAAAATTTTTGTCTGACATTTTTAGAAAGGTGAATTAATTTTCTTTTCAGCACTGAAAGTCGCAATAATTTTGAAGGCTTTGTTTTGGAAATATCGCCATCCAAGGACATTAAGGTAGGTAGTTGGAGGCAGAAAATCGTTAAAATCTGGCAAAGTCACTTTGGATGCTAATATTTTACTAAATAGACCTCGAAAAAAAATTGGCTTCGATGAGTCGATTTGGTTTGAAAAAATCTTTCCAGTAAGGTATGGCACGATTTATTTCATTAACTTTGAAAAAAAAGTTGTTTTTTTTTGGAAAAAAAGGCAAGGGGTTAGTCCATGATTTTTTCCAAAATCCATGAAAAATTTTTGTGACAAAATCTTAACATTCTTAGACATTTTGGAAAGGTGTCTTAATTTCCTATTCAGAACTGAAAACGAGAACAATTTTGAAAGCTGTGTTCTTTAGATATTCGCATTTAACGGATTGAGGCAGAAAATCGTTAAAATCTGGGAAAGTCACTTTGGATGCTAATATTTTACTAAATGGAACTTGAAAAAAATTTTTGTCTGACATTTTTAGGAAGGTTAATTAATTTTCTTTTCAGCACTGAAAGCCGCAATAATTTTGAAGGCTTTGTTTTGGAAATATCGCCATCCAAGGACATTAAGGTAGGTAGTTGGAGGCAGAAAATCGTTAAAATCTGGCAAAGTTACTTTGGATGCTAATATTTTACTAAATAGACCTCGAAAAAAAAATTGGCTTCGATGAGTCGATTTGGTTTGAAAAAATCTTTCCAGTAAGGTATGGCACGATTTATTTCATGTCTTGATTTCCTATTCAGAACTGATCACCAAAACAATTTTGAAAGCTGGGTTCTTTAGATATTCGCATTTAACGGATTGAGGCAGAAAATCGTTAAAATCTGGGAAAGTCACTTTGGATGCTAATATTTTACTAAATGGAACTTGAAAAAATTATTGTCTGACATTTTTAGAAAGGTGAATTAATTTTCTTTTCAGCACGGAAAGCCGCAATAATTTTGAAGGCTTTGTTTTGGAAATATCGCCATCCAAGGACATTAAGGTAGGTAGTTGGAGGCAGAAAATCGTTAAAATCTGGCAAAGTTACTTTGGATGCTAATATTTTACTAAATAGACCTCGAAAAAAAATTGGCTTCGATGAGTCGATTTGGTTTGAAAAAATCTTTCCAGTAAGGTATGGCACGATTTATTTCATGTCTTGATTTCCTATTCAGAACTGATCACCAAAACAATTTTGAAAGCTGGGTTCTTTAGATATTCGCATTTAACGGATTGAGGCAGAAAATCGTTAAAATCTGGCAAAGTCACTTTGGATGCTAATATTTTACTAAATAGACCTCGAAAAAAAATTGGCTTCGATGAGTCGATTTGGTTTGAAAAAATCTTTCCAGTAAGGTATGGCACGATTTATTTCATTAACTTTGAAAAAAAAGTTGTTTTTTTTTGGAAAAAAAGGCAAGGGGTTAGTCCATGATTTTTTCCAAAATCCATGAAAAATTTTTGTGACAAAATCTTAACATTCTTAGACATTTTGGAAAGGTGTCTTAATTTCCTATTCAGAACTGATCACCAAAACAATTTTGAAAGCTGGGTTCCTTAGATATTCGCATTTAACGGATTGAGGCAGAAAATCGTTAAAATCTGGGAAAGTCACTTTGGATGCTAATATTTTACTAAATGGAACTTGAAAAAATTTTTGTCTGACATTTTTAGAAAGGTGAATTAATTTTCTTTTCAGCACGGAAAGCCGCAATAATTTTGAAGGCTTTGTTTTGGAAATATCGCCATCCAAAGACATTAAGATAGGTAGTTGGAGGCAGAAAATCGTTAAAATCTGGCAAAGTCACTTTGGATGCTAATATTTTACTAAATAGACCTCGAAAAAAAAATTGGCTTCGATGAGTCGATTTGGTTTGAAAAAATCTTTCCAGTAAGGTATGGCACGATTTATTTCATGTCTTGATTTCCTATTCAGAACTGATCACCAAAACAATTTTGAAAGCTGGGTTCCTTAGATATTCGCATTTAACGGATTGAGGCAGAAAATCGTTAAAATCTGGGAAAGTTGCTTTGGATTCTAATATTTTACTAAATGGAACTTGAAAAAATTTTTGTCTGACATTTTTAGAAAGGTGAATTAATTTTCTTTTCAGCACGGAAAGCCGCAATAATTTTGAAGGCTTTGTTTTGGAAATATCGCCATCCAAGGACATTAAGGTAGGTAGTTGGAGGCAGAAAATCGTTAAAATCTGGCAAAGTTACTTTGGATGCTAATATTTTACTAAATGGAACTTGAAAAAATTATTGTCTGACATTTTTAGAAAGGTGAATTAATTTTCTTTTCAGCACAGCCGCAATAATTTTGAAGGCTTTGTTTTGGAAATATCGCCATCCAAAGACATTAAGGTAGGTAGTTGGAGGCAGAAAATCGTTAAAATCTGGCAAAGTCACTTTGGATGCTAATATTTTACTAAATAGACCTCGAAAAAAAAATTAGCTTCAATGAGTCGATTTGGTTTGAAAAAATCTTTCCAGTAAGGTATGGCACGATTTATTTCATTAACTTTGAAAAAAAAGTTGTTTTTTTTTGGAAAAAAAGGCAAGGGGTTAGTCCATGATTTTTTCCAAAATCCATGAAAAATTTTTGTGACAAAATCTTAACATTCTTAGACATTTTGGAAAGGTGTCTTAATTTCCTATTCAGAACTGATCACCAAAACAATTTTGAAAGCTGGGTTGTTTAGATATTCGCATTTAACGGATTGAGGCAGAAAATCGTTAAAATCTGGGAAAGTCACTTTGGATGCTAATATTTTACTAAATGGAACTTGAAAAAATTTTTGTCTGACATTTTTAGAAAGGTGAATTAATTTTCTTTTCAGCACGGAAAGCCGCAATAATTTTGAAGGCTTTGTTTTGGAAATATCGCCATCCAAAGACATTAAGATAGGTAGTTGGAGGCAGAAAATCGTTAAAATCTGGCAAAGTCACTTTGGATGCTAATATTTTACTAAATAGACCTCGAAAAAAAAATTGGCTTCGATGAGTCGATTTGGTTTGAAAAAATCTTTCCAGTAAGGTATGGCACGATTTATTTCATTAACTTTGAAAAAAAAGTTGTTTTTTTTTGGAAAAAAAGGCAAGGGGTTAGTCCATGACTTTTTCCAAAATCCATGAAAAATTTTTGTGACAAAATCTTAACATTCTTAGACATTTTGGAAAGGTGTCTTAATTTCCTATTCAGAACTGATCACCAAAACAATTTTGAAAGCTGTGTTCTTTAGATATTCGCATTTAACGGATTGAGGCAGAAAATCGTTAAAATCTGGGAAAGTCACTTTGGATGCTAATATTTTACTAAATGGAACTTGAAAAAATTTTTGTCTGACATTTTTAGAAAGGTGAATTAATTTTCTTTTAAGCACGGAAAGCCGCAATAATTTTGAAGGCTTTGTTTTGGAAATATCGCCATCCAAGGACATTAAGGTAGGTAGTTGGAGGCAGAAAATCGTTAAAATCTGGCAAAGTCACTTTGGATGCTAATATTTTACTAAATAGACCTCGAAAAAAAATTGGCTTCGATGAGTCGATTTGGTTTGAAAAAATCTTTCCAGTAAGGTATGGCACGATTTATTTCATTAACTTTGAAAAAAAAGTTGTTTTTTTTTTGGAAAAAAAGGCAAGGGGTTAGTCCATGATTTTTTCCAAAATCCATGAAAAATTTTTGTGACAAAATCTTAACATTCTTAGACATTTTGGAAAGGTGTCTTAATTTCCTATTCAGAACTGATCACCAAAACAATTTTGAAAGCTGGGTTCCTTAGATATTCGCATTTAACGGATTGAGGCAGAAAATCGTTAAAATCTGGGAAAGTCACTTTGGATGCTAATATTTTACTAAATGGAACTTGAAAAAATTTTTGTCTGACATTTTTAGAAAGGTGAATTAATTTTCTTTTCAGCACGGAAAGCCGCAAAAATTTTGAAGGCTTTGTTTTGGAAATATCGCCATCCAAAGACATTAAGATAGGTAGTTGGAGGCAGAAAATCGTTAAAATCTGGCAAAGTCACTTTGGATGCTAATATTTTACTAAATAGACCTCGAAAAAAAATTGGCTTCGATGAGTCGATTTGGTTTGAAAAAATCTTTCCAGTAAGGTATGGCACGATTTATTTCATGTCTTGATTTCCTATTCAGAACTGATCACCAAAACAATTTTGAAAGCTGGGTTCTTTAGATATTCGCATTTAACGGATTGAGGCAGAAAATCGTTAAAATCTGGCAAAGTCACTTTGGATGCTAATATTTTACTAAATAGACCTCGAAAAAAAATTGGCTTCGATGAGTCGATATGGTTTGAAAAAATCTTTCCAGTAAGGTATGGCACGATTTATTTCATTAACTTTGAAAAAAAAGTTGTTTTTTTTTGGAAAAAAAGGCAAGGGGTTAGTCCATGATTTTTTCCAAAATCCATGAAAAATTTTTGTGACAAATCTTAACATTCTTAGACATTTTGGAAAGGTGTCTTAATTTCCTATTCAGAACTGAAAACGAGAACAATTTTGAAAGCTGTGTTCTTTAGATATTCGCATTTAACGGATTGAGGCAGAAAATCGTTAAAATCTGGGAAAGTCACTTTGGATGCTAATATTTTACTAAATGGAACTTGAAAAAATTTTTGTCTGACATTTTTAGAAAGGTGAATTAATTTTCTTTTAAGCACGGAAAGCCGCAATAATTTTGAAGGCTTTGTTTTGGAAATATCGCCATCCAAGGACATTAAGGTAGGTAGTTGGAGGCAGAAAATCGTTAAAATCTGGCAAAGTCACTTTGGATGCTAATATTTTACTAAATAGACCTCGAAAAAAAATTGGCTTCGATGAGTCGATTTGGTTTGAAAAAATCTTTCCAGTAAGGTATGGCACGATTTATTTCATTAACTTTGAAAAAAAAGTTGTTTTTTTTTTGGAAAAAAAGGCAAGGGGTTAGTCCATGATTTTTTCCAAAATCCATGAAAAATTTTTGTGACAAAATCTTAACATTCTTAGACATTTTGGAAAGGTGTCTTAATTTCCTATTCAGAACTGATCACCAAAACAATTTTGAAAGCTGGGTTCCTTAGATATTCGCATTTAACGGATTGAGGCAGAAAATCGTTAAAATCTGGGAAAGTCACTTTGGATGCTAATATTTTACTAAATGGAACTTGAAAAAATTTTTGTCTGACATTTTTAGAAAGGTGAATTAATTTTCTTTTCAGCACGGAAAGCCGCAAAAATTTTGAAGGCTTTGTTTTGGAAATATCGCCATCCAAAGACATTAAGATAGGTAGTTGGAGGCAGAAAATCGTTAAAATCTGGCAAAGTCACTTTGGATGCTAATATTTTACTAAATAGACCTCGAAAAAAAATTGGCTTCGATGAGTCGATTTGGTTTGAAAAAATCTTTCCAGTAAGGTATGGCACGATTTATTTCATGTCTTGATTTCCTATTCAGAACTGATCACCAAAACAATTTTGAAAGCTGGGTTCTTTAGATATTCGCATTTAACGGATTGAGGCAGAAAATCGTTAAAATCTGGCAAAGTCACTTTGGATGCTAATATTTTACTAAATAGACCTCGAAAAAAAATTGGCTTCGATGAGTCGATATGGTTTGAAAAAATCTTTCCAGTAAGGTATGGCACGATTTATTTCATTAACTTTGAAAAAAAAGTTGTTTTTTTTTGGAAAAAAAGGCAAGGGGTTAGTCCATGATTTTTTCCAAAATCCATGAAAAATTTTTGTGACAAATCTTAACATTCTTAGACATTTTGGAAAGGTGTCTTAATTTCCTATTCAGAACTGAAAACGAGAACAATTTTGAAAGCTGTGTTCTTTAGATATTCGCATTTAACGGATTGAGGCAGAAAATCGTTAAAATCTGGGAAAGTCACTTTGGATGCTAATATTTTACTAAATGGAACTTGAAAAAATTTTTGTCTGACATTTTTAGAAAGGTGAATTAATTTTCTTTTAAGCACGGAAAGCCGCAATAATTTTGAAGGCTTTGTTTTGGAAATATCGCCATCCAAGGACATTAAGGTAGGTAGTTGGAGGCAGAAAATCGTTAAAATCTGGCAAAGTCACTTTGGATGCTAATATTTTACTAAATAGACCTCGAAAAAAAATTGGCTTCGATGAGTCGATTTGGTTTGAAAAAATCTTTCCAGTAAGGTATGGCACGATTTATTTCATTAACTTTGAAAAAAAAGTTGTTTTTTTTTTGGAAAAAAAGGCAAGGGGTTAGTCCATGATTTTTTCCAAAATCCATGAAAAATTTTTGTGACAAAATCTTAACATTCTTAGACATTTTGGAAAGGTGTCTTAATTTCCTATTCAGAACTGATCACCAAAACAATTTTGAAAGCTGGGTTCCTTAGATATTCGCATTTAACGGATTGAGGCAGAAAATCGTTAAAATCTGGGAAAGTCACTTTGGATGCTAATATTTTACTAAATGGAACTTGAAAAAATTTTTGTCTGACATTTTTAGAAAGGTGAATTAATTTTCTTTTCAGCACGGAAAGCCGCAATAATTTTGAAGGCTTTGTTTTGGAAATATCGCCATCCAAAGACATTAAGATAGGTAGTTGGAGGCAGAAAATCGTTAAAATCTGGCAAAGTCACTTTGGATGCTAATATTTTACTAAATAGACCTCGAAAAAAAAATTGGCTTCGATGAGTCGATTTGGTTTGAAAAAATCTTTCCAGTAAGGTATGGCACGATTTATTTCATGTCTTGATTTCCTATTCAGAACTGATCACCAAAACAATTTTGAAAGCTGGGTTCTTTAGATATTCGCATTTAACGGATTGAGGCAGAAAATCGTTAAAATCTGGGAAAGTTGCTTTGGATTCTAATATTTTACTAAATGGAACTTGAAAAAATTTTTGTCTGACATTTTTAGAAAGGTGAATTAATTTTCTTTTCAGCACGGAAAGCCGCAATAATTTTGAAGGCTTTGTTTTGGAAATATCGCCATCCAAGGACATTAAGGTAGGTAGTTGGAGGCAGAAAATCGTTAAAATCTGGCAAAGTTACTTTGGATGCTAATATTTTACTAAATAGACCTCGAAAAAAAATTGGCTTCGATGAGTCGATTTGGTTTGAAAAAATCTTTCCAGTAAGGTATGGCACGATTTATTTCATTAACTTTGAAAAAAAAGTTGTTTTTTTTTGGAAAAAAAGGCAAGGGGTTAGTCCATGACTTTTTCCAAAATCCATGAAAAATTTTTGTGACAAAATCTTAACATTCTTAGACATTTTGGAAAGGTGTCTTAATTTCCTATTCAGAACTGATCACCAAAACAATTTTGAAAGCTGTGTTCTTTAGATATTCGCATTTAACGGATTGAGGCAGAAAATCGTTAAAATCTGGCAAAGTCACTTTGGATGCTAATATTTTACTAAATGGAACTTGAAAAAATGTATGTCTGACATTTTTAGAAAGGTGAATTAATTTTCTTTTCAGCACGGGAAGCCGCAATAATTTTGAAGGCTTTGTTTTGGAAATATCGCCATCCAAGGACATTAAGGTAGGTAGTTGGAGGCAGAAAATCGTTAAAATCTGGCAAAGTCACTTTGGATGCTAATATTTTACTAAATAGACCTCGAAAAAAAATTGGCTTCGATGAGTCGATTTGGTTTGAAAAAATCTTTCCAGTAAGGTATGGCACGATTTATTTCATGTCTTGATTTCCTATTCAGAACTGATCACCAAAACAATTTTGAAAGCTGGGTTCTTTAGATATTCGCATTTAACGGATTGAGGCAGAAAATCGTTAAAATCTGGCAAAGTCACTTTGGATGCTAATATTTTACTAAATAGACCTCGAAAAAAAATTGGCTTCGATGAGTCGATATGGTTTGAAAAAATCTTTCCAGTAAGGTATGGCACGATTTATTTCATTAACTTTGAAAAAAAAGTTGTTTTTTTTTGGAAAAAAAGGCAAGGGGTTAGTCCATGATTTTTTCCAAAATCCATGAAAAATTTTTGTGACAAATCTTAACATTCTTAGACATTTTGGAAAGGTGTCTTAATTTCCTATTCAGAACTGAAAACGAGAACAATTTTGAAAGCTGTGTTCTTTAGATATTCGCATTTAACGGATTGAGGCAGAAAATCGTTAAAATCTGGGAAAGTCACTTTGGATGCTAATATTTTACTAAATGGAACTTGAAAAAATTTTTGTCTGACATTTTTAGAAAGGTGAATTAATTTTCTTTTAAGCACGGAAAGCCGCAATAATTTTGAAGGCTTTGTTTTGGAAATATCGCCATCCAAGGACATTAAGGTAGGTAGTTGGAGGCAGAAAATCGTTAAAATCTGGCAAAGTCACTTTGGATGCTAATATTTTACTAAATAGACCTCGAAAAAAAATTGGCTTCGATGAGTCGATTTGGTTTGAAAAAATCTTTCCAGTAAGGTATGGCACGATTTATTTCATTAACTTTGAAAAAAAAGTTGTTTTTTTTTTGGAAAAAAAGGCAAGGGGTTAGTCCATGATTTTTTCCAAAATCCATGAAAAATTTTTGTGACAAAATCTTAACATTCTTAGACATTTTGGAAAGGTGTCTTAATTTCCTATTCAGAACTGATCACCAAAACAATTTTGAAAGCTGGGTTCTTTAGATATTCGCATTTAACGGATTGAGGCAGAAAATCGTTAAAATCTGGGAAAGTCATTTTGGATGCTAATATTTTACTAAATGGAACTTGAAAAAATTATTGTCTGACATTTTTAGGAAGGTGAATTAATTTTCTTTTCAGCACTGAAAGCCGCAATAATTTTGAAGGCTTTGTTTTGGAAATATCGCCATCCAAAGACATTAAGGTAGGTAGTTGGAGGCAGAAAATCGTTAAAATCTGGCAAAGTCACTTTGGATGCTAATATTTTACTAAATGGAACTTGAAAAAATTTTTGTCTGACATTTTTAGAAAGGTGAATTAATTTTCTTTTAAGCACGGAAAGCCGCAATAATTTTGAAGGCTTTGTTTTGGAAATATCGCCATCCAAGGACATTAAGGTAGGTAGTTGGAGGCAGAAAATCGTTAAAATCTGGCAAAGTCACTTTGGATGCTAATATTTTACTAAATAGACCTCGAAAAAAAATTGGCTTCGATGAGTCGATATGGTTTGAAAAAATCTTTCCAGTAAGGTATGGCACGATTTATTTCATTAACTTTGAAAAAAAAGTTGTTTTTTTTTGGAAAAAAAGGCAAGGGGTTAGTCCATGATTTTTTCCAAAATCCATGAAAAATTTTTGTGACAAATCTTAACATTCTTAGACATTTTGGAAAGGTGTCTTAATTTCCTATTCAGAACTGAAAACGAGAACAATTTTGAAAGCTGTGTTCTTTAGATATTCGCATTTAACGGATTGAGGCAGAAAATCGTTAAAATCTGGGAAAGTCACTTTGGATGCTAATATTTTACTAAATGGAACTTGAAAAAATTTTTGTCTGACATTTTTAGAAAGGTGAATTAATTTTCTTTTAAGCACGGAAAGCCGCAATAATTTTGAAGGCTTTGTTTTGGAAATATCGCCATCCAAGGACATTAAGGTAGGTAGTTGGAGGCAGAAAATCGTTAAAATCTGACAAAGTCACTTTGGATGCTAATATTTTACTAAATAGACCTCGAAAAAAAATTGGCTTCGATGAGTCGATTTGGTTTGAAAAAATCTTTCCAGTAAGGTATGGCACGATTTATTTCATTAACTTTGAAAAAAAAGTTGTTTTTTTTTGGAAAAAAAGGCAAGGGGTTAGTCCATGATTTTTTCCAAAATCCATGAAAAATTTTTGTGACAAAATCTTAACATTCTTAGACATTTTGGAAAGGTGTCTTAATTTCCTATTCAGAACTGAAAACGAGAACAATTTTGAAAGCTGTGTTCTTTAGATATTCGCATTTAACGGATTGAGGCAGAAAATCGTTAAAATCTGGGAAAGTCACTTTGGATGCTAATATTTTACTAAATGGAACTTGAAAAAAATTTTTGTCTGACATTTTTAGGAAGGTGAATTAATTTTCTTTTCAGCACTGAAAGCCGCAATAACTTTGAAGGCTTTGTTTTAGAAATATCGCCATCCAAAGACATTAAGATAGGTAGTTGGAGGCAGAAAATCGTTAAAATCTGGCAAAGTCACTTTGGATGCTAATATTTTACTAAATAGACCTCGAAAAAAAAATTGGCTTCGATGAGTCGATTTGGTTTGAAAAAATCTTTCCAGTAAGGTATGGCACGATTTATTTCATTAACTTTGAAAAAAAAATTGTTTTTTTTTGGAAAAAAAGGCAAGGGGTTAGTCCATGACTTTTTCCAAAATCCATGAAAAATTTTTGTGACAAAATCTTAACATTCTTAGACATTTTGGAAAGGTGTCTTAATTTCCTATTCAGAACTGATCACCAAAACAATTTTGAAAGCTGTGTTCTTTAGATATTCGCATTTAACGGATTGAGGCAGAAAATCGTTAAAATCTGGCAAAGTCACTTTGGATGCTAATATTTTACTAAATGGAACTTGAAAAAATGTATGTCTGACATTTTTAGAAAGGTGAATTAATTTTCTTTTCAGCACGGGAAGCCGCAATAATTTTGAAGGCTTTGTTTTGGAAATATCGCCATCCAAGGACATTAAGGTAGGTAGTTGGAGGCAGAAAATCGTTAAAATCTGGCAAAGTTACTTTGGATGCTAATATTTTACTAAATAGACCTCGAAAAAAAATTGGCTTCGATGAGTCGATTTGGTTTGAAAAAATCTTTCCAGTAAGGTATGGCACGATTTATTTCATGTCTTGATTTCCTATTCAGAACTGATCACCAAAACAATTTTGAAAGCTGGGTTCTTTAGATATTCGCATTTAACGGATTGAGGCAGAAAATCGTTAAAATCTGGCAAAGTCACTTTGGATGCTAATATTTTACTAAATAGACCTCGAAAAAAAATTGGCTTCGATGAGTCGATTTGGTTTGAAAAAATCTTTCCAGTAAGGTATGGCACGATTTATTTCATTAACTTTGAAAAAAAAGTTGTTTTTTTTTTGGAAAAAAAGGCAAGGGGTTAGTCCATGATTTTTTCCAAAATCCATGAAAAATTTTTGTGACAAAATCTTAACATTCTTAGACATTTTGGAAAGGTGTCTTAATTTCCTATTCAGAACTGATCACCAAAACAATTTTGAAAGCTGGGTTCTTTAGATATTCGCATTTAACGGATTGAGGCAGAAAATCGTTAAAATCTGGGAAAGTCATTTTGGATGCTAATATTTTACTAAATGGAACTTGAAAAAATTATTGTCTGACATTTTTAGGAAGGTGAATTAATTTTCTTTTCAGCACTGAAAGCCGCAATAATTTTGAAGGCTTTGTTTTGGAAATATCGCCATCCAAAGACATTAAGGTAGGTAGTTGGAGGCAGAAAATCGTTAAAATCTGGCAAAGTCACTTTGGATGCTAATATTTTACTAAATAGACCTCGAAAAAAAAATTGGCTTCGATGAGTCGATTTGGTTTGAAAAAATCTTTCCAGTAAGGTATGGCACGATTTATTTCATTAACTTTGAAAAAAAAGTTGTTTTTTTTTTGGGAAAAAAGGCAAGGTCCATGATTTTTTCCAAAATCCATGAAAAATTTTTGTGACAAAATCTTAACATTCTTAGACATTTTGGAAAGGTGTCTTAATTTCCTATTCAGAACTGATCACCAAAACAATTTTGAAAGCTGTTTTCTTTAGATATTCGCATTTAACGGATTGAGGCAGAAAATCGTTAAAATCTGGGAAAGTCACTTTGGATGCTAATATTTTACTAAATGGAACTTGAAAAAATTTTTGTCTGACATTTTTAGAAAGGTGAATTAATTTTCTTTTAAGCACGGGAAGCCGCAATAATTTTGAAGGCTTTGTTTTGGAAATATCGCCATCCAAGGACATTAAGGTAGGTAGTTGGAGGCAGAAAATCGTTAAAATCTGGCAAAGTCACTTTGGATGCTAATATTTTACTAAATAGACCTCGAAAAAAAATTGGCTTCGATGAGTCGATTTGGTTTGAAAAAATCTTTCCAGTAAGGTATGGCACGATTTATTTCATTAACTTTGAAAAAAAAGTTGTTTTTTTTTTGGAAAAAAAGGCAAGGGGTTAGTCCATGATTTTTTCCAAAATCCATGAAAAATTTTTGTGACAAAATCTTAACATTCTTAGACATTTTGGAAAGGTGTCTTAATTTCCTATTCAGAACTGATCACCAAAACAATTTTGAAAGCTGGGTTCTTTAGATATTCGCATTTAACGGATTGAGGCAGAAAATCGTTAAAATCTGGGAAAGTCATTTTGGATGCTAATATTTTACTAAATGGAACTTGAAAAAATTATTGTCTGACATTTTTAGAAAGGTGAATTAATTTTCTTTTCAGCACTGAAAGCCGCAATAATTTTGAAGGCTTTGTTTTGGAAATATCGCCATCCAAGGACATTAAGGTAGGTAGTTGGAGGCAGAAAATCGTTAAAATCTGGCAAAGTCACTTTGGATGCTAATATTTTACTAAATAGACCTCGAAAAAAAAATTGGCTTCGATGAGTCGATTTGGTTTGAAAAAATCTTTCCAGTAAGGTATGGCACGATTTATTTCATTAACTTTGAAAAAAAAGTTGTTTTTTTTTTTGGAAAAAAAGGCAAGGGGTTAGTCCATGATTTTTTCCAAGATCCATGAAAAATTTTTGTGACAAAATCTTAACATTCTTAGACATTTTGGAAAGGTGTCTTAATTTCCTATTCAGAACTGATCACCAGAACAATTTTGAAAGCTGGGTTCTTTAGATATTCGCATTTAATGGATTGAGGCAGAAAATCGTTAAAATCTGGGAAAGTCACTTTGGATGCTAATATTTTACTAAATAGACCTCGAAAAAAAATTGGCTTCGATGAGTCGATTTGGTTTGAAAAAATCTTTCCAGTAAGGTATGGCACGATTTATTTCATTAACTTTGAATTAATTAATTAATTTTCTTTTCAGCACGGAAAGCCGCAATAATTTTGAAGGCTTTGTTTTGGAAATATCGCCATCCAAGGACATTAAGGTAGGTAGTTGGAGGCAGAAAATCGTTAAAATCTGGCAAAGTCACTTTGGATGCTAATATTTTACTAAATAGACCTCGAAAAAAAATTGGCTTCGATGAGTCGATTTGGTTTGAAAAAATCTTTCCAGTAAGGTATGGCACGATTTATTTCATTAACTTTGAAAAAAAAGTTGTTTTTTTTTGGAAAAAAAGGCAAGGGAGTCCATGATTTTTTCCAAAATCCATGAAAAATTTTTGTGACAAAATCTTAACATTCTTAGACATTTTGGAAAGGTGTCTTAATTTCCTATTCAGAACTGATCACCAGAACAATTTTGAAAGCTGGGTTCTTTAGATATTCGCATTTAATGGATTGAGGCAGAAAATCGTTAAAATCTGGGAAAGTCACTTTGGATGCTAATATTTTACTAAATAGACCTCGAAAAAAAAATTAGCTTCGATGAGTCGATTTGGTTTAAAAAAATCCTTCCAGTAAGGTATGGCACGATTTATTTCATTAACTTTGAAAAAAAGGTTGTTTTTTTTTGGAAAAAAAGGCAAGGGTTAGTTCATGATTTTTTCCAAAATCCATGAAAAATTTTTGTGACAAAATCTTAACATTCTTAGACATTTTGGAAAGGTGTCTTAATTTCCTATTCAGAACTGATCACCAAAACAATTTTGAAAGCTGTGTTCTTTAGATATTCGCATTTAACGGATTGAGGCAGAAAATCGTTAAAATCTGGGAAAGTCACTTTGGATGCTAATATTTTACTAAATGGAACTTGAAAAAATTTTTGTCTGACATTTTTAGAAAGGTGAATTAATTTTCTTTTCAGCACGGAAAGCCGCAATAATTTTGAAGGCTTTGTTTTGGAAATATCGCCATCCAAGGACATTAAGGTAGGTAGTTGGAGGCAGAAAATCGTTAAAATCTGGCAAAGTCACTTTGGATGCTAATATTTTACTAAATAGACCTCGAAAAAAAAATTGGCTTCGATGAGTCGATTTGGTTTGAAAAAATCTTTCCAGTAAGGTATGGCACGATTTATTTCATTAACTTTGAAAAAAAAGTTGTTTTTTTTTGGAAAAAAAGGCAAGGGGTTAGTCCATGATTTTTTCCAAAATCCATGAAAAATTTTTGTGACAAAATCTTAACATTCTTAGACATTTTGGAAAGGTGTCTTAATTTCCTATTCAGAACTGATCACCAAAACAATTTTGAAAGCTGGGTTCTTTAGATATTCGCATTTAACGGATTGAGGCAGAAAATCGTTAAAATCTGGGAAAGTCATTTTGGATGCTAATATTTTACTAAATGGAACTTGAAAAAATTATTGTCTGACATTTTTAGAAAGGTGAATTAATTTTCTTTTCAGCACGGAAAGCCGCAATAATTTTGAAGGCTTTGTTTTGGAAATATCGCCATCCAAGGACATTAAGGTAGGTAGTTGGAGGCAGAAAATCGTTAAAATCTGGCAAAGTCACTTTGGATGCTAATATTTTACTAAATAGACCTCGAAAAAAAATTGGCTTCGATGAGTCGATTTGGTTTGAAAAAATCTTTCCAGTAAGGTATGGCACGATTTATTTCATTAACTTTGAAAAAAAAGTTGTTTTTTTTTGGAAAAAAAGGCAAGGGTTAGTCCATGATTTTTTCCAAAATCCATGAAAAATTTTTGTGACAAAATCTTAACATTCTTAGACATTTTGGAAAGGTGTCTTAATTTCCTATTCAGAACTGATCACCAGAACAATTTTGAAAGCTGGGTTCTTTAGATATTCGCATTTAACGGATTGAGGCAGAAAATCGTTAAAATCTGGGAAAGTCACTTTGGATGCTAATATTTTACTAAATAGACCTCGAAAAAAAATTGGCTTCTATGAGTCGATTTGGTTTGAAAAAATATTTCCAGTAAGGTATGGCACGATTTATTTCATGTCTTGATTTCCTATTCAGAACTGATCACCAAAACAATTTTGAAAGCTGTGTTCTTTAGATATTCGCATTTAACGGATTGAGGCAGAAAATCGTTAAAATCTGGGAAAGTCACTTTGGATGCTAATATTTTACTAAATAGACCTCGAAAAAAAATTGGCTTCTATGAGTCGATTTGGTTTGAAAAAATCTTTCCAGTAAGGTATGGCACGATTTATTTCATTAACTTTGAAAAAAAAGTTGTTTTGTTTTGGAAAAAAAAGCAAAACATTCTTAGACATTTTGGAAAGGTGTCTTAATTTCCTATTCAGAACTGAAAACGAGAACAATTTTGAAAGCTGTGTTCTTTAGATATTCGCATTTAACGGATTGAGGCAGAAAATCGTTAAAATCTGGGAAAGTCACTTTGGATGCTAATATTTTACTAAATGGAACTTGAAAAAATTTTTGTCTGACAGTTTTAGGAAGGTGAATTAATTTTCTTTTCAGCACTGAAAGCTGCAATAATTTTGAAGGCTTTGTTTTGGAAATATCGCCATCCAAAGACATTAAGGTAGGTAGTTGGAGGCAGAAAATCGTTAAAATCTGGCAAAGTCACTTTGGATGCTAATATTTTACTAAATAGACCTCGAAAAAAAATTGGCTTCGATGAGTCGATTTGGTTTGAAAAAATCTTTCCAGTAAGGTATGGCACGATTTATTTCATTAACTTTGAAAAAAAAGTTGTTTTTTTTTGGAAAAAAAGGCAAGGGTTAGTCCATGATTTTTTCCAAAATCCATGAAAAATTTTTGTGACAAAATCTTAACATTCTTAGACATTTTGGAAAGGTGTCTTAATTTCCTATTCAGAACTGATCACCAGAACAATTTTGAAAGCTGGGTTCTTTAGATATTCGCATTTAACGGATTGAGGCAGAAAATCGTTAAAATCTGGGAAAGTCACTTTGGATGCTAATATTTTACTAAATAGACCTCGAAAAAAAATTGGCTTCTATGAGTCGATTTGGTTTGAAAAAATCTTTCCAGTAAGGTATGGCACGATTTATTTCATGTCTTGATTTCCTATTCAGAACTGATCACCAAAACAATTTTGAAAGCTGTGTTCTTTAGATATTCGCATTTAACGGATTGAGGCAGAAAATCGTTAAAATCTGGGAAAGTCACTTTGGATGCTAATATTTTACTAAATAGACCTCGAAAAAAAATTGGCTTCTATGAGTCGATTTGGTTTGAAAAAATCTTTCCAGTAAGGTATGGCACGATTTATTTCATTAACTTTGAAAAAAAAGTTGTTTTGTTTTGGAAAAAAAAGCAAAACATTCTTAGACATTTTGGAAAGGTGTCTTAATTTCCTATTCAGAACTGAAAACGAGAACAATTTTGAAAGCTGTGTTCTTTAGATATTCGCATTTAACGGATTGAGGCAGAAAATCGTTAAAATCTGGGAAAGTCACTTTGGATGCTAATATTTTACTAAATGGAACTTGAAAAAATTTTTGTCTGACAGTTTTAGGAAGGTGAATTAATTTTCTTTTCAGCACTGAAAGCTGCAATAATTTTGAAGGCTTTGTTTTGGAAATATCGCCATCCAAAGACATTAAGGTAGGTAGTTGGAGGCAGAAAATCGTTAAAATCTGGCAAAGTCACTTTGGATGCTAATATTTTACTAAATAGACCTCGAAAAAAAATTGGCTTCGATGAGTCGATTTGGTTTGAAAAAATCTTTCCAGTAAGGTATGGCACGATTTATTTCATTAACTTTGAAAAAAAAAGTTGTTTTGTTTTGGAAAAAAAGGCAAGGGGTTAGTCCATGATTTTTTCCAAAATCCATGAAAAATGTTTGTGACAAAATCTTAACATTCTTAGACATTTTGGAAAGGTGTCTTAATTTCCTATTCAGAACTGAAAACGAGAACAATTTTGAAAGCTGTGTTCTTTAGATATTCGCATTTAACGGATTGAGGCAGAAAATCGTTAAAATCTGGGAAAGTCACTTTGGATGCTAATATTTTACTAAATGGAACTTGAAAAAATTTTTGTCTGACAGTTTTAGGAAGGTGAATTAATTTTCCTTTCAGCACTGAAAGCTGCAATAATTTTGAAGGCTTTGTTTTGGAAATATCGCCATCCAAAGACATTAAGGTAGGTAGTTGGAGGCAGAAAATCGTTAAAATCTGGCAAAGTCACTTTGGATGCTAATATTTTACTAAATAGACCTCGAAAAAAAATTGGCTTCGATGAGTCGATTTGGTTTGAAAAAATCTTTCCAGTAAGGTATGGCACGATTTATTTCATTAACTTTGAAAAAAAAAGTTGTTTTTTTTTTTGGAAAAAAAGGCAAGGGGTTAGTCCATGATTTTTTCCAAAATCAATGAAAAATTTTTGTGACAAAATCTTAACATTCTTAGACATTTTGGAAAGGTGTCTTAATTTCCTATTCAGAACTGAAAACGAGAACAATTTTGAAATTTGTGTTCTTTAGATATTCGCATTTAACGGATTGAGGCAGAAAATCGTTAAAATCTGGGAAAGTCACTTTGGATGCTAATATTTTACTAAATGGAGCTTGAAAAAATTTTTGTCTGACATTTTTAGGAAGGTGAATTAATTTTCTTTTCAGCACTGAAAGCCGCAATAATTTTGAAGGCTTTGTTTTGGAAATATCGCCATCCAAAGACATTAAGGTAGGTAGTTGGAGGCAGAAAATCGTTAAAATCTGGCAAAGTCACTTTGGATGCTAATATTTTACTAAATAGACCTCGAAAAAAAATTGGCTTCGATGAGTCGATTTGGTTTGAAAAAATCTTTCCAGTAAGGTATGGCACGATTTATTTAATTAACTTTGAAAAAAAAGTTGTTTTTTTTTTGGAAAAAAAGGTAAGGGGTTAGTCCATGATTTTTTCCAAAATCCATGAAAAATTTTTGTGACAAAATCTTAACATTCTTAGACATTTTGGAAAGGTGTCTTAATTTCCTATTCAGAACTGAAAACGAGAACAATTTTGAAAGCTGGGTTCTTTAGATATTCGCATTTAACGGATTGAGGCAGAAAATCGTTAAAATCTGGGAAAGTCACTTTGGATGCTAATATTTTACTAAATGGAACTTGAAAAAAATTTTTGTCTGACATTTTTAGGAAGGTGAATTAATTTTCTTTTCAGCACTGAAAGCCGCAATAATTTTGAAGGCTCTGTTTTGGAAATATCGCCATCCAAAGACATTAAGATAGGTAGTTGGAGGCAGAAAATCGTTAAAATCTGGCAAAGTCACTTTGGATGCTAATATTTTACTAAATAGACCTCGAAAAAAAAATTGGCTTCGATGAGTCGATTTGGTTTGAAAAAATCTTTCCAGTAAGGTATGGCACGATTTATTTCATTAACTTTGAAAAAAAGGTTGTTTTTTTTTGGAAAAAAAGGTAAGGGGTTAGTCCATAATTTTTTCCAAAATCCATGAAAAATGTTTGTGACAAAATCTTAACATTCTTAGACATTTTGGAAAGGTGTCTTAATTTCCTACTCAGAACTGAAATCGAGAACAATTTTGAAAGCTGTGTTCTTTAGATATTCGCATTTAACGGATTGAGGCAGAAAATCGTTAAAATCTGGGAAAGTCAATTTGGATGCTAATATTTTACTAAATGGAACTTGAAAAAATTTTTGTCTGACATTTTTAGAAAGGTGAATTAATTTTCTTTTCAGCACTGAAAGCCGCAATAATTTTGAAGGCTTTGTTTTGGAAATATCGCCATCCAAAGACATTAAGGTAGGTAGTTGGAGGCAGAAAATCGTTAATATCTGGCAAAGTCACTTTGGATGCTAATATTTTACTAAATAGACCTCGAAAAAAAAATTGGCTTCGATGAGTCGATTTGGTTTGAAAAAATCTTTCCAGTAAGGTATGGCACGATTTATTTCATTAACTTTGAAAAAAAAAGTTGTTTTTTTTTTTGGAAAAAAAGGCAAGGGGTTAGTCCATGATTTTTTCCAAAATCAATGAAAAATTTTTGTGACAAAATCTTAACATTCTTAGACATTTTGGAAAGGTGTCTTAATTTCCTATTCAGAACTGAAAACGAGAACAATTTTGAAATTTGTGTTCTTTAGATATTCGCATTTAACGGATTGAGGCAGAAAATCGTTAAAATCTGGGAAAGTCACTTTGGATGCTAATATTTTACTAAATGGAACTTGAAAAAATTTTTGTCTGACAGTTTTAGGAAGGTGAATTAATTTTCTTTTCAGCACTGAAAGCTGCAATAATTTTGAAGGCTTTGTTTTGGAAATATCGCCATCCAAAGACATTAAGGTAGGTAGTTGGAGGCAGAAAATCGTTAAAATCTGGCAAAGTCACTTTGGATGCTAATATTTTACTAAATAGACCTCGAAAAAAAATTGGCTTCGATGAGTCGATTTGGTTTGAAAAAATCTTTCCAGTAAGGTATGGCACGATTTATTTAATTAACTTTGAAAAAAAAGTTGTTTTTTTTTTGGAAAAAAAGGTAAGGGGTTAGTCCATGATTTTTTCCAAAATCCATGAAAAATTTTTGTGACAAAATCTTAACATTCTTAGACATTTTGGAAAGGTGTCTTAATTTCCTATTCAGAACTGAAAACGAGAACAATTTTGAAAGCTGGGTTCTTTAGATATTCGCATTTAACGGATTGAGGCAGAAAATCGTTAAAATCTGGGAAAGTCACTTTGGATGCTAATATTTTACTAAATGGAACTTGAAAAAAATTTTTGTCTGACATTTTTAGGAAGGTGAATTAATTTTCTTTTCAGCACTGAAAGCCGCAATAATTTTGAAGGCTCTGTTTTGGAAATATCGCCATCCAAAGACATTAAGATAGGTAGTTGGAGGCAGAAAATCGTTAAAATCTGGCAAAGTCACTTTGGATGCTAATATTTTACTAAATAGACCTCGAAAAAAAAATTGGCTTCGATGAGTCGATTTGGTTTGAAAAAATCTTTCCAGTAAGGTATGGCACGATTTATTTCATTAACTTTGAAAAAAAGGTTGTTTTTTTTTGGAAAAAAAGGTAAGGGGTTAGTCCATAATTTTTTCCAAAATCCATGAAAAATGTTTGTGACAAAATCTTAACATTCTTAGACATTTTGGAAAGGTGTCTTAATTTCCTACTCAGAACTGAAATCGAGAACAATTTTGAAAGCTGTGTTCTTTAGATATTCGCATTTAACGGATTGAGGCAGAAAATCGTTAAAATCTGGGAAAGTCAATTTGGATGCTAATATTTTACTAAATGGAACTTGAAAAAATTTTTGTCTGACATTTTTAGAAAGGTGAATTAATTTTCTTTTCAGCACTGAAAGCCGCAATAATTTTGAAGGCTTTGTTTTGGAAATATCGCCATCCAAAGACATTAAGGTAGGTAGTTGGAGGCAGAAAATCGTTAATATCTGGCAAAGTCACTTTGGATGCTAATATTTTACTAAATAGACCTCGAAAAAAAAATTGGCTTCGATGAGTCGATTTGGTTTGAAAAAATCTTTCCAGTAAGGTATGGCACGATTTATTTCATTAACTTTGAAAAAAAAGTTGTTTTTTTTTTGGAAAAAAAGGCAAGCGGTTAATTCCATGATTTTTTCCAAAATCAATGAAAAATTTTTGTGACAAAATCTTAACATTCTTAGACATTTTGGAAAGGTGTCTTAATTTCCTATTCAGAACTGAAAACGAGAACAATTTTGAAAGCTGTGTTCTTTAGATATTCGCATTTAACGGATTGAGGCAGAAAATCGTTAAAATCTGGGAAAGTCACTTTGGATGCTAATATTTTACTAAATGGAACTTGAAAAAATTTTTGTCTGACATTTTTAGAAAGGTGAATTAATTTTCTTTTCAGCACTGAAAGCCGCAATAATTTTGAAGGCTTTGTTTTGGAAATATCGCCATCCAAAGACATTAAGGTAGGTAGTTGGAGGCAGAAAATCGTTAATATCTGGCAAAGTCACTTTGGATGCTAATATTTTACTAAATAGACCTCGAAAAAAAAATTAGCTTCGATGAGTCGATTTGGTTTAAAAAAATCTTCCAGTAAGGTGTGGCACGATTTATTTCATTAACTTTGAAAAAAAGATTGTTTTTTTTTGGAAAAAAAGGCAAGGGTTAGTCCATGATTTTTTCCAAAATCCATGAAAAATTTTTGTGACAAAATCTTAACATTCTTAGACATTTTGGAAAGGTGTCTTAATTTCCTATTCAGAACTGAAAACGAGAACAATTTTGAAAGCTGGGTTCTTTAGATATTCGCATTTAACGGATTGAGGCAGAAAATCGTTAAAATCTGGCAAAGTCACTTTGGATGCTAATATTTTACTAAATGGAACTTGAAAAAATTTTTGTCTGACAGTTTTAGAAAGGTGAATTAATTTTCTTTTCAGCACTGAAAGCCGCAATAATTTTGAAGGCTTTGTTTTGGAAATATCGCCATCCAAAGACATTAAGGTAGGTAGTTGGAGGCAGCAAATCGTTAAAATCTGGCAAAGTCACTTTGGATGCTAATATTTTACTAAATAGACCTCGAAAAAAAAATTAGCTTGGATGAGTCGATTTGGTTTGAAAAAATCTTTCCAGTAAGGTATGGCACGATTTATTTCATTAACTTTGAAAAAAAGTTGTTTTTTTTTTGGAAAAAAGGCAAGGGGTCCATGATTTTTTCCAAAATCCATGAAAAATTTTTGTGACAAAATCTTAACATTCTTAGACATTTTGGAAAGGTGTCTTAATTTCCTTTTCAGAACTGATCACCAGAACAATTTTGAAAGCTGGGTTCTTTAGATATTCGCATTTAACGGATTGAGGCAGAAAATCGTTAAAATCTGGCAAAGTCACTTTGGATGCTAATATTTTACTAAATGGAGCTTGAAAAAATTTTTGTCTGACATTTTTAGGAAGGTGAATTAATTTTCTTTTCAGCACTGAAAGCCGCAATAATTTTGAAGGCTTTGTTTTGGAAATATCGCCATCCAAGGACATTAAGGTAGGTAGTTGGAGGCAGAAAATCGTTAAAATCTGGCAAAGTCACTTTGGATGCTAATATTTTACTAAATGGAACTTGAAAAAATTTTTGTCTGACATTTTTAGAAAGGTGAATTAATTTTCTTTTCAGCACTGAAAGCCGCAATAATTTTGAAGGCTTTGTTTTGGAAATATCGCCATCCAAAGACATTAAGGTAGGTAGTTGGAGGCAGAAAATCGTTAATATCTGGCAAAGTCACTTTGGATGCTAATATTTTACTAAATAGACCTCGAAAAAAAAATTAGCTTCGATGAGTCGATTTGGTTTAAAAAAATCTTCCAGTAAGGTGTGGCACGATTTATTTCATTAACTTTGAAAAAAAGATTGTTTTTTTTTGGAAAAAAAGGCAAGGGTTAGTCCATGATTTTTTCCAAAATCCATGAAAAATTTTTGTGACAAAATCTTAACATTCTTAGACATTTTGGAAAGGTGTCTTAATTTCCTATTCAGAACTGATCACCAAAACAATTTTGAAAGCTGTGTTCTTTAGATATTCGCATTTAACAGATTGAGGCAGAAAATCGTTAAAATCTGGGAAAGTCACTTTGGATGCTAATATTTTACTAAATGGAACTTGAAAAAATTTTTGTCTGACTTTTTAGGAAGGTGAATTAATTTTCTTTTCAGCACTGAAAGCCGCAATAATTTTGAAGGCTTTGTTTTGGAAATATCGCCATCCAAAGACATTAAGGTAGGTAGTTGGAGGCAGAAAATCGTAAAAATCTGGCAAAGTCACTTTGGATGCTAATATTTTACTAAATAGACCTCGAAAAAAAAATTGGCTTCGATGAGTCGATTTGGTTTGAAAAAATCTTTCCAGTAAGGTATGGCACGATTTATTTCATTAACTTTGAAAAAAAAGTTGTTTTTTTTTGGAAAAAAAGGCAAGGGTTAGTCCATGATTTTTTCTTTAGATATTCGCATTTAACGGATTGAGGCAGAAAATCGTTAAAATCTGGGAAAGTCACTTTGGATGCTAATATTTTACTAAATGGAACTTGAAAAAATTTTTGTCTGACATTTTTAGAAAGGTGAATTAATTTTCTTTTCAGCACTGAAAGCCGCAATAATTTTGAAGGCTTTGTTTTGGAAATATCGCCATCCAAAGACATTAAGGTAGGTAGTTGGAGGCAGAAAATCGTTAATATCTGGCAAAGTCACTTTGGATGCTAATATTTTACTAAATAGACCTCGAAAAAAAAATTAGCTTCGATGAGTCGATTTGGTTTAAAAAAATCTTTCCAGTAAGGTATGGCACGATTTATTTCATTAACTTTGAAAAAAAGGTTGTTTTTTTTTGGAAAAAAAGGCAAGGGTTAGTCCATGATTTTTTCTTTAGATATTCGCATTTAACGGATTGAGGCAGAAAATCGTTAAAATCTGGGAAAGTCACTTTGGATGCTAATATTTTACTAAATGGAACTTGAAAAAATTTTTGTCTGACATTTTTAGGAAGGTGAATTAATTTTCTTTTCAGCACTGAAAGCCGCAATAATTTTGAAGGCTTTGTTTTGGAAATATCGCCATCCAAAGACATTAAGGTAGGTAGTTGGAGGCAGAAAATCGTTAAAATCTGGCAAAGTCACTTTGGATGCTAATATTTTACTAAATGGAACTTGAAAAAAATTTTTGTCTGACATTTTTAGGAAGGTGAATTAATTTTCTTTTCAGCACTGAAAGCCGCAATAATTTTGAAGGCTTTGTTTTGGAAATATCGCCATCCAAAGACATTAAGATAGGTAGTTGGAGGCAGAAAATCGTTAAAATCTGGCAAAGTCACTTTGGATGCTAATATTTTACTAAATAGACCTCGAAAAAAAAATTGGCTTCGATGAGTCGATTTGGTTTGAAAAAATCTTTCCAGTAAGGTATGGCACGATTTATTTCATTAACTTTGAAAAAAAAGTTGTTTTTTTTGGAAAAAAAGGCAAGGGGTTAGTCCATGATTTTTTCCAAAATCCATGAAAAATTTTTGTGACAAAATCTTAACATTCTTAGACATTTTGGAAAGGTGTCTTAATTTCCTATTCAGAACTGATCACCAAAACAATTTTGAAAGCTGTGTTCTTTAGATATTCGCATTTAACGGATTGAGGCAGAAAATCGTTAAAATCTGGGAAAGTCACTTTGGATGCTAATATTTTACTAAATGGAACTTGAAAAAATTTTTGTCTGACATTTTTAGGAAGGTGAAATAATTTTCTTTTCAGCACTTAAAGCCGCAATAATTTTGAAGGCTTTGTCTTGGAAATATCGAAATCCAAAGACATTAAGGTAGGTAGTTGGAGGCAGAAAATCGTTAAAATCTGGCAAAGTCACTTTGGATGCTAATATTTTACTAAATAGACCTCGAAAAAAAAATTGGCTTTGATGAGTCGATTTGGTTTGAAAAAATCTTTCCAGTAAGGTATGGCACGATTTATTTCATTAACTTTGAAAAAAAAGTTGTTTTTTTTTTGGAAAAAAAGGCAAGGGGTTAGTCCATGATTTTTTCCAAAATCAATGAAAAATTTTTGTGACAAAATCTTAACATTCTTAGACATTTTGGCAAGGTGTCTTAATTTCCTATTCAGAACTGAAAACGAGAACTATTTTGAAAGCTGTGTTCTTTAGATATTCGCATTTAACGGATTAAGGCAGAAAATCGTTAAAATCTGGGAAAGTCACTTTGGATGCTAATATTTTACTAAATGGAACTTGAAAAAATTTTTGTCTGACATTTTTAGAAAGGTGAATTAATTTTCTTTTCAGCACTGAAAGCCGCAATAATTTTGAAGGCTTTGTTTTGGAAATATCGCCATCCAAAGACATTAAGGTAGGTAGTTGGAGGCAGAAAATCGTTAATATCAGGCAAAGTCACTTTGGATGCTAATATTTTACTAAATAGACCTCGAAAAAAAAATTAGCTTCGATGAGTCGATTTGGTTTAAAAAAATCTTTCCAGTAAGGTATGGCACGATTTATTTCATTAACTTTGAAAAAAAGGTTGTTTTTTTTTGGAAAAAAAGGCAAGGGGTTAGTCCATGATTTTTTCCAAAATCAATGAAAAATTTTTGTGACAAAATCTTAACATTCTTAGACATTTTGGAAAGGTGTCTTAATTTCCTATTCAGAACTGAAAACGAGAACAATTTTGAAAGCTGTGTTCTTTAGATATTCGCATTTAACGGATTGAGGCAGAAAATCGTTAAAATCTGGCAAAGTCACTTTGGATGCTAATATTTTACTAAATGGAGCTTGAAAAAATTTTTGTCTGACATTTTTAGGAAGGTGAATTAATTTTCTTTTCAGCACTGAAAGCCGCAATAATTTTGAAGGCTTTGTTTTGAAAATATCGCCATCCAAAGACATTAAGGTAGGTAGTTGGAGGCAGAAAATCGTTAATATCTGGCAAAGTCACTTTGGATGCTAAGATTTTACTAAATGGAACTTGAAAAAATTATTGTCTGACATTTTTAAAAAGGTGAATTAATTTTCTTTTCAGCACTGAAAGCCGCAATAATTTTAAAGGCCTTGTTTTGGAAATATCGCCATCCAAAGACATTAAGGTAGGTAGTTGGAGGCAGAAAATCGTTAAAATCTGGCAAAGTCACTTTGGATGCTAATATTTTACTAAATAGACCTCGAAAAAAAAAATTAGCTTCGATGAGTCGATTTGGTTTGAAAAAATCTTTCCAGTAAGGTATGGCACGATTTATTTCATTAACTTTGAAAAAAAAGTTGTTTTTTTTTTGGAAAAAAAGGCAAGGGGTTAGTCCATGATTTTTTCCAAAATCCATGAAAAATTTTTGTGACAAAATCTTAACATTCTTAGACATTTTGGAAAGGTGTCTTAATTTCCTATTCAGAACTGAAAACGAGAACAATTTTGAAAGCTGTGTTCTTTAGATATTCGCATTTAACGGATTGAGGCAGAAAATCGTTAAAATCTGGGAAAGTCACTTTGGATGCTAATATTTTACTAAATGGAACTTGAAAAAATTTTTGTCTGACATTTTTAGAAAGGTGAATTAATTTTCTTTTCAGCACTGAAAGCCGCAATAATTTTGAAGGCTTTGTTTTGGAAATATCGCCATCCAAAGACATTAAGGTAGGTAGTTGGAGGCAGAAAATCGTTAATATCTGGCAAAGTCACTTTGGATGCTAATATTTTACTAAATAGACCTCGAAAAAAAAATTAGCTTCGATGAGTCGATTTGGTTTAAAAAAATCTTTCCAGTAAGGTATGGCACGATTTATTTCATTAACTTTGAAAAAAAGGTTGTTTTTTTTTGGAAAAAAAGGCAAGGGTTAGTCCATGATTTTTTCTTTAGATATTCGCATTTAACGGATTGAGGCAGAAAATCGTTAAAATCTGGGAAAGTCACTTTGGATGCTAATATTTTACTAAATGGAACTTGAAAAAATTTTTGTCTGACATTTTTAGGAAGGTGAATTAATTTTCTTTTCAGCACTGAAAGCCGCAATAATTTTGAAGGCTTTGTTTTGGAAATATCGCCATCCAAAGACATTAAGGTAGGTAGTTGGAGGCAGAAAATCGTTAAAATCTGGCAAAGTCACTTTGGATGCTAATATTTTACTAAATGGAACTTGAAAAAAATTTTTGTCTGACATTTTTAGGAAGGTGAATTAATTTTCTTTTCAGCACTGAAAGCCGCAATAATTTTGAAGGCTTTGTTTTGGAAATATCGCCATCCAAAGACATTAAGATAGGTAGTTGGAGGCAGAAAATCGTTAAAATCTGGCAAAGTCACTTTGGATGCTAATATTTTACTAAATAGACCTCGAAAAAAAAATTGGCTTCGATGAGTCGATTTGGTTTGAAAAAATCTTTCCAGTAAGGTATGGCACGATTTATTTCATTAACTTTGAAAAAAAAGTTGTTTTTTTTGGAAAAAAAGGCAAGGGGTTAGTCCATGATTTTTTCCAAAATCCATGAAAAATTTTTGTGACAAAATCTTAACATTCTTAGACATTTTGGAAAGGTGTCTTAATTTCCTATTCAGAACTGATCACCAAAACAATTTTGAAAGCTGTGTTCTTTAGATATTCGCATTTAACGGATTGAGGCAGAAAATCGTTAAAATCTGGGAAAGTCACTTTGGATGCTAATATTTTACTAAATGGAACTTGAAAAAATTTTTGTCTGACATTTTTAGGAAGGTGAATTAATTTTCTTTTCAGCACTGAAAGCCGCAATAATTTTGAAGGCTTTGTCTTGGAAATATCGAAATCCAAAGACATTAAGGTAGGTAGTTGGAGGCAGAAAATCGTTAAAATCTGGCAAAGTCACTTTGGATGCTAATATTTTACTAAATAGACCTCGAAAAAAAAATTGGCTTTGATGAGTCGATTTGGTTTGAAAAAATCTTTCCAGTAAGGTATGGCACGATTTATTTCATTAACTTTGAAAAAAAAAGTTGTTTTTTTTTTGGAAAAAAAGGCAAGGGGTTAGTCCATGATTTTTTCCAAAATCAATGAAAAATTTTTGTGACAAAATCTTAACATTCTTAGACATTTTGGCAAGGTGTCTTAATTTCCTATTCAGAACTGAAAACGAGAACTATTTTGAAAGCTGTGTTCTTTAGATATTCGCATTTAACGGATTAAGGCAGAAAATCGTTAAAATCTGGGAAAGTCACTTTGGATGCTAATATTTTACTAAATGGAACTTGAAAAAATTTTTGTCTGACATTTTTAGAAAGGTGAATTAATTTTCTTTTCAGCACTGAAAGCCGCAATAATTTTGAAGGCTTTGTTTTGGAAATATCGCCATCCAAAGACATTAAGGTAGGTAGTTGGAGGCAGAAAATCGTTAATATCAGGCAAAGTCACTTTGGATGCTAATATTTTACTAAATAGACCTCGAAAAAAAATTAGCTTCGATGAGTCGATTTGGTTTAAAAAAATCTTTCCAGTAAGGTATGGCACGATTTATTTCATTAACTTTGAAAAAAAGGTTGTTTTTTTTTGGAAAAAAAGGCAAGGGGTTAGTCCATGATTTTTTCCAAAATCAATGAAAAATTTTTGTGACAAAATCTTAACATTCTTAGACATTTTGGAAAGGTGTCTTAATTTCCTATTCAGAACTGAAAACGAGAACAATTTTGAAAGCTGTGTTCTTTAGATATTCGCATTTAACGGATTGAGGCAGAAAATCGTTAAAATCTGGCAAAGTCACTTTGGATGCTAATATTTTACTAAATGGAGCTTGAAAAAATTTTTGTCTGACATTTTTAGGAAGGTGAATTAATTTTCTTTTCAGCACTGAAAGCCGCAATAATTTTGAAGGCTTTGTTTTGGAAATATCGCCATCCAAAGACATTAAGGTAGGTAGTTGGAGGCAGAAAATCGTTAATATCTGGCAAAGTCACTTTGGATGCTAAGATTTTACTAAATGGAACTTGAAAAAATTATTGTCTGACATTTTTAGAAAGGTGAATTAATTTTCTTTTCAGCACTGAAAGCCGCAATAATTTTGAAGGCCTTGTTTTGGAAATATCGCCATCCAAAGACATTAAGGTAGGTAGTTGGAGGCAGAAAATCGTTAAAATCTGGCAAAGTCACTTTGGATGCTAATATTTTACTAAATAGACCTCGAAAAAAAAAATTAGCTTCGATGAGTCGATTTGGTTTGAAAAAATCTTTCCAGTAAGGTATGGCACGATTTATTTCATTAACTTTGAAAAAAAAGTTGTTTTTTTTTGGAAAAAAAGGCAAGGGGTTAGTCCATGATTTTTTCCAAAATCCATGAAAAATTTTTGTGACAAAATCTTAACATTCTTAGACATTTTGGAAAGGTGTCTTAATTTCCTATTCAGAACTGATCACCAAAACAATTTTGAAAGCTGTGTTCTTTAGATATTCGCATTTAACGGATTGAGGCAGAAAATCGTTAAAATCTGGGAAAGTCACTTTGGATGCTAATATTTTACTAAATGGAACTTGAAAAAAATTATTGTCTGACATTTTTAGAAAGGTGAATTAATTTTCTTTTCAGCACTGAAAGCCGCAATAATTTTGAAGGCCTTGTTTTGGAAATATCGCCATCCAAAGACATTAAGGTAGGTAGTTGGAGGCAGAAAATCGTTAATATCAGGCAAAGTCACTTTGGATGCAAATATTTTACTAAATAGACCTCGAAAAAAAAAATTAGCTTCGATGAGTCGATTTGGTTTGAAAAAATCTTTCCAGTAAGGTATGGCACGATTTATTTCATTAACTTTGAAAAAAAAGTTGTTTTTTTTTGGAAAAAAAGGCAAGGGGTTACTCCATGATTTTTTCCAAAATCCATGAAAAATTTTTGTGACAAAATCTTAACATTCTTAGACATTTTGGAAAGGTGTCTTAATTTCCTATTCAGAACTGATCACCAAAACAATTTTGAAAGCTGTGTTCTTTAGATATTCGCATTTAACGGATTGAGGCAGAAAATCGTTAAAATCTGGGAAAGTCACTTTGGATGCTAATATTTTACTAAATGGAACTTGAAAAAAATTATTGTCTGACATTTTTAGAAAGGTGAATTAATTTTCTTTTCAGCACTGAAAGCCGCAATAATTTTGAAGGCCTTGTTTTGGAAATATCGCCATCCAAAGACATTAAGGTAGGTAGTTGGAGGCAGAAAATCGTTAATATCAGGCAAAGTCACTTTGGATGCTAATATTTTACTAAATAGACCTCGAAAAAAAAAATTAGCTTCGATGAGTCGATTTGGTTTGAAAAAATCTTTCCAGTAAGGTATGGCACGATTTATTTCATTAACTTTGAAAAAAAGGTTGTTTTTTTTTGGAAAAAAAGGCAAGGGTTAGTCCATGATTTTTTCTTTAGATATTCGCATTTAACGGATTGAGGCAGAAAATCGTTAAAATCTGGGAAAGTCACTTTGGATGCTAATATTTTACTAAATGGAACTTGAAAAAATTTTTGTCTGACATTTTTAGGAAGGTGAATTAATTTTCTTTTCAGCACTGAAAGCCGCAATAATTTTGAAGGCTTTGTTTTGGAAATATCGCCATCCAAAGACATTAAGGTAGGTAGTTGGAGGCAGAAAATCGTTAAAATCTGGCAAAGTCACTTTGGATGCTAATATTTTACTAAATGGAACTTGAAAAAAATTTTTGTCTGACATTTTTAGGAAGGTGAATTAATTTTCTTTTCAGCACTGAAAGCCGCAATAATTTTGAAGGCTTTGTTTTGGAAATATCGCCATCCAAAGACATTAAGATAGGTAGTTGGAGGCAGAAAATCGTTAAAATCTGGCAAAGTCACTTTGGATGCTAATATTTTACTAAATAGACCTCGAAAAAAAAATTGGCTTCGATGAGTCGATTTGGTTTGAAAAAATCTTTCCAGTAAGGTATGGCACGATTTATTTCATTAACTTTGAAAAAAAAGTTGTTTTTTTTGGAAAAAAAGGCAAGGGGTTAGCCCATGATTTTTTCCAAAATCCATGAAAAATTTTTGTGACAAAATCTTAACATTCTTAGACATTTTGGAAAGGTGTCTTAATTTCCTATTCAGAACTGATCACCAAAACAATTTTGAAAGCTGTGTTCTTTAGATATTCGCATTTAACGGATTGAGGCAGAAAATCGTTAAAATCTGGGAAAGTCACTTTGGATGCTAATATTTTACTAAATGGAACTTGAAAAAATTTTTGTCTGACATTTTTAGGAAGGTGAATTAATTTTCTTTTCAGCACTGAAAGCCGCAATAATTTTGAAGGCTTTGTCTTGGAAATATCGAAATCCAAAGACATTAAGGTAGGTAGTTGGAGGCAGAAAATCGTTAAAATCTGGCAAAGTCACTTTGGATGCTAATATTTTACTAAATAGACCTCGAAAAAAAAATTGGCTTTGATGAGTCGATTTGGTTTGAAAAAATCTTTCCAGTAAGGTATGGCACGATTTATTTCATTAACTTTGAAAAAAAAAGTTGTTTTTTTTTTGGAAAAAAAGGCAAGGGGTTAGTCCATGATTTTTTCCAAAATCAATGAAAAATTTTTGTGACAAAATCTTAACATTCTTAGACATTTTGGCAAGGTGTCTTAATTTCCTATTCAGAACTGAAAACGAGAACTATTTTGAAAGCTGTGTTCTTTAGATATTCGCATTTAACGGATTAAGGCAGAAAATCGTTAAAATCTGGGAAAGTCACTTTGGATGCTAATATTTTACTAAATGGAACTTGAAAAAATTTTTGTCTGACATTTTTAGAAAGGTGAATTAATTTTCTTTTCAGCACTGAAAGCCGCAATAATTTTGAAGGCTTTGTTTTGGAAATATCGCCATCCAAAGACATTAAGGTAGGTAGTTGGAGGCAGAAAATCGTTAATATCAGGCAAAGTCACTTTGGATGCTAATATTTTACTAAATAGACCTCGAAAAAAAATTAGCTTCGATGAGTCGATTTGGTTTAAAAAAATCTTTCCAGTAAGGTATGGCACGATTTATTTCATTAACTTTGAAAAAAAGGTTGTTTTTTTTTGGAAAAAAAGGCAAGGGGTTAGTCCATGATTTTTTCCAAAATCAATGAAAAATTTTTGTGACAAAATCTTAACATTCTTAGACATTTTGGAAAGGTGTCTTAATTTCCTATTCAGAACTGAAAACGAGAACAATTTTGAAAGCTGTGTTCTTTAGATATTCGCATTTAACGGATTGAGGCAGAAAATCGTTAAAATCTGGCAAAGTCACTTTGGATGCTAATATTTTACTAAATGGAGCTTGAAAAAATTTTTGTCTGACATTTTTAGGAAGGTGAATTAATTTTCTTTTCAGCACTGAAAGCCGCAATAATTTTGAAGGCCTTGTTTTGGAAATATCGCCATCCAAAGACATTAAGGTAGGTAGTTGGAGGCAGAAAATCGTTAATATCAGGCAAAGTCACTTTGGATGCTAATATTTTACTAAATAGACCTCGAAAAAAAAAATTAGCTTCGATGAGTCGATTTGGTTTGAAAAAATCTTTCCAGTAAGGTATGGCACGATTTATTTCATTAACTTTGAAAAAAAAGTTGTTTTTTTTTGGAAAAAAAGGCAAGGGGTTACTCCATGATTTTTTCCAAAATCCATGAAAAATTTTTGTGACAAAATCTTAACATTCTTAGACATTTTGGAAAGGTGTCTTAATTTCCTATTCAGAACTGATCACCAAAACAATTTTGAAAGCTGTGTTCTTTAGATATTCGCATTTAACGGATTGAGGCAGAAAATCGTTAAAATCTGGGAAAGTCACTTTGGATGCTAATATTTTACTAAATGGAACTTGAAAAAAATTATTGTCTGACATTTTTAGAAAGGTGAATTAATTTTCTTTTCAGCACTGAAAGCCGCAATAATTTTGAAGGCCTTGTTTTGGAAATATCGCCATCCAAAGACATTAAGGTAGGTAGTTGGAGGCAGAAAATCGTTAATATCAGGCAAAGTCACTTTGGATGCTAATATTTTACTAAATAGACCTCGAAAAAAAAAATTAGCTTCGATGAGTCGATTTGGTTTGAAAAAATCTTTCCAGTAAGGTATGGCACGATTTATTTCATTAACTTTGAAAAAAAAGTTGTTTTTTTTTGGAAAAAAAGGCAAGGGGTTACTCCATGATTTTTTCCAAAATCCATGAAAAATTTTTGTGACAAAATCTTAACATTCTTAGACATTTTGGAAAGGTGTCTTAATTTCCTATTCAGAACTGATCACCAGAACAATTTTGAAAGCTGGGTTCCTTAGATATTCGCATTTAACGGATTGAGGCAGAAAATCGTTAAAATCTGGGAAAGTCACTTTGGATGCTAATATTTTACTAAATGGAACTTGAAAAAATTTTTGTCTGACATTTTTAGAAAGGTGAATTAATTTTCTTTTCAGCACGGAAAGCCGCAATAATTTTGAAGGCTTTGCTTTGGAAATATCGCCATCCAAGGACATTAAGGTAGGTAGTTGGAGGCAGAAAATCGTTAAAATCTGGCAAAGTCACTTTGGATGCTAATATTTTACTAAATGGAGCTTGAAAAAATTTTTGTCTGACATTTTTAGGAAGGTGAATTAATTTTCTTTTCAGCACTGAAAGCCGCAATAATTTTGAAGGCTTTGTCTTGGAAATATCGAAATCCAAAGACATTAAGGTAGGTAGTTGGAGGCAGAAAATCGTTAAAATCTGGCAAAGTCACTTTGGATGCTAATATTTTACTAAATAGACCTCGAAAAAAAAATTGGCTTTGATGAGTCGATTTGGTTTGAAAAAATCTTTCCAGTAAGGTATGGCACGATTTATTTCATTAACTTTGAAAAAAAAAGTTGTTTTTTTTTTGGAAAAAAAGGCAAGGGGTTAGTCCATGATTTTTTCCAAAATCAATGAAAAATTTTTGTGACAAAATCTTAACATTCTTAGACATTTTGGCAAGGTGTCTTAATTTCCTATTCAGAACTGAAAACGAGAACTATTTTGAAAGCTGTGTTCTTTAGATATTCGCATTTAACGGATTAAGGCAGAAAATCGTTAAAATCTGGGAAAGTCACTTTGGATGCTAATATTTTACTAAATGGAACTTGAAAAAATTTTTGTCTGACATTTTTAGAAAGGTGAATTAATTTTCTTTTCAGCACTGAAAGCCGCAATAATTTTGAAGGCTTTGTTTTGGAAATATCGCCATCCAAAGACATTAAGGTAGGTAGTTGGAGGCAGAAAATCGTTAATATCTGGCAAAGTCACTTTGGATGCTAAGATTTTACTAAATGGAACTTGAAAAAATTATTGTCTGACATTTTTAGAAAGGTGAATTAATTTTCTTTTCAGCACTGAAAGCCGCAATAATTTTGAAGGCCTTGTTTTGGAAATATCGCCATCCAAAGACATTAAGGTAGGTAGTTGGAGGCAGAAAATCGTTAAAATCTGGCAAAGTCACTTTGGATGCTAATATTTTACTAAATAGACCTCAAAAAAAAATTGGCTTCTATGAGTCGATTTGGTTTGAAAAGATCTTTCCAGTAAGGTATGGCACGATTTATTTCATTAACTTTGAAAAAAAAGTTGTTTTTTTTTTTTAAAAAGGCAAGGGGTTAGTCCATGATTTTTTCCAAAATCCATGAAAAATTTTTGTGACAAAATCTTAACATTCTTAGACATTTTGGAAAGGTGTCTTAATTTCCTATTCAGAACTGATCACCAAAACAATTTTGAAAGCTGTGTTCTTTAGATATTCGCATTTAACGGATTGAGGCAGAAAATCGTTAAAATCTGGGAAAGTCACTTTGGATGCTAATATTTTACTAAATGGAACTTGAAAAAAATTTTTGTCTGACATTTTTAGGAAGGTGAATTAATTTTCTTTTCAGCACTGAAAGCCGCAATAATTTTGAAGGCTTTGTTTTGGAAATATCGCCATCCAAAGACATTAAGATAGGTAGTTGGAGGCAGAAAATCGTTAAAATCTGGCAAAGTCACTTTGGATGCTAATATTTTACTAAATGGAACTTGAAAAAATTATTGTCTGACATTTTTAGAAAGGTGAATTAATTTTCTTTTCAGCACTGAAAGCCGCAATAATTTTGAAGGCCTTGTTTTGGAAATATCGCCATCCAAAGACATTAAGGTAGGTAGTTGGAGGCAGAAAATCGTTAATATCAGGCAAAGTCACTTTGGATGCTAATATTTTACTAAATAGACCTCGAAAAAAAAAATTAGCTTCGATGAGTCGATTTGGTTTGAAAAAATCTTTCCAGTAAGGTATGGCACGATTTATTTCATTAACTTTGAAAAAAAAGTTGTTTTTTTTTGGAAAAAAAGGCAAGGGGTTAGTCCATGATTTTTTCCAAAATCCATGAAAAATTTTTGTGACAAAATCTTAACATTCTTAGACATTTTGGAAAGGTGTCTTAATTTCCTATTCAGAACTGATCACCAGAACAATTTTGAAAGCTGGGTTCCTTAGATATTCGCATTTAACGGATTGAGGCAGAAAATCGTTAAAATCTGGGAAAGTCACTTTGGATGCTAATATTTTACTAAATGGAACTTGAAAAAATTTTTGTCTGACATTTTTAGAAAGGTGAATTAATTTTCTTTTCAGCACGGAAAGCCGCAATAATTTTGAAGGCTTTGCTTTGGAAATATCGCCATCCAAGGACATTAAGGTAGGTAGTTGGAGGCAGAAAATCGTTAAAATCTGGCAAAGTCACTTTGGATGCTAATATTTTACTAAATGGAGCTTGAAAAAATTTTTGTCTGACATTTTTAGGAAGGTGAATTAATTTTCTTTTCAGCACTGAAAGCCGCAATAATTTTGAAGGCTTTGTCTTGGAAATATCGAAATCCAAAGACATTAAGGTAGGTAGTTGGAGGCAGAAAATCGTTAAAATCTGGCAAAGTCACTTTGGATGCTAATATTTTACTAAATAGACCTCGAAAAAAAAATTGGCTTTGATGAGTCGATTTGGTTTGAAAAAATCTTTCCAGTAAGGTATGGCACGATTTATTTCATTAACTTTGAAAAAAAAGTTGTTTTTTTTTTTGGAAAAAAAGGCAAGGGGTTAGTCCATGATTTTTTCCAAAATCAATGAAAAATTTTTGTGACAAAATCTTAACATTCTTAGACATTTTGGCAAGGTGTCTTAATTTCCTATTCAGAACTGAAAACGAGAACTATTTTGAAAGCTGTGTTCTTTAGATATTCGCATTTAACGGATTAAGGCAGAAAATCGTTAAAATCTGGGAAAGTCACTTTGGATGCTAATATTTTACTAAATGGAGCTTGAAAAAATTTTTGTCTGACATTTTTAGGAAGGTGAATTAATTTTCTTTTCAGCACTGAAAGCCGCAATAATTTTGAAGGCTTTGTTTTGGAAATATCGCCATCCAAAGACATTAAGGTAGGTAGTTGGAGGCAGAAAATCGTTAATATCTGGCAAAGTCACTTTGGATGCTAATATTTTACTAAATAGACCTCGAAAAAAAAATTAGCTTCGATGAGTCGATTTGGTTTAAAAAAATCTTTCCAGTAAGGTATGGCACGATTTATTTCATTAACTTTGAAAAAAAGGTTGTTTTTTTTAGAAAAAAAGGCAAGGGTTAGTCCATGATTTTTTCCAAAATCCATGAAAAATTTTTGTAACAAAATCTTAACATTCTTAGACATTTTGGAAAGGTGTCTTAATTTCCTATTCAGAACTGATCACCAGAACAATTTTGAAAGCTGGGTTCCTTAGATATTCGCATTTAACGGATTGAGGCAGAAAATCGTTAAAATCTGGGAAAGTCACTTTGGATGCTAATATTTTACTAAATGGAACTTGAAAAAATTTTTGTCTGACATTTTTAGAAAGGTGAATTAATTTTCTTTTCAGCACTGAAAGCCGCAATAATTTTGAAGGCTTTGTTTTGGAAATATCGCCATCCAAAGACATTAAGGTAGGTAGTTGGAGGCAGAAAATCGTTAAAATCTGGCAAAGTCACTTTGGATGCTAATATTTTACTAAATAGACCTCGAAAAAAAAATTGGCTTTGATGAGTCGATTTGGTTTGAAAAAATCTTTCCAGTAAGGTATGGCACGATTTATTTCATTAACTTTGAAAAAAAGGTTGTTTTTTTTTGGAAAAAAAGGCAAGGGTTAGTCCATGAGTTTTTCCAAAATCCATGAAAAATTTTTGTGACAAAATCTTAACATTCTTAGACATTTTGGAAAGGTGTCTTAATTTCCTATTCAGAACTGAAAACGAGAACAATTTTGAAAGCTGTGTTCTTTAGATATTCGCATTTAACGGATTGAGGCAGAAAATCGTTAAAATCTGGCAAAGTCACTTTGGATGCTAATATTTTACTAAATGGAGCTTGAAAAAATTTTTGTCTGACATTTTTAGGAAGGTGAATTAATTTTCTTTTCAGCACTGAAAGCCGCAATAATTTTGAAGGCTTTGTCTTGGAAATATCGAAATCCAAAGACATTAAGGTAGGTAGTTGGAGGCAGAAAATTGTTAAAATCTGGCAAAGTCACTTTGGATGCTAATATTTTACTAAATAGACCTCGAAAAAAAATTGGCTTCGATGAGTCGATTTGGTTTGAAAAAATCTTTCCAGTAAGGTATGGCACGATTTATTTCATTAACTTTGAAAAAAAGGTTGTTTTTTTTGGAAAAAAAGGCAAGGGTTAGTCCATGATTTTTTCCAAAATCCATGAAAAATTTTTGTGACAAAATCTTAACATTCTTAGACATTTTGGAAAGGTGTCTTAATTTCCTATTCAGAACTGAAAACGAGAACAATTTTGAAAGCTGTGTTCTTTAGATATTCGCATTTAACGGATTGAGGCAGAAAATCGTTAAAATCTGGGAAAGTCACTTTGGATGCTAATATTTTACTAAATGGAACTTGAAAAAAATTTTTGTCTGACATTTTTAGGAAGATGAATTAATTTTCTTTTCAGCACTGAAAGCCGCAATAATTTTGAAGGCTTTGTCTTGGAAATATCGAAATCCAAAGACATTAAGGTAGGTAGTTGGAGGCAGAAAATCGTTAAAATCTGGCAAAGTCACTTTGGATGCTAATATTTTACTAAATGGAACTTGAAAAAATTATTGTCTGACATTTTTAGAAAGGTGAATTAATTTTCTTTTCAGCACTGAAAGCCGCAATAATTTTGAAGGCTTTGTTTTGGAAATATCGCCATCCAAAGACATTAAGGTAGGTAGTTGGAGGCAGAAAATCGTTAAAATCTGGCAAAGTCACTTTGGATGCTAATATTTTACTAAATGGAGCTTGAAAAAATTTTTGTCTGACATTTTTAGGAAGGTGAATTAATTTTCTTTTCAGCACTGAAAGCCGCAATAATTTTGAAGGCTTTGTCTTGGAAATATCGAAATCCAAAGACATTAAGGTAGGTAGTTGGAGGCAGAAAATCGTTAAAATCTGGCAAAGTCACTTTGGATGCTAATATTTTACTAAATAGACCTCGAAAAAAAATTGGCTTCGATGAGTCGATTTGGTTTGAAAAAATCTTTCCAGTAAGGTATGGCACGATTTATTTCATTAACTTTGAAAAAAAAGTTGTTTTTTTTTTGGAAAAAAAGGCAAGGGGTTAGTCCATGATTTTTTCCAAAATCAATGAAAAATTTTTGTGACAAAATCTTAACATTCTTAGACATTTTGGCAAGGTGTCTTAATTTCCTATTCAGAACTGAAAACGAGAACTATTTTGAAAGCTGTGTTCTTTAGATATTCGCATTTAACGGATTGAGGCAGAAAATCGTTAAAATCTGGGAAAGTCACTTTGGATGCTAATATTTTACTAAATGGAACTTGAAAAAAATTTTTGTCTGACATTTTTAGGAAGATGAATTAATTTTCTTTTCAGCACTGAAAGCCGCAATAATTTTGAAGGCTTTGTTTTGGAAATATCGCCATCCAAAGACATAAAGATAGGTAGTTGGAGGCAGAAAATCGTTAAAATCTGGCAAAGTCACTTTGGATGCTAATATTTTACTAAATGGAGCTTGAAAAAATTTTTGTCTGACATTTTTAGGAAGGTGAATTAATTTTCTTTTCAGCACTGAAAGCCGCAATAATTTTGAAGGCTTTGTCTTGGAAATATCGAAATCCAAAGACATTAAGGTAGGTAGTTGGAGGCAGAAAATCGTTAAAATCTGGCAAAGTCACTTTGGATGCTAATATTTTACTAAATAGACCTCGAAAAAAAATTGGCTTCGATGAGTCGATTTGGTTTGAAAAAATCTTTCCAGTAAGGTATGGCACGATTTATTTCATTAACTTTGAAAAAAAGGTTGTTTTTTTTGGAAAAAAAGGCAAGGGTTAGTCCATGATTTTTTCCAAAATCCATGAAAAATTTTTGTGACAAAATCTTAACATTCTTAGACATTTTGGAAAGGTGTCTTAATTTCCTATTCAGAACTGAAAACGAGAACAATTTTGAAAGCTGTGTTCTTTAGATATTCGCATTTAACGGATTGAGGCAGAAAATCGTTAAAATCTGGGAAAGTCACTTTGGATGCTAATATTTTACTAAATGGAACTTGAAAAAAATTTTTGTCTGACATTTTTAGGAAGATGAATTAATTTTCTTTTCAGCACTGAAAGCCGCAATAATTTTGAAGGCTTTGTCTTGGAAATATCGAAATCCAAAGACATTAAGGTAGGTAGTTGGAGGCAGAAAATCGTTAAAATCTGGCAAAGTCACTTTGGATGCTAATATTTTACTAAATAGACCTCGAAAAAAAATTGGCTTCGATGAGTCGATTTGGTTTGAAAAAATCTTTCCAGTAAGGTATGGCACGATTTATTTCATTAACTTTGAAAAAAAAGTTGTTTTTTTTGGAAAAAAAAGGCAAGGGGTTAGTCCATGATTTTTTCCAAAATCCATGAAAAATTTTTGTGACAAAATCTTAACATTCTTAGACATTTTGGAAAGGTGTCTTAATTTCCTATTCAGAACTGAAAACGAGAACAATTTTGAAAGCTGTGTTCTTTAGATATTCGCATTTAACGGATTGAGGCAGAAAATCGTTAAAATCTGGGAAAGTCACTTTGGATGCTAATATTTTACTAAATGGAGCTTGAAAAAATTTTTGTCTGACATTTTTAGGAAGGTGAATTAATTTTCTTTTCAGCACTGAAAGCCGCAATAATTTTGAAGGCTTTGTCTTGGAAATATCGAAATCCAAAGACATTAAGGTAGGTAGTTGGAGGCAGAAAATCGTTAAAATCTGGCAAAGTCACTTTGGATGCTAATATTTTACTAAATGGAACTTGAAAAAAATTTTTGTCTGACATTTTTAGGAAGATGAATTAATTTTCTTTTCAGCACTGAAAGCCGCAATAATTTTGAAGGCTTTGTCTTGGAAATATCGAAATCCAAAGACATTAAGGTAGGTAGTTGGAGGCAGAAAATCGTTAAAATCTGGCAAAGTCACTTTGGATGCTAATATTTTACTAAATAGACCTCGAAAAAAAATTGGCTTCGATGAGTCGATTTGGTTTGAAAAAATCTTTCCAGTAAGGTATGGCACGATTTATTTCATTAACTTTGAAAAAAAAGTTGTTTTTTTTTTGGAAAAAAAAGGCAAGGGGTTAGTCCATGATTTTTTCCAAAATCAATGAAAAATTTTTGTGACAAAATCTTAACATTCTTAGACATTTTGGAAAGGTGTCTTAATTTCCTATTCAGAACTGAAAACGAGAACAATTTTGAAAGCTGTGTTCTTTAGATATTCGCATTTAACGGATTGAGGCAGAAAATCGTTAAAATCTGGCAAAGTCACTTTGGATGCTAATATTTTACTAAATGGAACTTGAAAAAATTATTGTCTGACATTTTTAGAAAGGTGAATTAATTTTCTTTTCAGCACTGAAAGCCGCAATAATTTTGAAGGCTTTGTTTTGGAAATATCGCCATCCAAAGACATTAAGGTAGGTAGTTGGAGGCAGCAAATCGTTAAAATCTGGCAAAGTCACTTTGGATGCTAATATTTTACTAAATAGACCTCGAAAAAAAAATTAGCTTGGATGAGTCGATTTGGTTTGAAAAAATCTTTCCAGTAAGGTATGGCACGATTTATTTCATTAACTTTGAAAAAAAGTTGTTTTTTTTTTGGAAAAAAGGCAAGGGGTCCATGATTTTTTCCAAAATCCATGAAAAATTTTTGTGACAAAATCTTAACATTCTTAGACATTTTGGAAAGGTGTCTTAATTTCCTATTCAGAACTGAAAACGAGAACAATTTTGAAAGCTGTGTTCTTTAGATATTCGCATTTAACGGATTGAGGCAGAAAATCGTTAAAATCTGGCAAAGTCACTTTGGATGCTAATATTTTACTAAATAGACCTCGAAAAAAAATTGGCTTCGATGAGTCGATTTGGTTTGAAAAAATCTTTCCAGTAAGGTATGGCACGATTTATTTCATTAACTTTGAAAAAAAAAATTGTTTTTTTTTTGGAAAAAAAGGCCAGGGGTTAGTCCATGATTTTTTCCAAAATCAATGAAAAATTTTTGTGACAAAATCTTATGATTCTTAGACATTTTGGAAAGGTGTCTTAATTTCCTATTCAGAACTGAAAACGAGAACAATTTTGAAAGCTGTGTTCTTTAGATATTCGCATTTAACGGATTGAGGAAGAAAATCGTTAAAATCTGGGAAAGTCACTTTGGATGCTAATATTTTACTAAATGGAACTTGAAAAAATTTTTGTCTGACATTTTTAGAAAGGTGAATTAATTTTCTTTTCAGCACTGAAAGCCGCAATAATTTTGAAGGCTTTGTTTTGGAAATATCGCCATCCAAAGACATTAAGGTAGGTAGTTGGAGGCAGAAAATCGTTAAAATCTGGCAAAGTCACTTTGGATGCTAATATTTTACTAAATAGACCTCGAAAAAAAAATTAGCTTGGATGAGTCGATTTGGTTTGAAAAAATCTTTCCAGTAAGGTATGGCACGATTTATTTCATTAACTTTGAAAAAAAGTTGTTTTTTTTTTGGAAAAAAGGCAAGGGGTCCATGATTTTTTCCAAAATCCATGAAAAATTTTTGTGACAAAATCTTAACATTCTTAGACATTTTGGAAAGGTGTCTTAATTTCCTATTCAGAACTGAAAACGAGAACAATTTTGAAAGCTGTGTTCTTTAGATATTCGCATTTAACGGATTGAGGCAGAAAATCGTTAAAATCTGGCAAAGTCACTTTGGATGCTAATATTTTACTAAATAGACCTCGAAAAAAAATTGGCTTCGATGAGTCGATTTGGTTTGAAAAAATCTTTCCAGTAAGGTATGGCACGATTTATTTCATTAACTTTGAAAAAAAAAATTGTTTTTTTTTTGGAAAAAAAGGCCAGGGGTTAGTCCATGATTTTTTCCAAAATCAATGAAAAATTTTTGTGACAAAATCTTATGATTCTTAGACATTTTGGAAAGGTGTCTTAATTTCCTATTCAGAACTGAAAACGAGAACAATTTTGAAAGCTGTGTTCTTTAGATATTCGCATTTAACGGATTGAGGAAGAAAATCGTTAAAATCTGGGAAAGTCACTTTGGATGCTAATATTTTACTAAATGGAACTTGAAAAAATTTTTGTCTGACATTTTTAGAAAGGTGAATTAATTTTCTTTTCAGCACTGAAAGCCGCAATAATTTTGAAGGCTTTGTTTTGGAAATATCGCCATCCAAAGACATTAAGGTAGGTAGTTGGAGGCAGAAAATCGTTAAAATCTGGCAAAGTCACTTTGGATGCTAATATTTTACTAAATAGACCTCGAAAAAAAAATTAGCTTCGATGAGTCGATTTGGTTTGAAAAAATCTTTCCAGTAAGGTATGGCACGATTTATTTCATTAACTTTGAAAAAAAAAGTTGTTTTTTTTTTGGAAAAAAAGGCAAGGGGTTAGTCCATGATTTTTTCCAAAATCAATGAAAAATTTTTGTGACAAAATCTTAACATTCTTAGACATTTTGGAAAGGTGTCTTAATTTCCTATTCAGAACTGAAAACGAGAACAATTTTGAAAGCTGTGTTCTTTAGATATTCGCATTTAACGGATTGAGGCAGAAAATCGTTAAAATCTGGCAAAGTCACTTTGGATGCTAATATTTTACTAAATAGACCTCGAAAAAAAATTGGCTTCGATGAGTCGATTTGGTTTGAAAAAATCTTTCCAGTAAGGTATGGCACGATTTATTTCATTAACTTTGAAAAAAAAGTTGTTTTTTTTTTTTTAAAAAGGCAAGGGGTTAGTTAGTTCATGATTTTTTCCAAAATCCATGAAAAATTTTTGTGACAAAATCTTAACATTCTTATACATTTTGGAAAGGTGTCTTAATTTCCTATTCAGAACTGAAAACCAGAACAATTTTGAAAGCTGGGTTCTTTAGATATTCGCATTTAACGGATTGAGGCAGAAAATCGTTAAAATCTGGGAAAGTCACTTTGGATGCTAATATTTTACTAAATGGAACTTGAAAAAATTTTTGTCTGACATTTTTAGAAAGGTGAATTAATTTTCTTTTCAGCACTGAAAGCCGCAATAATTTTGAAGGCTTTGTTTTGGAAATATCGCCATCCAAAGACATAAAGATAGGTAGTTGGAGGCAGAAAATCGTTAAAATCTGGCAAAGTCACTTTGGATGCTAATATTTTACTAAATAGACCTCGAAAAAAAATTGGCTTGAAAAAATCTTTCCAGTAAGGTATGGCACGATTTATTTCATTAACTTTGAAAAAAATTTGTTTTTTTTTTGGAAAAAAAGGCAAGGGGTTAGTCCATGATTTTTTCCAAAATCAATGAAAAATTTTTGTGACAAAATCTTAACATTCTTATACATTTTGGAAAGGTGTCTTAATTTCCTATTCAGAACTGAAAACGAGAACAATTTTGAAAGCTGTGTTCTTTAGATATTCGCATTTAACAGATTGAGGCAGAAAATCGTTAAAATCTGGGAAAGTCACTTTGGATGCTAATATTTTACTAAATGGAACTTGAAAAAATTTTTGTCTGACATTTTTAGAAAGGTGAATTAATTTTCTTTTCAGCACTGAAAGCCGCAATAATTTTGAAGGCTTTGTTTTGGAAATATCGCCATCCAAAGACATTAAGGTAGGTAGTTGGAGGCAGAAAATCGTTAAAATCTGGCAAAGTCACTTTGGATGCTAATATTTTACTAAATAGACCTCGAAAAAAAAATTAGCTTCGATGAGTCGATTTGGTTTGAAAAAATCTTTCCAGTAAGGTATGGCACGATTTATTTCATTAACTTTGAAAAAAAAGTTGTTTTTTTTTGGAAAAAAAGGCAAGGGGTCCATGATTTTTTCCAAAATCCATGAAAAATTTTTGTGACAAAATCTTAACATTCTTAGACATTTTGGAAAGGTGTCTTAATTTTCTATTCAGAACTGAAAACGAGAACAATTTTGAAAGCTGTGTTCTTTAGATATTCGCATTTAACGGATTGAGGCAGAAAATCGTTAAAATCTGGCAAAGTCACTTTGGATGCTAATATTTTACTAAATAGACCTCGAAAAAAAATTGGCTTCGATGAGTCGATTTGGTTTGAAAAAATCTTTCCAGTAAGGTATGGCACGATTTATTTCATTAACTTTGAAAAAAAAAATTGTTTTTTTTTTGGAAAAAAAGGCAAGGGGTTAGTCCATGATTTTTTCCAAAATCCAAGAAAAATTTTTGTGACAAAATCTTAACATTCTTAGACATTTTGGAAAGGTGTCTTAATTTCCTATTCAGAACTGAAAACGAGAACAATTTTGAAAGCTGTGTTCTTTAGATATTCGCATTTAACGGATTGAGGCAGAAAATCGTTAAAATCTGGGAAAGTCACTTTGGATGCTAATATTTTACTAAATAGACCTCGAAAAAAAAATTAGCTTCGATGAGTCGATTTGGTTTGAAAAAATCTTTCCAGTAAGGTATGGCACGATTTATTTCATTAACTTTGAAAAAAAGTTGTTTTTTTTTTGGAAAAAAGGCAAGGGGTCCATGATTTTTTCCAAAATCCATGAAAAATTTTTGTGACAAAATCTTAACATTCTTAGACATTTTGGAAAGGTGTCTTAATTTCCTTTTCAGAACTGAAAACGAGAACAATTTTGAAAGCTGGGTTCTTTAGATATTCGCATTTAACGGATTGAGGCAGAAAATCGTTAAAATCTGGGAAAGTCACTTTGGATGCTAATATTTTACTAAATGGAACTTGAAAAAATTATTGTCTGACATTTTTAGAAAGGTGAATTAATTTTCTTTTCAGCACTGAAAGCCGCAATAATTTTGAAGGCTTTGTTTTGGAAATATCGCCATCCAAAGACATTAAGGTAGGTAGTTGGAGGCAGAAAATCGTTAAAATCTGGGAAAGTCACTTTGGATGCTAATATTTTACTAAATAGACCTCGAAAAAAAAATTAGCTTGGATGAGTCGATTTGGTTTGAAAAAATCTTTCCAGTAAGGTATGGCACGATTTATTTCATTAACTTTGAAAAAAAAGTTGTTTTTTTTGGAAAAAAAGGCAAGGGGTCCATGATTTTTTCCAAAATCCATGAAAAATTTTTGTGACAAAATCTTAACATTCTTAGACATTTTGGAAAGGTGTCTTAATTTCCTATTCAGAACTGAAAACGAGAACAATTTTGAAAGCTGTGTTCTTTAGATATTCACATTTAACGGATTGAGGCAGAAAATCGTTAAAATCTGGGAAAGTCACTTTGGATGCTAATATTTTACTAAATAGACCTCGAAAAAAAATTGGCTTCGATGAGTCGATTTAGTTTGAAAAGATCTTTCCAGTAAGGTATGGCACGATTTATTTCATTTACTTTGAAAAAAGTTGTTTTTTTTGGAAAAAAGGCAAGGGGTCCATGATTTTTTCCAAAATCCATGAAAAATTTTTGTGACAAAATCTTAACATTCTTAGACATTTTGGAAAGGTGTCTTAATTTCCTTTTCAGAACTGATCACCAGAACAATTTTAAAAGCTGGGTTCTTTAGATATTCGCATTTAACGGATTGAGGCAGAAAATCGTTAAAATCTGGGAAAGTCACTTTGGATGCTAATATTTTACTAAATGGAACTTGAAAAAATTATTGTCTGACATTTTTAGAAAGGTGAATTAATTTTCTTTTCAGCACTGAAAGCCGCAATAATTTTGAAGGCCTTGTTTTGGAAATATCGCCATCCAAAGACATTAAGGTAGGTAGTTGGAGGCAGAAAATCGTTAAAATCTGGCAAAGTCATATTCGCATTTAACGGATTGAGGCAGAAAATCGTTAAAATATGGGAAAGTCACTTTGGATGCTAATATTTTACTAAATAGACCTCGAAAAAAAATTGGCTTCGATGAGTCGATTTGGTTTGAAAAAATCTTTCCAGTAAGGTATGGCACGATTTATTTCATTAACTTTGAAAAAAAAGTTGTTTTTTTTTGGAAAAAAAGGCAAGGGGTTAGTCCATGATTTTTTCCAAAATCCATGAAAAATTTTTGTGACAAAATCTTAACATTCTTAGACATTTTGGAAAGGTGTCTTAATTTCCTTTTCAGAACTGATCACCAGAACAATTTTGAAAGCTGGGTTCTTTAGATATTCCCATTTAACGGATTGAGGCAGAAAATCGTTAAAATCTGATTTTTATCTGACATTTTTAGAAAGGTGAATTAATTTTCTTTTCAGCACTGAAAGTCGCAATAATTTTGAAGGCTTTGTTTTGGAAATATCGCCATCCAAAGACATTAAGGTAGGTAGTTGGAGGCAGAAAATCGTTAAAATCTGGCAAAGTCATATTCGCATTTAACGGATTGAGGCAGAAAATCGTTAAAATCTGGGAAAGTCACTTTGGATGCTAATATTTTACTAAATAGACCTCGAAAAAAAAAATTAGCTTCGATGAGTCGATTTGGTTTGAAAAAATCTTTCCAGTAAGGTATGGCACGATTTATTTCATTAACTTTGAAAAAAAAGTTGTTTTTTTTTGGAAAAAAAGGCAAGGGGTCCATGATTTTTTCCAAAATCCATGAAAAATTTTTGTGACAAAATCTTAACATTCTTAGACATTTTGGAAAGGTGTCTTAATTTCCTATTCAGAACTGAAAACCAGAACAATTTTGAAAGCTGGGTTCTTTAGATATTCGCATTTAACGGATTGAGGCAGAAAATCGTTAAAATCTGGGAAAGTCACTTTGGATGCTAATATTTTACTAAATGGAACTTGAAAAAATTATTGTCTGACATTTTTAGAAAGGTGAATTAATTTTCTTTTCAGCACTGAAAGCCGCAATAATTTTGAAGGCTTTGTTTTGGAAATATCGCCATCCAAAGACATTAAGGTAGGTAGTTGGAGGCAGAAAATCGTTAAAATCTGGCAAAGTCACTTTGGATGCTAATATTTTACTAAATAGACCTCGAAAAAAAGTTGGCTTCGATGAGTCGATTTGGTTTGAAAAAATCTTTCCAGTAAGGTATGGCACAATTTATTTCATTAACTTTGAAAAAAAAGTTGTTTTTTTTTGGAAAAAAAGGCAAGGGGTTAGTCCATGATTTTTTCCAAAATCCATGAAAAATTTTTGTGACAAAATCTTAACATTCTTAGACATTTTGGAAAGGTGTCTTAATTTCCTATTCAGAACTGATCACCAGAACAATTTTGAAAGCTGGGTTCTTTAGATATTCGCATTTAACGGATTGAGGCAGAAAATCGTTAAAATCTGGCAAAGTCACTTTGGATGCTAATATTTTACTAAATAGACCTCGAAAAAAAATTGGCTTCGATGAGTCGATTTGGTTTGAAAAAATCTTTCCAGTAAGGTATGGCACGATTTATTTCATTAACTTTGAAAAAATGTTGTTTTTTTTTTGGAAAAAAGGCAAGGGGTCCATGATTTTTTCCAAAATCCATGAAAAATTTTTTGTGACAAAATCTTAACATTCTTAGACATTTTGGAAAGGTGTCTTAATTTCCTATTCAGAACTGATCACCAGAACAATTTTGAAAGCTGGGTTCTTTAGATATTCGCATTTAACGGATTGAGGCAGAAAATCGTTAAAATCTGGGAAAGTCACTTTGGATGCTAATATTTTACTAAATGGAACTTGAAAAAATTATTGTCTGACATTTTTAGAAAGGTGAATTAATTTTCTTTTCAGCACTGAAAGCCGCAATAATTTTGAAGGCCTTGTTTTGGAAATATCGCCATCCAAAGACATTAAGGTAGGTAGTTGGAGGCAGAAAATCGTTAAAATCTGGCAAAGTCACTTTGGATGCTAATATTTTACTAAATAGACCTCGAAAAAAAAATTAGCTTCGATGAGTCGATTTGGTTTGAAAAAATCTTTCCAGTAAGGTATGGCACGATTTATTTCATTAACTTTGAAAAAAAAGTTGTTTTTTTTTGGAAAAAAAGGCAAGGGGTTAGTCCATGATTTTTTCCAAAATCCATGAAAAATTTTTTGACAAAATCTTAACATTCTTAGACATTTTGGAAAGGTGTCTTAATTTCCTTTTCAGAACTGATCACCAGAACAATTTTGAAAGCTGGGTTCTTTAGATATTCCCATTTAACGGATTGAGGCAGAAAATCGTTAAAATCTGATTTTTATCTGACATTTTTAGAAAGGTGAATTAATTTTCTATTCAGCACTGAAAGCCGCAATAATTTTGAAGGCTTTGTTTTGGAAATATCGCCATCCAAAGACATTAAGGTAGGTAGTTGGAGGCAGAAAATCGTTAAAATCTGGCAAAGTCACTTTGGATGCTAATATTTTACTAAATAGACCTCGAAAAAAAAATTAGCTTCGATGAGTCGATTTGGTTTGAAAAAATCTTTCCAGTAAGGTATGGCACGATTTATTTCATTAACTTTGAAAAAAAAGTTGTTTTTTTTTGGAAAAAAAGGCAAGGGGTTAGTCCATGATTTTTTCCAAAATCCATGAAAAATTTTTGTGACAAAATCTTAACATTCTTAGACATTTTGGAAAGGTGTCTTAATTTCCTATTCAGAACTGATCACCAGAACAATTTTGAAAGCTGGGTTCTTTAGATATTCGCATTTAACGGATTGAGGCAGAAAATCGTTAAAATCTGGCAAAGTCACTTTGGATGCTAATATTTTACTAAATAGACCTCGAAAAAAAATTGGCTTCGATGAGTCGATTTGGTTTGAAAAAATCTTTCCAGTAAGGTATGGCACGATTTATTTCATTAACTTTGAAAAAAAAGTTGTTTTTTTTGGAAAAAAAGGCAAGGGGTTAGTCCATGATTTTTTCCAAAATCAATGAAAAATTTTTGTGACAAAATCTTAACATTCTTAGACATTTTGGAAAGGTGTCTTAATTTCCTATTCAGAACTGAAAACGAGAACAATTTTGAAAGCTGTGTTCTTTAGATATTCGCATTTAACGGATTGAGGCAGAAAATCGTTAAAATCTGGCAAAGTCACTTTGGATGCTAATATTTTACTAAATAGACCTCGAAAAAAAAAATTAGCTTCGATGAGTCGATTTGGTTTGAAAAAATCTTTCCAGTAAGGTATGGCACGATTTATTTCATTAACTTTGAAAAAAAAGTTGTTTTTTTTTGGAAAAAAAGGCAAGGGGTCCATGATTTTTTCCAAAATCCATGAAAAATTTTTGTGACAAAATCTTAACATTCTTAGACATTTTGGAAAGGCGTCTTAATTTCCTATTCAGAACTGAAAACCAGAACAATTTTGAAAGCTGGGTTCTTTAGATATTCGCATTTAACGGATTGAGGCAGAAAATCGTTAAAATCTGTGAAAGTCACTTTGGATTCTAATATTTTACTAAATGGAACTTGAAAAAATGTTTGTCTAACATTTTTAGAAAGGTGAATTAATTTTCTTTTCAGCACTGAAAGCCGCAATAATTTTGAAGGCTTTGTTTTGGAAATATCGCCATCCAAAGACATTAAGGTAGGTAGTTGGAGGCAGAAAATCGTTAAAATCTGAGAAACTCACTTTGGATGCTAATATTTTACTAAATAGACCTCAAAAAAAAATTGGCTTCGATGAGTCGATTTGGTTTGAAAAGATCTTTCCAGTAAGGTATGGCACGATTTATTTCATTAACTTTGAAAAAAAAGTTGTTTTTTTTTTGAAAAAAGGCAAGGGGTTAGTCCATGATTTTTTCCAAAATCCATGAAAAATTTTTGTGACAAAATCTTAACATTCTTAGACATTTTGGAAAGGCGTCTTAATTTCCTATTCAGAACTGAAAACCAGAACAATTTTGAAAGCTGGGTTCTTTAGATATTCGCATTTAACGGATTGAGGCAGAAAATCGTTAAAATCTGTGAAAGTCACTTTGGATTCTAATATTTTACTAAATGGAACTTGAAAAAATGTTTGTCTAACATTTTTAGAAAGGTGAATTAATTTTCTTTTCAGCACTGAAAGCCGCAATAATTTTGAAGGCTTTGTTTTGGAAATATCGCCATCCAAAGACATTAAGGTAGGTAGTTGGAGGCAGAAAATCGTTAAAATCTGAGAAACTCACTTTGGATGCTAATATTTTACTAAATAGACCTAAAAAAAAAATTGGCTTCGATGAGTCGATTTGGTTTGAAAAGATCTTTCCAGTAAGGTTGTTTTTTTTTTTGAAAAAAATGCAAGGGGTTAGTCCATGATTTTTTCCAAAATCCATGAAAAATTTTTTAACAAAATCTTAACATTCTTAGACATTTTGGAAAGGCGTCTTAATTTCCTATTCAGAACTGAAAACCAGAACAATTTTGAAAGCTGGGTTCTTTAGATATTCGCATTTAACGGATTGAGGCAGAAAATCGTTAAAATCTGGGAAAGTCACTTTGGATGCTAATATTTTACTAAATGGAACTTGAAAAAAATTTTGTCTGACATTTTTAGAAAAGTGAATTAATTTTCTTTTCAGCACTGAAAGCCGCAATAATTTTGAAGGCTTTGTTTTGGAAATATCGCCATCCAAAGACATTAAGGTAGGTAGTTGGAGGCAGAAAATCGTTAAAATCTGGCAAAGTCACTTTGGATGCTAATATTTTACTAAATAGACCTCGAAAAAAAGTTGGCTTCGATGAGTCGATTTGGTTTGAAAAAATCTTTCCAGTAAGGTATGGCACAATTTATTTCATTAACTTTGAAAAAAAAGTTGTTTTTTTTTGGAAAAAAAGGCAAGGGGTTAGTCCATGATTTTTTCCAAAATCCATGAAAAATTTTTGTGACAAAATCTTAACATTCTTAGACATTTTGGAAAGGTGTCTTAATTTCCTATTCAGAACTGATCACCAGAACAATTTTGAAAGCTGGGTTCTTTAGATATTCGCATTTAACGGATTGAGGCAGAAAATCGTTAAAATCTGGCAAAGTCACTTTGGATGCTAATATTTTACTAAATAGACCTCGAAAAAAAATTGGCTTCGATGAGTCGATTTGGTTTGAAAAAATCTTTCCAGTAAGGTATGGCACGATTTATTTCATTAACTTTGAAAAAATGTTGTTTTTTTTTTGGAAAAAAGGCAAGGGGTCCATGATTTTTTCCAAAATCCATGAAAAATTTTTTGTGACAAAATCTTAACATTCTTAGACATTTTGGAAAGGTGTCTTAATTTCCTATTCAGAACTGATCACCAGAACAATTTTGAAAGCTGGGTTCTTTAGATATTCGCATTTAACGGATTGAGGCAGAAAATCGTTAAAATCTGGGAAAGTCACTTTGGATGCTAATATTTTACTAAATGGAACTTGAAAAAATTATTGTCTGACATTTTTAGAAAGGTGAATTAATTTTCTTTTCAGCACTGAAAGCCGCAATAATTTTGAAGGCCTTGTTTTGGAAATATCGCCATCCAAAGACATTAAGGTAGGTAGTTGGAGGCAGAAAATCGTTAAAATCTGGCAAAGTCACTTTGGATGCTAATATTTTACTAAATAGACCTCGAAAAAAAAATTAGCTTCGATGAGTCGATTTGGTTTGAAAAAATCTTTCCAGTAAGGTATGGCACGATTTATTTCATTAACTTTGAAAAAAAAGTTGTTTTTTTTTGGAAAAAAAGGCAAGGGGTTAGTCCATGATTTTTTCCAAAATCCATGAAAAATTTTTTGACAAAATCTTAACATTCTTAGACATTTTGGAAAGGTGTCTTAATTTCCTTTTCAGAACTGATCACCAGAACAATTTTGAAAGCTGGGTTCTTTAGATATTCCCATTTAACGGATTGAGGCAGAAAATCGTTAAAATCTGATTTTTATCTGACATTTTTAGAAAGGTGAATTAATTTTCTATTCAGCACTGAAAGCCGCAATAATTTTGAAGGCTTTGTTTTGGAAATATCGCCATCCAAAGACATTAAGGTAGGTAGTTGGAGGCAGAAAATCGTTAAAATCTGGCAAAGTCACTTTGGATGCTAATATTTTACTAAATAGACCTCGAAAAAAAAATTAGCTTCGATGAGTCGATTTGGTTTGAAAAAATCTTTCCAGTAAGGTATGGCACGATTTATTTCATTAACTTTGAAAAAAAAGTTGTTTTTTTTTGGAAAAAAAGGCAAGGGGTTAGTCCATGATTTTTTCCAAAATCCATGAAAAATTTTTGTGACAAAATCTTAACATTCTTAGACATTTTGGAAAGGTGTCTTAATTTCCTATTCAGAACTGATCACCAGAACAATTTTGAAAGCTGGGTTCTTTAGATATTCGCATTTAACGGATTGAGGCAGAAAATCGTTAAAATCTGGCAAAGTCACTTTGGATGCTAATATTTTACTAAATAGACCTCGAAAAAAAATTGGCTTCGATGAGTCGATTTGGTTTGAAAAAATCTTTCCAGTAAGGTATGGCACGATTTATTTCATTAACTTTGAAAAAAAAGTTGTTTTTTTTGGAAAAAAAGGCAAGGGGTTAGTCCATGATTTTTTCCAAAATCAATGAAAAATTTTTGTGACAAAATCTTAACATTCTTAGACATTTTGGAAAGGTGTCTTAATTTCCTATTCAGAACTGAAAACGAGAACAATTTTGAAAGCTGTGTTCTTTAGATATTCGCATTTAACGGATTGAGGCAGAAAATCGTTAAAATCTGGCAAAGTCACTTTGGATGCTAATATTTTACTAAATAGACCTCGAAAAAAAAAATTAGCTTCGATGAGTCGATTTGGTTTGAAAAAATCTTTCCAGTAAGGTATGGCACGATTTATTTCATTAACTTTGAAAAAAAAGTTGTTTTTTTTTGGAAAAAAAGGCAAGGGGTCCATGATTTTTTCCAAAATCCATGAAAAATTTTTGTGACAAAATCTTAACATTCTTAGACATTTTGGAAAGGCGTCTTAATTTCCTATTCAGAACTGAAAACCAGAACAATTTTGAAAGCTGGGTTCTTTAGATATTCGCATTTAACGGATTGAGGCAGAAAATCGTTAAAATCTGTGAAAGTCACTTTGGATTCTAATATTTTACTAAATGGAACTTGAAAAAATGTTTGTCTAACATTTTTAGAAAGGTGAATTAATTTTCTTTTCAGCACTGAAAGCCGCAATAATTTTGAAGGCTTTGTTTTGGAAATATCGCCATCCAAAGACATTAAGGTAGGTAGTTGGAGGCAGAAAATCGTTAAAATCTGAGAAACTCACTTTGGATGCTAATATTTTACTAAATAGACCTAAAAAAAAAATTGGCTTCGATGAGTCGATTTGGTTTGAAAAGATCTTTCCAGTAAGGTTGTTTTTTTTTTTGAAAAAAATGCAAGGGGTTAGTCCATGATTTTTTCCAAAATCCATGAAAAATTTTTTAACAAAATCTTAACATTCTTAGACATTTTGGAAAGGCGTCTTAATTTCCTATTCAGAACTGAAAACCAGAACAATTTTGAAAGCTGGGTTCTTTAGATATTCGCATTTAACGGATTGAGGCAGAAAATCGTTAAAATCTGTGAAAGTCACTTTGGATTCTAATATTTTACTAAATGGAACTTGAAAAAATGTTTGTCTAACATTTTTAGAAAGGTGAATTAATTTTCTTTTCAGCACTGAAAGCCGCAATAATTTTGAAGGCTTTGTTTTGGAAATATCGCCATCCAAAGACATTAAGGTAGGTAGTTGGAGGCAGAAAATCGTTAAAATCTGAGAAACTCACTTTGGATGCTAATATTTTACTAAATAGACCTCAAAAAAAAATTGGCTTCGATGAGTCGATTTGGTTTGAAAAGATCTTTCCAGTAAGGTATGGCACGATTTATTTCATTAACTTTGAAAAAAAAGTTGTTTTTTTTTTGAAAAAAGGCAAGGGGTTAGTCCATGATTTTTTCCAAAATCCATGAAAAATTTTTGTGACAAAATCTTAACATTCTTAGACATTTTGGAAAGGCGTCTTAATTTCCTATTCAGAACTGAAAACCAGAACAATTTTGAAAGCTGGGTTCTTTAGATATTCGCATTTAACGGATTGAGGCAGAAAATCGTTAAAATCTGTGAAAGTCACTTTGGATTCTAATATTTTACTAAATGGAACTTGAAAAAATGTTTGTCTAACATTTTTAGAAAGGTGAATTAATTTTCTTTTCAGCACTGAAAGCCGCAATAATTTTGAAGGCTTTGTTTTGGAAATATCGCCATCCAAAGACATTAAGGTAGGTAGTTGGAGGCAGAAAATCGTTAAAATCTGAGAAACTCACTTTGGATGCTAATATTTTACTAAATAGACCTAAAAAAAAAATTGGCTTCGATGAGTCGATTTGGTTTGAAAAGATCTTTCCAGTAAGGTTGTTTTTTTTTTTGAAAAAAATGCAAGGGGTTAGTCCATGATTTTTTCCAAAATCCATGAAAAATTTTTTAACAAAATCTTAACATTCTTAGACATTTTGGAAAGGCGTCTTAATTTCCTATTCAGAACTGAAAACCAGAACAATTTTGAAAGCTGGGTTCTTTAGATATTCGCATTTAACGGATTGAGGCAGAAAATCGTTAAAATCTGTGAAAGTCACTTTGGATTCTAATATTTTACTAAATGGAACTTGAAAAAATGTTTGTCTAACATTTTTAGAAAGGTGAATTAATTTTCTTTTCAGCACTGAAAGCCGCAATAATTTTGAAGGCTTTGTTTTGGAAATATCGCCATCCAAAGACATTAAGGTAGGTAGTTGGAGGCAGAAAATCGTTAAAATCTGAGAAACTCACTTTGGATGCTAATATTTTACTAAATAGACCTCAAAAAAAAATTGGCTTCGATGAGTCGATTTGGTTTGAAAAGATCTTTCCAGTAAGGTATGGCACGATTTATTTCATTAACTTTGAAAAAAAAGTTGTTTTTTTTTTGAAAAAAGGCAAGGGGTTAGTCCATGATTTTTTCCAAAATCCATGAAAAATTTTTGTGACAAAATCTTAACATTCTTAGACATTTTGGAAAGGCGTCTTAATTTCCTATTCAGAACTGAAAACCAGAACAATTTTGAAAGCTGGGTTCTTTAGATATTCGCATTTAACGGATTGAGGCAGAAAATCGTTAAAATCTGTGAAAGTCACTTTGGATTCTAATATTTTACTAAATGGAACTTGAAAAAATGTTTGTCTAACATTTTTAGAAAGGTGAATTAATTTTCTTTTCAGCACTGAAAGCCGCAATAATTTTGAAGGCTTTGTTTTGGAAATATCGCCATCCAAAGACATTAAGGTAGGTAGTTGGAGGCAGAAAATCGTTAAAATCTGAGAAACTCACTTTGGATGCTAATATTTTACTAAATAGACCTAAAAAAAAAATTGGCTTCGATGAGTCGATTTGGTTTGAAAAGATCTTTCCAGTAAGGTTGTTTTTTTTTTTGAAAAAAATGCAAGGGGTTAGTCCATGATTTTTTCCAAAATCCATGAAAAATTTTTTAACAAAATCTTAACATTCTTAGACATTTTGGAAAGGCGTCTTAATTTCCTATTCAGAACTGAAAACCAGAACAATTTTGAAAGCTGGGTTCTTTAGATATTCGCATTTAACGGATTGAGGCAGAAAATCGTTAAAATCTGTGAAAGTCACTTTGGATTCTAATATTTTACTAAATGGAACTTGAAAAAATGTTTGTCTAACATTTTTAGAAAGGTGAATTAATTTTCTTTTCAGCACTGAAAGCCGCAATAATTTTGAAGGCTTTGTTTTGGAAATATCGCCATCCAAAGACATTAAGGTAGGTAGTTGGAGGCAGAAAATCGTTAAAATCTGAGAAACTCACTTTGGATGCTAATATTTTACTAAATAGACCTCAAAAAAAAATTGGCTTCGATGAGTCGATTTGGTTTGAAAAGATCTTTCCAGTAAGGTATGGCACGATTTATTTCATTAACTTTGAAAAAAAAGTTGTTTTTTTTTTGAAAAAAGGCAAGGGGTTAGTCCATGATTTTTTCCAAAATCCATGAAAAATTTTTGGGACAAAATCTTAACATTCTTAGACATTTTGGAAAGGCGTCTTAATTTCCTATTCAGAACTGAAAACCAGAACAATTTTGAAAGCTGGGTTCTTTAGATATTCGCATTTAACGGATTGAGGCAGAAAATCGTTAAAATCTGGGAAAGTCACTTTGGATGCTAATATTTTACTAAATGGAACTTGAAAAAAATTTTGTCTGACATTTTTAGAAAAGTGAATTAATTTTCTTTTCAGCACTGAAAGCCGCAATAATTTTGAAGGCTTTGTTTTGGAAATATCGCCATCCAAAGACATTAAGGTAGGTAGTTGGAGGCAGAAAATCGTTAAAATCTGAGAAACTCACTTTGGATGCTAATATTTTACTAAATAGACCTCAAAAAAAAATTGGCTTCGATGAGTCGATTTGGTTTGAAAAGATCTTTCCAGTAAGGTATGGCACGATTTATTTCATTAACTTTGAAAAAAAAGTTGTTTTTTTTTTGAAAAAAGGCAAGGGGTTAGTCCATGATTTTTTCCAAAATCCATGAAAAATTTTTGTGACAAAATCTTAACATTCTTAGACATTTTGGAAAGGCGTCTTAATTTCCTATTCAGAACTGAAAACCAGAACAATTTTGAAAGCTGGGTTCTTTTGATATTCGCATTCAACGGATTGAGGCAGAAAATCGTTAAAATCTGGGAAAGTCACTTTGGATGCTAATATTTTACTAAATGGAACTTGAAAAAAATTTTGTCTGACATTTTTAGAAAAGTGAATTAATTTTCTTTTCAGCACTGAAAGCCGCAATAATTTTGAAGGCTTTGTTTTGGAAATATCGCCATCCAAAGACATTAAGGTAGGTAGTTGGAGGCAGAAAATCGTTAAAATCTGGCAAAGTCACTTTGGATGCTAATATTTTACTAAAAACGACCTAAAAAAAAAAAATTAGCTTCGATGAGTCGATTTGGTTTGAAATGATCGTTCCAGTAAGGTATGGCACGATTTATTTCATTAACTTTGAAAAAAAAGTTGTTTTTTTTTTTGAAAAAAAGGCAAGGGGTTGTTAGTCCATGATTTTTTCCAAAATCCATGAAAAATTTTTATGACAAAACCTTAACATTCTTAGACATTTTGGAAAGGCGTCTTAATTTCCTATTCAGAACTGAAAACCAGAACAATTTTGAAAGCTGGGTTCTTTTGATATTCGCATTCAACGGATTGAGGCAGAAAATCGTTAAAATCTGGGAAAGTCACTTTGGATGCTAATATTTTACTAAATGGAACTTGAAAAAAATTTTGTCTGACATTTTTAGAAAGGTGAATTAATTTTCTTTTCAGCACTGAAAGCCGCAATAATTTTGAAGGCTTTGTTTTGGAAATATCGCCATCCAAAGACATTAAGGTAGGTAGTTGGAGGCAGAAAATCGTAAAAATCTGGGAAAGTCACTTTGGATGCTAATATTTTACTAAATGGAACTTGAAAAAAATTTTGTCTGACATTTTTAGAAAAGTGAATTAATTTTCTTTTCAGCACTGAAAGCCGCAATAATTTTGAAGGCTTTGTTTTGGAAATATCGCCATCCAAAGACATTAAGGTAGGTAGTTGGAGGCAGAAAATCGTAAAAATCTGGGAAAGTCACTTTGGATGCTAATATTTTACTAAAAACGACCTAAAAAAAAAATTGGCTTCGATGAGTCGATTTGGTTTGAAATGATCGTTCCAGTAAGGTATGGCACGATTTATTTCATTAACTTTGAAAAAAAAGTTGTTCCTTTTTTTGAAAAAAAGGCAAGGGGTTGTTAGTCCATGATTTTTTCCAAAATCCATGAAAAATTTTTATGACAAAATCTTAACATTCTTAGACATTTTGGAAAGGCGTCTTAATTTCCTATTCAGAACTGAAAACCAGAACAATTTTGAAAGCTGGGTTCTTTTGATATTCGCATTCAACGGATTGAGGCAGAAAATCGTTAAAATCTGGGAAAGTCACTTTGGATGCTAATATTTTACTAAATGGAACTTGAAAAAAATTTTGTCTGACATTTTTAGAAAAGTGAATTAATTTTCTTTTCAGCACTGAAAGCCGCAATAATTTTGAAGGCTTTGTTTTGGAAATATCGCCATCCAAAGACATTAAGGTAGGTAGTTGGAGGCAGAAAATCGTTAAAATCTGAGAAACTCACTTTGGATGCTAATATTTTATTAAATAGACCTCAAACAAAAATTGGCTTCGATGAGTCGATTTGGTTTGAAAAGATCTTTCCAGTAAGGTATGGCACGATTTATTTCATTAACTTTGAAAAAAAAGTTGTTTTTTTTTTGAAAAAAGGCAAGGGGTTAGTCCATGATTTTTTCCAAAATCCATGAAAAATTTTTGTGACAAAATCTTAACATTCTTAGACATTTTGGAAAGGCGTCTTAATTTCCTATTCAGAACTGAAAACCAGAACAATTTTGAAAGCTGGGTTCTTTAGATATTCGCATTTAACGGATTGAGGCAGAAAATCGTTAAAATCTGTGAAAGTCACTTTGGATTCTAATATTTTACTAAATGGAACTTGAAAAAATGTTTGTCTAACATTTTTAGAAAGGTGAATTAATTTTCTTTTCAGCACTGAAAGCCGCAATAATTTTGAAGGCTTTGTTTTGGAAATATCGCCATCCAAAGACATTAAGGTAGGTAGTTGGAGGCAGAAAATCGTTAAAATCTGGGAAAGTCACTTTGGATGCTAATATCTTACTAAATAGACCTCAAAAAAAAAAATTGGCTTCTATGAGTCGATTTGGTTTGAAAAGATCTTTCCAGTAAGGTATGGCACGATTTATTTCATTAACTTTGAAAAAAAAGTTGTTTTTTTTTTGAAAAAAAGGCAAGGGGTTAGTCCATGATTTTTTCCAAAATCCATGAAAAATTTTTGTGACAAAGTCTTAACATTCTTAGACATTTTGGAAAGGTGTCTTAATTTCCTATTCAGAACTGAAAACCAGAACAATTTTGAAAGCTGGGTTCTTTAGATATTCGCATTTAACGGATTGAGGCAGAAAATCGTTAAAATCTGGCAAAGTCACTTTGGATGCTAATATTTTACTAAATAGACCTCGAAAAAAAATTGGCTTCGATGAGTCGATTTGGTTTGAAAAGATCTTTCCAGTAAGGTTTGGCCCGATTTGTTTCATTAACTTTGAAAACAAAGTTGTTATTTTTTTTTGAAAGAAAGGCAAGGGGTTAGCCCATGATTTTTTCCAAAATCCATGAAAAATTTTTGTGACAAAATCTTAACATTCTTAGACATTTTGGAAAGGTGTCTTAATTTCCTATTCAGAACTGAAAACGAGAACAATTTTGAAAGCTGGGTTCTTTTGATATTCGCATTCAACGGATTGAGGCAGAAAATCGTTAAAATCTGGTAAAGTCACTTTGGATGCTAATATTTTACTAAATGGAACTTGAAAAAAATTTTGTCTGACATTTTTAGAAAGGTGAATTAATTTTCTTTTCAGCACTGAAAGCCGCAATAATTTTGAAGGCTTTGTTTTGGAAATATCGCCATCCAAAGACATTAAGGTAGGTAGTTGGAGGCAGAAAATCGTTAAAATCTGAGAAACTCACTTTGGATGCTAATATTTTACTAAATAGACCTCAAAAAAAAAAAATTGGCTTCGATGAGTCGATTTGGTTTGAAAAGATCTTTCCAGTAAGGTATGGCACGATTTATTTCATTAACTTTGAAAAAAAAGTTGTTTTTTTTTTGAAAAAAAGGCAAGGGGTTAGTCCATGATTTTTTCCAAAATCCATGACAAATTTTTGTGACAAAATCTTAACATTCTTAGACATTTTGGAAAGGTGTCTTAATTTCCTATTCAGAACTGAAAACCAGAACAATTTTGAAAGCTGGGTTCTTTAGATATTCGCATTTAACGGATTGAGGCAGAAAATCGTTAAAATCTGGGAAAGTCACTTTGGATGCTAATATTTTACTAAATGGAACTTGAAAAAAATTTTGTCTGACATTTTTAGAAAAGTGAATTAATTTTCTTTTCAGCACTGAAAGCCGCAATAATTTTGAAGGCTTTGTTTTGGAAATATCGGCATCCAAAGACATTAAGGTAGGTAGTTGGAGGCAGAAAATCGTTAAAATCTGGGAAAGTCACTTTGGATGCTAATATTTTACTAAATAGACCTCAAAAAAAAAAAAATTGGCTTCGATGAGTCGATTTGGTTTGAAAAGATCTTTCCAGTAAGGTTGTTTTTTTTTTGAAAAAAATGCAAGGGGTTAGTCCATGATTTTTTCCAAAATCCATGAAAAATTTTTTAACAAAATCTTAACATTCTTAGACATTTTGGAAAGGCGTCTTAATTTCCTATTCAGAACTGAAAACCAGAACAATTTTGAAAGCTGGGTTCTTTTGATATTCGCATTCAACGGATTGAGGCAGAAAATCGTTAAAATCTGGGAAAGTCACTTTGGATGCTAATATTTTACTAAATAGACCTCGAAAAAAAAAATTGGCTTCGATGAGTCGATTTGGTTTGAAAAGATCTTTCCAGTAAGGTATGGCACGATTTATTTCATTAACTTTGAAAAAAAAGTTGTTTTTTTTTTGAAAAAAAGGCAAGGGGTTAGTCCATGATTTTTTCCAAAATCCATGAAAAATTTTTGTGACAAAATCTTAACATTCTTAGACATTTTGGAAAGGCGTCTTAATTTCCTATTCAGAACTGAAAACCAGAACAATTTTGAAAGCTGGGTTCTTTAGATATTCGCATTTAACGGATTGAGGCAGAAAATCGTTAAAATCTGTGAAAGTCACTTTGGATTCTAATATTTTACTAAATGGAACTTGAAAAAATGTTTGTCTAACATTTTTAGAAAGGTGAATTAATTTTCTTTTCAGCACTGAAAGCCGCAATAATTTTGAAGGCTTTGTTTTGGAAATATCGCCATCCAAAGACATTAAGGTAGGTAGTTGGAGGCAGAAAATCGTTAAAATCTGAGAAACTCACTTTGGATGCTAATATTTTACTAAATAGACCTCAAAAAAAAATTGGCTTCGATGAGTCGATTTGGTTTGAAAAGATCTTTCCAGTAAGGTATGGCACGATTTATTTCATTAACTTTGAAAAAAAAGTTGTTTTTTTTTTGAAAAAAGGCAAGGGGTTAGTCCATGATTTTTTCCAAAATCCATGAAAAATTTTTGGGACAAAATCTTAACATTCTTAGACATTTTGGAAAGGCGTCTTAATTTCCTATTCAGAACTGAAAACCAGAACAATTTTGAAAGCTGGGTTCTTTAGATATTCGCATTTAACGGATTGAGGCAGAAAATCGTTAAAATCTGTGAAAGTCACTTTGGATTCTAATATTTTACTAAATGGAACTTGAAAAAATGTTTGTCTAACATTTTTAGAAAGGTGAATTAATTTTCTTTTCAGCACTGAAAGCCGCAATAATTTTGAAGGCTTTGTTTTGGAAATATCGCCATCCAAAGACATTAAGGTAGGTAGTTGGAGGCAGAAAATCGTTAAAATCTGAGAAACTCACTTTGGATGCTAATATTTTACTAAATAGACCTCAAAAAAAAATTGGCTTCGATGAGTCGATTTGGTTTGAAAAGATCTTTCCAGTAAGGTTGTTTTTTTTTTTGAAAAAAATGCAAGGGGTTAGTCCATGATTTTTTCCAAAATCCATGAAAAATTTTTTAACAAAATCTTAACATTCTTAGACATTTTGGAAAGGCGTCTTAATTTCCTATTCAGAACTGAAAACCAGAACAATTTTGAAAGCTGGGTTCTTTAGATATTCGCATTTAACGGATTGAGGCAGAAAATCGTTAAAATCTGGGAAAGTCACTTTGGATGCTAATATTTTACTAAATAGACCTCAGAAAAAAAAATTGGCTTCGATGAGTCGATTTGGTTTGAAAAGATCTTTCCAGTAAGGTATGGCACGATTTATTTCATTAACTTTGAAAAAAAAGTTGTTTTTTTTTTTGAAAAAAAGGCAAGGGGTTAGTCCATGATTTTTTCCAAAATCCATGAAAAATTTTTATGACAAAATCTTAACATTCTTAGACATTTTGGAAAGGTGTCTTAATTTCCTATTCAGAACTGAAAACCAGAACAATTTTGAAAGCTGGGTTCTTTTGATATTCGCATTCAACGGATTGAGGCAGAAAATCGTTAAAATCTGGGAAAGTCACTTTGGATGCTAATATTTTACTAAATGGAACTTGAAAAAAATTTTGTCTGACATTTTTAGAAAGGTGAATTAATTTTCTTTTCAGCACTGAAAGCCGCAATAATTTTGAAGGCTTTGTTTTGGAAATATCGCCATCCAAAGACATTAAGGTAGGTAGTTGGAGGCAGAAAATCGTAAAAATCTGGGAAAGTCACTTTGGATGCTAATATTTTACTAAATGGAACTTGAAAAAAATTTTGTCTGACATTTTTAGAAAAGTGAATTAATTTTCTTTTCAGCACTGAAAGCCGCAATAATTTTGAAGGCTTTGTTTTGGAAATATCGCCATCCAAAGACATTAAGGTAGGTAGTTGGAGGCAGAAAATCGTAAAAATCTGGGAAAGTCACTTTGGATGCTAATATTTTACTAAAAACGACCTAAAAAAAAAATTGGCTTCGATGAGTCGATTTGGTTTGAAATGATCGTTCCAGTAAGGTATGGCACGATTTATTTCATTAACTTTGAAAAAAAAGTTGTTCCTTTTTTTGAAAAAAAGGCAAGGGGTTGTTAGTCCATGATTTTTTCCAAAATCCATGAAAAATTTTTATGACAAAATCTTAACATTCTTAGACATTTTGGAAAGGCGTCTTAATTTCCTATTCAGAACTGAAAACCAGAACAATTTTGAAAGCTGGGTTCTTTTGATATTCGCATTCAACGGATTGAGGCAGAAAATCGTTAAAATCTGGGAAAGTCACTTTGGATGCTAATATTTTACTAAATGGAACTTGAAAAAAATTTTGTCTGACATTTTTAGAAAAGTGAATTAATTTTCTTTTCAGCACTGAAAGCCGCAATAATTTTGAAGGCTTTGTTTTGGAAATATCGCCATCCAAAGACATTAAGGTAGGTAGTTGGAGGCAGAAAATCGTTAAAATCTGGGAAAGTCACTTTGGATGCTAATATCTTACTAAATAGACCTCAAAAAAAAAAATTGGCTTCTATGAGTCGATTTGGTTTGAAAAGATCTTTCCAGTAAGGTATGGCACGATTTATTTCATTAACTTTGAAAAAAAAGTTGTTTTTTTTTTGAAAAAAAGGCAAGGGGTTAGTCCATGATTTTTTCCAAAATCCATGAAAAATTTTTGTGACAAAGTCTTAACATTCTTAGACATTTTGGAAAGGTGTCTTAATTTCCTATTCAGAACTGAAAACCAGAACAATTTTGAAAGCTGGGTTCTTTAGATATTCGCATTTAACGGATTGAGGCAGAAAATCGTTAAAATCTGGCAAAGTCACTTTGGATGCTAATATTTTACTAAATAGACCTCGAAAAAAAATTGGCTTCGATGAGTCGATTTGGTTTGAAAAGATCTTTCCAGTAAGGTTTGGCCCGATTTGTTTCATTAACTTTGAAAACAAAGTTGTTATTTTTTTTTGAAAGAAAGGCAAGGGGTTAGCCCATGATTTTTTCCAAAATCCATGAAAAATTTTTGTGACAAAATCTTAACATTCTTAGACATTTTGGAAAGGTGTCTTAATTTCCTATTCAGAACTGAAAACGAGAACAATTTTGAAAGCTGGGTTCTTTTGATATTCGCATTCAACGGATTGAGGCAGAAAATCGTTAAAATCTGGTAAAGTCACTTTGGATGCTAATATTTTACTAAATGGAACTTGAAAAAAATTTTGTCTGACATTTTTAGAAAGGTGAATTAATTTTCTTTTCAGCACTGAAAGCCGCAATAATTTTGAAGGCTTTGTTTTGGAAATATCGCCATCCAAAGACATTAAGGTAGGTAGTTGGAGGCAGAAAATCGTTAAAATCTGAGAAACTCACTTTGGATGCTAATATTTTACTAAATAGACCTCAAAAAAAAAAAATTGGCTTCGATGAGTCGATTTGGTTTGAAAAGATCTTTCCAGTAAGGTATGGCACGATTTATTTCATTAACTTTGAAAAAAAAGTTGTTTTTTTTTTGAAAAAAAGGCAAGGGGTTAGTCCATGATTTTTTCCAAAATCCATGACAAATTTTTGTGACAAAATCTTAACATTCTTAGACATTTTGGAAAGGTGTCTTAATTTCCTATTCAGAACTGAAAACCAGAACAATTTTGAAAGCTGGGTTCTTTAGATATTCGCATTTAACGGATTGAGGCAGAAAATCGTTAAAATCTGGGAAAGTCACTTTGGATGCTAATATTTTACTAAATGGAACTTGAAAAAAACTTTGTCTGACATTTTTAGAAAAGTGAATTAATTTTCTTTTCAGCACTGAAAGCCGCAATAATTTTGAAGGCTTTGTTTTGGAAATATCGGCATCCAAAGACATTAAGGTAGGTAGTTGGAGGCAGAAAATCGTTAAAATCTGGGAAAGTCACTTTGGATGCTAATATTTTACTAAATAGACCTCAAAAAAAAAAAAATTGGCTTCGATGAGTCGATTTGGTTTGAAAAGATCTTTCCAGTAAGGTTGTTTTTTTTTTGAAAAAAATGCAAGGGGTTAGTCCATGATTTTTTCCAAAATCCATGAAAAATTTTTTAACAAAATCTTAACATTCTTAGACATTTTGGAAAGGCGTCTTAATTTCCTATTCAGAACTGAAAACCAGAACAATTTTGAAAGCTGGGTTCTTTTGATATTCGCATTCAACGGATTGAGGCAGAAAATCGTTAAAATCTGGGAAAGTCACTTTGGATGCTAATATTTTACTAAATAGACCTCGAAAAAAAAAATTGGCTTCGATGAGTCGATTTGGTTTGAAAAGATCTTTCCAGTAAGGTATGGCACGATTTATTTCATTAACTTTGAAAAAAAAGTTGTTTTTTTTTTGAAAAAAAGGCAAGGGGTTAGTCCATGATTTTTTCCAAAATCCATGAAAAATTTTTGTGACAAAATCTTAACATTCTTAGACATTTTGGAAAGGCGTCTTAATTTCCTATTCAGAACTGAAAACCAGAACAATTTTGAAAGCTGGGTTCTTTAGATATTCGCATTTAACGGATTGAGGCAGAAAATCGTTAAAATCTGTGAAAGTCACTTTGGATTCTAATATTTTACTAAATGGAACTTGAAAAAATGTTTGTCTAACATTTTTAGAAAGGTGAATTAATTTTCTTTTCAGCACTGAAAGCCGCAATAATTTTGAAGGCTTTGTTTTGGAAATATCGCCATCCAAAGACATTAAGGTAGGTAGTTGGAGGCAGAAAATCGTTAAAATCTGAGAAACTCACTTTGGATGCTAATATTTTACTAAATAGACCTCAAAAAAAAATTGGCTTCGATGAGTCGATTTGGTTTGAAAAGATCTTTCCAGTAAGGTATGGCACGATTTATTTCATTAACTTTGAAAAAAAAGTTGTTTTTTTTTTGAAAAAAGGCAAGGGGTTAGTCCATGATTTTTTCCAAAATCCATGAAAAATTTTTGGGACAAAATCTTAACATTCTTAGACATTTTGGAAAGGCGTCTTAATTTCCTATTCAGAACTGAAAACCAGAACAATTTTGAAAGCTGGGTTCTTTAGATATTCGCATTTAACGGATTGAGGCAGAAAATCGTTAAAATCTGTGAAAGTCACTTTGGATTCTAATATTTTACTAAATGGAACTTGAAAAAATGTTTGTCTAACATTTTTAGAAAGGTGAATTAATTTTCTTTTCAGCACTGAAAGCCGCAATAATTTTGAAGGCTTTGTTTTGGAAATATCGCCATCCAAAGACATTAAGGTAGGTAGTTGGAGGCAGAAAATCGTTAAAATCTGAGAAACTCACTTTGGATGCTAATATTTTACTAAATAGACCTCAAAAAAAAATTGGCTTCGATGAGTCGATTTGGTTTGAAAAGATCTTTCCAGTAAGGTTGTTTTTTTTTTTGAAAAAAATGCAAGGGGTTAGTCCATGATTTTTTCCAAAATCCATGAAAAATTTTTTAACAAAATCTTAACATTCTTAGACATTTTGGAAAGGCGTCTTAATTTCCTATTCAGAACTGAAAACCAGAACAATTTTGAAAGCTGGGTTCTTTAGATATTCGCATTTAACGGATTGAGGCAGAAAATCGTTAAAATCTGGGAAAGTCACTTTGGATGCTAATATTTTACTAAATAGACCTCAGAAAAAAAAATTGGCTTCGATGAGTCGATTTGGTTTGAAAAGATCTTTCCAGTAAGGTATGGCACGATTTATTTCATTAACTTTGAAAAAAAAGTTGTTTTTTTTTTTGAAAAAAAGGCAAGGGGTTAGTCCATGATTTTTTCCAAAATCCATGAAAAATTTTTATGACAAAATCTTAACATTCTTAGACATTTTGGAAAGGTGTCTTAATTTCCTATTCAGAACTGAAAACCAGAACAATTTTGAAAGCTGGGTTCTTTAGATATTCGCATTTAACGGATTGAGGCAGAAAATCGTTAAAATCTGGGAAAGTCACTTTGGATGCTAATATTTTACTAAATGGAACTTGAAAAAAATTTTGTCTGACATTTTTAGAAAAGTGAATTAATTTTCTTTTCAGCACTGAAAGCCGCAATAATTTTGAAGGCTTTGTTTTGGAAATATCGCCATCCAAAGACATTAAGGTAGGTAGTTGGAGGCAGAAAATCGTTAAAATCTGAGAAACTCACTTTGGATGCTAATATTTTACTAAATAGACCTCAAAAAAAAATTGGCTTCTATGAGTCGATTTGGTTTGAAAAGATCTTTCCAGTAAGGTATGGCACGATTTATTTCATTAACTTTGAAAAAAAAGTTGTTTTTTTTTTTTAAAAAGGCAAGGGGTTAGTCCATGATTTTTTCCAAAATCCATGAAAAATTTTTGTGACAAAATCTTAACATTCTTAGACATTTTGGAAAGGCGTCTTAATTTCCTATTCAGAACCGAAAACGAGAACAATTTTGAAAGCTGGGTTCTTTTGATATTCGCATTCAACGGATTGAGGCAGAAAATCGTTAAAATCTGGGAAAGTCACTTTGGATGCTAATATTTTACTAAATGGAACTTGAAAAAAATTTTGTCTGACATTTTTAGAAAAGTGAATTAATTTTCTTTTCAGCACTGAAAGCCGCAATAATTTTGAAGGCTTTGTTTTGGAAATATCGCCATCCAAAGACATTAAGGTAGGTAGTTGGAGGCAGAAAATCGTTAAAATCTGGCAAAGTCACTTTGGATGCTAATATTTTACTAAAAACGACCTAAAAAAAAAAAATTGGCTTCGATGAGTCGATTTGGTTTGAAATGATCGTTCCAGTAAGGTATGGCACGATTTATTTCATTAACTTTGAAAAAAAAGTTGTTTTTTTTTTTGAAAAAAAGGCAAGGGGTTGTTAGTCCATGATTTTTTCCAAAATCCATGAAAAATTTTTATGACAAAATCTTAACATTCTTAGACATTTTGGAAAGGCGTCTTAATTTCCTATTCAGAACTGAAAACCAGAACAATTTTGAAAGCTGGGTTCTTTTGATATTCGCATTCAACGGATTGAGGCAGAAAATCGTTAAAATCTGGGAAAGTCACTTTGGATGCTAATATTTTACTAAATGGAACTTGAAAAAAATTTTGTCTGACATTTTTAGAAAAGTGAATTAATTTTCTTTTCAGCACTGAAAGCCGCAATAATTTTGAAGGCTTTGTTTTGGAAATATCGCCATCCAAAGACATTAAGGTAGGTAGTTGGAGGCAGAAAATCGTAAAAATCTGGGAAAGTCACTTTGGATGCTAATATTTTACTAAATGGAACTTGAAAAAAATTTTGTCTGACATTTTTAGAAAAGTGAATTAATTTTCTTTTCAGCACTGAAAGCCGCAATAATTTTGAAGGCTTTGTTTTGGAAATATCGCCATCCAAAGACATTAAGGTAGGTAGTTGGAGGCAGAAAATCGTAAAAATCTGGGAAAGTCACTTTGGATGCTAATATTTTACTAAAAGCGACCTAAAAAAAAAAAATTGGCTTCGATGAGTCGATTTGGTTTGAAATGATCGTTCCAGTAAGGTATGGCACGATTTATTTCATTAACTTTGAAAAAAAAGTTGTTTTTTTTTTTGAAAAAAAGGCAAGGGGTTGTTAGTCCATGATTTTTTCCAAAATCCATGAAAAATTTTTATGACAAAATCTTAACATTCTTAGACATTTTGGAAAGGCGTCTTAATTTCCTATTCAGAACTGAAAACCAGAACAATTTTGAAAGCTGGGTTCTTTTGATATTCGCATTCAACGGATTGAGGCAGAAAATCGTTAAAATCTGGGAAAGTCACTTTGGATGCTAATATTTTACTAAATGGAACTTGAAAAAAATTTTGTCTGACATTTTTAGAAAAGTGAATTAATTTTCTTTTCAGCACTGAAAGCCGCAATAATTTTGAAGGCTTTGTTTTGGAAATATCGCCATCCAAAGACATTAAGGTAGGTAGTTGGAGGCAGAAAATCGTTAAAATCTGAGAAACTCACTTTGGATGCTAATATTTTATTAAATAGACCTCAAACAAAAATTGGCTTCGATGAGTCGATTTGGTTTGAAAAGATCTTTCCAGTAAGGTATGGCACGATTTATTTCATTAACTTTGAAAAAAAAGTTGTTTTTTTTTTGAAAAAAAGGCAAGTGTCCATGATTTTTTCCAAAATCCATGAAAAATTTTTGTGACAAAATCTTAACATTCTTAGACATTTTGGAAAGGCGTCTTAATTTCCTATTCAGAACTGAAAACCAGAACAATTTTGAAAGCTGGGTTCTTTAGATATTCGCATTTAACGGATTGAGGCAGAAAATCGTTAAAATCTGTGAAAGTCACTTTGGATTCTAATATTTTACTAAATGGAACTTGAAAAAATGTTTGTCTAACATTTTTAGAAAGGTGAATTAATTTTCTTTTCAGCACTGAAAGCCGCAATAATTTTGAAGGCTTTGTTTTGGAAATATCGCCATCCAAAGACATTAAGGTAGGTAGTTGGAGGCAGAAAATCGTTAAAATCTGGGAAAGTCACTTTGGATGCTAATATTTTACTAAATAGACCTCAGAAAAAAAAATTGGCTTCGATGAGTCGATTTGGTTTGAAAAGATCTTTCCAGTAAGGTATGGCACGATTTATTTCATTAACTTTGAAAAAAAAGTTGTTTTTTTTTTGAAAAAAAGGCAAGGGGTTAGTCCATGATTTTTTCCAAAATCCATGAAAAATTTTTATGACAAAATCTTAACATTCTTAGACATTTTGGAAAGGTGTCTTAATTTCCTATTCAGAACTGAAAACCAGAACAATTTTGAAAGCTGGGTTCTTTAGATATTCGCATTTAACGGATTGAGGCAGAAAATCGTTAAAATCTGGGAAAGTCACTTTGGATGCTAATATTTTACTAAATGGAACTTGAAAAAAATTTTGTCTGACATTTTTAGAAAAGTGAATTAATTTTCTTTTCAGCACTGAAAGCCGCAATAATTTTGAAGGCTTTGTTTTGGAAATATCGCCATCCAAAGACATTAAGGTAGGTAGTTGGAGGCAGAAAATCGTTAAAATCTGGGAAAGTCACTTTGGATGCTAATATTTTACTAAATAGACCTCAGAAAAAAAATTGGCTTCGATGAGTCGATTTGGTTTGAAAAGATCTTTCCAGTAAGGTATGGCACGATTTATTTCATTAACTTTGAAAAAAAAGTTGTTTTTTTTTTGAAAAAAAGGCAAGTGTCCATGATTTTTTCCAAAATCCATGAAAAATTTTTGTGACAAAATCTTAACATTCTTAGACATTTTGGAAAGGCGTCTTTATTTCCTATTCAGAACTGAAAACCTGAACAATTTTGAAAGCTGGGTTCTTTAGATATTCGCATTTAACGGATTGAGGCAGAAAATCGTTAAAATCTGGGAAAGTCACTTTGGATGCTAATATTTTACTAAATAGACCTCAAAAAAAAAAAAATTGGCTTCGATGAGTCGATTTGGTTTGAAAAGATCTTTCCAGTAAGGTATGGCACGATTTATTTCATTAACTTTGAAAAAAAAGTTGTTTTTTTTTGAAAAAAACCATGATTTTTTCCAAAATCCATGAAAAATTTTTGTGACAAAATCTTAACATTCTTAGACATTTTGGAAAGGTGTCTTAATTTCCTATTCAGAACTGAAAACCAGAACAATTTTGAAAGCTGGGTTCTTTAGATATTCGCATTTAACGGATTGAGGCAGAAAATCGTTAAAATCTGGGAAAGTCACTTTGGATGCTAATATTTTACTAAATAGACCTCAGAAAAAAAAATTGGCTTCGATGAGTCGATTTGGTTTGAAAAGATCTTTCCAGTAAGGTATGGCACGATTTATTTCATTAACTTTGAAAAAAAAGTTGTTTTTTTTTTGAAAAAAAGGCAAGGGGTTAGACCATGATTTTTTCCAAAATCCATGAAAAATTTTTATGACAAAATCTTAACATTCTTAGACATTTTGGAAAGGTGTCTTAATTTCCTATTCAGAACTGAAAACCAGAACAATTTTGAAAGCTGGGTTCTTTAGATATTCGCATTTAACGGATTGAGGCAGAAAATCGTTAAAATCTGGGAAAGTCACTTTGGATGCTAATATTTTACTAAATAGACCTCAAAAAAAAAAAAAATTGGCTTCGATGAGTCGATTTGGTTTGAAAAGATCTTTCCAGTAAGGTATGGCACGATTTATTCAATAATTTTGAAGGCTTTGTTTTGGAAATATCGCCATCCAAAGACATTAAGGTAGGTAGTTGGAGGCAGAAAATCGTTAAAATCTGGGAAAGTCACTTTGGATGCTAATATTTTACTAAATAGACCTCAAAAAAAAAAATTGGCTTCGATGAGTCGATTTGGTTTGAAAAGATCTTTCCAGTAAGGTATGGCACGATTTATTTCATTAACTTTGAAAAAAAAGTTGTTTTCTTTTTGAAAAAAAGGCAAGGGGTTAGACCATGATTTTTTCCAAAATCCATGAAAAATTTTTATGACAAAATCTTAACATTCTTAGACATTTTGGAAAGGTGTTTTAATTTCCTATTCAGAACTGAAAACCAGAACAATTTTGAAAGCTGGGTTCTTTAGATATTCGCATTTAACGGATTGAGGCAGAAAATCGTTAAAATCTGGGAAAGTCACTTTGGATTCTAATATTTTACTAAATGGAACTTGAAAAAATGATTGTCTGACATTTTTAGAAAGGTGAATTAATTTTCTTTTCAGCACTGAAAGCCGCAATAATTTTGAAGGCTTTGTTTTGGAAATATCGCCATTCAAAGACATTAAGGTAGGTAGTTGGAGGCAGAAAATCGTTAAAATCTGGGAAAGTCACTTTGGATGCTAATATTTTACTAAATAGACCTCAGAAAAAAAAATTGGCTTCGATGAGTCGATTTGGTTTGAAAAGATCTTTCCAGTAAGGTATGGCACGATTTATTTCATTAACTTTGAAAAAAAAGTTGTTTTTTTTTGAAAAAAACCATGATTTTTTCCAAAATCCATGAAAAATTTTTGTGACAAAATCTTAACATTCTTAGACATTTTGGAAAGGTGTCTTAATTTCCTATTCAGAACTGAAAACCAGAACAATTTTGAAAGCTGGGTTCTTTAGATATTCGCATTTAACGGATTGAGGCAGAAAATCGTTAAAATCTGGGAAAGTCACTTTGGATGCTAATATTTTACTAAATAGACCTCAGAAAAAAAAATTGGCTTCGATGAGTCGATTTGGTTTGAAAAGATCTTTCCAGTAAGGTATGGCACGATTTATTTCATTAACTTTGAAAAAAAAGTTGTTTTTTTTTGAAAAAAACCATGATTTTTTCCAAAATCCATGAAAAATTTTTGTGACAAAATCTTAACATTCTTAGACATTTTGGAAAGGTGTCTTAATTTCCTATTCAGAACTGAAAACCAGAACAATTTTGAAAGCTGGGTTCTTTAGATATTCGCATTTAACGGATTGAGGCAGAAAATCGTTAAAATCTGGGAAAGTCACTTTGGATGCTAATATTTTACTAAATAGACCTCAAAAAAAAAAAAAATGGCTTCGATGAGTCGATTTGGTTTGAAAAGATCTTTCCAGTAAGGTATGGCACGATTTATTCAATAATTTTGAAGGCTTTGTTTTGGAAATATCGCCATCCAAAGACATTAAGGTAGGTAGTTGGAGGCAGAAAATCGTTAAAATCTGGGAAAGTCACTTTGGATGCTAATATTTTACTAAATAGACCTCAAAAAAAAAAATTGGCTTCGATGAGTCGATTTGGTTTGAAAAGATCTTTCCAGTAAGGTATGGCACGATTTATTTCATTAACTTTGAAAAAAAAGTTGTTTTCTTTTTGAAAAAAAGGCAAGGGGTTAGACCATGATTTTTTCCAAAATCCATGAAAAATTTTTATGACAAAATCTTAACATTCTTAGACATTTTGGAAAGGTGTTTTAATTTCCTATTCAGAACTGAAAACCAGAACAATTTTGAAAGCTGGGTTCTTTAGATATTCGCATTTAACGGATTGAGGCAGAAAATCGTTAAAATCTGGGAAAGTCACTTTGGATTCTAATATTTTACTAAATGGAACTTGAAAAAATGTTTTTCTAACATTTTTAGAAAGGTGAATTAATTTTCTTTTCAGCACTGAAAGCCGCAATAATTTTGAAGGCTTTGTTTTGGAAATATCGCCATCCAAAGACATTAAGGTAGGTAGTTGGAGGCAGAAAATCGTTAAAATCTGGGAAACTCACTTTGGATGCTAATATTTTACTAAATAGACCTCAAAAAAAAAAATTGGCTTCGATGAGTCGATTTGGTTTGAAAAGATCTTTCCAGTAAGGTATGGCACGATTTATTTCATTAACTTTGAAAAAAAAGTTGTTATCTTTTTGAAAAAAAGGCAAGGGGTTAGTCCATGATTTTTTCCAAAATCCATGAAAAATTTTTATGACAAAATCTTAACATTCTTAGACATTTTGGAAAGGTGTTTTAATTTCCTATTCAGAACTGAAAACCAGAACAATTTTGAAAGCTGGGTTCTTTAAATATTCGCATTTAACGGATTGAGGCAGAAAATCGTTAAAATCTGGGAAAGTCACTTTGGATGCTAATATTTTACTAAATAGACCTCAGAAAAAAAAATTGGCTTCGATGAGTCGATTTGGTTTGAAAAGATCTTTCCAGTAAGGTATGGCACGATTTATTTCATTAACTTTGAAAAAAAAGTTGTTTTTTTTTTTTGAAAAAAAGGCAAGGGGTTAGTCCATGATTTTTTCCAAAATCCATGAAAAATTTTTATGACAAAATCTTAACATTCTTAGACATTTTGGAAAGGTGTCTTAATTTCCTATTCAGAACTGAAAACCTGAACAATTTTGAAAGCTGGGTTCTTTTGATATTCGCATTCAACGGATTGAGGCAGAAAATCGTTAAAATCTGGGAAAGTCACTTTGGATGCTAATATTTTACTAAATGGAACTTGAAAAAATTTTGTCTGACATTTTTAGAAAGGTGAATTAATTTTCTTTTCAGCACTGAAAGCCGCAATAATTTTGAAGGCTTTGTTTTGGAAATATCGCCATCCAAAAACATTAAGGTAGGTAGTTGGAGGCAGAAAATCGTTAAAATCTGGGAAAGTCACTTTGGATGCTAATATTTTACTAAATAGACCTCAAAAAAAAAATTGGCTTCGATGAGTCGATTTGGTTTGAAAAGATCTTTCCAGTAAGGTATGGCACGATTTATTTCATTAACTTTGAAAAAATTTACAGATTTCACTCCTTGAGTAACATTGGGGACATTGAAAATGACTTATCTGTGATAGAGAAATCTTTAATCCTTATAATTGTTAATCTTTCTTTTATTTTGAATTTTATCTTTACCGGCTTCCAAGTACACCAATTTATACCAATTTTAATCATGATTTTTACTAAGATCAATCTAAAAATTATATTGAACTAAAAAAAATTTAAAAAAGTTGTTAGACAAACTTAATTAGCATACTTGCACTCGCATTTCTACCTTTACTTGCACATAGTAGCGCATAAATAGATTTTTTTTCTACAGCTTTAAAAACACTTAAGGAATTTGAAGCCATTTCATCATTCCCTATTTTGATCATTCTTGAGACATTGTCTCAACAAAAATCTTATCATCTGAACTTTTTATTGCTTCATAGAAACAAAACTGAATAAAATAAATTATCAAATACCCAAATATACGAAGATGATACAAAACTTAAAATAAGGCTATACTATTGCATAGTGGTACCTCGTGGCATGATGGTTAGTGCGTAGAACTGTCATGCCAAAGGTCTGGGTTCGATTCCCAGCCGCTGCCACCTAAAAACAGAAATGTTTTTTTCGCGAGGTGCTGCCTCTTACGAGGAACTGACAAATCCTCCTAGAGTATACTTGTCATGAATAAGTGCTTCTCATCTAGCCCTTCGGACTCGGCAAAAAATTGTAGGTCCCTTCCTTTCCTGCCAAAAATACGCACACAGGAATGGTTGAGAGTTGTAAGTCACTAGGCCTTGGTTCTTCACGAGCAGCTGTGCAACCAAATTTATTTATTTAAACTATTGCAGAATTTTCGTTTACTTTTTCTTTTAAAAATTCGGTTAAGTATTTCATATTCTCTTTGTTCTATCATCAACAAAATTTTGACTACAGACAAATGGATGTTGACATGTATTGCTATTTTTTGTTTGGTATTTTGTTATGTATTGGTTTTTTCCTTTTCAATATCTCGTTTTTGTTAACACTAGCTAAAATTTGATTTTCCAAAAATACAATATTCAATGTTGGTAGTTGTTACGTCTCATCAAAATATTATTTGTCCTATTTCCTTTGTAGTTTTTTTTTTTTAATTTTGTTTCATTTCCAAAAATACAAAAAAAATTTAATATTTTTCTTTTGTTAATTTATTGACCTATATTTTCTGCCACTTGTCTCCTAGTTTCATATTTTTCATTATCCTTGCCTGGTAACACACTTTTTCTTTTTTCTTTTGCTTTGCTGTAACACCAACCAAAAATTCAAAATTTCAACCCTAATTCCTTGTTTTTTTTCGATCTGTACATGCCTTCAAACAAACATTAAATGCTAGGGTTTGTTACGTCTCCACAACATATTATTTAACTTATTATCTTTGTGGGTCTTTAATTTTGTTTCATTTTAAAAATACAAGAGAGAACCTTCTTTTAAACAGAGAGGCTGTTCACTTCCCACCTTTTATCATTTTACTGACCTTTATTTTTCCCGCGTGTCTTCTATCTTTAAATTTTCATTTTATTTGTGTGGTAACTTTAATTTTGTTTTTGATTTAGCTTTGTGGTAAAACCAACCAAAAATTCAATATTTCTGCTGATATTACTTTTTTCTTGAATTTGAAATAATTTAAATTGAATTTTTCGTAGCTCTTATGACGTGTGTTGTAGGCAACGCTAACTAATAAATTGATTTTTCCCCTTACATATGCCTACAAACAAATATTCAATGCTGGTGAGTGTAACGTCTCAGCAAAATTCTATTTTTCCCAATTTTGTGTTTTTTCTTTAATTTTGGGGCTTCTTGCAAGTCTATTCCAAAGAATTTGTATGGATAAAAGTCGATCATAATAGTCAAATATCAAAGTATTTACCAATTGAAATTTGCAATAACAATAAATCGACTTTTAGTCTATTCAACAAGTCTATTTTGAATAACTATCCCAATAAGGGCGTTTGTCGCATTTTCAAAAATAGAAAATACATTTTCAGTCGAATTTATAAGCTTTGTCTATAAGTATAGACAACCGTCCAACTCCAAAAATGTATTAATTAACTTTGTTTACTGCTGTCCTAAATTTGTCTAACTTGGGCAAAGGCTTCGGCTGTCTAAGATTTTTCTAAACTGACGTTTTATTTTACTATATCCATAAGGCATATTTTCAACTATTAAGGACTTCTAAAACAACTGTCTAACTTGTCAACCTTAAAAAAAATCTAATAAATAAAACGGTTTACGTTTTAGTTTTCAGATTTTATTGACCTATGTATATTTTTATTTCCTCTTGTTTTTTTATTTCATATCTTTATTTTCTTCGTTAATCCGTCTAATTATACCTAAATAAAACTCAAAAGTAAAATAATTAACAAAATAAAAACAAAAACAACGAATCCCACAAGCATCCTACCTAACTTACTAAAGTACCTACCTATTAACCAAACATATCCCATAAGGCATCTTACCCTTCTGCCTACTAAAGTATTTATAACCAAACGCATCAAATCACATTCTATTAATTTAACTAGGTAGGTATTAGCAGAAAAAAATAACTGCCGAGCAGCATCGAAGCATCTACACGACTGAACAAACAGTGAACAAGGGACAAGAACATTGAACGAGTGAACATGAATACTGAACTTGAATGAAAAGTCATTTTCTTCAGTAATTCACTGACAGAAAGACAAATAATGAAACAAATCAAAAAACATAATGAACAGAGAGAGAGAGACATTTTGAATGAACTGTGGTACTATGGGAAATATTTGTGTTCTTCTTATTTGGGCTGATTCTCTCAACACAAACTTGCAAATCAACGATGACGATGAACTATAGGAATATTGAATGAATATTAAGTACCACTATTTAATTATTGTATTTTAGATTTGTGAGGCTTATCAAAAACCTACGGCTACGTATGATACATCAAATTAATTGTCAATTATTGAAGGTGCGAATAAAAAAAAAAAATAAATTGTATAGGTGCATAGACCAAAGAGTTATTAGGTAGTATGTTAATGAACAGTAATATGTAATTATGTCATCTCAGATGCTTTTAAAATTACAAATTTTACATATTATATGTAGATTTGTGTAATCTATTACCTGTATGTAATTGGAATAGTTAAAAAGATAAAAAATATAACTGCCAAAAATCGCCAAAGATCGATAGAAATTAGTTTATTTAAAAAAAATATAAAAATATAAAGAAAAATATTATAAGAATTTCCTGAAACGAAAAGCAATCAGTTATTTATTTTCTTTCTTAAACTATAAAATTTATTACAATCAGATCTAACCCTAATGTCTAGTAAATAATTTATGAACCATCTATTTCTAAATTTTGAAGTTACAACCTTTAATATCTCATTTTGTAGATTTTTTGGAATTTCAAAAAATATAAACGAAATTGTTATATTAAACGTAACTATTGATAAAGAAAAAAGTTGTCACTCTAGCACAACTCATTTAGATTTTTGGTTTTTCGACCATTTCACATAAAAGCCCTACTTATAGTTTGAATTAAAAAAAAAAAACATAATTTTGCACATCTAAATACATTTTCTTTTCAAACGGTTTTTTGTTAACTGCCAACACTTATAGTTTAACTGCTGACTGCATTGACTCTCACATTTTTAATTATAAAAACATAGAATTAAAATTCATTTATTCAATTTAGTAACACCAACCAAAAATTCAATCGTACCCTTCCTATACGCTAGCACTCATCTCCATACACATTGTTCATTTTAGTAACACCAACCAAAAATTCAATTGTACTCTCTCTATACGCTAGCATTCATCTCTATACTTTGTTCATTTTAGTAACACCAACCAAAAATTCAATCGTACCCTCCGTATACGCCAACGTTCATCTGTTCACTTTATTCATTCTGGTAACACCAACCAAAAATTCGATCGTACCCCCCGTATACGCTAGCGTTCATCTTATATACACATTTATTCACTTTATTCATTTTAGTAACACCATAATTTATCCAAAACGACCCTATAAACATTTTCAATGTTAAAAAAGTTGTTTTTTTTTTGAAAAAAAGATAAGGGGTTAGTCCATGATTTTTTCCAAAATCCATGAAAAATTTTTGTGACAAAGTCTTAACATTCTTAGACATTTTGGAAAGGTGTCTTAATTTCCTATTCGGAACTGAAAACCAGAACAATTTTGAAAGCTGGGTTCTTTTGATATTCGCATTCAACGGATTGAGGCAGAAAATCGTTAAAATCTGGGAAAGTCACTTTGGATGCTAATATTTTACTAAATGGAACTTGAAAAAAATTTTGTCTGACATTTTTAGAAAGGTGAATTAATTTTCTTTTCAGCACTGAAAGCCGCAATAATTTTGAAAGCTTTGTTTTGGAAATATCGCCATCCAAAGACATTAAGGTAGGTAGTTGGAGGCAGAAAATCGTTAAAATCTGGGAAAGTCACTTTGGATGCTAATATTTTACTAAATGGAACTTGAAAAAAATTTTGTCTGACATTTTTAGAAAGGTGAATTAATTTTCTTTTCAGCACTGAAAGCCGCAATAATTTTGAAAGCTTTGTTTTGGAAATATCGCCATCCAAAGACATTAAGGTAGGTAGTTGGAGGCAGAAAATCGTTAAAATCTGGGAAAGTCACTTTGGATGCTAATATTTTACTAAATAGACCTCAAAAAAAAAAATTGGTTTCGATGAGTCGATTTGGTTTGAAAAAATCTTTCCAGTAAGGTATGGCACGATTTATTTCATTAACTTTGAAAAAAAAGTTGTTGTTTTTTTTTTGAAAAAAAGGCAAAGGGTGAGTCCATGATTTTTTCCAAAATCCATGGAATGCTAATATTTTACTAAATAGACCTCGAAAAAAAATTGGCTTCGATGAGTCGATTTAGTTTGAAAAAATCTTTCCAGTAAGGTATGGCACGATTTATTTCATTAACTTTGAAAAAAAAGTTGTTTTTTTTTGGAAAAAAAGGCAAGGGAGTCCATGATTTTTTCCAAAATCCATGAAAAATTTTTGTGACAAAATCTTAACATTCTTAGACATTTTGGAAAGGTGTCTTAATTTCCTATTTAGAACTGAAAACGGGAACAATTTTGAAAGCTGGGTTCTTTAAATATTCGCATTTAACGGATTGAGGCAGAAAATCGTTAAAATCTGGGAAAGTCACTTTGGATGCTAATATTTTACTAAATGGAACTTGAAAAAATTTTTGTCTGACATTTTTAGAAAGGTGAATTAATTTTCTTTTCAGCACTGAAAGCCGCAATAATTTTGAAGGCTTTGTTTTGGAAATATCGCCATCCAAAGACATTAAGGTAGGTAGTTGGAGGCAGAAAATCGTTAAAATCTGGCAAAGTCACTTTCGATGCTAATATTTTACTAAATAGACCTCGAAAAAAAAATTGGCTTCGATGAGTCGATTTGGTTTGAAAAAATCTTTCCAGTCAGGTATGGCACGATTTATTTCATTAACTTTGAAAAAAAAAAGTTGTTTTTTTTGGAAAAAAAGGCAAGGGGTTAGTCCATGATTTTTTCCAAAATCCATGGGATGCTAATATTTTACTAAATAGACCTCGAAAAAAAAATTGGCTTCGATGAGTCGATTTGGTTTGAAAAAATCTTTCCAGTAAGGTATGGCACGATTTATTTCATTAACTTTGAAAAAAAAGTTTTTTTTTTTGGAAAAGAAGGCAAGGGGTTAGTCCATGATTTTTTCCAAAATCCATGAAAAATTTTTGTGACAAAATCTTAACATTCTTAGACATTTTGGAAAGGTGTCTTAATTTCCTATTCAGAACTGAAAACGGGAACAATTTTGAAAGCTGGGTTCTTTAAATATTCGCATTTAACGGATTGAGGCAGAAAATCGTTAAAATCTGGGAAAGTCACTTTGGATGCTAATATTTTACTAAATGGAACTTGAAAAAATTTTTGTCTGACATTTTTAGAAAGGTGAATTAATTTTCTTTTCAGCACTGAAAGCCGCAATAATTTTGAAGGCTTTGTTTTGGAAATATCGCCATCCAAAGACATTAAGGTAGGTAGTTGGAGGCAGAAAATCGTAAAAATCTGGGAAAGTCACTTTCGATGCTAATATTTTACTAAAAACGACCTAAAAAAAAAAAATTGGCTTCGATGAGTCGATTTGGTTTGAAGTGATCGTTCCAGTAAGGTATGGCACGATTTATTTCATTAACTTTGAAAAAAAAGTTGTTTATTTTTTTTGAAAAAAAGGCAAGGGGTTGTTAGTCCATGATTTTTTCCAAAATCCATGAAAAATTTTTATGACAAAATCTTAACATTCTTAGACATTTTGGAAAGGCGTCTTAATTTCCTATTCAGAACTGAAAACCAGAACAATTTTGAAAGCTGGGTTCTTTTGATATTCGCATTCAACGGATTGAGGCAGAAAATCGTTAAAATCTGGGAAAGTCACTTTGGATGCTAATATTTTACTAAATGGAACTTGAAAAAAATTTTGTCTGACATTTTTAGAAAAGTGAATTAATTTTCTTTTCAGCACTGAAAGCCGCAATAATTTTGAAGGCTTTGTTTTGGAAATATCGCCATCCAAAGACATTAAGGTAGGTAGTTGGAGGCAGAAAATCGTTAAAATCTGGGAAAGTCACTTTGGATGCTAATATTTTACTAAGTAGACCTCGAAAAAAAAATTGGCTTCGATGAGTCAATTTGGTGTGAAAAGATCTTTCCAGTAAGGTAAGGAAATCGGTTTGAGATCGGTTTGAGATCGGTTTGAGATCGGTTTGAGATCGGTTTGAGATTGGTTTGAAATCGGTTTGAGATCGGTTTGAGATCGGTTTGAAATCGGTTTGAGATCGGTTTGAGATCGGTTTGTAATCGGTTTGAGATCGGTTTGAGATCGGTTTGAGACGGGTTTGAAATCGGTTTGAAATCGGTTTGAGATCGGTTTGAGATCGGTTTGAGATCGGTTTGAAATCGGTTTGAGATCGGTTTGGAATCGGTTTGAGATCGGTTTGAGATCGGTTTCAAATCGGTTTGAGATCGGTTTGAGATCGGTTTGAGATCGGTTTGAAATCGGTTTGAGATCGGTTTGAAATCGGTTTGAGATCGGTGTGAGATCGGTTTGAAATTGGTTTGAGATCGGTTTGAGATCGGTTTGAGATCGGTTTGAAATCGTTTTGAGATCGGTTTGAAATCAGTTTGAAATCGGTTTGAGATCGGTTTGAAATCGGTTTGAGATCGGGTTGAGATCGGTTTGTAATCGGTTTGAGATCGGTTTGAGATCGGTTTGAGATGGGTTTGAAATCGGTTTGAAATCGGTTTGAGATCGGTTTGAGATCGGTTTGAGATCGGTTTGAGATCGGTTTGAGATCGGTTTGAGATCAGTCTGAAATCGGTTTGAGATCGGTTTGAAATCGGTTTGAGATCGGTTTGAGATCGGTTTGAGATCGGTTTGAAATCGGTTTGAGATCGGTTTGAAATTGGTTTGAGATCGGTTTGAAATCGCTTTGAGATCGGTTTGAAATCAGTTTGAGATCGGTTTGAGATAGGTTTGAGATCGGTTTGAAATCGGTTTGAGATCGGTTTGAAATCGGTTTGAGATCGGTTTGAGATCGGTTTGAAATCGGTTTGAGATCAGTTTGAGATCGGTTTGAGATCGGTTTGAAATCGGTTTGAGATCGGTTTGAAATCGGTTTGAGATTGGTTTGAGATCCGTTTTAGATCGGTTTGAAATCGGTTTGAGATCGGTTTGAAATCGGTTTGAGATCGGTTTGAGATCGGTTTGAGATCGGTTTGCGATCGGTTTGAGATCGGTTTGAAATTGGTTTGAGATCGGGTTGAGATCGGTTTGTAATCGATTTGAGATCGATTTGAGATCGGTTTGAAATCGGTTTGAAATCGGTTTGAGACCGGTTTGAGATCAGTTTGAGATCGGTTTGAGATCGGTTCGAAATCGGTTTGAGATCGGTTTGAGATCGGTTTGAAATCGGTTTGAGATCGGTTTGAGATCGGTTTGAAATCGGTTTGAGATCGGTTTGAGATCGGTTTGAAATCGGTTTAAGATCGGTTTGGAATCGGTTTGAGATCTGTTTGAGATCGGTTTTAGATCGGTTTGAGATCGGTTTGAGATCGGTTTGAAATCGGTTTGAAATCGGTTTGAGATCGGTTTGAGATCTTTTTGAGATCGGTTTGAGATCGGTTTGAAATCGGTTTGAGATCGGTTTGAGATCGGTTTGAAATCGGTTTGAGATCGGTTTGAGATCGGTTCGAAATCGGTTTGAAATCATTTTGAGATCGGTTTGAAATCGGTTTGAGATTGGCTTGTGATCAAGCATCGAACATCGAATTTTGAGCATCGAACATCGAACATAAAGCATCAAACATCGAACGTCGACCAGCGAACATCAAACATCGAACATAAAGCATCAAACATCGAACGTCGAACATCAAACATCGAACGTTGAATATCGAACATTGATCATTAAGCATCAAACATCGAACATCAACATCGAACATTGAACATCGAACGTCAAACATAGAATATCTAACATCGAACATCGAACATCAAACATCGAACGTCGAACATCGAACATCAAATATCGAACATCGAACATTGAACATCAAACATCGAACGTCGAACATCGAATGTCGAACATCAAACAGTAAGCATCAAACATCGAACATCGAACATCGAACATCGAGCATCTTACATCGAACATCGAACATCGAACATAAACATCGAACGTCGAAAATAAAACGTCGATAATCGAAAATCAAACATCCAACATAAAGCATCCAACATCGAACATCGAACATTGAAAATCGAACGCCGAACATCGAACATCGAACATAAAGCATCAAACATCGAGACTCGAACATCGAACGTCGAAAATCGAACATCGAACATCAAACATCGAACATCGAAAATCAAACATTGAACGTCACACATCGATCAGCGAACATCAAACATCGAACCGATCTCAAACCGATGTCAAACCGATCTCAAACCGATCTCAAACCGATCCCAAACCGATCTCAAACCGATCTCAAACCAATCTCAAACTGATTTCAAACCGATATCAAACCGATCTCAAACCGATCTCAAACCGATCTCAAACCGATTTCAAACCGATCTCAAACCGATCTCAAACCGATCTCAAACCGATCTCAAACCGATCTCAAACCGATCTCAAACCGATCTCAAACCGATCTCAAACCGATTTTAAACCGATCTCAAACCGATCTCAAACCGATCTCAAACCGATTTCATACCAATCTCAAACCGATTTTAAACCGATCTCAAACCGATCTCAAACTGATTTCAAACAGATCTCAAACCGATCTCAAACCGATCTCAAACCGATTTCAAACCGATCTCAAACCGATCTCAAACCAATCTCAAACCGATTTCAAACCGATCTCAAACCGATCTCAAACCGATTTCAAACCGATCTCAAACCGATTTCAAACCGATCTTAAACTGATCTCAAGCCGATTTCAAACCGATCTCAAACCGATCTCAAACCGATCTCAAACCGATTTCAAACCGATCTCAAACCGATCTCAACCCGATCTCAAACCAATTTCAAACCGATCTCAAACCGATCTCAAACCGATCTCAAACCGATTTCAAACCGATCTCAAACCGATCTCAAACCGATCTCAAACCGATTTCAAACCGATCTCTAACCGATCTCAAACCGATTTCAAACCGATCTCAAACCGATTTCAAACCGATCTCAAACCGATCTCAAACCGATCTCAAACCGATTTCAAACCGATCTCAAACCGATCTCAAACCGATTTTAAACCGATCTCAAACCGATTTCGAAGCGATCTCTAACCGATTTCAAACAGATCTCAAACCGATCTCAAACCGATTTCAAACCGATCTCAAACCGATTTCAAACCGATCTCAAACCGATCTCAAACAGATCTCAAACCGATCTCAAACCGATCTCAAACCGATTTTAAACCGATTTCAAACCGATCTCAAACCGATCTCAAACCGATCTCAAACCGATCTCAAACCAATTTCTAACCGATTTAAAACTAATCTCAAACCGATCTCACACCGATTTCAAACCGATCTCAAACCGATTTCAAACCGATCCCAAACCGATCTCAAGCCGATTTCAAACCGATCTCAAACCGATCTCAAACCGATTTCAAACCGATCTCAAACCGATCTCAAACCGATCTCAAACCGATGTCAAGCCGATTTCGAACCGATTTCAAACCGATCTCAAACCGATCTCAAACCGATCTCAAACCGATTTCAAACCGATCTCAACCCGATTTCAAACCGATCTCAAACCGATCTCAAACTGATCTCAAACCGATCTCAGACCGATCTCAAACCGATCTCAAACCGATCTCAAACCGATCTCAAACCGATCTCAAACCGATTTCAAACCGATCTCAACCCGATTTCAAACCGATCTCAAACCGATCTCAAACCGATCTCAAACCGATTTCAAACCGATTTCAAACCGATCTCAAAGCCATCTCAAACCGATCTCGAACCGATTTCAAACCGATCTCAAACCGATTTCAAACCGATCTCAAACCGATCTCAAACCGATCTCAAACCGATTTCAAACCGATCTCAAACCGATCTCAAACCGATTTCAAACCGATTTCAAACCGATCTCAAACCGATCTCAAACCGATCTCAAACCGATTTCAAACCGATTTCAAACCGATCTCAAACCGATCTCAAACCGATATCAAACCGATTTCAAACCGATCTCAAACCGATCTCAAACCGATTTCAAACCGATCTCAAACCGATTTCATAACCGATCTCAAACCGATTTCAAACCGATCTCAAAACGATTTCAAACCGATCTCAAACCGATCTCAAGCCGATCTCAAGCCGATTTCAAACCGATCTCAAACCGATCTCAAACCGATTTCAAACCGATCTCAAACCGATTTCAAACCGATTTCAAACCGATCTCAAACCGATTTCAAACCAATCTCAAACCGATTTCAAACCGATTTCAAACCGATCTCAAACCGATATCAAACCGATTTCAAACCGATCTCAAACCGATCTCAAACCGATTTCGAACCGATCTCAAACCGATCTCCAACCGATTTTAAATCGATCGCAAACCGATTCCAAACCGATCTCAAACCGATTTCAAACCGATCTCAAACCGATCTCAAACCGATCTCAAACCGATCTCAAACCGATCGCAAACCGATCTCAAACCGATCTCAAACCGATCTCAAACCGATTTCAAACCGATCTCAAACCGATTTCAAACCGATCTCAAACCGATCTCAAACCGATCTCAAACCGATTTCAAACCGATTTCAAACCGATCTCAAAGCGATCTCAAACCGATCTCGAACCGATTTCAAACCGATCTCAAACCGATTTCAAACTGATCTCAAACCAATCTCAAACCGATCTCAAACCGATTTCAAACCGATCTCAAACCGATCTCAAACCGATTTCAAACCGATCTCAAACCGATTTCAAACCGATCTCAAACCGATCTCAAACCGATCTCAAACCGATTTCAAACCGATTTCAAACCGATCTCAAACCGATGTCAAACCGACATCAAACCGATTTCAAACCGATCTCAAACCGATCTCAAACCGATTTCAAACCGATCTCAAACCGATTTCAAACCGATCTCAAACCGATCTCAAACCGATTTCAAACCGATCTCAAAACGATTTCAAACCGATCTCAAACCGATCTCAAGCCGATCTCAAGCCGATTTCAAACCGATCTCAAACCGATCTCAAACCGATTTCAAACCGATCTCAAACCGATTTCAAACCGATTTCAAACCGATCTCAAACCGATTTCAAACCAATCTCAAACCGATTTCAAACCGATTTCAAACAGATCTCAAACCGATATCAAACCGATTTCAAACCGATCTCGAACCGATCTCAAACCGATCTCAAACCGATTTCGAACCGATCTCAAACCGATCTCAAACCGATCTCCAACCGATTTTAAATCGATCGCAAACCGATTCCAAACCGATCTCAAACCGATTTCAAACCGATCTCAAACCGATCTCAAACCGATTTCAAACCGATCTCAAACCGATTTGAAACCGATCTCAAACCGATCTCAAACCGATTTCAAACCGATGTCAAACCGACTTAAAACCGATTTCAAACCGATCTCAAACCGATTTCAAACCGATTTCAAACCAATCTCAAACCGATCTCAAACCGATTTCAAACCGATTTCAAACCGATCTCAAACCGATTTCAAACCGATCTCAAACCGATCTCAAACCGATTTCAAACCGATTTCAAACCGATCTCAAACCGATCTCAAACCGATCTCAAACCGATCTCAAACCGATTTCAAACCGATCTCAAACCGATCTCAAACCGATTTCAAACCGATTCCAAACCGATCTCAAACCGATTTCAAACCGATCTCAAACCGATCTCAAACCGATTTCAAACCGATCTCAAACCGATCTCAAACCGATTTCAAACCGATCTCAAACCGATCTCAAACCGATCTCAAACCGATCTCAAACCGATCTCAAACCGATTTCAAACCGATCTCAAACCGATCTCAAAGCGATCTCAAACTGAATTCAAACCGATCTCAAACCGACCTCAAACCGATTTCAAACCGATCTCAAACCGATCTCAAACCGATATCAAACCGATCTCAATCCGATCTCAAACCGATCTCAAACCGATCTCAAACCGATTTTAAACCGATTTCAAACCAATCTCAAACCGATCTCCAACCGATCTCAAACCGATCTCAAACCGATCTCAAACCAATCTCAAAACGATTTCAAACCGATCTCAAATCGATCTCACACCGATTTCAAACCGATCTCAAACCGATTTCAAACCGATCTAAAACCGATCTCAAGCCGATTTCAAACCGATCTCAAACCGATTTCAAACCGATTTCAAACCGATCTCAAACCAATCTCAAACCGATCTCAAACCGATCTCAAACCGATCTCAAACCGATGTCAACCCGATTTCGAACCGATTTCAAACCGATCTCAAACCGATCTCAAACCGATTTCAAACCGATTCCAAACCGATCTCAAACCGATTTCAAACCGATTTCAAACCGATCTCAAACCGATCTCAAACCGATCTCAAACCGATCTCAAACCGATCTCAAGCCGATTTCAAACCGATCTCAAACCGATCTCAAACCGATATCAAACCGATCTCAAAGCGATCTCAAACTGAATTCAAACCGATCTCAAACCGATCTCAAACCGATTTCAAACCGATCTCAAACCGATCTCAAACCGATATCAAACCGATCTCAATCCGATCTCAAACCGATCTCAAACCGATCTCAAACCGATTTTAAACCGATTTCAAACCAATCTCAAACCGATCTCAAACCGATCTCAAACCGATCTCAAACCGATCTCAAACCAATATCAAAACGATTTCAAACCGATCTCAAATCGATCTCACACCGATTTCAAACCGATCTCAAACCGATTTCAAACCGATCTAAAACCGATCTCAAGCCGATTTCAAACCGATCTAGAACCGATTTCAAACCGATTTCAAACCGATCTCAAACCAATCTCAAACCGATCTCAAACCGATCTCAAACCGATCTCAAACCGATCTCAAACCGATGTCAACCCGATTTCGAACCGATTTCAAACCGATCTCAAACCGATCTCAAACCGATTTCAAACCGATCTCAAACCGATTTCAAACCGATCTCAAACCGATCTCAAACCGATTTCAAACCGATCTCAAAACGATTTCAAACCGATCTCAAACCGATCTCAAGCCGATCTCAAGCCGATTTCAAACCGATCTCAAACCGATCTCAAACCGATTTCAAACCGATCTCAAACCGATTTCAAACCGATTTCAAACCGATCTCAAACCGATTTCAAACCAATCTCAAACCGATTTCAAACCGATTTCAAACCGATCTCAAACCGATATCAAACCGATTTCAAACCGATCTCGAACCGATCTCAAACCGATCTCAAACCGATTTCGAACCGATCTCAAACCGATCTCAAACCGATCTCCAACCGATTTTAAATCGATCGCAAACCGATTCCATACCGATCTCAAACCGATTTCAAACCGATCTCAAACCGATCTCAAACCGATTTCAAACCGATCTCAAACCGATTTGAAACCGATCTCAAACCGATCTCAAACCGATTTCAAACCGATCTCAAACCGACTTAAAACCGATCTCAAACCGATCTCAAACCGATTTCAAACCGATTTCAAGCCAATCTCAAACCGATCTCAAACCGATTTCAAACCGATCTCAAACCGATCTCAAACCGATTTCAAACCGATCTCAAACCGATTTCAAACCGATCTCAAACCGATTTCAAACCGATCTCAAACCGATCTCAAACCGATCTCAAACCGATCTCAAACCGATTTCAAACCGATCTCAAACCGATCTCAAATCGATTTCAAACCGATTCCAAACCGATCTCAAACCGATTTCAAACCGATCTCAAACCGATCTCAAACCGATTTTTAACCGATCTCAAACCGATCTCAAACCGATTTCAAACCGATCTCAAACCGATCTCAAACCGATCTCAAACCGATCTCAAACCGATCTCAAACCGATTTCAAACCGATCTCAAACCGATCTCAAAGCGATCTCAAACTGAATTCAAACCGATCTCAAACCGATCTCAAACCGATTTCAAACCGATCTCAAACCGATCTCAAACCGATATCAAACCGATCTCAATCCGATCTCAAACCGATCTCAAACCGATCTCAAACCGATTTTAAACCGATTTCAAACCAATCTCAAACCGATCTCAAACCGATCTCAAACCGATCTCAAACCGATCTCAAACCGATCTCAAACCAATCTCAAAACGATTTCAAACCGATCTCAAATCGATCTCACACCGATTTCAAACCGATCTCAAACCGATTTCAAACCGATCTAAAACCGATCTCAAGCCGATTTCAAACCGATCTCAAACCGATTTCAAACCGATTTCAAACCGATCTCAAACCAATCTCAAACCGATCTCAAACCGATCTCAAACCGATGTCAACCCGATTTCGAACCGATTTCAAACCGATCTCAAACCGATCTCAAACCGATTTCAAACCGATCTCAAACCGATTTCAAACCGATCTCAAACCGATCTCAAACCGATTTCAAACCGATCTCAAAACGATTTCAAACCGATCTCAAACCGATCTCAAGCCGATCTCAAGCCGATTTCAAACCGATCTCAAACCGATCTCAAACCGATTTCAAACCGATCTCAAACCGATTTCAAACCGATTTCAAACCGATCTCAAACCGATCTCAAACCGATCTCAAACCGATCTCAAACCGATTTCAAACCGATTTCAAACCGATCTCAAACCGATCTCAAACCGATCTCAAACCGATCTCAAACCGATTTCAAACCGATCTCAAACCGATTTCAAACCGATCTCAAACCGATATCAAACCGATTTCAAACCGATCTCGGACCGATCTCAAACCGATCTCAAACCGATTTCGAACCGATCTCAAACCGATCTCAAACCGATCTCCAACCGATTTTAAATCGATCGCAAACCGATTCCAAACCGATCTCAAACCGATTTCAAACCGATCTCAAACCGATCTCAAACCGATTTCAAACCGATCTCAAACCAATTTTAAAACCGATCTCAAACCGATCTCAAACCGATTTCAAACCGATCTCAAACCGACTTAAAACCGATCTCAAACCGATCTCAAACCGATTTCAAACCGATTTCAAACCAATCTCAAACCGATCTCAAACCGATTTCAAACCGATCTGAAACCGATCTCAAACCGATTTCAAACCGATCTCAAACCGATCTCAAACCAATCTCAAAACGATTTCAAACCGATCTCAAATCGATCTCACACCGATTTCAAACCGATCTCAAACCGATTTCAAACCGATCTAAAACCGATCTCAAACCGATTTCAAACCGATCTCAAACCGATTTCAAACCGATTTCAAACCGATCTCAAACCAATCTCAAACTGATCTCAAACCGATCTCAAACCGATCTCAAACCGATGTCAACCCGATTTCGAATCGATTTCAAACCGATCTCAAACCGATCTCAAACCGATTTCAAACCGATCTCAAACCGATTTCAAACCGATCTCAAACCGATTTCAAACCGATTTCAAACCAATCTCAAACCGATCTCAAACCGGTTTCAAACCGATCTCAAACCGATCTCAAACCGATTTCAAACCGATCTCAAACCGATCTCAAACCGATTTCAAACCGATTTCAAACCGATCTCAAACCGATCTCAAACCGATCTCAAACCGATCTCAAACCGATTTCAAACCGATCTCAAACCGATCTCAAACCGATTTCAAACCGATTCCAAACCGATCTCAAACCGATTTCAAACCGATCTCAAACCGATCTCAAACCGATTTCAAACCGATCTCAAACCGATCTCAAACCGATTTCAAACCGATCTCAAACCGATCTCAAACCGATCTCAAACCGATCTCAAACCGATCTCAAACCGATTTCAAACCGATCTCAAACCGATCTCAAAGCGATCTCAAACTGAATTCAAACCGATCTCAAACCGATCTCAAACCGATCTCAAACCGATTTCAAACCGATCTCAAACCGATCTCAAACCGATCTCAAGCCGATCTCAAGCCGATTTCAAACCGATCTCAAACCGATCTCAAACCGATTTCAAACCGATCTCAAACCGATCTCAAACCGATCTCAAACCGATTTCAAACCGATCTCAAACCGATCTCAAAGCGATCTCAAACCGATTTCGAACCGATCTCAAACCGATCTCAAACCGATCTCCAACCGATTTTAAATCGATCGCAAACCGATTCCAAACCGATCTCAAACCGATTTCAAACCGATCTCAAACCGATCTCAAACCGATTTCAAACCGATCTCAAACCGATTTGAAACCGATCTCAAACCGATCTCAAACCGATTTCAAACCGATCTCAAACCGACTTAAAACCGATCTCAAACCGATCTCAAACCGATTTCAAACCGATTTCAAACCAATCTCAAACCGATCTCAAACCGATTTCAAACCGATCTGAAACCGATCTCAAACCGATTTCAAACCGATCTCAAACCGATCTCAAACCGATTTCAAACCGATTTCAAACCGATCTCAAACCGATCTCAAACCGATCTCAAACCGATCTCAAACCGATTTCAAACCGATCTCAAACCGATCTCAAACCGATTTCAAACCGATTCCAAACCGATCTCAAACCGATTTCAAACCGATCTCAAACCGATCTCAAACCGATTTCAAACCGATCTCAAACCGATCTCAAACCGATTTCAAACCGATCTCAAACCGATCTCAAACCGATCTCAAACCGATCTCAAACCGATCTCAAACCGATTTCAAACCGATCTCAAACCGATCTCAAACCGATCTCAAACCGATCTCAAACCGATCTCAAACCGATTTCAAACCGATCTCAAACCGATCTCAAACCGATATCAAACCGATCTCAATCCGATCTCGAACCGATCTCAAACCGATCTCAAACCGATTTCAAACCGATCTAAAACCGATCTCAAACCGATTTCAAACCGATCTCAAACCGATTTCAAACCGATTTCAAACCGATCTCAAACCAATCTCAAACTGATCTCAAACCGATCTCAAACCGATCTCAAACCGATGTCAACCCGATTTCGAACCGATTTCAAACCGATCTCAAACCGATCTCAAACCGATTTCAAACCGATCTCAAACCGATTTCAAACCGATCTCAAACCGATTTCAAACCGATTTCAAACCAATCTCAAACCGATCTCAAACCGGTTTCAAACCGATCTCAAACCGATCTCAAACCGATTTCAAACCGATCTCAAACCGATCTCAAACCGATTTCAAACCGATTTCAAACCGATCTCAAACCGATCTCAAACCGATCTCAAACCGATCTCAAACCGATTTCAAACCGATCTCAAACCGATCTCAAACCGATTTCAAACCGATTCCAAACCGATCTCAAACCGATTTCAAACCGATCTCAAACCGATCTCAAACCGATTTCAAACCGATCTCAAACCGATCTCAAACCGATTTCAAACCGATCTCAAACCGATCTCAAACCGATCTCAAACCGATCTCAAACCGATCTCAAACCGATTTCAAACCGATCTCAAACCGATCTCAAAGCGATCTCAAACTGAATTCAAACCGATCTCAAACCGATCTCAAACCGATCTCAAACCGATTTCAAACCGATCTCAAACCTATCTCAAACCGATATCAAACCGATCTCAATCCGATCTCAAACCGATCTCAAACCGAGCTCAAACCGATTTTAAACCGATTTCAAACCAATCTCAAACCGATCTCAAACCGATCTCAAACCGATCTCAAACCGATCTCAAACCAATCTCAAAACGATTTCAAACCGATCTCAAATCAATCTCACACCAATTTCAAACCGATCTCAAACCGATTTCAAACCGATCTAAAACCGATCTCAAGCCGATTTCAAACCAATCTCAAACCGATTTCAAACCGATTTCAAACCGATCTCAAACCAATCTCAAACCGATCTCAAACCGATCTCAAACCGATCTCAAACCGATGTCAACCCGATTTCGAACCGATTTCAAACCGATCTCAAACCGATCTCAAACCGATTTCAAACCGATCTCAAACCGATTTCAAACCGATCTCAAACCGATCTCAAACCGATTTCAAACCGATCTCAAAACGATTTCAAACCGATCTCAAACCGATCTCAAGCCGATCTCAAGCCGATTTCAAACCGATCTCAAACCGATCTCAAACCGATTTCAAACCGATCTCAAACCGATTTCAAACCGATTTCAAACCGATCTCAAACCGGTTTCAAACCAATCTCAAACCGATTTCAAACCGATTTCAAACCGATCTCAAACCGATATCAAACCGATTTCAAACCGATCTCGAACCGATCCTAAACCGATCTCAAACCGATTTGGAACCGATCTCAAACCGATCTCAAACCGATCTCCAATCGATTTTAAATCGATCGCAAACCGATTCCAAACCGATCTCAAACCGATTTCAAACCGATCTCAAACCGATCTCAAACCGATTTCAAACCGATCTCAAACCGATTTGAAACCGATCTCAAACCGATCTCAAACCGATTTCAAACCGATCTCAAACCGACTTAAAAATGATCTCAAACCGATCTCAAACCGATTTCAAACCGATTTCAAACCAATCTCAAACCGATCTCAAACCGATTTCAAACCGATCTCAAACCGATCTCAAACCGATTTCAAACCGATCTCAAACCGATCTCAAACCGATTTCAAACCGATTTCAAACCGATCTCAAACCGATCTCAAACCGATCTCAAACCGATTTCAAACCGATCTCAAACCGATCTCAAACCGATTTCAAACCGATTCCAAACCGATTTCAAACCAATTTCAAACCGATCTCAAACCGATCTCAAACCGATTTCAAACCGATCTCAAACCGATCTCAAACCGATTTCAAACCGATCTCAAACCGATCTCAAACCGATCTCAAACCGATCTCAAACCGATCTCAAACCGATTTCAAACCGATCTCAAACCGATCTCAAAGCGATCTCAAACTGAATTCAAACCGATCTCAAACCGATCTCAAACCGAATTCAAACCGATCTCAAACCGATCTCAAACCGATATCAAACCGATCTCAATCCGATCTCAAACCGATCTCAAACCGATCTCAAACCGATTTTAAACCGATTTCAAACCAATCTCAAACCGATCTCAAACCGATCTCAAACCGATCTCAAACCGGTCTCAAACCAATCTCAAAACGATTTCAAACCGATCTCAAATCGATCTCACACCGATTTCAAACCGATCTCAAACCGATTTCAAACCGATCTCAAGCCGATTTCAAACCGATCTCAAACCGATTCCAAACCGATTTCAAACCGATCTCAAACCAATCTCAAACTGATCTCAAACCGATCTCAACCCGATTTCGAACCGATGTCAACCCGATTTCGAACCGATTTCAAACCGATCTCAAACCGATCTCAAACCGATTTCAAACCGATTCCAAACCGATCTCAAACCGATTTCAAACCGATCTCAAACCGATCTCAAACCGATTTCAAACCGATCTCAAACCGATCTCAAACCGATTTCAAACCGATCTCAAACCGATCTCAAACCGATCTCAAACCGATCTCAAACCGATTTCAAACCGATCTCAAACCGATCTCAAACCGATCTCAAACTGAATTCAAACCGATTTCAAACCGATCTCAAACCGATTTCAAACCGATTTCAAACCGATCTCAAACCGTTTTCAAACCGATCTGAAACCGATCTCAAACCGATCTCAAACCGATTTCAAACCGATCTCAAACCCATCTCAAGCCGATTTCAAACCGATCTCAAACCGATCTTAAACCGATATCAAACCGATCTCAAACTGATCTCAAACCGATTTCAAACCGATCTCAAACCGATTTCAAACCGATCTCAAACCGATCTCAAACCGATTTCAAACCGATCTCAAACCGATTTCAAACCGATATCAAACCGATCTCAAACCGATATCAAACTGATTTCAAACCGATCTCAAACCGATCTCAAACCGATCTCAATCCGATTTCAAACCGATCTCAAACCGATTTCAAACCGATCTCAAACCGATCTCAAACCGATCTCAAACCGATTTCAAACCGATCTCAAACCGATCTCAATCCGATTTCAAACCGATCTCAAACCGATTTCAAACCGATCTCAAACCGATTTCAAACCGATTTCAAACCGATCTCAAACCGATCTCAAACCGATCTCAAACCGATTTCAAACCGATCTCAAACCGATTTCAAACCGATCTCAAACCGATCTCAAACCGATCTCAAACCGATTTCAAACCGATCTCAAACCGATCTCAAACCGATCTCAAACCGATCTCAAACCGATTTCAAACCGATTTCAAACCGATCTCAAACCGATTTCAAACCGATTTCAAACCGATCTCAAACCAATCTCAAACCGATCTCAAACCGATTTCAAACCGATTTTAAACCGATCTCAAACCGATCTCAAACCGATTTCAAACCTATCACAAACCGATCTCAAACCGATTTCAAACCGATCTCAAACCGATCTCAAACCGATCTCAAACCGATTTCAAACCGATCTCAAACCCATTTCAAACCGATCTCAAACCGATCTCAAACCGATCTCAAACCGATCTCAAACCGATCTCAAACCGATTTCAAACCGATCTCAAACCGATCTCAAACCGATTTCAAACCGATCTCAAACCGATCTCAAACCGATTTCAAACCGATCTCAAACTGATCTCAAACCGATTTCAAACTGATCTCAAACCGATTTCAAACTGATCTCAAACCGATCTCAAACCGATTTAAAACCGATCTCAAACCGATCTCAAACCGATTTCAAACCGATCTCAAACCGATCTCAAGCCGATTTCAAACCGATCTCAAACCGATCTCAAACCGATCCCAAACCGATCTCAAACCGATTTCAAACCGATTTCAAACCGATCTCAAACCGATTTCAAACCGATCTAAAACCGATCTTAAATCGATTTCAAACAGATCTCAAACCGATTTCAAACCGATCTCAAACCGATCTCAAACCGATATCAAACTGATTTCAAACCGATCTCAAACCGATCTCAAACCGACTTCAAACCGATTTCGAACCGATCTCAAACCGATCTCAAACCGATTTCAAACCTATCACAAACCGATCTCAAACCGATCTCAAACCGATTTCAAACCGATTTCAAACCGATCGCAAACCGATCTCATACCGATCTCAAACCGATTTCAAACCGATCTCAAACCCATTTCAAACCGATCTCAAACCGATCTCAAACCGATCTCAAACCGATCTCAAACTGATTTCAAACCGATCTCAAACCGATCTCAAGCCGATTTCAAACCGATCTCAAACCGATCTCAAACCGATTTCAAACCGATCTCAAACTGATCTCAAACCGATTTCAAACTGATCTCAAACCGATTTCAAACTGATCTCCAACCGATCTCAAACCGATTTAAAACCGATCTCAAACCGATCTCAAACCGATCTCAAACCGATCTCAAACCGATCTCAAACCGATGTCAAGCCGATTTCGAACCGATTTCAAACCGATCTCAAACTGATCTCAAACCGATCTCAAACCGATCTCAAACCGATCTCAAACCGATTTCAAATCGATTTCAAACCGATCTCAAACCGATTTCAAACCGATCTCAAACCGATCTCAAACCGATCTCAAACCGATTTCAAACCGATCTCAAACCGATCTCAAGCCGATTTCAAACCGATATCAAACCGATCTCAAACCGATATCAAACCGATCTCAAACTGATCTCAAACCGATTTCAAACCGATCTCAAACCGATTTCAAACCGATCTCAAACCGATCTCAAACCGATTTCAAACCGATCTCAAACCGATTTCAAACCGATATCAAACCGATCTCAAATCGATATCAAACTGATTTCAAACCGATCTCAAACCGATTTCAAACCGATCTCAAACCGATCTCAAACCGATCTCAAACCGATCTCAAACCGATTTCAAACCGATTTCAAACCGATCTCAAACCGATTTCAAACCGATTTCAAACCGATCTCAAACCAATTTCAAACCGATCTCAAACCGATTTCAAACCGATCTCAAACCGATCTCAAACCGATTTCAAACCTATCACAAACCGATCTCAAACCGATTTCAAACCGATCTCAAACCGATCTCAAACCGATCTCAAACCGATTTCAAACCGATTTCAAACCGATCTCAAACCAATCTCAAACCGATCTCAAACCGATTTCAAACCGATTTCAAACCGATCTCAAACCGATCTCAAACCGATTTCAAACCTATCACAAACCAATCTCAAACCGATTTCAAACCGATCTCAAACCGATCTCAAACCGATCTCAAACCGATTTCAAACCGATCTCAAACCCATTTCAAACCGATCTCAAACCGATCTCAAACCGATCTCAAACCGATCTCAAACCGATTTCAAACCGATCTCAAACCGATCTCAAACCGATTTCAAACCGATCTCAAACCGATCTCAAACCGATTTCAAACCGATCTCAAACTGATCTCAAACCGATTTCAAACTGATCTCAAACCGATTTCAAACCGATCTCAAACCGATCTCAAACCGATCTCAAACCGATCTCAAACCGATCTCAAACCGATTTCAAACCGATCTCAAACCGATCTCAAGCCGATTTCAAACCGATCTCAAACCGATCTCAAACCGATCTCAAACCGATCTCAAACCGATTTCAAACCGATTTCAAACCGATCTCAAACCGATTTCAAACCGATCTAAAACCGATCTTAAATCGATTTCAAACAGATCTCAAACCGATTTCAAACCGATCTCAAACCGATCTCAAACCGATATCAAACTGATTTCAAACCGATTTCAAACCGATCTCAAACCGACTTCAAACCGATTTCGAAGCGATCTCAAACCGATCTCAAACCGATTTCAAACCTATCACAAACCGATCTCAAACCGATCTCAAACCGATTTCAAACCGATTTCAAACCGATCGCAAACCGATCTCAAACCGATCTCAAACCGATTTCAAACCGATCTCAAACCCATTTCAAACCGATCTCAAACCGATTTCAAACCGATCTCAAACCGATCTCAAACTGATTTCAAACCGATCTCAAACCGATCTCAAGCCGATTTCAAACCGATCTCAAACCGATCTCAAACCGATTTCAAACCGATCTCAAACTGATCTCAAACCGATTTCAAACTGATCTCAAACCGATTTCAAACTGATCTCCAACCGATCTCAAACCGATTTAAAACCGATCTCAAACCAATCTCAAACCGATCTCAAACCGATCTCAAACCGATCTCAAACCGATGTCAAGCCGATTTCGAACCGATTTCAAACCGATCTCAAACTGATCTCAAACCGATCTCAAACCGATCTCAAACCGATCTCAAACCGATTTCAAATCGATTTCAAACCGATCTCAAACCGATTTCAAACCGATCTCAAACCGATCTCAAACCGATCTCAAACCGATTTCAAACCGATCTCAAACCCATTTCAAACCGATCTCAAACCGATCTCAAACCGATCTCAAACCGATCTCAAACCGATTTCAAACCGATCTCAAACCGACTTCAAACCGATTTCGAACCGATCTCAAACCGATCTCAAACCGATTTCAAACCGATCTCAAACCGATTTCAAACCGATCTCAAACCGATCTCAAACCGATCTCAAACCGATCTCAAACCGATTTCAAACCGATTTCAAACCGATCTCAAACCGATCTCAAACCGATATCAAACCGATCTAAAAATGATCTCAAACCGATCTCAAACCGATCTCAAACCGATGTCAACCCGATTTCGAACCGATTTCAAACCGATCTCAAACCGATCTCAAACCGATTTCAAACCGATCTCAAACCGATTTCAAACCGATCTCAAACCGATCTCAAACCGATTTCAAACCGATCTCAAAACGATTTCAAACCGATCTCAAACCGATCTCAAGCCGATTTCAAACCGATCTCAAACCGACCTCAAACCGATTTCAAACCGATCTCAAACCGATATCAAACCGATCTCAAACTGATCTCAAACCGATTTCAAACCGATCTCAAACCGATCTTAATCCGATCTCAAACCGATCTCAAACCGATCTCAAACCGATTTTAAACCGATTTCAAACCGATCTCAAACCGATCTCAAACCGATCTCAAACCGATTTCAAACCTATCACAAACCGATCTCAAACCGATCTCAAACCGATTTCAAACCGATTTCAAACCGATCGCAAACCGATCTCAAACCGATCTCAAACTGATTTCAAACCGATCTCAAACCGATTTCAAACCGATCTCAAACCGATCTCAAACCGATCTCAAACCGATCTCAAACCGATTTCAAACCGATTTCAAACCGATCTCAAACCGATTTTAAACCGATTTCAAACCGATCTCAAACCAATCTCAAACCGATCTCAAACCAATTTCAAACCGATTTCAAACCGATCTCAAACCGATCTCAAACCGATTTCAAACCTATCACAAACCGATCTCAAACCGATTTCAAACCGATCTCAAACCGATCTCAAACCGATCTCAAACCGATCTCAAACCGATTTCAAACCGATCTCAAACCAATCTCAAACCGATCTCAAACCGATTTCAAACCGATTTCAAACCGATTTCAAACCGATCTCAAACCGATTTCAAACCGATTCCAAACCGATCTCAAACCGATTTCAAACCGATCTCAAACCGATCTCAAACCGATTTCAAACCGATTTCAAACCGATCTCAAACCCATTTCAAACCGATCTCAAACCGATCTCAAACCGATCTCAAACCGATCTCAAACTGATTTCAAACCGATCTCAAACCGATCTCAAGCCGATTTCAAACCGATCTCAAACCGATCTCAAACCGATCTCAAACCGATTTCAAACCGATTTCAAACCGATCGCAAACCGATCTCAAACCGATCTCAAACTGATTTCAAACCGATCTCAAACCGATTTCAAACCGATCTCAAACCGATCTCAAACCGATCTCAAACCGATCTCAAACCGATTTCAAACCGATTTCAAACCGATCTCAAACCGATTTTAAACCGATTTCAAACCGATCTCAAACCAATCTCAAACCGATCTCAAACCGATTTCAAACCGATTTCAAACCGATCTCAAACCGATCTCAAACCGATTTCAAACCTATCACAAACCGATCTCAAACCGATTTCAAACCGATCTCAAACCGATCTCAAACCGATCTCAAACCGATCTCAAACCGATTTCAAACCGATCTCAAACCAATCTCAAACCGATCTCAAACCGATTTCAAACCGATTTCAAACCGATTTCAAACCGATCTCAAACCGATTTCAAACCGATTCCAAACCGATCTCAAACCGATTTCAAACCGATCTCAAACCGATCTCAAACCGATTTCAAACCGATTTCAAACCGATCTCAGACCCATTTCAAACCGATCTCAAACCGATCTCAAACCGATCTCAAACCGATTTCAAACCGATCTCAAACCGATCTCAAACCGATCTCCAACCGATCTCAAACCGATTTAAAACCGATCTCAAACCAATCTCAAACCGATCTCAAACCGATCTCAAACCGATCTCAAACCGATGTCAAGCCGATTTCGAACCGATTTCAAACCGATCTCAAACTGATCTCAAACCGATCTCAAACCGATCTCAAACCGATCTCAAACCGATTTCAAATCGATTTCAAACCGATCTCAAACCGATTTCAAACCGATCTCAAACCGATCTCAAACCGATCTCAAACCGATTTCAAACCGATCTCAAACCCATTTCAAACCGATCTCAAACCGATCTCAAACCGATATCAAACTGATTTCAAACCGATCTCAAACCGATCTCAAACCGACTTCAAACCGATTTCGAACCGATCTCAAACCGATCTCAAACCGATTTCAAACCTATCACAAACCGATCTCAAACCGATCTCAAACCGATTTCAAACCGATCTCAAACCGATCTCAAACCAATTTCAAACCGATCTCAAACCGATCTCAAACCGATTTCAAACCGATCTCAAACTGATCTCAAACCGATTTCAAACTGATCTCAAACCGATTTCAAACTGATCTCAAACCGATCTCAAACCGATTTAAAACCGATCTCAAACCGATCTCAAACCGATCTCAAGCCGATTTCAAACCGATCTCAAACCGATCTCAAACCGATCTCAAACCGATCTCAAACCGATTTCAAACCGATTTCAAACCGATCTCAAACCGATTTCAAACCGATCTAAAACCGATCTTAAATCGATTTCAAACAGATCTCAGACCGATTTCAAACCGATCTCAAAACGATCTCAAACCGATCTCAAACCGATATCAAACTGATTTCAAACCGATCTCAAACCGATCTCAAACCGACTTCAAACCGATTTCGAACCGATCTCAAACCGATCTCAAACCGATTTCAAACCTATCACAAACCGATCTCAAACCGATCTCAAACCGATTTCAAACCGATTTCAAACCGATCGCAAACCGATCTCAAACCGATCTCAAACCGATTTCAAACCGATCTCAAACCCATTTCAAACCGATCTCAAACCGATCTCAAACCGATCTCAAACCGATCTCAAACTGATTTCAAACCGATCTCAAACCGATCTCAAACCGATTTCAAACCGATCTCAAACCGATCTCAAACCGATTTCAAACCGATCTCAAACTGATCTCAAACCGATTTCAAACTGATCTCAAACCGATTTCAAACTGATCTCCAACCGATCTCAAACCGATTTAAAACCGATCTCAAACCGATCTCAAACCGATCTCAAACCGATCTCAAACCGATTTCAAACCGATTTCAAACCGATCTCAAACCGATCTCAAACCGATATCAAACCGATCTAAAAATGATCTCAAACCGATCTCAAACCGATCTCAAACCGATCTCAAACCGATGTCAACCCGATTTCGAACCGATTTCAAACCGATCTCAAACCGATCTCAAACCGATTTCAAACCGATCTCAAACCGATTTCAAACCGATCTCAAACCGATCTCAAACCGATTTCAAACCGATCTCAAAACGATTTCAAACCGATCTCAAACCGATCTCAAGCCGATCTCAAGCCGATTTCAAACCGATCTCAAACCGATCTCAAACCGATTTCAAACCGATCTCAAACCGATATCAAACCGATCTCAAACTGATCTCAAACCGATTTCAAACCGATCTCAAACCGATCTTAATCCGATCTCAAACCGATCTCAAACCGATCTCAAACCGATTTTAAACCGATTTCAAACCGATCTCAAACCGATCTCAAACCGATCTCAAACCGATTTCAAACCTATCACAAACCGATCTCAAACCGATCTCAAACCGATTTCAAACCGATTTCAAACCGATCGCAAACCGATCTCAAACCGATCTCAAACTGATTTCAAACCGATCTCAAACCGATTTCAAACCGATCTCAAACCGATCTCAAACCGATCTCAAACCGATCTCAAACCGATTTCAAACCGATTTCAAACCGATCTCAAACCGATTTTAAACCGATTTCAAACCGATCTCAAACCAATCTCAAACCGATCTCAAACCGATTTCAAACCGATTTCAAACCGATCTCAAACCGATCTCAAACCGATTTCAAACCTATCACAAACCGATCTCAAACCGATTTCAAACCGATCTCAAACCGATCTCAAACCGATCTCAAACCGATTTCAAACCGATCTCAAACCAATCTCAAACCGATCTCAAACCGATTTCAAACCGATTTCAAACCGATTTCAAACCGATCTCAAACCGATTTCAAACCGATTCCAAACCGATCTCAAACCGATTTCAAACCGATCTCAAACCGATCTCAAACCGATTTCAAACCGATTTCAAACCGATCTCAAACCCATTTCAAACCGATCTCAAACCGATCTCAAACCGATCTCAAACCGATCTCAAACTGATTTCAAACCGATCTCAAACCGATCTCAAGCCGATTTCAAACCGATCTCAAACCGATCTCAACCCGATTTCAAACCGATCTCAAACTGATCTCAAACCGATTTCAAACTGATCTCAAACCGATTTCAAACTGATCTCCAACCGATCTCAAACCGATTTAAAACCGATCTCAAACCAATCTCAAACCGATCTCAAACCGATCTCAAACCGATCTCAAACCGATGTCAAGCCGATTTCGAACCGATTTCAAACCGATCTCAAACTGATCTCAAACCGATCTCAAACCGATCTCAAACCGATCTCAAACCGATTTCAAATCGATTTCAAACCGATCTCAAACCGATTTCAAACCGATCTCAAACCGATCTCAAACCGATCTCAAACCGATTTCAAACCGATCTCAAACCCATTTCAAACCGATCTCAAACCGATCTCAAACCGATATCAAACTGATTTCAAACCGATCTCAAACCGATCTCAAACCGACTTCAAACCGATTTCGAACCGATCTCAAACCGATCTCAAACCGATTTCAAACCTATCACAAACCGATCTCAAACCGATCTCAAACCGATTTCAAACCGATTTCAAACCGATCGCAAACCGATCTCAAACCGATCTCAAACCGATTTCAAACCGATCTCAAACCCATTTCAAACCGATCTCAAACCGATCTCAAACCGATCTCAAACCGATCTCAAACCGATTTCAAACCGATCTCAAACCGATCTCAAACCAATTTCAAACCGATCTCAAACCGATCTCAAACCGATTTCAAACCGATCTCAAACTGATCTCAAACCGATTTCAAACTGATCTCAAACCGATTTCAAACTGATCTCAAACCGATCTCAAACCGATTTAAAACCGATCTCAAACCGATCTCAAACCGATCTCAAGCCGATTTCAAACCGATCTCAAACCGATCTCAAACCGATCTCAAACCGATCTCAAACCGATTTCAAACCGATTTCAAACCGATCTCAAACCGATTTCAAACCGATCTAAAACCGATCTTAAATCGATTTCAAACAGATCTCAAACCGATTTCAAACCGATCTCAAAACGATCTCAAACCGATCTCAAACCGATATCAAACTGATTTCAAACCGATCTCAAACCGATCTCAAACCGACTTCAAACCGATTTCGAACCGATCTCAAACCGATCTCAAACCGATTTCAGACCTATCACAAACCGATCTCAAACCGATCTCAAACCGATTTCAAACCGATTTCAAACCGATCGCAAACCGATCTCAAACCGATCTCAAACCGATTTCAAACCGATCTCAAACCCATTTCAAACCGATCTCAAACCGATCTCAAACCGATCTCAAACCGATCTCAAACTGATTTCAAACCGATCTCAAACCGATCTCAAGCCGATTTCAAACCGATCTCAAACCGATCTCAAACCGATTTCAAACCGATCTCAAACTGATCTCAAACCGATTTCAAACTGATCTCAAACCGATTTCAAACTGATCTCCAACCGATCTCAAACCGATTTAAAACCGATCTCAAACCAATCTCAAACCGATCTCAAACCGATCTCAAACCGATCTCAAACCGATGTCAAGCCGATTTCGAACCGATTTCAAACCGATCTCAAACTGATCTCAAACCGATCTCAAACCGATCTCAAACCGATCTCAAACCGATTTCAAATCGATTTCAAACCGATCTCAAACCGATTTCAAACCGATCTCAAACCGATCTCAAACCGATTTCAAACCGATCTCAAACCGATCTCAAGCCGATTTCAAACCGATCTCAAACCGATCTCAAACCGATATCAAACCGATCTCAAACTGATCTCAAACCGATTTCAAACCGATCTCAAACCGATTTCAAACCGATCTCAAACCGATCTCAAACCGATTTCAAACCGATCTCAAACCGATTTCAAACCGATATCAAACCGATCTCAAATCGATATCAAACTGATTTCAAACCGATCTCAAACCGATTTCAAACCGATCTCAAACCGATCTCAAACCGATCTCAAACCGATCTCAAACCGATTTCAAACCGATTTCAAACCGATCTCAAACCGATTTCAAACCGATTTCAAACCGATCTCAAACCAATCTCAAACCGATCTCAAACCGATTTCAAACCGATTTCAAACCGATCTCAAACCGATCTCAAACCGATTTCAAACCTATCACAAACCGATCTCAAACCGATTTCAAACCGATCTCAAACCGATCTCAAACCGATCTCAAACCGATTTCAAACCGATTTCAAACCGATCTCAAACCAATCTCAAACCGATCTCAAACCGATTTCAAACCGATTTCAAACCGATCTCAAACCGATCTCAAACCGATTTCAAACCTATCACAAACCGATCTCAAACCGATTTCAAACCGATCTCAAACCGATCTCAAACCCATTTCAAACCGATCTCAAACCCATTTCAAACCGATCTCAAACCGATCTCAAACCGATCTCAAACCGATTTCAAACCGATCTCAAACCGATCTCAAACCGATTTCAAACCGATCTCAAACCGATCTCAAACCGATTTCAAACCGATCTCAAACTGATCTCAAACCGATTTCAAACTGATCTCAAACCGATTTCAAACTGATCTCAAACCGATCTCAAACCGATTTAAAACCGATCTCAAACCGATCTCAAACCGATTTAAAACCGATCTCAAACCGATCTCAAGCCGATTTCAAACCGATCTCAAACCGATCTCAAACCGATCTCAAACCGATCTCAAACCGATTTCAAACCGATTTCAAACCGATCTCAAACCGATTTCAAACCGATCTAAAACCGATCTTAAATCGATTTCAAACAGATCTCAAACCGATTTCAAACCGATCTCAAACCGATCTCAAACCGATATCAAACTGATTTCAAACCGATCTCAAACCGATCTCAAACCGACTTCAAACCGATTTCGAACCGATCTCAAACCGATCTCAAACCGATTTCAAACCTATCACAAACCGATCTCAAACCGATCTCAAACCGATTTCAAACCGATTTCAAACCGATCGCAAACCGATCTCAAGCCGATCTCAAACCGATTTCAAACCGATCTCAAACCCATTTCAAACCGATCTCAAACCGATCTCAAACCGATCTCAAACCGATCTCAAACTGATTTCAAACCGATCTCAAACCGATCTCAAGCCGATTTCAAACCGATCTCAAACCGATCTCAAACCGATTTCAAACCGATCTCAAACTGATCTCAAACCGATTTCAAACTGATCTCAAACCGATTTCAAACTGATCTCCAACCGATCTCAAACCGATTTAAAACCGATCTCAAACCAATCTCAAACCGATCTCAAACCGATCTCAAACCGATCTCAAACCGATGTCAAGCCGATTTCGAACCGATTTCAAACCGATCTCAAACTGATCTCAAACCGATCTCAAACCGATCTCAAACCGATCTCAAACCGATTTCAAATCGATTTCAAACCGATCTCAAACCGATTTCAAACCGATCTCAAACCGATCTCAAACCGATCTCAAACCGATTTCAAACCGATCTCAAACCGATCTCAAGCCGATTTCAAACCGATCTCAAACCGATCTCAAACCGATATCAAACCGATCTCAAACTGATCTCAAACCGATTTCAAACCGATCTCAAACCGATTTCAAACCGATCTCAAACCGATCTCAAACCGATTTCAAACCGATCTCAAACCGATTTCAAACCGATATCAAACCGATCTCAAATCGATATCAAACTGATTTCAAACCGATCTCAAACCGATCTCAAACCGATCTCAATCCGATTTCAAACCGATCTCAAACCGATTTCAAACCGATCTCAAACCGATCTCAAACCGATCTCAAACCGATTTCAAACCGATCTCAAACCGATCTCAATCCGATTTCAAACCGATATAAAACCGATTTCAAACCGATCTCAAACCGATCTCAAACCGATTTCAAACCGATTTCAAACCGATCTCAAACCGATCTCAAACCGATTTCAAACCGATTTCAAACCGATCTCAAACCGATTTCAAACCGATCTCAAACCGATCTCAAACCGATTTCAAACCGATTTCAAACCGATTTCAAACCGATTTCAAACCGATTTCAAACCGATCTCAAACCGATCTCAAACCGATCTCAAACCGATTTCAAACCGATTTCAAACCGATCTCAAACCGATCTCAAACTGATTTCAAACCTATCACAAACCGATCTCAAACCGATCTCAAACCGATTTCAAACCGATTTCAAACCGATCTCAAACCGATCTCAAACCGATCTCAAACCGATTTCAAACCGATCTCAAACCCATTTCAAACCGATCTCAAACCGATCTCAAACCGATCTCAAACCGATCTCAAACCGATCTCAAACCGATCTCAAACCGATTTCAAACCGATCTCAAACCGATCTCAAGCCGATTTCAAACCGATCTCAAACCGATCTCAAACTGATTTCAAACCGATCTCAACCTGATCTCAAACCGATTTGCAACTGATCTCAAATCGATTTCAAACTGATCTCAAACCGATCTCAAACCGATTTAAAACCGATCTCAAACCGATCTCAAACCGATTTCAAACCGATCTCAAACCGATCTCAAGCCGATTTCAAACCGATCTCAAACCGATCTCAAACCGATCTCAAACCGATTTCAAACCGATTTCAAACCGATCTCAAACCGATTTCAAACCGATCTCAAACCGATTTCAAACCGATCTTAAACCGATCTCAAACCGATATCAAACCGATTTCAAACCGATCTCAAACCGATCTCAAACCGACTTCAAACCGATTTCGAACCGATCTCAAACCGATCTCAAACCGATTTAAAACCGATCTCAAACCGATTTCAAACCGATCTCAAACCGATCTCAAACCGATTTCAAACCGATCTCAAACCGATTTCAAACCGATTTCAAACCGATTTCAAAACGATGTCAAACCGATTTCAAACCGATCTCAAACCGATTTCAAACCGATCTCAAACCGATCTCAAACCGATCTCAAACCGATCTCAAACCGATCTCAAACCGATTTCAAACCGATCTCAAACCGATTTCAAACTGATTTCAAACCGATCTCAAACCGATCTCAAACCGATCTCAAACCGATCTCAAACCGATTTCAAACCGATCTCAAACCGACCTCAAAACGATTTCAAACCGATCTCGAACCGATCTCCAACCGATCTCAAACCGACCTCAAACCGATATCAAAATGATTTCAAACCGATCTCAAACCGATCTCAAACCGACTTCAAACCGATTTCGAACCGATCTCAAACCGATCTCAAACCGATTTCAAACCTATCACAAACCGATCTAAAACCGATCTTAAATCGATTTCAAACCGATCTCAAACCGATTTCAAACCGATCTCAAACCGATCTCAAACCGATATCAAACTGATTTCAACCCGATCTCCAACCGATCTCAAACCGACTTCAAACCGATTTCGAACCGATCTCAAACCGATCTCAAACCGATGATTTCGAACCGATCTCAAACCGATCTCAAACCGATTTCAAACCTATCACAAACCGATCTCAAACCGATCTCAAACCGATTTCAAACCGATTTCAAACCGATCGCAAACCGATCTCAAACCGATCTCAAACCGATTTCAAACCGATCTCAAACCCATTTCAAACCGATCTCAAACCGATCTCAAACCGATCTCAAACCGATCTCAAACCGATCTCAAACCGATTTCAAACCGATCTCAAACCGATCTCAAGCCGATTTCAAACCGATCTCAAACCGATCTCAAACCGATTTCAAACTGATTTCAAACCGATCTCAAACCGATTGTAAACCGATCTCAAACCGATCTCAAACCGATCTCAAACCGATTTCAAACCGATTTCAAACCGATCTCAAACCGATCTCAAACCGATGTCAAACCGATCTCAAACCGATTTCAAACCGATCTCAAACCGATTTCAAACCGATTTCAAACCGATCTCAAACCGATCTCAAACCGATTTCAAACCGATCTCAAACCGATCTCAATCCGATTTCAAACCGATCTCAAACCGATTTCAAACCGATCTCAAACCGATTTCAAACCGATCTCAAACCGATTTCAAACCGATCTCAAACCGATCTCAAACCGATTTCAAACCGATTTCAAACCGATCTCAAACCGATCTCAAACCGATCTCAAACCGATTTCAAACCGATCTCAAACCGATTTCAAACCGATCTCAAACCGATATCAAACCGATCTCAAACCGATTTCAAACCGATCTCAAACCGATCTCAAACCGATCTCAAACCGATCTCAAACCGATTTCAAACCGATTTCAAACCGATCTCAAACCGATTTCAAACCGATCTCAAACCGATCTCAAACCCATTTCAAACCGATTTCAAACCGATCTCAAACCGATTTCAAACCGATCTCAAACCGATCTCAATCAGATTTCAAACCGATTTCAAACCGATTTCAAAACGATGTCAAACCGATTTCAAACCGATCTCAAACCGATTTCAAACCGATCTCAAACCGATCTCAAACCGATCTCAAACCGATCTCAAACCGATCTCAAACCGATCTCAAACCGATCTCAAACCGATCTCAAACCGATTTCAAACCGATCTCAAACCGATCTCAAACCGATCTCAAACCGATCTCAAACCGATTTCAAACCGATCTCAAACCGATCTCAAACCGATCTCAAACCGATTTCAAACCGATCTCAAACCGATCTCAAACCGATTTCAAACCGATCTCAAACCGATCTCAAACCGATTTCAAACCGATCTCGAACCGATCTCAAACCGATTTCAAACCGATTTCAAACCGATCTCAAACCGATCTCAAACCGATCTCAAACCGATCTCAAACCGATCTCAAACCGATCTCAAACCGATCTCAAAACGATTTCAAACCGATTCCAAACCGATTTCAAACCGATCTCAAACTGATCTCAAACCGATTTCAAACCGATCTCAAACCGATCTCAAACCGATTTCAAACCGATCTCAAACCGATCTCAAACCGATCTCAAACCGATCTCAAACCGATCTCAAACCGATTTCAAACCGATCTCAAACCGATCTCAAAGCGATCTCAAACTGAATTCAAACCGATCTCAATCCGATCTCAAACCGATCTCAAACCGATCTCAAACCGATTTTAAACCGATCTCAAACCGATCTCAAACCGATCTCAAACCGATCTCAAACCGATCTCAAACCAATCTATAAACGATTTCAAACCGATCTCAAACCGATCTCACACCGATTTCAAACCGATTTCAAACCGATCTAAAACCGATCTCAAGCCGATTTCAAACCGATCTCAAACCGATCTCAAACCGATTTCAAACCGATCTCAAACCGATCTCAAACCGATCTCAAACCGATCTCAAACCGATCTCAAACCGATCTCAAACCGATCTCAAACCGATCTCAAACCGATGTCAAGCCGATTTCGAATCGATTTCAAACCGATCTCAAACCGATCTCAAACCGATTTCAAACCGATTCCAAACCGATCTCAAACCGATTTCAAACCGATCTCAAACCGATCTCAAACCGATCTCAAACCGATTTCAAACCGATCTCGAACCGATCTCAAACCGATTTCAAACCGATTTCAAACCGATTTCAAACCGATCTCAAACCGATCTCAAACCGATCTATAACCGATTTCAAACCGATCTCAAACTGAATTCAAACCGATCTCAAACCGATCTCAAACCGATTTCAAACCGATTTCAAACCGATCTCAAACCGATTTCAAACCGATCTCAAACCGATCTCAAACCGATTTCAAACCGATCTCAAACCGATTTCAAACCGATCTCAAACCGATCTCAAGCCGATTTCAAACCGATCTCAAACCGATCTCAAACCGATATCAAACCGATCTCAAACTGATCTCAAACCGATTTCAAACCGATCTCAAACCGATTTCAAACCGATCTCAAACCGATCTCAAGCCGATTTCAAACCGATCTCAAACCGATTTCAAACCGATATCAAACCGATCTCAAACCGATATCAAACTGATTTCAAACCGATCACAAACCGATCTCAAACCGATCTCAAACCGATTTCAAACCGATCTCAAACCGATTTCAAACCGATCTCAAACCGATCTCAAACCGATCTCAAACCGATATCAAACCGATCTCAAACCGATCTCAAACCGATTTCAAACCGATCTCAAACCGATTTCAAACCGATCTCAAACCGATCTCAAACCGATTTCAAACCGATTTCAAACCGATCTCAAACCGATCTCAAACCGATCTCAAACCGATTTCAAACCGATCTCAAACCGATTTCAAACCGATCTCAAACCGATCTCAAACCGATCTCAAACCGATTTCAAACCGATCTCAAATCGATCTCAAACCGATCTCAAACCGATCTCAAACCGATTTCAAACCGATTTCAAACCGATCTCAAACCGATTTCAAACCGATCTCAAACCGATCTCAAACCGATCTCAAACCGATCTCAAACCGATTTCAAACCGATTTCAAACCGATTTCAAACCGATCTCAAACCGATCTCAAACCGATATCAAACCGATCTAAAAATGATCTCAAACCGATTTCAAACCGATCTCAAACCGATTTCAAACCGATCTCAAACCGATCTCAAACCGATTTCAAACCGATCTCAAACCGATTTAAAACCGATATCAAACCGATCTCAAACCGATATCAAACTGATTTCAAACCGATCACAAACCGATCTCAAACCGATCTCAAACCGATTTCAAACCGATCTCAAACCGATTTCAAACCGATCTCAAACCGATCTCAAACCGATCTCAAACCGATATCAAACCGATCTCAAACCGATCTCAAACCGATTTCAAACCGATCTCAAACCGATTTCAAACCGATCTCAAACCGATCTCAAACCGATTTCAAACCGATTTCAAACCGATCTCAAACCGATCTCAAACCGATATCAAACCGATTTCAAACCGATCTCAAACCGATCTCAAACCGATCTCAAACCGATCTCAAACCGATTTCAAACCGATTTCAAACCGATCTCAAACCGATCTCAAACCGATCTCAAACCGATTTCAAACCGATCTCAAACCCATTTCAAACCGATCTCATACCGATCTCAAACCGATCTCAAACCGATTTCAAACCGATCTCAAACTGATCTCAAACCGATTTCAAACCGATCTCAAACCGATCTCAAACCGATTTCAAACCGATCTCAAACCGATCTCAAACCGATCTCAAACCGATCTCAAACCGATCTCAAACCGATTTCAAACCGATCTCAAACCGATCTCAAAGCGATCTCAAACTGAATTCAAACCGATCTCAATCCGATCTCAAACCGATCTCAAACCGATCTCAAACCGATTTTAAACCGATCTCAAACCGATCTCAAACCGATCTCAAACCGATCTCAAACCGATCTCAAACCAATCTATAAACGATTTCAAACCGATCTCAAACCGATCTCACACCGATTTCAAACCGATTTCAAACCGATCTAAAACCGATCTCAAGCCGATTTCAAACCGATCTCAAACCGATCTCAAACCGATTTCAAACCGATCTCAAACCGATCTCAAACCGATCTCAAACCGATCTCAAACCGATCTCAAACCGATCTCAAACCGATCTCAAACCGATCTCAAACCGATGTCAAGCCGATTTCGAATCGATTTCAAACCGATCTCAAACCGATCTCAAACCGATTTCAAACCGATTCCAAACCGATCTCAAACCGATTTCAAACCGATCTCAAACCGATCTCAAACCGATCTCAAACCGATTTCAAACCGATCTCGAACCGATCTCAAACCGATTTCAAACCGATTTCAAACCGATTTCAAACCGATCTCAAACCGATCTCAAACCGATCTATAACCGATTTCAAACCGATCTCAAACTGAATTCAAACCGATCTCAAACCGATCTCAAACCGATTTCAAACCGATTTCAAACCGATCTCAAACCGATTTCAAACCGATCTCAAACCGATCTCAAACCGATTTCAAACCGATCTCAAACCGATTTCAAACCGATCTCAAACCGATCTCAAGCCGATTTCAAACCGATCTCAAACCGATCTCAAACCGATATCAAACCGATCTCAAACTGATCTCAAACCGATTTCAAACCGATCTCAAACCGATTTCAAACCGATCTCAGACCGATCTCAAGCCGATTTCAAACCGATCTCAAACCGATTTCAAACCGATATCAAACCGATCTCAAACCGATATCAAACTGATTTCAAACCGATCACAAACCGATCTCAAACCGATCTCAAACCGATTTCAAACCGATCTCAAACCGATTTCAAACCGATCTCAAACCGATCTCAAACCGATCTCAAACCGATATCAAACCGATCTCAAACCGATCTCAAACCGATTTCAAACCGATCTCAAACCGATTTCAAACCGATCTCAAACCGATCTCAAACCGATTTCAAACCGATTTCAAACCGATCTCAAACCGATCTCAAACCGATCTCAAACCGATTTCAAACCGATCTCAAACCGATTTCAAACCGATCTCAAACCGATCTCAAACCGATCTCAAACCGATTTCAAACCGATCTCAAACCGATCTCAAACCGATCTCAAACCGATCTCAAACCGATTTCAAACCGATTTCAAACCGATCTCAAACCGATTTCAAACCGATCTCAAACCGATCTCAAACCGATCTCAAACCGATCTCAAACCGATTTCAAACCGATTTCAAACCGATCTCAAACCGATCTCAAACCGATATCAAACCGATCTAAAAATGATCTCAAACCGATTTCAAACCGATCTCAAACCGATTTCAAACCGATCTCAAACCGATCTCAAACCGATTTCAAACCGATCTCAAACCGATTTAAAACCGATATCAAACCGATCTCAAACCGATATCAAACTGATTTCAAACCGATCACAAACCGATCTCAAACCGATCTCAAACCGATTTCAAACCGATCTCAAACCGATTTCAAACCGATCTCAAACCGATCTCAAACCGATCTCAAACCGATATCAAACCGATCTCAAACCGATCTCAAACCGATTTCAAACCGATCTCAAACCGATTTCAAACCGATCTCAAACCGATCTCAAACCGATTTCAAACCGATTTCAAACCGATCTCAAACCGATCTCAAACCGATCTCAAACCGATTTCAAACCGATCTCAAACCGATCTCAAACCGATCTCAAACCGATCTCAAACCGATTTCAAACCGATTTCAAACCGATCTCAAACCGATCTCAAACCGATCTCAAACCGATTTCAAACCGATCTCAAACCCATTTCAAACCGATCTCATACCGATCTCAAACCGATCTCAAACCGATTTCAAACCGATCTCAAACCGATCTCAAACCGATCTCAAACCGATCTCAAACCGATCTCAAGCCGATTTCAAACCGATCTCAAACCGATCTCAAACCGATCTCAAACCGATTTCAAACCGATCTCAAACCGATCTCAAACCGATTTCAAACCGATCTCAAACCGATCTCAAACCGATTTCAAACCGATCTCAAACCGATCTCAAACCGATCTCAAACCGATTTCAAACCGATCTCAAACCCATTTCAAACCGATCTCATACCGATCTCAAACCGATCTCAAACCGATTTCAAACCGATCTCAAACCGATCTCAAACCGATCTCAAACCGATCTCAAACCGATCTCAAGCCGATTTCAAACCGATCTCAAACCGATCTCAAACCGATCTCAAACCGATTTCAAACCGATCTCAAACCGATCTCAAGCCGATTTCAAACCGATCTCAAACCGATCTCAAACCGATTTCAAACCGATCTCAAACTGATCTCAAACCGATTTCAAACCGATCTCAAACCGATTTCAAACCGATCTCAAACCGATCTCAAACCGATTTAAAACCGATCTCAAACCGATCTCAAACCGATTTCAAACCGATCTCAAACCGATCTCAAGCCGATTTCAAACCGATCTCAAACCGATCTCAAACCGATCTCAAACCGATCTCAAACCGATTTAAAACCGATTTCAAACCGATCTCAAACCGATTTCAAACCGATTTCAAACCGATCTTAAACCGATTTCAAACCGATCTCAAACCGATTTCAAACCGATCTCAAACCGATCTCAAACCGATATCAAACCGATTTCAAACCTATCTCAAACCGATCTCAAACCGACTTCAAACCGATTTCGAACCGATCTCAAACCGATCTCAAACCGATTTAAAACCGATCTCAAACCGATTTCAAACCGATCTCAAACCGATCTCAAACCGATTTCAAACCGATCTCAAACCGATTTCAAACCGATTTCAAAACGATGTCAAACCGATTTCAAACCGATCTCATACCGATTTCAAGCCGATCTCAAACCGATCTCAAAGCGATCTCAAACCGATCTCAAACCGATTTCAAACCGATCTCAAACCGATTTCAAACCGATCTCAAACCGTTCTCAAACCGATCTCAAACCGATTTCAAACCGATCTCAAACCGATCTCAAACCGATCTCAAACCGATTTTAAACCGATCTCAAACCGATTTCAAACCTATCTCAAACCGATCTCAAACCGACTTCAAACCGATTTCGAACCGATCTCAAACCGATCTCAAACCGATTTAAAACCGATCTCAAACCGATTTCAAACCGATCTCAAACCGATCTCAAACCGATTTCAAACCGATCTCAAACCGATTTCAAACCGATTTCAAAACGATGTCAAACCGATTTCAAACCGATCTCAAACCGATTTCAAACCGATCTCAAACCGATCTCAAACCGATCTCAAACCGATCTCAAACCGATCTCAAACCGATTTCAAACCGATCTCAAACCGATTTCAAACCGATCTCAAACCGATCTCAAACCGATCTCAAACCGATTTCAAACCGATCTCAAACCGATCTCAAACCGATCTCAAACCGATTTCAAACCGATCTCAAACCCATTTAAAACCGATCTCATACCGATCTCAAACCGATCTCAAACCGATTTCAAACCGATCTCAAACCGATCTCAAACCGATCTCAAACCGATTTCAAACCGATCTCAAACCGATCTCAAACCGATCTCAAACCGATCTCAAGCCGATTTCAAACCGATCTCAAACCGATCTCAAACCGATCTCAAACCGATTTCAAACCGATCTCAAACCGATCTCAAACCGATTTCAAACCGATCTCAAACCGATCTCAAGCCGATTTCAAACCGATCTCAAACCGATCTCAAACCGATTTCAAACCGATCTCAAACTGATCTCAAACCGATTTCAAACCGATCTCAAACCGATTTAAAACCGATCTCAAACCGATCTCAAACCGATTTAAAACCGATCTAAAACCGAGCTCAAACCGATTTCAAACCGATCTCAAACCGATCTCAAGCCGATTTCAAACCGATCTCAAACCGATCTCAAACCGATCTCAAACCGATCTCAAACCGATTTAAAACCGATTTCAAACCGATCTCAAACCAATTTCAAACCGATTTCAAACCGATCTTAAACCGATTTCAAACCGATCTCAAACCGATTTCAAACCGATCTCAAACCGATCTCAAACCGATATCAAACCGATTTCAAACCTATCTCAAACCGATCTCAAACCGACTTCAAACCGATTTCGAACCGATCTCAAACCGATCTCAAACCGATTTAAAACCGATCTCAAACCGATTTCAAACCGATCTCAAACCGATCTCAAACCGATTTCAAACTGATCTCAAACCGATTTCAAACCGATTTCAAAACGATGTCAAACCGATTTCAAACCGATCTCAAACCGATTTCAAACCGATCTCAAACCGATCTCAAACCGATCTCAAACCGATCTCAAACCGATCTCAAACCGATTTCAAATCGATCTCAAACCGATTTCAAACCGATCTCAAACCGATCTCAAACCGATGTCAAACCGATTTCAAACCGATCTCAAACCGATCTCAAACCGATCTCAAACCGATCTCAAACCGATTTCAAACCGATTTAAAACCGATCTCAAACCGATCTCAAACCGATTTCAAACCGATCTCAAACCGATCTCAAGCCGATTTCAAACCGATCTCAAACCGATCTCAAACCGATCTCAAACCGATTTCAAACCGATCTCAAACCGATCTCAAACCGATCTCAAACCGATCTCAAACCGATTTCAAACCGATCTTAAACCGATTTCAAACCGATCTCAAACCGATTTCAAACCGATCTCAAACCGATCTCAAACCGATATCAAACCGATTTCAAACCTATCTCAAACCGATCTCAAACCGACTTCAAACCGATCTCGAACCGATCTCAAACCGATCTCAAACCGATTTAAAACCGATCTCAAACCGATTTCAAACCGATCTCAAACCGATCTCAAACCGATTTCAAACCGATCTCAAACCGATTTCAAACCGATTTCAAAACGATGTCAAACCGATTTCAAACCGATCTCAAACCGATTTCAAACCGATCTCAAACCGATCTCAAACCGATCTCAAACCGATCTCAAACCGATCTCAAACCGATCTCAAACCGATTTCAAACCGATCTCAAACCGATTTCAAACCGATCTCAAACCGATCTCAAACCGATCTCAAACCGATTTCAAACCGATCTCAAACCGATCTCAAACCGATCTCAAACCGATTTCAAACCGATCTCAAACCCATTTAAAACCGATCTCATACCGATCTCAAACCGATCTCAAACCGATTTCAAACCGATCTCAAACCGATCTCAAACCGATCTCAAACCGATCTCAAACCGATCTCAAGCCGATTTCAAACCGATCTCAAACCGATCTCAAACCGATGTCAAACCGATTTCAAACCGATCTCTAACCGATGTCAAACCGATTTCAAACCGATCTCAAACCGATCTCAAGCCGATTTCAAACCGATCTCAAACCGATCTCAAACCGATTTCAAACCGATCTCAAACTGATCTCAAACCGATTTCAAACCGATCTCAAACCGATTTCAAACCGATCTCAAACCGATCTCAAACCGATTTAAAACCGATCTCAAAAAGATCTCAAACCGATTTCAAACCGATCTCAAACCGATCTCAAGCCGATTTCAAACCGATCTCAAACCGATCTCAAACCGATTTAAAACCGATTTCAAACCGATCTCAAACCGATTTCAAACTGATTTCAAACCGATCTTAAACCGATTTCAAACCGATCTCAAACCGATTTCAAACCGATCTCAAACCGATCTCAAACCGATATCAAACCGATTTCAAACCTATCTCAAACCGATCTCAAACCGACTTCAAACCGATTTCGAACCGATCTCAAACCGATCTCAAACCGATTTAAAACCGATCTCAAACCGATTTCAAACCGATCTCAAACCGATCTCAAACCGATTTCAAACCGATCTCAAACCGATTTCAAACCGATTTCAAAACGATGTCAAACCGATTTCAAACCGATCTCAAACCGATTTCAAACCGATCTCAAACCGATCTCAAACCGATCTCAAACCGATTTCAAACCGATCTCAAACCGATCTCAAACCGATTTCAAACCGATCTCAAACCGATCTCAAGCCGATTTCAAACCGATCTCAAACCGATCTCAAACCGATTTCAAACCGATCTCAAACTGATCTCAAACCGATTTCAAACCGATCTCAAACCGATTTCAAACCGATCTCAAACCGATCTCAAACCGATTTAAAACCGATCTCAAACCGATCTCAAACCGATTTCAAACCGATCTCAAACCGATCTCAAGCCGATTTCAAACCGATCTCAAACCGATCTCAAACCGATCTCAAACCGATTTCAAACCGATCTCTAACCGATGTCAAACCGATTTCAAACCGATCTCAAACCGATCTCAAGCCGATTTCAAACCGATCTCAAACCGATCTCAAACCGATTTCAAACCGATCTCAAACTGATCTCAAACCGATTTCAAACCGATCTCAAACCGATTTCAAACCGATCTCAAACCGATCTCAAACCGATTTAAAACCGATCTCAAAAAGATCTCAAACCGATTTCAAACCGATCTCAAACCGATCTCAAGCCGATTTCAAACCGATCTCAAACCGATCTCAAACCGATTTAAAACCGATTTCAAACCGATCTCAAACCGATTTCAAACTGATTTCAAACCGATCTTAAACCGATTTCAAACCGATCTCAAACCGATTTCAAACCGATCTCAAACCGATCTCAAACCGATATCAAACCGATTTCAAACCTATCTCAAACCGATCTCAAACCGACTTCAAACCGATTTCGAACCGATCTCAAACCGATCTCAAACCGATTTAAAACCGATCTCAAACCGATTTCAAACCGATCTCAAACCGATCTCAAACCGATTTCAAACCGATCTCAAACCGATTTCAAACCGATTTCAAAACGATGTCAAACCGATTTCAAACCGATCTCAAACCGATTTCAAACCGATCTCAAACCGATCTCAAACCGATCTCAAACCGATTTCAAACCGATCTCAAACCGATCTCAAACCGATTTCAAACCGATCTCAAACCGATCTCAAGCCGATTTCAAACCGATCTCAAACCGATCTCAAACCGATTTCAAACCGATCTCAAACTGATCTCAAACCGATTTCAAACCGATCTCAAACCGATTTCAAACCGATCTCAAACCGATCTCAAACCGATTTAAAACCGATCTCAAACCGATCTCAAACCGATTTCAAACCGATCTCAAACCGATCTCAAGCCGATTTCAAACCGATCTCAAACCGATCTCAAACCGATCTCAAACCGATTTAAAACCGATTTCAAACCGATCTCAAACCGATTTCAAACTGATTTCAAACCGATCTTAAACCGATTTCAAACCGATCTCAAACCGATTTCAAACCGATCTCAAACCGATCTCAAACCGATATCAAACCGATTTCAAACCTATCTCAAACCGATCTCAAACCGACTTCAAACCGATTTCGAACCGATCTCAAACCGATTTAAAACCGATCTCAAACCGATTTCAAACCGATTTCAAATCGATGTCAAACCGATTTCAAACCGATCTCAAACCGATTTCAAACCGATCTCAAACCGATCTCAAACCGATTTCAAACCGATCTCAAACCGATTTCAAACCGATTTCAAAACGATGTCAAACCGATTTCAAACCGATCTCAAACCGATTTCAAACCGATCTCAAACCGATCTCAAACCGATCTCAAACCGATCTCAAACCGATCTCAAACCGATTTCAAACCGATCTCAAACCGATTTCAAACCGATCTCAAACCGATCTCAAACCGATCTCAAACCGATTTCAAACCGATCTCAAACCGATCTCAAACCGATCTCAAACCGATCTCAAACCGATTTCAAACCGATCTCAAATCGATTTCAAACCGATCTCAAACCGATCTCAAACCGATCTCAAACCGATCTCAAACCGATTTCAAACCGATGTCAAACCGATCTCAAACCGATCTCAAACCGATTTCAAACCGATCACAAACCGATCTCAAACCGATCTCAAACCGATTTCAAACCGATTTCAAACCGATCTCAAACCGATCTCAAACCGATCTCAAACCGATTTCAAACCGATCTCAAACCCATTTCAAACCGATCTCAAACCGATCTCAAACCGATCTCAAACCGATTTCAAACCGATCTCAAACCGATCTCAAACCGATCTCAAACCGATCTCAAACCGATCTCAAGCCGATTTCAAACCGATCTCAAACCGATCTCAAACCGATCTCAAACCGATTTCAAACCGATCTCAAACCGATCTCAAACCGATTTCAAACCGATCTCAAACCGATCTCAAGCCGATTTCAAACCGATCTCAAACCGATCTCAAACCGATTTCAAACCGATTTCAAACTGATCTCAAACCGATTTCAAACCGATCTCAAACCGATTTCAAACCGATCTCAAACCGATCTCAAACCGATTTAAAACCGATCTCAAACCGATCTCAAACCGATTTCAAACCGATCTCAAACCGATCTCAAGCCGATTTCAAACCGATCTCAAACCGATCTCAAAAGGATCTCAAACCGATTTCAAACCGATTTCAAACCGATTTCAAACCGATCTTAAACCGATTTCAAACCGATCTCAAACCGATCTTAAACCGATTTCAAACCGATCTCAAACCGATTTCAAACCGATCTCAAACCGATCTCAAACCGATATCAAACCGATTTAAAACCGATCTCAAACCGATCTCAAACCGACTTCAAACCGATTTCGAACCGATCTCAAACCGATTTCAAACCGATCTCAAACCGATTTCAAACCGATTTCAAAACGATGTCAAACCGATTTCAAACCGATCTCAAACCGATTTCAAACCGATCTCAAACCGATCTCAAACCGATCTCAAACCGATCTCAAACCGATCTCAAACCGATTTCAAACCGATCTCAAACCGATTTCAAACCGATCTCAAACCGATCTCAAACCGATCTCAAACCGATTTCAAACCGATCTCAAACCGATCTCAAACCGATCTCAAACCGATCTCAAACCGATTTCAAACCGATTTCAAACCGATCTCAAATCGATTTCAAATCGATCTCAAACCGATCTCAAACCGATCTCAAACCGATCTCAAACCGATTTCAAACCGATGTCAAACCGATCTCAAACCGATCTCAAACCGATCTCAAGCCGATTTCAAACCGATCTCAAACCGATCTCAAACCGATTTCAAACCGATTTCAAACTGATCTCAAACCGATCTCAAACCGATTTCAAACCGATCTCAAACCGATCTCAAGCCGATTTCAAACCGATCTCAAACCGATCTCAAACCGGTTTCAAACCGATCTCAAACTGATCTCAAACCGATTTCAAACCGATCTCAAACCGATTTCAAACCGATCTCAAACCGATCTCAAACCGATTTAAAACCGATCTCAAACCGATCTCAAACCGATTTCAAACCGATCTCAAACCGATCTCAAGCCGATTTCAAACCGATCTCAAACCGATCTCAAACCGATCTCAAACCGATTTCAAACCGATTTCAAACCGATCTTAAACCGATTTCAAACCGATCTCAAACCGATCTTAAACCGATTTCAAACCGATCTCAAACCGATTTCAAACCGATCTCAAACCGATCTCAAACCGATATCAAACCGATTTAAAACCGATCTCAAACCGATCTCAAACCGACTTCAAACCGATTTCGAACCGATCTCAAACCGATTTCAAACCGATCTCAAACCGATCTCAAACCGATTTCAAACCGATTTCAAACCGATTTCAAAACGATGTCTAACCGATTTCAAACCGATCTCAAACCGATTTCAAACCGATTTCAAACCGATCTCAAACCGATTTCAAACCGATCTCCAACCGATCTCAAACCGATCTCAAACCGATCTCAAACCGATCTCAAACCGATCTCAAACCGATTTCAAACCGATCTAAAACCGATTTCAAACTGATCTCAAACCGATCTCAAACCGATCTCAAACCGATCTCAAACCGGTCTCAAACCGATTTCAAACCGATCTCAAACCGATCTCAAACCGATCTCAAACCGATCTCAAACCGATTTCAAACCGATCTCAAATCGATCTCAAACCGATTTCAAACCGATCTCAAACCGATCTCAAACCGATCTCAAACCGATATCAAACTGATTTCAAACCGATCTCAAACCGATCTCAAACTGATCTGAAACCGATTTCAAACCGATCTCAAACCGATCTCCAACCGATCTCAAACCGATCTCAAACCGATCTCAAACCGATCTCAAACCGATTTCAAACCGATTTCAAACCGATCTCAAACCGATCTCAAACCGATCTCAAACCGATCTCAAACCGATCTCAAACCGATCTCAAACCGATCTCAAACCGATCTCAAACCGATCTCAAACCGATCTCAAACCGATTTCAAACCGATTTCAAACCGATCTCAAACCGATCTCAAACCGATCTCAAACCGATTTCAAACCGATTTCAAACCGATCTCAAACCGATCTCAAACCGATCTCAAACCGATCTCAAACCGATTTCAAACCGATCTCAAACCGATTTTAAACCGATCTCAAACCGATCTCAAACCGATCTCAAACCGATTTCAAACCGATCTCAAACCGATTTCAAACCGATCTCAAACCGATCTCAAACCGATCTCAAACCAATTTAAAACCGATCTCATACCGATCGCAAACCGATCTCAAACCGATCTCAAACCGATCTCAAACCGATTTCAAACCGATCTAAAACCGATCTCAAACCAATCTCAAACCGATTTCAAACCGATCTCAAACCGATCTCAAACCGATTTAAAACCGATCTCAAACCGATCTCAAACCGATTTTAAACCGATCTCAAACCGTTCTCAAGCCGATTTCAATCCGATCTCAAACCGATCTCAAACCGATCTCAAACCGATCTCAAACCGATTTCAAACGGATTTTAAACCGATCTCAAACCGATTTCAAACCGATCTCAAATCGATCTTAAACCGATTACAAACCGATCTCAAACCGATTTCAAACCGATCTCAAACCGATCTCAAACCGATATCAAACCGATTTCAAACCGATCTCAAACAGATCTCAAACCGACTTCAAACCGATTTCGAACCGATCTCAAACCGATCTCAAACCGATTTAAAACCGATCTCAAACCGATTTCAAACCGATCTCAAACCGATCTCAAACCGATTTCAAACCGATCTCAAACCGATTTCAAACCGATTTCAAACCGATTTCAAAACGATGTCAAACCGATTTCAAACCGATCTCAAACCGATTTCAAACCGATCTCAAACCGATCTCAAACCGATCTCAAACCGATCTCAAACCCATCTCAAACCGATTTAAAACCGATCTCAAACCGATTTCAAATTGATCTCAAACCGATCTCAAACCGATCTCAAACCGATCTCAAACCGATCTCAAACCGATCTCAAACCGATTTCAAACCGATCTCAAACCGATCTCAAACCGATCTCAAACCGATCTCAAACCGATCTCAAACCGATTTCAAACCGATCTCAAATCGATCTCAAACCGATTTCAAACCGATCTCAAACCGATCTCAAACCGATCTCAAACCGATATCAAACTGATTTTAAACCGATCTCAAACCGATCTCAAACTGATCTGAAACCGATTTTAAACCGATCTCAAACCGATCTCCAACCGATCTCAAACCGATCTCAAAGCGATTTCAAACCGATCTCAAACCGATCTCAAACCGATCTCAAACCGATTTCAAACCGATATCAAACTGATTTCTAACCGATCTCAAACCGATCTCAAACTGATCTCAAACCGATTTCAAACCGATCTCAAACCGATCTCAAACCGATATCAAACCGATTTCAAACCGATCTCAAACCGATCTCAAACCGACTTCAAACCGATTTCGAACCGATCTCAAACCGATCTCAAACCGATTTAAAACCGATCTCAAACCGATTTCAAACCGATCTTAAACCGATCTCAAACCGATTTCAAACCGATCTCAAATCGATTTCAAACCGATTTCAAACCGATTTCAAAACGATGTCAAACCGATTTCAAACCGATCTCAAACCGATTTCAAACCGATCTCAAACCGATCTCAAACCGATCTCAAACCGATCTCAAACCCATCTCAAACCGATTTAAAACCGATCTCAAACCGATTTCAAATTGATCTCAAACCGATCTCAAACCGATCTCAAACCGATCTCAAACCGATCTCAAACCGATTTCAAACCGATCTCAAACCGATCTCAAACCGATCTCAAACCGATTTCAAACCGATCTCAAATCGATCTCAAACCGATTTCAAACCGATCTCAAACCGATTTCAAACCGACTTCAAACCGATCTCAAACCGATCTCAAACCGATCTCAAACCGATTTCAAACCGAACTCAAACCGATCTCAAAGCGATTTCAAACCGGTTTGAGATCGGTTTGAGATTGGTTTGAGATCGGTTTTAGATCGGTTTGAAATCGGTTTGAGATCGGTTTGAAATCGACTTGAGATCGGTTTGAGATCGGTTTGAAATCGGTTTGAGATCGGTTTGAGATCGGTTTTAAATCGGTTTGAGATCGGTTTGAGATCGGTTTGAAATCGGTTTGAGATCGGTTTGAAATCGGTTTGAGATCAGTTTGAGATCGGTTTGAAATCGGTTTGAGATCGGTTTGAGATCGGTTTGAAATCGGCTTGAGATCGGTTTGAGATCGGTTTGAAATCGGTTTGAGATCGGTTTGAGATCGGTTTGAAATCGGTTTGAGATCGGTTTGAGATCGGTTTGAGATCGGTTTGAAATCGGCTTGAGATCGGTTTGAGATCGGTTTAAAATCGGTTTGAGATCGGTTTGAAATCGGTTTGAGATCGGTTTGAGATCGGTTTGAGATCGGTTTGAAATCGGTTTGAAATCGGTTTGAGATCGGTTTGAGATCGGTTTGAGATCGGTTTGAAATCGGTTTGAAATCGGTTTGAGATCGGTTTGAGATCGGTTTGAGATCGTTTTGAAATCGGTTTGAAATCGGTTTGAGATCGGTTTGAAATCGGTTTGAGATCGGTTTGAGATCGGTTTGAAATCGGTTTGAGATCGGTCTTAAATCGGTTTGAGATCGGTTTGAGATCGGTTCGAAATCGGTTTGAAGTCGGTTTGAGATCGGTTTGAGATCGGTTTGAAATCGGTTTGATATCGGTTTGAGATCGGTTTGAGATCGGTTTGAGATCGGTTTGAAATAGGTTTGAGATCGGTTTGAGATCGGTTTGAGATCGGTTTGAAATCGGTTTGAAATCGGTTTGAGATCGGTTTGAAATCGGTTTGAAATCGGTTTGAAATCGGTTTGATATCAGTTTGATATCGGTTTGAGATCGGTTTAAGATCGGTTTGAGATCGGTTTGAAATCGGTTTGAGATCGATTTGAGATCGGTTTGAAATCGGTTTGAGATCGGTTTGAGATCGGTTTGAGATCGGTTTGAGATCGGTTTGAAATCGGTTTGAGATCGGTTAGAGATCGGTTTGAGATCGGTTTGAGATCGGTTTGAGATCAGTTTGAAATCGGTTTGAGATCGGTTTGAAATCGGTTTGAAATCGGTTTGAGGTCGGTTTGAAATCGGTGTGAGATCGGTTTGAAATCGGTTTGACATCGTTTTGAAATAGGTTTGAAATCGGTTTGAGATCGGTTTGAAATCGGTTTGAGATCGGTTTGAGATCGGTTTGAAATCGGTTTGAGATCGGTTTTAAATCGGTTTGAGATCAGTTTGAGATCGGTTCGAAATCGGTTTGAAGTCGGTTTGAGATCGGTTTGAGATCGGTTTGAAATCGGTTTGAGATCGGTTTGAGATCGGTTTGAGATCGGTTTGAAATCGGTTTGAGATCGATTTGAGATCGGTTTGAAATCGGTTTGAGATCGGTTTGAGATCGGTTTGAGATCGGTTTGAAATCGGTTTGAGATCGGTTTGAGATCGGTTTGAGATCGGTTTGAGATCGGTTTGAGATCGGTTTGAGATCAGTTACAAATCGGTTTGAGATCGGTTTGAAATCGGTTTGAGATCGGTTTGAGATCGGTTTGAGATCGGTTTGAGATCGGTTTGAGATCGGTTTGAGATCGGTTTGAAATCGGTTTGAGATCGGTTTGAAATCGGTTTGACATCGTTTTGAAATCGGTTTGAAATCGGTTTGAGATCGGTTTGAGATTGATTTGAGATCGGTTTGAGATCGGTTTGAGATCAGTTTGAAATCGGTTTGAGATCGGTTTGAAATCGGTTTGAGATCGGTTTGAGATCGGTTTGAGATCGGTTTGAGATCGGTTTGGAATCGGTTTGAAATCGGTTTGAGATCGGCTTGAAATTGGTTTGACATCGTTTTGAAATCGGTTTGAAATCGGTTTGAGATCGGTTTGAGATCGGTTTGAGATCGGTTTGAGATTGGTTTGAGATCAGTTTGAGATCGGTTTGAGATCGGTTTGAAATCGGCTTGAGAACGGTTTGAGATCCGTTTGAAATCGGTTTGAGATCGGTTTGAAATCGGTTTGAGATCGGTTTGAGATCGGTTTGAGATCGGTTTGAAATCGGTTTGAGATCGGTTTGAAATCGGTTTGAGATCGGTTTGGAATCGGTTTGAGATCGGTTTGAAATTGGTTTGAGATCGGTTTGAGATCAGTTTGAAATCGGTTTGAAATCGGTTTGAGATCGGTTTGAGATCGGTTTGTAATCGGTTTGAGATCGGTTTGAGATCGGTTTGAAATCGGTTTGAGATCGGTTTGAAATCGGTTTGAGATCAGTTTGAGATCGGTTTGTAATCGGTTTGAGATCGGTTTGAGATCGGTTTGAAATCGGTTTGAGATCGGTTTGAAATCGGTTTGAAATCGGTTTGAGATCGGTTTGAGATCGGTTTGAGATCGGTTTGAGATCGGTTTGAAATCGTTTTGAGATCGGTTTGAGATCGGTTTGAGATCGGTTTGAAATCGGTTTGAGATTGGTTTGAGATCGGTTTGAAATCGGTTTGAGGTCGGCTTGAGATCGGTTTGAGATCGGTTTGAGATCGGTTTGAAATCGGTTTGAAATCGGTTTGAAATCGGTTTGAAATCGGTTTGAGATCGGTTTGAGATCGGTTTGAGATCGGTTTGAAATCGGTTTGAGATCGGTTTGAGATCGGTTTGAGATCGGTTTGAAATCGATTTGAGATCGGTTTGAGATCGGTTTGAGATCGGTTTGAGATCGGTTTGAGATCGGTTTGAAATCGGCTTGAGAACGGTTTGAGATCGGTTTGAGATCGGTTTAAAATCGGTTTGAGATCGGTTTGAGATCGGTTTGAAATCGGTTTGAGATCGGTTTGAAATCGGTTTGAGATCGGTTTGAGATCGGTTTGAAATCGGTTTGAGATCGGTTTGAGATCGGTTTGAAATCGGTTTGAGATCGGTTTGAGCTCGGTTTGAAATCGGTTTGAGATCGGTTTGAAATCGGTTTGAGATCGGTTTGAAATCGGTTTGAGATCGGTTTGAGATCGGTTTGAGATCGGTTTGAAATCGGTTTGAGATCGGTTTGAGATTTGTTTGAGATCGGTTTGAGATCGGTTTGAGATCGGTTTGAAATCGGTTTGAGATCGGTTTGAAATCGGTTTGAAATCGGTTTGAGATCGGTTTGAGATCGGTTTGAGATCGGTTTGAGATCGATTTGAAATTGGTTTGAGATCGGTTTGAAATCGGTTTGAAATCGGTTTTAGATCGGTTTGAGATCGGTTTGAGATCGGTTTGAAATCGGTTTGAGATCGGTTTGAAATCGGTTTGAGATCGGTTTGAGATCGGTTTGAAATCGGTTTGAGATCGGTTTGAGATCGGTTTGAAATCGGTTTGAAATCGGTTTGAAATCGGTTTGATATCAGTTTGATATCGGTTTGAGATCGGTTTAAGATCGGTTTGAGATCGGTTTGAAATCGGTTTGAGATCGATTTGAGATCGGTTTGAAATCGGTTTGAGATCGGTTTGAGATCGGTTTGAGATCGGTTTGAGATCGGTTTGAAATCGGTTTGAGATCGGTTTGAGATCGGTTTGAGATCGGTTTGAGATCGGTTTGAGATCAGTTTGAAATCGGTTTGAGATCGGTTTGAAATCGGTTTGAAATCGGTTTGAGGTCGGTTTGAAATCGGTGTGAGATCGGTTTGAAATCGGTTTGACATCGTTTTGAAATAGGTTTGAAATCGGTTTGAGATCGGTTTGAAATCGGTTTGAGATCGGTTTGAGATCGGTTTGAAATCGGTTTGAGATCGGTTTTAAATCGGTTTGAGATCGGTTTGAGATCGGTTCGAAATCGGTTTGAAGTCGGTTTGAGATCGGTTTGAGATCGGTTTGAAATCGGTTTGAGATCGGTTTGAGATCGGTTTGAGATCGGTTTGAAATCGGTTTGAGATCGATTTGAGATCGGTTTGAAATCGGTTTGAGATCGGTTTGAGATCGGTTTGAGATCGGTTTGAAATCGGTTTGAGATCGGTTTGAGATCGGTTTGAGATCGGTTTGAGATCAGTTACAAATCGGTTTGAGATCGGTTTGAAATCGGTTTGAGATCGGTTTGAGATCGGTTTGAGATCGGTTTGAGATCGGTTTGAGATCGGTTTGAGATCGGTTTGAAATCGGTTTGAGATCGGTTTGAAATCGGTTTGACATCGTTTTGAAATCGGTTTGAAATCGGTTTGAGATCGGTTTGAGATTGGTTTGAGATCGGTTTGAGATCGGTTTGAGATCAGTTTGAAATCGGTTTGAGATCGGTTTGAAATCGGTTTGAGATCGGTTTGAGATCGGTTTGAGATCGGTTTGAGATCGGTTTGAGATCGGTTTGAAATCGGTTTGAGATCGGTTTGAAATTGGTTTGACATCGTTTTGAAATCGGTTTGAAATCGGTTTGAGATCGGTTTGAGATCGGTTTGGGATCGGTTTGAGATTGGTTTGAGATCAGTTTGAGATCGGTTTGAGATCGGTTTGAAATCGGCTTGAGAACGGTTTGAGATCGGTTTGAGATCGGTTTGAGATCGGTTTGAAATCGGTTTGACATCGTTTTGAAATCGGTTTGAGATCGGTTTGAGATCGGTTTGAGATCGGTTTGAGATCGGTTTGAGATCGGTTTGAGATCTGTTTGAAATCGGTTTGAAATCGGTTTGAGATCGGTTTGAAATCGGTTTGACATCGTTTTGAAATCGGTTTGAGATCGGTTTGAGATCGGTATGAGATCGGTTTGAAATCGGTTTGAGATCGGCTTGAGATCGGTTTGAAATCGGTTTGGGATCGGTTTGAGATCGGTTTGAGATCGGTTTGAAATCGGTTTGAGATCGGTTTGAGATCGGTTTGAAATCGGTTTGAGATCGGTTTGAAATCGGTTTGGGATCGGTTTGAGATCGGTTTGAAATCGGTTTGAGATCGGTTTGAGATCGGTTTGAAATCGGTTTGAGATCGGTTTGAGCTCGGTTTGAAATCGGTTTGAGATCGGTTTGAAATCGGTTTGAGATCGGTTTGAAATCGGTTTGAGATCGGTTTGAGATCGGTTTGAGATCGGTTTGAAATCGGTTTGAGATCGGTTTGAGATTTGTTTGAGATCGGTTTGAGATCGGTTTGAGATCGGTTTGAGATCGGTTTGAAATCGGTTTGAGATCGGTTTGAAATCGGTTTGAAATCGGTTTGAGATCGGTTTGAGATCGGTTTGAGATCGGTTTGAGATCGATTTGAAATTGGTTTGAGATCGGTTTGAAATCGGTTTGAAATCGGTTTTAGATCGGTTTGAGATCGGTTTGAGATCGGTTTGAAATCGGTTTGAGATCGGTTTGAAATCGGTTTGAGATCGGTTTGAGATCGGTTTGAAATCGGTTTGTGATCGGTTTGAGATCGGTTTGAAATCGGTTTGAGATCGGTTTGAAATTGGTTTGAAATCGGTTTGAAATCGGTTTGAGATCGGTTTGAGATCGGTTTGAAATCGGTTTGAGATCGGTTTGAAATCGGTTTGAGATCGGTTTGAGATCGGTTTGAAATCGGTTTGAGATCGGTTTGAAATCGGTTTGAGATCGGTTTGGAATCGGTTTGAGATCGGTTTGAAATTGGTTTGAGATCGGTTTGAGACCAGTTTGAAATCGGTTTGAAATCGGTTTGAGATCGGTTTGAGATCGGTTTGTAATCGGTTTGAGATCGGTTTGAGATCGGTTTGAAATCGGTTTGAGATCGGTTTGAAATCGGTTTGAGATCGGTTTGAGATCGGTTTGTAATCGGTTTGAGATCGGTTTGAGATCGGTTTGAAATCGGTTTGAGATCGGTTTGAAATCGGTTTGAAATCGGTTTGAGATCGGTTTGAGATCGGTTTGAGATCGGTTTGAGATCGGTTTGAAATCGTTTTGAGATCGGTTTGAGATCGGTTTGAGATCGGTTTGAAATCGGTTTGAGATCGGTTTGAGATCGGTTTGAAATCGATTTGAGGTCGGTTTGAGATCGGTTTGAGATCGGTTTGAGATCGGTTTGAAATCGGTTTGAAATCGGTTTGAAATCGGTTTGAGATCGGTTTGAGATCGGTTTGAGATCGGTTTGAAATCGGTTTGAGATCGGTTTGAGACCGGTTTGAGATCGGTTTGAAATCGATTTGAGATCGGTTTGAGATCGGTTTGAGATCGGTTTGAGATCGGTTTGAGATCGGTTTGAAATCGGTTTGAGGTCGGTTTGAGATCGGTTTGAGATCGGTTTGAAATCGGTTTGAGATCGGTTTGAAATCGGTTTGAAATCGGTTTGAAATCGGTTTGTGATCGGTTTGAGATCGGTTTGAGATCGGTTTGAAATCGGTTTGAGATCGGTTTGAGATCGGTTTGAGATCGGTTTGAAATCGATTTGAGATCGGTTTGAAATCGGTTTGAAATCGGTTTGAGGTCGGTTTGAGATCGGTTTGAGATCGGTTTGAAATCGGTTTGAGATCGGTTTGAAATAGGTTTGAAATCGGTTTGAAATCGGTTTGAGATCGGTTTGAGATCGGTTTGAAATCGGTTTGAGATCGGTTTGAGATCGGTTTTAAATCGATTTGAAATCGGTTTGAAATCGGTTTGAGATCGGTTTGAGATCGGTTTGAATTCTGTTTGAGATCGGTTTGAGATCGGTTTGAGATCGGTTTGAAATCGGTTTGAGATCGGTTTGAGATCGGTTTGAAATCGGTTTGAGATCGGTTTGAAATCGGTTTGAGATCGGTTTGAAATCGGTTTGAGATCGGTTTGAGATCGGTTTGAAATCGGTTTGAGATCGGTGTGAGATCGGTTTGAAATCGGTTTGAGATCTGTTTGAAATCGGTTTGAGATCGGTTTGAAATCGGTTTGAGATCGGTTTGAGATCGGTTTGAAGTCGGTTTGAGGTCGGTTTGAAATTGGTTTGAGATCGGTTGGAAATGGGTTTGAGATCGTTTTGGAATCAATTTGAGATCGGTTTGAAATTGGTTTAAGATCGGTTTGAGATCGGTTTGAAATCGGTTTGAAATCGGTTTGAGATCGGTTTGAGATCGGTTTGAAATGGGTCTGAAATCGGTTTGAGATCGGTTTGAGATCGGTTTGAGATCGGTTTGAGATCGGTTTGAAATCGGTTTGAGATCGGTTTGAAATCGGTTTGAGATCGGCTTGAGATCGGTTTGAAATCGGTTTGAGATCGGTTTGGAATCGGTTTGAGATCGGTTTGAAATCGGTTTGAGATCGGTTTGAAATCGGTTTGAGATCGGTTTGAGATCGGTTTGAGATCGGTTCGAAATCGGTTTGAGATCGGTTTGAGATCGGTTTAAAATCAGTTTGAGATCGGTTTGAGATCGGTTTGAGATCGGTTTGAGATCAGTTTGAGATCGGTTTGAAATCGGTTTGAGATCGGTTTGACATCAGTTTGAGATCGGTTCGATGTTTGATGTTCGATGTTCGATGTTCGACGTTCGATGATTGATTTTCGATGTTCGATGTTCGATTTTCAACGTTCGATGTTCGATGTTTGATGTTCGATGTTCGATGTTCGATGTGAGATGTTTAATGTTCGATGTTCGACGTTCAATGCTTGATGTTTGATGCTTTATGTTCGATGTTCGATGTTCGATGTTCGACGTTCGATGTTTGATGTTCGATGTTCCATGTTCGATGTTTGATGCTTTATGTTCGATGTTTGATTTTCGATGTTCGATGTTCGATGTTCGATGTTCGACGTTCGATGTTTGATGTTCAATGTTCGATGTTCGATGTTCGATGATCGATGTAAGATGTTCGAAGTTCGATATTCGATGTTTGATGCTTTATGTTCGATGTTTGATGTTCGATGTTTGATGTTCGATGTTCGACGATCGATGTTTGATGTTCGATGTTCGATGTTCGATATTCGATGTTTGATGCTTTATGTTCGATGTTTGATGTTCGATGTTCGACGTTCGATTTTTGATGTTCGATGTTCGATGTTAGATGTTCGATGTTCGATTTTCGATGTTCGACGTTTGATGTTCGATGTTCGATGTGGGTGTTGGATGTTTGATGCTTAATGTTCAATGTTCGATATTCGACGTTCGATGTTTGATGTTCGATGTTTGATGCTTTATGTTCGATGTTTGATGTTCTATGGTCGACGTTCGATTTTTGATGCTTATGATCGATGTTCGATGCTCAAAAGTCGATGTTCGATGCTTGATCACAAGCCAATCTCAAACCGATTTCAAACCGATCTCAAACCGATTTCAGACCGATTTCAAACCGATCTCAAACCGATCTCAAACTGATTTCAAACCGTTCTCAAACCGATCTCAAACCGATTTCAAACCGATCTCAAACCGATCTCAAACCGATTCCAAACCGATCTCAAACCGATTTCAAACCGATCTCAAACCGATTTCAAACCGATCTCAAACCGATCTCAAACCGATCTCAAACCGATTTCAAACCGATCTCAAACCGATTTCAAACCGATCTCAAACCGATCTCAAACCGATCTCAAACCGATTTCAAACCGATTTCAAACCGATTTCAAACCGTTCTCAAACCGATTTCAAACCGATCTCAAACAAATCTCAAACCGATCTCAAACCGATTTCAAACCGATCTCAAACCGATTTCAAACCGATCTCAAACCGATCTCAAACCGATTTCAAACCGATCTCAAACCGATTCCAAACCGATCTCAAACCGATTTCAAACCGATCTCAAACCGATTTCAAACCGATCTCAAACCGATCTCAAACCGATCTCAAACCGATTTCAAACCGATTTCAAACCGATTTCAAACCGATCTCAAGCCGATCTCAAACCGATCTCAAACCGATCTCAAACCGATCTCAAACCGATCTCAAACCGATCTCAAACCGATTTCAAACCGATCTCAAACCGATTTCAAACCGATCTCAAACCGATTTCAAACCGATCTCAAACCGATTTCAAACCGATTTCAAACCGATCTCAAACCGATCTCCAACCGATCTCAAACCGATATCAAACCGATCTCAAACCGATCTCAAACCGATTTCAAACCGATTTCAAACCGATCTCAAACCGATCTCAAACCGATTTCAAACCGATCTCAAACCGATTTAAAACCGATCTCAAACCGATTTCAAACCGATCTCAAACCGATTTCAAGCCGATTTCAAACCGATCTCAAACCGATTTCAAACCGATCTCAAACCGATCTCAAACCGATTTCAAACCGATCTCAAACTGATCTCAAACCGATTTCAAACCGATTTCAAACCGATCTCAAACCGATTTCAAACCGATCTCAAACCGATCTCAAACCGATTTCAAACCGATCTCAAACCGATTTCAAACCGATCTCAAACCGATCTCAAACCGATCTCAAACCGATTTCAAACCGATCTCAAACCGATTTCAAACCGATCTCAAACCGATCTCAAACCGATCTCAAACCGATTTCAAACCGATTTCAAACCGATTTCAAAACGATCTCAAACCGATTTCAAACCGATCTCAAACCGATCTCAAACCGATCTCAAACCGATTTCAAACCGATCTCAAACCGATCTCAAACCGATCTCAAACCGATTTCAAACCGATTTCAAACCGATTTCAAACCGATCTCAAACCGATCTCAAGCCGATCTCAAACCGATCTCAAACCGATCTCAAACCGATCTCAAACCGATCTCAAACCGATCTCAAACCGATCTCAAACCGATCTCAAACCGATCTCAAACCGATTTCAAACCGATCTCAAACCGATCTCCAACCGATTTCAAACTGATCTCAAACCTATTTCAAACCGATCTCAAACCGATTCCAAACCGATCTCAAACCGATTTCAAACCGATCTCAAGCCGATCTCAAACCGATTTCAAACCGATCTCAAACCGATCTCAAACCGATCTCAAACCGATCTCAAACCGATCTCAAACCGATCTCAAACCGATTTCAAACCGATCTCAAACCGATCTCCAACCGATTTCAAACTGATCTCAAACCTATTTCAAACCGATCTCAAACCGATCTCAAACCGATCTCAAACCGATCTCAAACCGATTCCAAACCGATCTCAAACCGATTTCAAACCGATCTCAAGCCGATCTCAAACCGATTTCAAACCGATCTCAAACCGATTTCAAACTGATCTCAAACCGATCTCAAACCGATTTTAAACCGATCTCAAACCGATCTCAAACCGATCTCAAACCGATCTCAAACCGATCTCAAACCGATCTCAAACCGATTTCAAACCGATCTCAAACCGATCTCAAACCGATTTCAAACCGATCTCAAACCGGTTTCAAACCGATCTCAAACCGATCTCAAACCGATCTCAAACCGATTTCAAACCGATCTCAAACCGATTTCAAACCGATCTCAAACCGATCTCAAACCGATTTCAAACCGATCTCAAACCGATTTCAAACCGATCTCAAACCGATCTCAAACCGATCTCAAACCGATTTCAAACCGATCTCAAACCGATCTCAAACCGATCTCAAACCGATTTCAAACCGATCTCAAACCGATCTCAAACCGATCTCAAACCGATCTCAAACCGATTTCAAACCGATCTCAAACCGATCTCAAACCGATCTCAAACCGATCTCAAACTGATTTCAAACCGATCTCAAACCGATCTCAAACCGATCTCAAACCGATTTCAAACCGATCTCAAACCGATCTCAAACCGATTTCAAAACGATCTCAAACCGATTTCAAACCAATCTCAAACCGATCTCAAACCGATCTCAAACCGATTTCAAACCGATTTCAAACCGATTTCAAACCGATTTCAAACCGATCTCAAACCGATTTCAAACCGATCTCAAACCGATCTCAAACCGATCTCAAACCGATTTCAAACCGATCTCAAACCGATTTCAAACCGATCTCAAACCGATCTCAAACCGATCTCAAACCGATCTCAAACCGATTTCAAACCGATCTCAAACCGATTTCAAACCGATCTCAAACCGATCTCAAACCGATCTCAAACCGATTTCAAACCGATCTCAAACCGATTTCAAACTGATCTCAAACCGATTTCAAACCGATCTCAAACCGATCTCAAGCCAATTTCAAACCGATCTCAAACCGATCTCAAACCGATCTCAAACCGATTTCAAACCGATCTCAAACCGATCTCAAACCGATTTCAAACCGATCTCAAACCGATTCCAAACCGATCTCAAACCGATTTCAAACCGATCTCAAACCGATTTCAAACCGATCTCAAACCGATCTCAAACCGATCTCAAACCGATTTCAAACCGATTTCAAACCGATTTCAAACCGATCTCAAGCCGATCTCAAACCGATCTCAAACCGATCTCAAACCGATCTCAAACCGATCTCAAACCGATCTCAAACCGATCTCAAACCGATCTCAAACCGATTTCAAACCGATCTCAAACCGATCTCCAACCGATTTCAAACTGATCTCAAACCTATTTCAAACCGATCTCAAACCGATCTCAAACCGATCTCAAACCGATCTCAAACCGATTCCAAACCGATCTCAAACCGATTTCAAACCGATCTCAAGCCGATCTCAAACCGATTTCAAACCGATCTCAAACCGATTTCAAACTGATCTCAAACCGATCTCAAACCGATTTTAAACCGATCTCAAACCGATCTCAAACCGATCTCAAACCGATCTCAAACCGATCTCAAACCGATCTCAAACCGATTTCAAACCGATCTCAAACCGATCTCAAACCGATTTCAAACCGATCTCAAACCGGTTTCAAACCGATCTCAAACCGATCTCAAACCGATCTCAAACCGATTTCAAACCGATCTCAAACCGATTTCAAACCGATCTCAAACCGATCTCAAACCGATTTCAAACCGATCTCAAACCGATTTCAAACCGATCTCAAACCGATCTCAAACCGATCTCAAACCGATTTCAAACCGATCTCAAACCGATCTCAAACCGATCTCAAACCGATTTCAAACCGATCTCAAACCGATCTCAAACCGATCTCAAACCGATCTCAAACCGATTTCAAACCGATCTCAAACCGATCTCAAACCGATCTCAAACCGATCTCAAACTGATTTCAAACCGATCTCAAACCGATCTCAAACCGATCTCAAACCGATTTCAAACCGATCTCAAACCGATCTCAAACCGATTTCAAAACGATCTCAAACCGATTTCAAACCAATCTCAAACCGATCTCAAACCGATCTCAAACCGATTTCAAACCGATTTCAAACCGATTTCAAACCGATTTCAAACCGATCTCAAACCGATTTCAAACCGATCTCAAACCGATCTCAAACCGATCTCAAACCGATTTCAAACCGATCTCAAACCGATTTCAAACCGATCTCAAACCGATCTCAAACCGATCTCAAACCGATCTCAAACCGATTTCAAACCGATCTCAAACCGATTTCAAACCGATCTCAAACCGATCTCAAACCGATCTCAAACCGATTTCAAACCGATCTCAAACCGATTTCAAACTGATCTCAAACCGATTTCAAACCGATCTCAAACCGATCTCAAGCCAATTTCAAACCGATCTCAAACCGATCTCAAACCGATCTCAAACCGATTTCAAACCGATCTCAAACCGATCTCAAACCGATTTCAAACCGATCTCAAACCGATTCCAAACCGATCTCAAACCGATTTCAAACCGATCTCAAACCGATTTCAAACCGATCTCAAACCGATCTCAAACCGATCTCAAACCGATTTCAAACCGATTTCAAACCGATTTCAAACCGATCTCAAGCCGATCTCAAACCGATCTCAAACCGATCTCAAACCGATCTCAAACCGATCTCAAACCGATCTCAAACCGATTTCAAACCGATCTCAAACCGATTTCAAACCGATCTCAAACCGATTTCAAACCGATCTCAAACCGATTTCAAACCGATTTCAAACCGATCTCAAACCGATCTCAAACCGATTTCAAACCGATCTCAAACCGATCTCAAACCGATTTCAAACCGATCTCAAACCGATCTCAAACCGGTTTCAAACCGAGATCGGTCTCAAAGCGATTTCAAACCGAGATCGGTTTTGGATCGGTTTGAGATCGGTTTGAAATCGGTTTGAAATCGGTTTGAGATCGGTTTGAAATCGGTTTGAGATCGGCTTGAGATCGGTTTGAGATTGGTTTGAAATCGGTTTGAGATCGGTTTGAAATCGGTTTGAGATCGGTTTGAGATCGGTTTGAAATCGTTTTGAGATCGGTTTGGAATCGGTTTGGGATCGGTTTGAGATCGGTTTGAGATCGGTTTGAAATCGGTTTGAGATCGGTTTGAGATCGGTTTGAGATCGGTTTGAAATCGGTTTGAGATCGGTTTGAAATCGGTTTGAAATCGGTTTGAAATCGGTTTGAGATCGGTTTGAGATCGGTTTGAAATCGGTTTGAGATCGGTTTGAGATCGGTTTGAAATCGGTTTGAGATCGGTTTGAAATCGGTTTGAAATCGGTTTGAGATCGGTTTGAGATCGGTTTTGAATCGGTTTGAGATCGGTTTGAAATCGGTTTAAGATCGGTTTGAGATCGGTTCGAAATCGGTTTGAAATCGGTTTGAGATCGGTTTGAAATCGGTTTGAAATCGGTTTGAGATCGGTTTGAGATCGGTTTGAAATCGGTTTGAGATCGGTTTGAGATCGGTTTGAGATCGGTTTGAGATCGGTTTGAGATCGGTTTGAGATCGGTTTGAAATCGGTTTGAGATCGGTTTGAGATCGGTTTGAGATCGGTTAGAGATCAGTTTGAAATCGGTTTGAGATCGGTTTGAGATCGGTTTGAGATCGGTTTGAGATCGGTTTGAGATCGGTTTGAGATCGGTTTGAGATCGGTTTGAAATCGGTTTGAGATCGGTTTGAAATCGATTTGAGATCGGTTTGAAATCGGTTTGAGATCGGTTTGAAATCGGTTTGAAATCGATTTGAGATCGATTTGAGATCGGTTTGAGATTGGTTTGAGATCGGTTTGAGATCGGTTTGAGATCGGTTTGAGATCGGTTTGAGATCGGTTTGAGATCGGTTTGAAATCGGTTTGAGATCGGTTTGAAATCGGTTTGAAATCGGTTTGAGATCGGTTTGAGATCGGTTTGAGATCGGTTTGAAATCGGTTTGAGATCGGTTTGAGATCGGTTCGAAATCGGTTTGAGATCGGTTTGAGATCGGTTTGAGATCAGTTTGAAATCGGTTTGAGATCGGTTTGAAATCGGTTTGAGATCGGTTTGAGATCGGTTTGAGATCGGTTTGAAATTGGTTTGAGATCGGTTTGAGATCGGTTTGAAATCGGTTTGAGATCGGTTTGAGATCGGTTCGAAATCGGTTTGAGATCGGTTTGAGATCGGTTTGAGATCAGTTTGAAATCGGTTTGAGATCGGTTTGAAATCGGTTTGAGATCGGTTTGAGATCGGTTTGATATCGGTTTGAAATCGGTTTGAGAGTGGTTTGAGATCGGTTTGAGATCGGTTTGAGATCGGTTTGAAATCGGTTTGAGATCGGTTTGACATCGGTTTGAGATCGGTTCGATGTTTGATGTTCGATGTTCGATGTTCGACCTTCGATGATTGATTTTCGATGTTCGATGTTCGATGTTCGATTTTCAACGTTCGATGTTCGATGTTCGATGTTTGATGCTTTATGTTCGATGTTCGATGTGAGATGTGAGATGTTCAATGTTCGATGTTCGACGATCGATGTTTGATGTTCAATGTTTGATGCTTTATGTTCGATGTTCGACGTTTGATGTTTGATGTTCGATGTTCGATGTTTGATGCTTTATGTTCGATGTGTGATGTTCGATGGTCGACGTTCGATGTTCGACGTTCGATGCTTGATATTCGATGTTCGATGTTCGATGTTCGATGTTCGATGTTCGATGTTCGATGATCGATGTAAGATGTTCGATGTTCGATGTTCGATGTTCAATGTTTGATGCTTTATGTTCGATGTTCGATGTTCGACGTTCGATGTTTGATGTTCGATGTTCGATGTTTGATGCTTTATGTTCGATGTTTGATGTTCGATGTTCGATGTTCGATGTTCGATGTTCGACGTTCGATGTTTGATGTTCGATGTTCGATGTTCGATGTTAGATGTTCGATGTTCGATGTTCGATGTTCGACGTTTGATGTTCGATGTTCGATGTGGATGTTGGATGTTTGATGCTTAATGTTCAATGTTCGATATTCGACGTTCGATGTTTGATGTTCGATGTTTGATGCTTTATGTTCGATGTTTGATGTTCGATGGTCGACGTTCGATTTTTGATGCTTATGATCGATGTTCGATGCTCAAAAGTCGATGTTCGATGTTTGATCACAAGCCAATCTCAAACCGATTTCAAACCGATCTCAAACCGATTTCAGACCGATTTCAAACCGATCTCAAACCGATCTCAAACCGATTTCAAACCGATCTCAAACCGATCTCAAACCGATTTCAAACCGATCTCAAACCGATCTCAAACCGATTCCAAACCGATCTCAAACCGATCTCAAACCGATCTCAAACCGATTTCAAACCGATCTCAAACCGATCTCAAACCGATCTCAAACCGATTTCAAACCGATCCCAAACCGATTTCAAACCGATCTCAAACCGATCTCAAACCGATCTCAAACCGATCTCAAACCGATTTCAAACCAATCTCACACCGATCTCAAACCGATCTCAAACCGATTTCAAACCGATCTCAAACCGATTTCAAACCGATCTCAAACCGATCTCAAACCGATTTCAAACCGATTCCAAACCGATCTCAAACCGATTTCAAACCGATCTCAAACCGATCTCAAACCGATTTCAAACCGATCTCAAACCGATCTCAAACCGATTTCAAACCGATTTCAAACCGATTTCAAACCGATCTCAAGCCGATCTCAAACCGATCTCAAACCGATCTCAAACCGATCTCAAACCGATCTCAAACCGATCTCAAACCGATCTCAAACCGATTTCAAACCGATCTCAAACCGATTTCAAACCGATCTCAAACCGATTTCAAACCGATCTCAAACCGATTTCAAACCGATTTCAAACCGATCTCAAACCGATCTCAAACCGATTTCAAACCGATCTCAAACCGATCTCAAACCGATTTCAAACCGATCTCAAACCGATTTCAAACCGATCTCAAACCGATCTCAAACCGGTTTCAAACCGAGATCGGTCTCAAACCGATTTCAAACCGAGATCGGTTTTAGATCGGTTTGAGATCGGTTTGAAATCGGTTTGAGATCGGTTTGAAATCGGTTTGAGATCGGCTTGAGATCGGTTTGAGATCGGTTTGAAATCGGTTTGAGATCGGTTTGAAATCGGTTTGAGATCGGTTTGAGATCGGTTTGAAATCGTTTTGAGATCGGTTTGGAATCGGTTTGGGATCGGTTTGAGATCGGTTTGAGATCGGTTTGAAATCGGTTTGCGATCGGTTTGAGATCGGTTTGAGATCGGTTTGAAATCGGTTTGAGATCGGTTTGAAATCGGTTTGAGATCGGTTTGAAATCGGTTTGAAATCGGTTTGAGATCGGTTTGAGATCGCTTTGAAATCGGTTTGAGATCGGTTTGAGATCGGTTTGAAATCGGTTTGAGATCGGTTTGAAATCGGTTTGAAATCGGTTTGAGATCGGTTTGAGATCGGTTTGGAATCGGTTTGAGATCGGTTTGAAATCGGTTTAAGATCGGTTTGAGATCGGTTCGAAATCGGTTTGAAATCGGTTTGAGATCGGTTTGAAATCGGTTTGAAATCGGTTTGAGATCGGTTTGAGATCGGTTTGAAATCGGTTTGAGATCGGTTTGAGATCGGTTTGAGATCGGTTTGAGATCGGTTTGAGATCGGTTTGATATCGGTTTGAAATCGGTTTGAGATCGGTTTGAGATCGGTTTGAGATCGGTTTGAGATCGGTTTGAGATCGGTTTGAAATTGGTTTGAGATCGGTTTGAGATCGGTTTGAGATCGGTTTGAAATAGGTTTGAGATCGGTTTGAGATCGGTTTGATATCGGTTTGAGATCGGTTTGAGAGTGGTTTGAGATCGGTTTGAGATCGGTTTGAGATCGGTTTGAAATTGGTTTGAGATCGGTTTGACATCGGTTTGAGATCGGTTTGAGATCGGTTTGAGATCGGTTTGAGATCGGTTTGAGATCGGTTTGAGATCGGTTTGAGATCGGCTTGAGATCGGTTTGAAATCGGTTTGAAATCGGTTTGAAATCGGTTTGAGATCGGTTTGAGATCGGTTTGAAATCGGTTTGAGATCGGTTTGAGATCGGTTTGAAATCGGTTTGAGATCGGTTTGGAATCGGTTTGAAATCGGTTTGAGATCGGTTTGAAATCGGTTTGAGATCGGTTTGAGATCGGTTTGAAATCGGTTTGAGATCGGTTTGAAATCGGTTTGAGATCGGTTTGAGATCGGTTTGAGATCGGTTTGAGATCGGTTTGAGATCGGTTTGAGATCGGTTTGAGATCGGCTTGAGATCGGTTTGAAATCGGTTTGAAATCGGTTTGAAATCGGTTTGAGATCGGTTTGAGATCGGTTTGAAATCGGTTTGAGATCGGTTTGAGATCGGTTTGAAATCGGTTTGAGATCGGTTTGGAATCGGTTTGAAATCGGTTTGAGATCGGTTTGAGATCGGTTTGAAATCGGTTTGAGATCGGTTTGAAATCGGTTTGAGATCGGTTTGAGATCGGTGTGAGATTGGTTTGAAATCGGTTTGAGATCGGTTTGAGATCGGTTTGAAATCGGTTTGAGATCGGTTTGAAATCGGCTTGAAATCGGTTATAGATCGGTTTGAGATCGGTTTGGAATCGGTTTGAGATCGGTTTGAAATCGGTTTAAGATCGGTTTGAGATCGGTTAGAAATCGGTTTGAGATCGGTTTGAAATCGGTTTGAAATCGGTTTGAGATCGGTTTGAGATCGGTTTGAAATCGGTTTGAGATCGGTTTGAGATCGGTTTGAGATCGGTTTGAGATCGGTTTGAGATCGGTTTGAGATCGGTTTGAGATCGGTTTGAAATCGGTTTGAGATTGGTTTGAGATCGGTTTGAGATCGGTTTGAGATCGGTTTGAAATTGGTTTGAGATCGGTTTGAGATCGGTTTGAAATCGGTTTGAGATCGGTTTGAGATCGGTTTATATCGGTTTGAGATCGGTTTGAGAGTGGTTTGAGATCGGTTTGAGATCGGTTTGAAATTGGTTTGAGATCGGTTTGACATCGGTTTGAGATCGGTTTGAGATCGGTTTGAGATCGGTTTGAGATCGGTTTGAGATCGGTTTGAGATCGGTTTGAGATCGGTTTGAAATCGGTTTGAGATCGGTTTGAAATCGGTTTGAGATCGGTTTGAGATCGGTTTGAAATAGGTTTGAGATCGGTTTGAGATCGGTTTGAGATCGGTTTGAAATCGGTTTGAGATCGGTTTGAGATCGGTTTGAAATCGGATTGAGATCGGTTTGAAATCGGTTTGAGATCGGTTTGATATCGGTTTGAGATCGGTTTGAGATCGGTTTGAGATCGGTTTGAGATCGGTTTGAGATCGGTTTGAGATCGGCTTGAGATCGGTTTGAGATCGGTTTGAAATCGGTTTGAAATCGGTTTGAAATCGGTTTGAGATCAGTTTGATATCGGTTCCAGATCGGTTTGAAATCGGTTAGAGATCAGTTTGAAATCGGTTTGAGATCGGTTTGAAATCGGTTTGAGATCGGTTTGAGATCGGTTTGAAATTGGTTTGAGATCGGTTTGAGATCGGTTTTAAATCGGTTTGAGATCGGTTTGAGATCGGTTTGATATCGGTTTGAGATCGGTTTGAGAGTGGTTTGAGATCGGTTTGAGATCGGTTTGAGATCGGTTTGAAATTAGTTTGAGATCGGTTTGACATCGGTTTGAGATCGGTTTGAGATCGGATTGAGATCGGTTTGAGATCGGTTTGAGATCGGTTTGAAATCGGTTTGAGATCGGTTTGAAATCGGTTTGAGATCGGTTTGAGATCGGTTTGAAATCGGTTTGAGATCGGTTTGAGATCGGTTTGAGATCGGTTTGAAATCGGTTTGAGATCGGTTTTAGATCGGTTTGAAATCGGTTTGAGATCGGTTTGAAATCGGTTTGAGATCGGTTTGAAATCGGTTTGAGATCGGTTTGAGATCGGTTTGAGATCGGTTTGAGATCGGTTTGAGATCGGTTTGAGATCGGTTTGAGATCGGCTTGAGATCGGTTTGAGATCGGTTTGAAATCGGTTTGAAATCGGTTTGAAATCGGTTTGAGATCAGTTTGAGATCGGTTTGAGATCGGTTTGAAATCGGTTTGAGATCGGTTTGAAATCGGTTTGAGATCGGTTTGGAATTGGTTTGAGATCGGTTTGAAATCGGTTTGACATCGGTTTGAGATCGGTTTGAAATCGGTTTGAGATCGGTTTGAAATCGGTTTGAGATCGGTTTGAGATCGGTTTGAGATCGGTTTGAGATCGGTTTGAAATTGGTTTGAGATCGGTTTGAAATCGGTTTGAAATCAGTTTGAAATCGGTTTGAGATCGGTTTGAGATCGGTTTGAAATCGGTTTGAGATCGGTTTGAAATCGGTTTGAGATCGGTTTGAGATCGGTTTGAGATCGGTTTGAAATCGGTTTGAGATTGGTTTGAAATCGGTTTGAGATCGGTTTGGAATCGGTTTGAGATCGGTTTGAGATCGGTTTGAAATCGGTTTGAGATCGGTTTGAGATCGGTTTGAAATTGGTTTGAGATTGGTTTGAGATCGGTTTGAAATCGGTCTGAAATCGGTTTGAGATCGGTTTGAAGCCGGTTTGAGATTGGCTTGTGATCAAGCATCGAACATCGACTTTTGAGCATCGAACATCGATCATAAGCATCAAAAATCGAACGTCGACCATCGAACATCAAACATCGAACATAAAGCATAAAACATCGAACATCAAACATCGAACGTCGAATTTCGAACATCTAACATCGAACATCGAACATCGAACATCGTACATCGAACATCGAACATCAAACCGATCTTAAACCGATGTCAAACCGATCTCAAACCGATTTCAAACCTATCTCAAACTGATCTCAAACCGATTTAAAACCGCTCTCAAACCGATTTCAAACCGATCTCAAACCGTTCTCAAACCGATCTCAAACCGATTTCAAACCGATCTAAAACCGATCTCAAACCGATTTCAAACCGATCTCAAACCGATCTCAAACCGATCTCAAACCGATTTTAAACCGATCTCAAACCGATTTCAAACCGATCTCAAACCGATCTCAAACCGATCTCAAGCCGATTTCAAACCGATCTCAAACCGATCTCAAACCGATCTCAAACCGATCTCAAACCGATTTCAAACCGATCTCAAACCGATCTCAAACCGATCTCAAACCGATTTTAAACCGATCTCAAACCGATTTCAAACCGATCTCAAACCGATCTCAAACCGATCTCAAGCCGATTTCAAACCGATCTCAAACCGATCTCAAACCGATCTCAAACCGATTTCAAACCGATCTCAAACCGATCTCAAACCGATCTCAAGCCGATTTCAAACCGATCTCAAACCGATCTCAAACCGATCTCAAACCGATCTCAAACCGATTTCAAACCGATCTCAAACCGATCTCAAACCGATCTCAAACCGATCTCAAACCGATCTCAAACCGATTTTAAACCGATCTCAAACCGATTTCAAACCGATCTCAAACCGATCTCAAACCGATCTCAAGCCGATTTCAAACCGATCTCAAACCGATCTCAAACCGATCTCAAACCGATCTCAAACCGATTTCAAACCGATCTCAAACCGATCTCAAACCGATCTCAAACCGATCTCAAACCGATCTCAAACCGATCTCAAACCGATTTCAAACCGATCTCAAACCGATTTCAAACCGATCTCAAACCGATTCCAAACCGATCTCAAACCGATCTCAAGCCGATTTCAAACCGATCTCAAACCGATCTCGAACCGATCTCAAACCGATCTCAAACCGATTTCAAACCTATCTCAAACCGATCTCAAACCGATCTCAAACCGATCTCAAACCGATTTCAAACCGATCTCAAACCGATTTCAAACCGATCTCAAACCGATCTCAAACCGATCTCAAACCGATTTCAAACCGATCTCAAACCGATCTCAAACCGATCTCAAACCGATTTCAAACCGATCTCAAACCGATCTCAAACCGATCTCAAACCGATCTCAAACTGGTTTCAAACCGATCTCAAACCGATCTCAAACCGATCTCAAACTGATTTCAAACCGATCTCAAACTGATCTCAAACCGATCTCAAACCGATTTCAAACCGATCTCAAACCCATCTCAAACCGATTTCAAACCGATCTCAAACCGATTTCAAACCGATCTCAAACCGATCTCAAACCGATTTCAAACCGATCTCAAACCGATCTCAAACCGATCTCAAACCGATCTCAAACCGATTTCAAACCGATCTCAAACCGATCTCAAACCGATCTCAAACCGATCTCAAACCGATTTCAAACCGATCTCAAACCGATCTCAAACCGATTTCAAACCAATCTCAAACCGATCTCGAACCGATCTCAAACCGATCTCAAACTGATTTCAAACCGATCTCAAACCGATTTCAAACCAATCTCCAACCGATCTCAAACCGATCTCAAACCGATCTCAATCCGATCTCATACCGATTTCAAACCGATTTCAAACCGATCTCAAACCGATCTCAAACCGATTTCAAACCGATCTCAAACCGATGTCAGACCGATCTCAAACCGATTTCAAACCGATCTCAAACCGATCTCAAGCCGATTTCAAACCGATCTCAAACCGATCTCGAACCAATCTCAAACCGATTTCAAACCGATCTCAAACCGATTTCAAACTGATTTCAAACCGATCTCAAACCGATTTCAAACCGATTTCAAACCGATCTCAAACCGATTTCAAACCGATCTCAAACCGATCTCAAACCGATTTCAAACCAATCTCAAACCGATTTCAAACCGATCTCAAACCGATTTCAAACCGATCTCAAACCGATCTCAAACCGATCTCAAACCGATCTCAAACCGATCTCAAACCGATCTCAAACCGATTTCAAACCGATCTCAAACCGATCTCAAACCGATCTCAAACCGATCTCAAACCGATTTCAAACCGATCTCAAACCGATTTCAAACCGATCTCAAACCGATCTCAAACCGATTTCAAACCGATCTCAAACCGATTTCAAACCGATCTCAAACCGGTTTCAAACCGATCTCAAACCGATCTCAAACCGATTCCAAACCGATCTCAAACCGATTTCAAACCGATCTCAAACCGATCTCAAACCGATTTCAAACCGATCTCAAACCGATCTCAAACCGATCTCCAACCGATCTCAAACCGATCTCAAACCGATCTCAAACCGATCTCTAACCGATTTCAAACCGATTTCAAACCGATCTCAAACCGATCTCAAACCGATTTCAAACCGATCTCAAACCGATTTCAAACTGATCTCAAACCGATTTCAAACCGATCTCAAACCGATCTCAAGCCGATTTCAAACCGATCTCAAACCGATCTCGAACCGATCTCAAACCGATTTCTAACCGATCTTTAACCGATTTCAAACTGATTTCAAACCGATCTCATACCGATCTCAAACCGATCTCAAACCGATCTCAAACCGATTTCAAACCGATCTCAAACCAATCTCAAACCGATTTCAAACCGATCTCAAACCGATTTCAAACCGATCTCAAACCGATCTCAAACCGATCTCAAACCGATCTCAAACCGATCTCAAACCGATTTCAAACCGATCTCAAACCGATCTCAAACCGATCTCAAACCGATCTCAAACCGATCTCAAACCGATTTCAAACCGATCTCACACCGATCTCAAACCGATTTCAAACCGATCTCAAACCGATTTCAAACCGATCTCAAACCGATCTCAAACCGATCTCAAACCGATTTCAAACCGATCTCAAACCGATTTCAAACCTATCTCAAACCGATCTCAAACCGATCTCAAACCGATCTCAAACCGATTTCAAACCGATCTCAAACCGATTTCAAACCGATCTCAAACCGATCTCAAACCGATCTCAAACCGATTTTAAACCGATCTCAAACCGATCTCAAACCGATCTCAAACCGATTTCAAACCGATCTCAAACCGATCTCAAACCGATCTCAAACTGGTTTCAAACCGATCTCAAACCGATCTCAAACCGATCTCAAACTGATTTCAAACCGATCTCAAACTGATCTCAAACCGATCTCAAACCGATTTCAAACCGATCTCAAACCCATCTCAAACCGATTTCAAACCGATCTCAAACCGATTTCAAACCGATCTCAAACCGATCTCAAACCGATTTCAAACCGATCTCAAACCGATCTCAAACCGATCTCAAACCGATCTCAAACCGATTTCAAACCGATCTCAAACCGATCTCAAACCGATCTCAAACCGATCTCAAACCGATTTCAAACCGATCTCAAACCGATCTCAAACCGATTTCAAACCAATCTCAAACCGATCTCAAACCGATTTCAAACCGATCTCAAACCGATCTCAAACCGATCTCAAACCGATCTCAAACCAATCTCCAACCGATCTCAAACCGATCTCAAACCGATCTCAATCCGATCTCATACCGATTTCAAACCGATTTCAAACCGATCTCAAACCGATCTCAAACCGATTTCAAACCGATCTCAAACCGATGTCAGACCGATCTCAAACCGATTTCAAACCGATCTCAAACCGATCTCAAGCCGATTTCAAACCGATCTCAAACCGATCTCGAACCAATCTCAAACCGATTTCAAACCGATCTCAAACCGATTTCAAACTGATTTCAAACCGATCTCAAACCGATTTCAAACCGATTTCAAACCGATCTCAAACCGATTTCAAACCGATCTCAAACCGATCTCAAACCGATTTCAAACCAATCTCAAACCGATTTCAAACCGATCTCAAACCGATTTCAAAGCGATCTCAAACCGATCTCAAACCGATCTCAAACCGATCTCAAACCGATCTCAAACCGATTTCAAACCGATCTCAAACCGATCTCAAACCGATCTCAAACCGATCTCAAACCGATTTCAAACCGATCTCAAACCGATTTCAAACCGATCTCAAACCGATCTCAAACCGATTTCAAACCGATCTCAAACCGATTTCAAACCGATCTCAAACCGAATTCAAACCGATCTCAAACCGATTTCAAACCGATTTCAAACCGATCTCAAACCAATTTCAAACCGATCTCAAACCGATCTCAAACCGATCTCAAACCGATTTCAAACTGATCTCAAACCGATCTCAAACCGATCTCAAACCGATTTCAAACCGATCTCAAACCGATCTCAAACCGATCTCAAACCGATCTCAAACCGATTTCAAACCGATGTCAAACCGATCTCAAACCGATTTCAAACCGATCTCAAACCGATCTCAAACCGATTTCAAACCGATCTCAAACTGATTTCAAACCGATCTCAAACCGATCTCAAACCGATCTCAAACCGATCTTAAACCGATTTCATACCGATCTCAAACCGATCTCAAACTGATCTCCAACCGATCTCAAAAAGATCTCAAACCGATCTCAAACCGATTTCAAACCGATCTCAAACCGATTTCAAACCGATCTCAAACCGATTTCAAACCGATCTCAAACCGATCTCAAACCGATCTCAAACCGATCTCAAACCGATCTCAAACCGATCTCAAACCGATCTCAAACCGATTTCAAACCGATCTCAAACCGATCTCAAACCAATTTCAAACCGATCTCAAACCGATTCCAAACCGATCTCAAACCGATTTCAAACCGATCTCAAACCGATCTCAAACCGATCTCAAACCGATTTCAAACCGTTCTCAAACCGATCTCAAACCGATCTCAAACCGATTTCAAACCGATTTCAAACCGATCTCAAACCGGTTCGAGATCGGTTTGAGATCGGTTTGAAATCGGTTTGAAATCGGTTTGAGATCGGTTTGAGATCGGTTTGAGAACGGTTTGAAATCGGTTTGAGATCGGTTTGAGATCGGTTTGAGATCGGTTTGAAATCGGTTTGAGATCGGTTTGGAATCGGTTTGAGATCGGTTTGAAATCGGTTGGAGATCGGTTTGAGATCGGTTTGAGATCGGTTTGAGATCGGTTTGAGATCGGTTTGAAATCGGTTTGAGATCGGTTTGAGATCGGTTTGAGATCGGTTTGAGATCAGTTTGAAATCGGTTTGAGATCGGTTTGAGATCGGTTTGAGATCGGTTTGAAATCGGTTTGAGATCGGTTTCAAATCGGTTTGAAATCGGTTTGAAATCGGTTTGAGATCGGTTTGAAATCGGTTTGAGATGGGTTTGAGATTGGTTTGAAATCGGTTTGAGATCGGTTTGAGATCGGTTTGAAATCGGTTTGAGATCGGTTTGAAATCGGTTTGAGATCGGTTTGAGATCGGTTTGAGATCGGTTTGAAATCGGTTTGAGATCAGTTTGAGATCGGTTTGAAATCGGTTTGAGATCGGTTTGAAATCGGTTTGAGATCGGTTTGAAATCGGTTTGAGATCGGTTTGAGATCGGTTTGAGATCGGTTTGAGATCGGTTTGAAATCGGTTTGAGATCGGTTTGAGATCGGTTTGAGATCGGTTTGAAATCGGTTTGAGATCGGTTTGAAATCGGTTTGAGATAGGTTTGGAATCGGTTTGAGATCGGTTTGAAATCGGTTTCAGATCGGTTTGAAATCGGTTTAAGATCGGTTTGAAATCGGTTTGAGATCGGTTTGGAATCGGTTTGAAATCGGTTTGAGATCGGTTTGAGATCGGTTTGAAATCGGTTTGAGATCGGTTTGAGATCGGTTTGAAATCGGTTTGAGATCGGTTTGAGATCGGTTTGAGATCGGTTTGAAATCGGTTTGAGATCGGTTTGAAATCGGTTTGAGATCGGTTTGAGATCGGTTTGAGATCGGTTTGAGATCGGTTTGAAATCGGTTTGAGATCGGTTTGGAATCGGTTTGAGATCGGTTTGAAATCGGTTTGAAATCGGTTTGAAATCGGTTTGAGATCGGTTTGAGATCGGTTTGAGATCGGTTTGAGATCGGTTTGAGATCGGTTTGAGATCGGTTTGAGATCGGTTTGAAATCGGTTTGAGATCGGTTTGAGATCGGTTTGAGATCGGTTTGAAATCGGTTTGAGACCGGTTTGAGATCGGTTTGAAATCGGTTTGAGATCGGTTTGAAATCGGTTTGAGATCGGTTTGAAATCGGTTTGAGATCGGTTTGATATCGGTTTGAGATCGGTTTGAGATCGGTTTGAAATCGGTTTGAGATCGGTTTGAGATCGGTTTGAGATCGGTTTGAGATCGGTTTGAAATCGGTTTGAGATCGGTGTGAGATCGGTTTGAGATCGGTTTGAGATCGGTTTGAGATCGGTTTGAGGTCGGTTTGAAAGCGGTTTGAGATCGGTTTGAGATCGGTTTGAGATCGGTTTGAAATCGGTTTGGGATCGGTTTGTGATCGGTTTGAAATCGGTTTGAGATCGGTTTGAAATTGGTTTGAGATCGGTTTGAAATCGGTTTGAGATCGGTTTGAAATCGGTTTGAGATCGGTTTGAGATCGGTTTGAAATCGGTTTGAGATCGGTTTGAGATCGGTTTGAAATTGGTTTGAGATCGGTTTAAGATCGGTTTGAAATCGGTTTGAGATCGGTTTGAGATCGGTTTGAGATCGGTTTGAAATCGGTTTGAGATCGGTTTGAAATCGGTTTGAGATCGGTTTGAGATCGGTTTGAGATCGGTTTGAAATCGGTTTGAGATCGGTTTGAGATTGGTTTGAGATCCGTTTTAGGTCGGTTTAAGATTGGTTTGAAATCGGTTTGAGATTGGCTTGCAATCGGTTTGAAATCGGTTTGAAATCGGTTTGAGATCGGTTTGAGATCGGTTTGAAATCGGTTTGAGATCGGTTTGAAATCGGTTTGAGATCGGTTTGAGATCGGTTTGAGATCCGTTTTAGGTCGAGTTAAGATTGGTTTGAAATCGGTTTGAGATCGGCTTGAAATCGGTTTGAAATCGGTCTGAAATTGGTTTGAGATAGGTTTGAAATCGGTTTGAGATTGGCTTGTGATCAAGCATCGAACATCGAATTTTGAGCAGCGAACATCGAACATAAAGCATCAAACATCGAACGTCGACTATCGAACATCAAACATCGAACATTAAGCATCAAACATCAAACATCGAACGTCGAACATCGAACATCAAACTTTGAACATTAAGTATCAAACATCGAACATCCACATCATCGAACATCGAACATCGAACGTCGAACATCGAACATCGAAAATCGAACATCATACATCGAACATCGAACATCGAACATCGAACATCGAACATCGAACATCAAACATCGAACGTCGAACATCGAACATCGAACATCGAACATCGAACATCAAACATTGAACATAAAGCATCAAACATCGAACATCAAACATCGAACATCAGACATCGAACGTCAAACATCGAACATCGAACATAAAGAATCAAACATCGAACATTGAACAACGAACATCGAACATCAAACATCGGACATCGAACATCGAACATCGAACATTGAACATTGAACATCGAACATCGAACATCGAACATTGAACATCGAACATCGAACATCGAAAATCAAACATCGAACATTAAGCATCAAACATTGAACATCGAACATCGAACGTCGAACAGCGAACATCGAACATCAAACATCGAACATCAAACATCGAACGTCGAACATCGAACGTCGACCATCGAACATCAAACATCGAAAATCAATCATCGAACTTCGAACATCGAACATCGAACATCAAACATCGAACCGATATCAAACCGATGTCAAACCGATCTCAAACCGATTTCAAACCAATCTCATACCAATCCCAAACCAATCTCAAACCGCTCTCAAACCGATTTTAACCCGATATCAAACCGATGTCAAACCGATCTTAAACCGATTTCAAACCGATCTCAAATCGATCTCAAACCGATCTCAAACCGATCTCAAACTGATCTCAAACCGATCTCAAACCGATTTCAAACCGATCTCAAATCGATTTCAATCCGATCTCAAACCGATCTCAAACCGATCTCAAACCGATCTCAAACCGATTTCAAACCGATCTCAAACCGATCTCAAACCAATCTCAAACCGATCTCAAACCGATCTCAAACTGATCTCAAAACGATCTCAAACCAATCTTAAATCGATCTCAAACCGATCTCAAACTGATTTCAAACCGATCTCAAACCGATCTCAAACCGATCTCAAACCGATTTCAAACCGATCTCAAACCGATCCCAAACCGATCTCAAACCGATCTCAAACCGATCTCAAACCGATCTCAAACCGATTTCAAACCGATTTCAAACCGATCTCAAACCCATCTCAAAACGATTTCAAACCGATCTCAAACCGATTTCAAACCGATCTCAAACCGATTTCAAACCGATCTCAAACCGATCTCAAGGCGATCTCAAACCGATCTCAAACCGATCTTGAACCGATCTCAAACCGATTTCAAACCGATCTCAAACCGATTTCAAACTGATTTCAAACCGATCTAAAACCGATTTCAAACCGATCTCAAGCCGATCTCAAACCGATTTCAAACCGATCTCAAACCGATCTCAAACCGATTTCAAACCTATCTCAAACCGATCTCAAACCGATTTCAAACCGATTTCAAACCGATCTCAAACCGATCTCAAACCGATCTCAAACCGATCTCAGACCGATCTCAAACCGATTTCAAACCGATCTCAAACCGATCTCAAACCGATCTCAAACCGATCTCAAACCGATCTCAAACCGATCTCAAACCGATTTCAAACCGATCTCACACCGATCTCAAACCGATTTCAAACCGATCTCAAACCGATTTCAAACCGATCTCAAACCGATCTCAAACCGATTACAAACCGATTTCAAACCGATCTCAAACCGATTTCAAACCGATCTCAAACCGATCTCAAACCGATCTCAAACCGATCTCAAACCGATCTCAAACCGATTTCAAACCGATTTCTAACCGATTTCAAACTGATCTCAAACCGATCTCAAACCGATTTCAAACCAATCTCAAACCGATCTCAAGCCGATTTCAAACCGATCTCAAACCGATCTCGAACCGAACTCAAACCGATTTCAAACCGATCTCAAACCGATTTCAAACTGATTTCAAACCGATCTCAAACCGATTTCAAACCGATCTCAAACCGATTTCAAACCGATCTCAAACCGATTTCAAACCGATCTCAAACCGATCTCAAACCGATCTCAAAACGGATTTCAAACCGATCTCAAACCGATCTCAAACCGATCTCAAACCGATCTCAAACCGATCTCAAACCGATCTCAAAACGATTTCAAACCGATCTCAAACCGATCTCAAACCGATCTCAAACCGATCTCAAACCGATCTCAAACCGATCTCAAACCGATTTCAAACCGATCTCACACCGATCTCAAACCGATTTCAGACCGATTTCAAACCGATCTCAAACCGATCTCAAACCGATTTCAAACCGATCTCAAACCGATCTCAAACCGATTTCAAACCGATCTCAAACCGATTCCAAACCGATCTCAAACCGATTTCAAACCGATCTCAAACCGATTCCAAACCGATCTCAAACCGATTTCAAACCGATCTCAAACCGATTTCAAACCGATCTCAAACCGATCTCAAACCGATTTCAAACCGATCTCAAACCGATCTCAAACCGATTTCAAACCGATCTCAAACCGATCTCAAACCGATCTCAAACCGATCTCAAACCGATCTCAAACCGATCTCAAACCGATTTCAAACCAATTTCAAACCGATCTCAAACCGATCTCAAACCGATTTCAAACCGATCTCAAACCGATTTCAGACCGATTTCAAACCGATCTCAAACCAATTTCAGACCGATTTCAAACCGATTTCAAACCGATCTCAAACCGATCTCAAACCAATCTCAAACCGATCTCAAACCGATCTCAAACCGATTTCAAACCGATCTCAAACCGATCTCAAACCGATCTCAAACCGATCTCAAACCGATTTCAAACCGATCTCAAACCGATGTCAAACCGATTTCAAACCGATCTCAAACCGATCTCAAACCGATTTCAAACCGATCTCAAACCGATCTCAAACCGATTTCAAACCGATCTCAAACCGATCTCAAACCGATTTCAAACCGATCTCAAACCGATCTCAAACCGATTTCAAACCGATCTCAAACCGATTTCAAACCGATCTCAAACCGATCTCAAACCGATTTCAAACCGATCTCAAACCGATCTCAAACCGATCTCAAACCGATCTCAAACCGATTTCAAACCGATCTCAAACCGATCTCAAACCGATCTCAAACCGATCTCAAACCGATTTCAAACCGATCTCAAACCGATCTCAAAACGATCTCAAACCGATCTAAAACCGAACTCAAACCGATCTCAAACCGATTTCAAACCGATCTCAAACCGATCTCAAACCGATCTCAAACCGATTTCAAACCGATCTCAAACCGATTTCAAACCGATCTCAAACCGATTTCAAACCGATCTCAAACCGATCTCAAACCGATTTCAAACCGATCTCAAACCGATCTCAAACCGATTTCAAACCGATCTCAAACCGATTTCAAACCGATCTCAAACCGATCTCAAACCGATCTCAAACCGATTTCAAACCGATCTCAAACCGATCTCAAACCGATCTCAAACCGATTTCAAACCGATTTCAAACCGATTTCAAACCGATTTCAAACCGATCTCAATCCGATCTTAAACCGATTTCAAACCGATCTCAAACCGATCTCAAACCGATCTCAAACCGATCTCAAACCGATCTCAAACCGATCTCAAACCAATTTCAAACCGATCTCAAACCGATCTCAAACCGATTTCAAACTGATCTCAAACCGATCTCAAACCGATTTCAAACCGGTTTCGAACCGATCTCAAACCGATCTCAAACCGATTTCAAACCGATCTCAAACCGATTCCAAACCGATCTCAAACCGATCTCAAACCGATTTCAAACCGATTTCAAACCGATCTCAAACCGATTTCGAACCGATCTCAAACCGATCTCAAACCGATTTCAACCCGATTTCAAACCGATTTCAAACCGATCTCAAACCGATTTCAAACCGATCTCAAACCGATTTCAAACCGATCTCAAACCGATTTCAAACCGATCTCAAACCTATTTCAAACCGATCTCTAACCGATCTCAAACCGATTCCAAACTGATCTCAAACCGATTTCAAACCGATCTCAAACCGATCTCAAACCGATTTCAAATCGATCTCAAACCGATTTCAAACCGATCTCAAACCGATCTCAAACCGGTTTAAAACCGATCTCAAACCGATGTCAAACCGATCTCAAACCGATCTCAAACCGATCTCAAACCGATTTCAAACCGATCTCAAACCGATCTCAAACCGATCTCAAACCAATTTCAAACCGATTTCAAACCGATCTCAAACCGATTTCAAACCGATCTCAAACCGATCTCAAACCGATTTCAAACCGATCTCAAACCGATCTCAAACCGATCTCAAACCGATCTCAAACCGATCTCAAACCGATCTCAAACCGATTTCAAACCGATCTCAAACCGATCTCAAACCGATTTCAAACTGATCTCAAACCGATCTCAAACCGATTTCAATCCGATTTCGAACCGATCTAAAACCAATCTCAAACCGATTCCAAACCGATCTCAAACCGATTCCAAACCGATCTCAAACCGATCTCAAACCGATTTCAAACCGAACTCAAACCGATTTCAAACCGATCTCAAACCGATCTCAAACCGATTTCAAACCGATCTCAAACCGATTTTAACCCGATTTCAAACCGATTTCAAACCGATCTCAAACCGATTTCAAACCGATCTCGATTTCAGATCGGTTTGAAATCGGTTTGAAATCGGTTTGAGATCGGTTTGAGATCGGTTTGAGATCGGTTTGAAATCGGTTTGAGATCGGCTTGAAATCGGTTTGAGATCGGTTTGAGATCGGTTGAGATCGGTTTGAGATCGGTTTGAGATCGGTTTGAAATCGGTTTGAAATCGGTTTGAGATCGGTTTGAGATCGGTTTGAGATCGGTTTGAAATTGGTTTGAGATCGGTTTGCGATCGGTTTGCGATCGGTTTGAGATCGGTTTGAAATCGGTTTGAGATCGGTTTGAAATCAGTTTGAGATCGGTTTGAGATCGGTTCGAACCCGGTTTGAAATCGGTTTGAGATCGGGTTGAATTCGGTTTGAGATCGGTTTGAAATCGGTTTGAGATCGGTTTGAGATCGGTTTGAAATCGGTTTGAGATCGGTTTGAAATCGGTTTGAGATCGGTTTGAGATCGGTTTGAGATCGGTTTGAAATCGGTTTGAGATCGGTTTGAGATCGGTTTGAGATCGGTTTGAGATCGGTTTGAGATCGGTTTGAAATCGGTTTGAGATCGGTTTGAGATCGGTTTGAGATCGGTTTGAAATCGGTTTGAGATCGGTTTGTGATCGGTTTGAAATCGGTTTGGGATCGGTTTGAGATCGGTTTGAAATCGGTTTGAGATTGGTTTGAGATCGGTTTGAAATCGGTTTGAGATCGGTTTGAGATCGGTTTGAGATCGGTTTGAAATCGGTTTGGGATCGGTTTGAGATCGGTTTGAAATCGGTTTGAGATCGGTTTGAAATCGATTTTAGATCGGTTTGAAATCGGTTTGAGATCGGTTTGAAATCGGTTTGAGATCGGTTTGTGATCGGTTTGAAATCGGTTTGGGATCGGTTTGAGATCGGTTTGATATCGGTTTGAGATCGGTTTGAGATCGGTTTGAGATCGGTTTGAGATCGGTTTGAGATCGGTTTGAGATCGGTTTGAGATCGGTTTGAAATCGGTTTGAGATCGGTTTGAGATCGGTTTGGAATCGGTTTGAGATCGGTTTGAGATCGGTTTGAGATCGGTTTGAGATCGGTTTGAAATCGGTTTGAAATCGGTTTGAGATCGGTTTGCGATCGGTTTGCGATCGGTTTGAGATCGGTTTGAAATCGGTTTGAGATCGGTTTGAAATCGGTTTGAGATCGGTTTGAAATCAGTTTGAGATCGGTTTGAGATCGGTTCGAAATCGGTTTGAAATCGGTATGAGATCGGTTTGAATTCGGTTTGAGATCGGTTTGAGATCGGTTTGAAATCGGTTTGAGATCGGTTTGAGATCGGTTTGAGATCGGTTTGAAATCGGTTTGAGATCGGTTTGAAATCGGTTTGAAATCGGTTTGAGATCGGTTTGAGATCGGTTTGAGATCGGTTTGAGATCGGTTTGAAATCGGTTTGAGATCGGTTTGCGATCGGTTTGCGATCGGTTTGAGATCGGTTTGAAATCGGTTTGAAATCGGTTTGAGATCGGTTTGAGATCGGTTTGAGATCGGTTTGAGATCGGTTTGAGATCGGTTTGAGATCGGTTTGAAATCGGTTTGAGATCGGTTTGAAAACGGTTTGAGATCGGTTTGAGATCGGTTTGAGATCGGTTTGAAATCGGTTTGAGATCGGTTTGAGATCGGTTTGAAATCGGTTTGAGATCGGTTTGAAATCGGTTTGAGATCGGTTTGAAATCGGTTTGAGATCGGTTTGAGATCGGTTTGAGATCGGTTTGAAATCGGTTTGAGATCGGTTTGAGTTCGGTTTTAGATCGGTTTGAGATCGGTTTGAGATCGGTTTGAAATCGGTTTGAGATCGGTTTGAAATCGGTTTGAGATCGGTTTGAGATCGGTTTGAAATCGGTTTGAGATCGGTTTGAGATCGGTTTGAAATCGGTTTGAAATCGGTTTGAGATCGGTTTGAGATCGGTTTGAGATCGGTTTGAATTCGGTTTGAGATCGGTTTGAGATCGGTTTGAAATCGGTTTGAAATCGGTTTGAGATCGGTTTGAGATCGGTTTGAGATCGGTTTGAAATCGGTTTGAGATCGGTTTGCGATCGGTTTGCGATCGGTTTGAGATCGGTTTGAAATCGGTTTGAGATCGGTTTGAAATCAGTTTGAGATCGGTTTGAGATCGGTTCGAAATCGGTTTGAAATCGGTTTGAGATCGGTTTGAAATCGGTTTGAGACCGATCTCGGTTTGAAACCGGTTTGAGATCGGTTTGAGATCGGTTTGAGATCGGTTTGAGATCGGTTTGAGATCGGTTTGAAATCGGTTTGAAATCGGTTTGAGATCGGTTTGAGATCGGTTTGAGATCGGTTTGAGATCAGTTTGAGATCGGTTTGAAATCGGTTTGAGATCGGTGTGAGATCGGTTTGGAATCGGTTTGAGATCGGTTTGAGATCGGTTTGATATCGGTTTGAAATCGGTTTGAAATCGGTTTGAGATCGGTTTGAAATCGGTTTGAGATCGGTTTGAGATCGGTTTGAAATCGGTTTGAGATTTGTTTGAAATCGGTTTGAAATCGGTTTGAGATCGGTTTGAGATAGGTTTGAGATCGGTTTGAGATCGGTTTGAGATCGGTTTGAAATCGGTTTGAGATCCTTTTGAGATGGGTTTGAGATCGGTTTGAGATCGGTTTGAAATCGGTTTGAGATCGGTTTGAGATCGGTTTGAAATCGGTTTGAGATTGGTTTGAAATCGGTTTGAGATCAGTTTGAGTCCAGTTTGAGATCGGTTTGAAATCGGTTTGAGATCGGTTTGAGATCGGTTTGAAATTGGTTTGATATCGGTTTGAAATCGGTTTGAGATCGGTTTGAAATCGGTTTGAGATCGGTTTGGGATCGGTTTGAGATCGGTTTGAAATCGGTTTGAGATCGATTTGAGATCGGTTTGAGATCGGTTTGAGATCGGTTTGAGATCGGTTTGAAATCGGTTTGAGATCGGTTTGAAATCGGTTTGAGATCGGGTTAAAATCGGTTTGAGATCGGTTTGAAATCGGTTTGAGATCGGTTTGAGATCGGTTTGAAATCGGTTTGAGATCGGTTTGAGATCGGTTTGAGATCGGTTTGAGATCGGTTTGAGATCGGTTTGAGATCGGTTTGAGATCGGTTTGAAATCGGTTTAAGATCGGATTGAGATCGGTTTGAAATCGGTTTGAAATCGGTTTGAAATCGGTTTGAAATCGGTTTGAGATCGGTTTGAGATCGGTTTGAGATCGGTTTGAAATCGGTTTGAGATCGGTTTGAGATCGGTTTGAGATCGGTTTGAAATCGGTTTGAGATCGGTTTGAAATCGGTTTGAGATCGGTTTGAGATCGGTTTGAAATCGGTTTGAGATCGGTTTGAGATCGGTTTGAAATCGGTTTGAGATCGGTTTGAGATCGGTTTGAGATCGGTTTGAGATCTGTTTGAAATCGGTTTGAGATCGGTTTGAAATCGGTTTGAGATCGGTTTGAAATCGGTTTGAAATCGGGTTAAAATCGGTTTGAGATCGGTTTGAAATCGGTTTGAGATCGGTTTGAGATCGGTTTGAAATCGGTTTGAGATCGGTTTGAAATCGGTTTGAAATCGGTTTGAGATCGGTTTGAGATCGGTTTGGAATCGGTTTGAGATCGGTTTGGAATCGGTTTGAGATTGGTTTTAGATCGGTTCGAAATCGGATTGAAATCGGTTTGAGATCGGTTTGAGATCAGTTTGAAATCGGTTTGAGATCGGTTTGCGATCGGTTTGCAATCAGTTTGAGATCGGTTTGAAATCGGTTTGAGATCGGTTTGAGATCGGTTTGAAATCGGTTTGAGATTTGTTTGAAATCGGTTTGAAATCGGTTTGAGATCGGTTTGAGATAGGTTTGAGATCGGTTTGAGATCGGTTTGAGATCGGTTTGAAATCGGTTTGAGATCCTTTTGAGATGGGTTTGAGATCGGTTTGAGATCGGTTTGAAATCGGTTTGAGATCGGTTTGAGATCGGTTTGAGATCGGTTTGAGATCGGTTTGAAATCGGTTTGAGATCGGTTTGTGATCGGTTTGAAATCGGTTTGGGATCGGTTTGAGATCGGTTTGAAATCGGTTTGAGATCGGTTTGAGATCGGTTTGAAATCGGTTTGAGATCGGTTTGAGATCGGTTTGAAATCGGTTTGAGATCGGTTTGAGATCGGTTTGAAATCGGTTTGGGATCGGTTTGAGATCGGTTTGAAATCGGTTTGAGATCGGTTTGAAATCATTTTAGATCGGTTTGAAATCGGTTTGAGATCGGTTTGAAATCGGTTTGAGATCGGTTTGTGATCTGTTTGAAATCGGTTTGGGATCGGTTTGAGATCGGTTTGAAATCGGTTTGAGATCGGTTTGAGATCGGTTCGAGATCGGTTTGAGATCGGTTTGAGATCGGTTAGAGATCGGTTTGAAATCGGTATGGGATCGGTTTGAGATCGGTTTGAAATCGGTTTGAGATCGGTTTGAAATCGGTTTGAGATCGGTTTGAAATCGGTTTGAGATTGGTTTGAAATCGGTTTGAGATCAGTTTGAGTCCAGTTTGAGATCGGTTTGAAATCGGTTTGAGATCGGTTTGAGATCGGTTTGAAATTGGTTTGATATCGGTTTGAAATCGGTTTGAGATCGGTTTGAAATCGGTTTGAGATCGGTTTGGGATCGGTTTGAGATCGGTTTGAAATCGGTTTGAGATCGATTTGAGATCGGTTTGAGATCGGTTTGAGATCGGTTTGAGATCGGTTTGAAATCGGTTTGAGATCGGTTTGAGATCGGTTTGAGATCGGCTTGAAATCGGTTTGGGATCGGTTTGAGATCGGTTTGAAATCGGTTTGAAATAGGTTTGAGATCGGTTTGAGATCGGTTTGAGATCGGTTTGAGATCGGTTTGAAATCGGTTTGAGATCGGTTTGAGATCGGTTTGGAATCGGTTTGAGATCGGTTTGAGATCGGTTTGAGATCGGTTTGAAATCGGTTTGAAATCGGTTTGAGATCGGTTTGAGATCGGTTTGAGATCGGTTTGAAATCGGTTTGAGATCGGTTTGCGATCGGTTTGCAATCAGTTTGAGATCGGTTTAAAATCGGTTTGAGATCGGTTTGAGATCGGTTTGAAATCGGTTTGAGATTTGTTTGAAATCGGTTTGAAATCGGTTTGAGATCGGTTTGAGATAGGTTTGAGATCGGTTTGAGATCGGTTTGAGATCGGTTTGAAATCGGTTTGAGATCGTTTTGAAATTGGTTTGAGATCGGTTTGAGATCGGTTTGAAATCGGTTTGAGATCGGTTTGAGATCGGTTTGAGATCGGTTTGAGATCGGTTTGAAATCGGTTTGAGATCGGTTTGTGATCGGTTTGAAATCGGTTTGGGATCGGTTTGAGATCGGTTTGAAATCGGTTTGAGATCGGTTTGAGATCGGTTTGAAATCGGTTTGAGATCGGTTTGAGATCGGTTTGAGATCGGTTTGAAATCGGTTTGGGATCGATTTGAGATCGGTTTGAAATCGGTTTGAGATCGGTTTGAAATCGATTTTAGATCGGTTTGAAATCGGTTTGAGATCGGTTTGAAATCGGTTTGAGATCGGTTTGTGATCTGTTTGAAATCGGTTTCGGATCAGTTTGAGATCGGTTTGAAATCGGTTTGAGATCGGTTTGAGATCGGTTTGAGATCGGTTTGAGATCGGTTTGAGATCGGTTTGAGATCGGTTTGAAATCGGTATGGGATCGGTTTGAGATCGGTTTGAAATCGGTTTGAGATCGGTTTGAAATCGGTTTGAGATCGGTTTGAAATCGGTTTGAGATTGGTTTGAAATCGGTTTGAGATCAGTTTGAGTCCAGTTTGAGATCGGTTTGAAATCGGTTTGAGATCGGTTTGAGATCGGTTTGAAATTGGTTTGATATCGGTTTGAAATCGGTTTGAGATCGGTTTGAAATCGGTTTGAGATCGGTTTGGGATCGGTTTGAGATCGGTTTGAAATCGGTTTGAGATCGATTTGAGATCGGTTTGAGATCGGTTTGAGATCGGTTTGAGATCGGTTTGAAATCGGTTTGAGATCGGGTTGAGATCGGTTTGAGATCGGCTTGAGATCGGTTTGGGATCGGTTTGAGATCGGTTTGAAATCGGTTTGAAATAGGTTTGAGATCGGTTTGAGATCGGTTTGAGATCGATTTGAGATCGGTTTGAAATCGGTTTGAGATCGGTTTGAAATCGGTTTGAGATCGGTTTGAAATCGGTTTGAGATCGGTTTGAGATCGGTTTGAAATCGGTTTGAGATCGGTTTGAAATCGGTTTGAGATCGGTTTGAAATCGGTTTGAGATCGGTTTGAGATCGGTTTGAAATCGGTTTGAAATCGGTTTGAGATCGATTTGAGATCGGTTTGAGATCGGTTTGAGATCGGTTTGAAATCGGTTTGAGATAGGTTTGAAATCGGTTTGAGATCGGTTTGAAATCAGCTTGAGATCGGTTTGAGATCGGTTCGAAATCGGTTTGAAATCGGTTTGAGATCGGTTTGAATTCGGTTTGAGATCGGTTTGAGATCGGTTTGAGATCGGTTTGAAATCGGTTTGAGATCGGTTTGAGATCGGTTTGAGATCGGTTTGAAATCGGTTTGAGATCGGTTTGAAATCGGTTTGAGATCGGTTTGAGATCGGTTTGAAATCGGTTTTTAGATCGGCTTGAGATCGGTTTGAAATCGGTTTGAGATCGGTTTGAAATCGGTTTGAAATCGGTTTGAGACCGGTTTGAAATCGGTTTGAGATCGGTTTGAGATCGGTTTGAGATCGGTTTGAGATCGGTTTGAGATCGGTTTGAAATCGGCTTGAGATCGGTTTGAGATCGGTTTGAAATCGGTTTGAGATCGGTTTGGAATCAGTTTGTGTTCGGTTTGAAATCGGTTTGAGATCGGTTTGAGATCGGTTGGAAATCGGTTTGAAATCGGTGTGAGATCGGTTTGAGATCGGTTTGAGATCGGTTTGAGATCGGTTTGAGATCGGTTTGAAATCGGTTTGAAATCGGTTTGAGATCGGTTTGAGATCGGTTAGAAATCGGTTTGAGATCGGTTTGGAATCGGTTTGAGATCGGTTTGAGATCGGTTTGAGATCGGTTTGAAATAGGTTTGAGATCGGTTTGAGATCGGTTTGAGATCGGTTTGAGATCGGTTTGAAATCGGTTTGAGATCGGTTTGAAATCGGTTTGAAATCGATTTGAGATCGATTTGAGATCGGTTTGAGATTGGTTTGAGATCGGTTTGAGATCGGTTTGAGATCGGTTTGAGATCGGTTTGAGATCGGTTTGAGATCGGTTTGAAATCGGTTTGAGATCGGTTTGAAATCGGTTTGAAATCGGTTTGAGATCGGTTTGAGATCGGTTTGAGATCGGTTTGAGATCGGTTTGAGATCGGTTTGAAATCGGTTTGAGATCGGTTTGAAATCGGTTTGAGATCGGTTTGAGATCGGTTTGAAATCGGTTTGAGATCTGTTTGAAATCGGTTTGAGATCGGTTTGAGATCAATTTGAGATCGGTTTGAAATCGGTTTGAAATCGGTTTGAGATCGGTTTGAGATCGGTTTGAGATCGGTTTGAGATCGGTTTGAGATCGGTTTGAGATCGGTTTGAGATCGGTTTGAAATCGGTTTGAGATCGGTTTGAAATCGGTTTGAGATCGGTTTGAGATCGGTTTGAAATCGGTTTGAGATCGGTTTGAGATCGGTTTGAGATCGGTTTGAGATCGGTTTGAGATCGGTTTGAAATCGGTTTGAAATCGGTTTGAGATCGGTTTGAGATCGGTTTGAGATCGATTTGAGATCGGTTTGAAATCGGTTTGAGATCGGTTTGAGATCGGTTTGAAATCGGTTTGAGATCGGTTTGAGATCGGTTTGAGATCGGTTTGAGATCGGTTTGAAATCGGTTTGAGATCGGTTTGAAATTGGTTTGAGATCGGTTTGAGATCGGTTTGAGATCGGTTTGAAATCGGTTTGAGATCGGTTTGAGATCGGTTTGAGATCGGTTTGAGATCGGTTTGAGATCGGTTTGAGATCGGTTTGAAATCGGTTTGAGATCGGTTTGAGATCGGTTTGAGATCGGTTTGAGATCGGTTTGAAATCGGTTTGAGATCGGTTTGAGATCGGTTTGAGATCGGTTTGAAATCGGTTTGAGACCGGTTTGAGATCGGTTTGAGATCGGTTTGAGATCGGTTTGAGATCGGTTTGAGATCGGTTTTAGATCGGTTTGAGATCGGTTTGAGATCGGTTTGAAATCGGTTTGAGATCGGGTTGAGATTGGTTTGAAATCGGTTTGAGATCGGTTTGAGATCGGTTTGAGATCGGTTTGAAATCGGTTTGAGATCGGTTTGAGATCGGTTTGAGATCGGTTTGAAATCGGTTTGAAATCGGTTTGAGATCGGTTTGAGATCGGTTTGAGATCGGTTTGAGATCGGTTTGAGATCGGTTTGAGATCGGTATGAGATCGGTTTGAAATCGGTTTGAAATCGGTTTGAGATCGGTTTGAGATCGGTTTGAGATCAGTTTGAGAATGTTTGAAATCGGTTTGAGATCGGTTTGAAATCGGTTTGAGATCGGTTTGAAATCGGTTTGAGATCAGTTTGAAATCAGTTTGAGATCGGTTTGAGATCGGTTTGAAATCGGTTTGAAATCGGTTTGAGATCGGTTTGAGATCGGTTTGAGATCGGTTTGATATCGGTTTGAAATCGGTTTGACATCGGTTTGAAGTTGGTTTGAGATCGGTTTGAAATCAGTTTGAGATCGGTTTGAGATCGGTTTGAGATCGGTTTGAGATCGGTTTGAAATCGGTTTGAGATCGGTTTGAAATCGGTTTGAGATCGGTTTTAGATCGGTTTGAGATCGGTTTGAAATCGGTTTGAGATCGGTTTGAGATCGGTTTGAAATCGGTTTGAGATCGGTTTGAAATCTGTTTGAGATCGGTTTGAAATCGGTTTGAGATCGGTTTGAGATCGGTTTGAGATCGGTTTGAAATCGGTTTGAGATCGGTTTGAAATCGGTTTGAAATCAGTTTGAGATCGGTTTGAAATCGGTTTTTAGATCGGCTTGAGATCGGTTTGAAATCGGTTTGAGATCGGTTTGAAATCGGTTTGAAATCGGTTTGAGACCGGTTTGAAATCGGTTTGAGATCGGTTTGAGATCGGTTTGAGATCGGTTTGAGATCGGTTTGAGATCGGTTTGAGATCGGTTTGAAATCGGCTTGAGATCGGTTTGAAATCGGTTTGAGATCGGTTTGGAATCAGTTTGAGTTCGGTTTGAGATCGGTTTGAGATCGGTTTGAGATCGGTTCGAAATCGGTTTGAAATCGGTGTGAGATCGGTTTGAGATCGGTTTGAGATCGGTTTGAGATCGGTTTGAGATCGGTTTGAGATCGGTTTGAGATCGGTTTGAAATCGGTTGGAAATCGGTTTGAGATCGGTTTGAGATCGGTTAGAAATCGGTTTGAGATCGGTTTGGAATCGGTTTGAGATCGGTTTGAGATCGGTTTGAGATCGGTTTGAAATAGGTTTGAGATCGGTTTGAGATCGGTTTGAGATCGGTTTGAAATCGGTTTGAAATCGGTTTGAGATCGGTTTGAAATCGGTTTGAAATCGATTTGAGATCGATTTGAGATCGGTTTGAGATTGGTTTGAGATCGGTTTGAGATCGGTTTGAGATCGGTTTGAGATCGGTTTGAGATCGATTTGAAATCGGTTTGAGATCGGTTTGAAATCGGTTTGAGATCGGTTTGAGATCGGTTTGAGATCGGTTTGAGATCGGTTTGAGATCGGTTTGAAATCGGTTTGAGATCGGTTTGAGATCGGTTTGAAATCGGTTTGAGATCGGTTTGAGATCGGTTTGAGATCGGTTTGAGATTGGTTTGAGATCGGTTTGAGATCAATTTGAGATCGGTTTGAAATCGGTTTGAAATCGGTTTGATATCGGCTTGAGATCGGTTTGAGATCGGTTTGAGATCGGTTTGAGATCGGTTTGAGATCGGTTTGAGATCGGTTTGAAATCGGTTTGAAATCGGTTTGAGATCGGTTTGAAATCGGTTTGAGATCGGTTTGAGATCGGTTTGAAATCGGTTTGAGATCGGTTTGAGATCGGTTTGAGATCGGTTTGAGATCGGTTTGAGATCGGTTTGAAATCGGTTTGAAATCGGTTTGAGATCGGTTTGAGATCGGTTTGAGATCGGTTTGAAATCGGTTTGAGATCGGTTTGAAATCGGTTTGAGATCGGTTTGAGATCGGTTTGAAATCGGTATGAGATCTGTTTGAAATCGGTTTGAGATCGGTTTGAGATCAATTTGAGATCGGTTTGAGATCGGTTTGAAATTGGTTTGAGATCGGTTTGAGATCGGTTTGAGATCGGTTTGAGATCGGTTTGAGATCGGTTTGAGATCGGTTTGAGATCGGTTTGAGATCGGTTTGAAATCGGTTTGAGATCGGTTTGAAATCGGTTTGAGATCGGTTTGAGATCGGTTTGAAATCGGTTTGAGATCGGTTTGAGATCGGTTTCAGATCGGTTTGAGATCGGTTTGAGATCGGTTTGAAATCGGTTTGAAATCGGTTTGAGATCGGTTTGAGATCGGTTTGAGATCGGTTTGAGATCGATTTGAGATCGGTTTGAAATCGGTTTGAGATCGGTTTGAGATCGGTTTGAAATCGGTTTGAGATCGGTTTGAGATCGGTTTGAGATCGGTTTGAAATCGGTTTGAGATCGGTTTGAGATCGGTTTGAGATCGGTTTGAAATCGGTTTGAGATCGGTTTGAGATCGGTTTGAGATCGGTTTGAGATCGGTTTGAGATCGGTTTGAGATCGGTTTGAAATCGGTTTGAGATCGGTTTGAGATCGGTTTGAAATCAGTTTGAGATCGGTTTGAAATCGGTTCTTAGATCGGCTTGAGATCGGTTTGAAATCGGTTTGAGATCGGTTTGAAATCGGTTTGAAATCGGTTTGAGACCGGTTTGAAATCGGTTTGAGATCGGTTTGAGATCGGTTTGAGATCGGTTTGAGATCGGTTTGAGATCGGTTTGAAATCGGCTTGAGATCGGTTTGAGATCGGTTTGAAATCGGTTTGAGATCGGTTTGGAATCAGTTTGAGTTCGGTTTGAAATCGGTTTGAGATCGGTTTGAGATCGGTTCGAAATCGGTTTGAAATCGGTGTGAGATCGGTTTGAGATCGGTTTGAGATCGGTTTGAGATCGGTTTGAGATCGGTTTGAGATCGGTTTGAGATCGGTTTGAAATCGGTTGGAAATCGGTTTGAGATCGGTTTGAGATCGGTTAGAAATCGGTATGAGATCGGTTTGGAATCGGTTTGAGATCGGTTTGAGATCGGTTTGAGATCGGTTTGAAATAGGTTTGAGATCGGTTTGAGATCGGTTTGAGATCGGTTTGAAATCGGTTTGAAATCGGTTTGAGATCGGTTTGAAATCGGTTTGAAATCGATTTGAGATCGGTTTGAAATCGGTTTGAGATCGGTTTGAGATCGGTTTGAAATCGGTTTGAGATCTGTTTGAAATCGGTTTGAAATCGGTTTGAGATCGGTTTGAGATCGGTTCGAAATCGGTTTGAAATCGGTGTGAGATCGGTTTGAGATCGGTTTGAGATCGGTTTGAGATCGGTTTGAGATCGGTTTGAAATCGGCTTGAGATCGGTTTGAGATCGGTTTGAAATCGGTTTGAGATCGGTTTGGAATCAGTTTGAGTTCGGTTTGAAATCGGTTTGAGATCGGTTTGAAATCGGTTTGAAATCGGTTTGAGACCGGTTTGAAATCGGTTTGAGATCGGTTTGAGATCGGTTTGAGATCGGTTTGAGATCGGTTTGAGATCGGTTTGAAATCGGCTTGAGATCGGTTTGAGATCGGTTTGAAATCGGTTTTTAGATCGGCTTGAGATCGGTTTGAAATCGGTTTGAGATCGGTTTGAAATCGGTTTGAAATCGGTTTGAGACCGGTTTGAAATCGGTTTGAGATCGGTTTGAGATCGGTTTGAGATCGGTTTGAGATCGGTTTGAGATCGGTTTGAAATCGGCTTGAGATCGGTTTGAGATCGGTTTGAAATCGGTTTGAGATCGGTTTGGAATCAGTTTGAGTTCGGTTTGAAATCGGTTTGAGATCGGTTTGAGATCGGTTCGAAATCGGTTTGAAATCGGTGTGAGATCGGTTTGAGATCGGTTTGAGATCGGTTTGAGATCGGTTTGAGATCGGTTTGAGATCGGTTTGAGATCGGTTTGAAATAGGTTTGAGATCGGTTTGAGATCGGTTTGAGATCGGTTTGAAATCGGTTTGAAATCGGTTTGAGATCGGTTTGAAATCGGTTTGAAATCGATTTGAGATCGGTTTGAAATCGGTTTGAGATCGGTTTGAGATCGGTTTGAAATCGGTTTGAGATCTGTTTGAAATCGGTTTGAGATCGGTTTGAGATCGGTTTGAGATCGGTTTGAAATCGGTTTGAGATCGGTTTGAGATCGGTTTGAGATCGGTTTGAGATCGGTTTGAGATCGGTTTGAAATCGGTTTGAAATCGGTTTGAGATCGGTTTGAGATCGGTTTGAGATCGGTTTGAAATCGGTTTGAGATCGGTTTGAAATCGGTTTGAGATCGGTTTGAGATCGGTTTGAAATCGGTTTGAGATCTGTTTGAAATCGGTTTGAGATCGGTTTGAGATCAATTTGAGATCGGTTTGAGATCGGTTTGAAATTGGTTTGAGATCGGTTTGAGATCGGTTTGAGATCGGTTTGAGATCGGTTTGAGATCGGTTTGAGATCGGTTTGAGATCGGTTTGAGATCGGTTTGAGATCGGTTTGAAATCGGTTTGAGATCGGTTTGAAATCGGTTTGAGATCGGTTTGAGATCGGTTTGAAATCGGTTTGAGATCGGTTTGAGATCGGTTTCAGATCGGTTTGAGATCGGTTTGAGATCGGTTTGAAATCGGTTTGAAATCGGTTTGAGATCGGTTTGAGATCGGTTTGAGATCGGTTTGAGATCGATTTGAGATCGGTTTGAAATCGGTTTGAGATCGGTTTGAGATCGGTTTGAAATCGGTTTGAGATCGGTTTGAGATCGGTTTGAGATCGGTTTGAAATCGGTTTGAGATCGGTTTGAGATCGGTTTGAGATCGGTTTGAAATCGGTTTGAGATCGGTTTGAGATCGGTTTGAGATCGGTTTGAGATCGGTTTGAGATCGGTTTGAGATCGGTTTGAAATCGGTTTGAGATCGGTTTGAAATCGGTTTGAAATCAGTTTGAGATCGGTTTGAAATCGGTTTTTAGATCGGCTTGAGATCGGTTTGAAATCGGTTTGAGATCGGTTTGAAATCGGTTTGAAATCGGTTTGAGACCGGTTTGAAATCGGTTTGAGATCGGTTTGAGATCGGTTTGAGATCGGTTTGAGATCGGTTTGAGATCGGTTTGAGATCGGTTTGAAATCGGCTTGAGATCGGTTTGAGATCGGTTTGAAATCGGTTTGAGATCGGTTTGGAATCAGTTTGAGTTCGGTTTGAAATCGGTTTGAGATCGGTTTGAGATCGGTTCGAAATCGGTTTGAAATCGGTGTGAGATCGGTTTGAGATCGGTTTGAGATCGGTTTGAGATCGGTTTGAGATCGGTTTGAGATCGGTTTGAAATCGGTTGGAAATCGGTTTGAGATCGGTTTGAGATCGGTTAGAAATCGGTTTGAGATCGGTTTGGAATCGGTTTGAGATCGGTTTGAGATCGGTTTGAGATCGGTTTGAAATAGGTTTGAGATCGGTTTGAGATCGGTTTGAGATCGGTTTGAAATCGGTTTGAAATCGGTTTGAGATCGGTTTGAAATCGGTTTGAAATCGATTTGAGATCGATTTGAGATCGGTTTGAGATTGGTTTGAGATCGGTTTGAGATCGGTTTGAGATCGGTTTGAGATCGATTTGAAATCGGTTTGAGATCGGTTTGAGATCGGTTTGAGATCGGTTTGAGATCGGTTTGAGATCGGTTTGAGATCGGTTTGAAATCGGTTTGAGATCGGTTTGAGATCGGTTTGAAATCGGTTTGAGATCGGTTTGAGATCGGTTTGAGATCGGTTTGAGATTGGTTTGAGATCGGTTTGAGATCAATTTGAGATCGGTTTGAAATCGGTTTGAAATCGGTTTGATATCGGCTTGAGATCGGTTTGAGATCGGTTTGAGATCGGTTTGAGATCGGTTTGAGATCGGTTTGAGATCGGTTTGAAATCGGTTTGAGATCGGTTTGAAATCGGTTTGAGATCGGTTTGAGATCGGTTTGAAATCGGTTTGAGATCGGTTTGAGATCGGTTTGAGATCGGTTTGAGATCGGTTTGAGATCGGTTTGAAATCGGTTTGAAATCGGTTTGAGATCGGTTTGAGATCGGTTTGAGATCGGTTTGAAATCGGTTTGAGATCGGTTTGAAATCGGTTTGAGATCGGTTTGAGATCGGTTTGAAATCGGTTTGAGATCTGTTTGAAATCGGTTTGAGATCGGTTTGAGATCAATTTGAGATCGGTTTGAGATCGGTTTGAAATTGGTTTGAGATCGGTTTGAGATCGGTTTGAGATCGGTTTGAGATCGGTTTGAGATCGGTTTGAGATCGGTTTGAGATCGGTTTGAGATCGGTTTGAGATCGGTTTGAAATCGGTTTGAGATCGGTTTGAAATTGGTTTGAGATCGGTTTGAGATCGGTTTGAAATCGGTTTGAGATCGGTTTGAGATCGGTTTCAGATCGGTTTGAGATCGGTTTGAGATCGGTTTGAAATCGGTTTGAAATCGGTTTGAGATCGGTTTGAGATCGGTTTGAGATCGGTTTGAGATCGATTTGAGATCGGTTTGAAATCGGTTTGAGATCGGTTTGAGATCGGTTTGAAATCGGTTTGAGATCGGTTTGAGATCGGTTTGAGATCGGTTTGAAATCGGTTTGAGATCGGTTTGAGATCGGTTTGAGATCGGTTTGAGATCGGTTTGAAATCGGTTTGAGATCGGTTTGAGATCGGTTTGAGATCGGTTTGAGATCGGTTTGAGATCGGTTTGAGATCGGTTTGAGATCGGTTTGAGATCGGTTTTAGATCGGTTTGAGATCGGTTTGAGATCGGTTTGAAATCGGTTTGAGATCGGGTTGAGATTGGTTTGAAATCGGTTTGAGATCGGTTTGAGATCGGTTTGAGATCGGTTTGAAATCGGTTTGAGATCGGTTTGAGATCGGTTTGAAATCGGTTTGAGATCGGTTTGAGATCGGTTTGAGATCGGTTTGAGATCGGTTTGAGATCGGTTTGAGATCGGTTTGAGATCGGTTTGAAATCGGTTTGAGATCTGTTTGAGATCGGTTTGAGATCGGTTTGAGATCGGTTTGAAATCGGTTTGAGATCGGTTTGAGATCGGTTTGAGATCGGTTTGAAATCGGTTTGAGATCGGTTTGAGATCGGTTTGAGATCGGTTTGAGATCGGTTTGAGATCGGTTTGAGATCGGTTTTAGATCGGTTTGAGATCGGTTTGAGATCGGTTTGAAATCGGTTTGAGATCGGGTTGAGATTGGTTTGAAATCGGTTTGAGATCGGTTTGAGATCGGTTTGAGATCGGTTTGAAATCGGTTTGAGATCGGTTTGAGATCGGTTTGAGATCGGTTTGAAATCGGTTTGAGATCGGTTTGAGATCGGTTTGAGATCGGTTTGAGATCGGTTTGAGATCGGTTTGAGATCGGTTTGAGATCGGTTTGAGATCGGTTTGAGATCGGTTTGAAATCGGTTTGAAATCGGTTTGAGATCGGTTTGAGATCGGTTTGAGAATGTTTGAAATCGGTTTGAGATCGGTTTGAAATCGGTTTGAGATCGGTTTGAAATCGGTTTGAGATCAGTTTGAAATCAGTTTGAGATCGGTTTGAGATCGGTTTGAAATCGGTTTGAAATCGGTTTGAGATCGGTTTGAGATCGGTTTGAGATCGGTTTGATATCGGTTTGAAATCGGTTTGAGATCGGTTTGAAGTTGGTTTGAGATCGGTTTGAAATCAGTTTGAGATCGGTTTGAGATCGGTTTGAGATCGGTTTGAGATCGGTTTGAGATCGGTTTGAAATCGGTTTGAGATCGGTTTGAAATCGGTTTGAAATCGGTTTGAGATCGGTTTGAAATCGGTTTGAGATCGGTTTGAAATCGGTTTGAGATCGGTTTGAAATCGGTTTGAGATCGGTTTGAAATCGGTTTGAGATCGGTTTGAGATCGGTTTGAAATCGGTTTGAAATCGGTTTGAGATCGGTTTGAGATCGGTTTGAAATCGGTTTGATATTGGTTTGAAATCGGTTTGAGATCGGTTTGAAATTGGTTTGAGATCGGTTTGAGATCGGTTTGAGATCGGTTTGAGATCGGTTTGAGATCGGTTTGAAATCGGTTTGAGATCGGTTTGAAATCGGTTTGAGATCGGTATGAGAGCGGTTTGAAATCGGTTTGAGATCGGTTTGAAATCGGTTTGAGATCGGGTTGAGATTGGTTTGAAATCGGTTTGAGATCGGTTTGAGATCGGTTTGAGATCGGTTTGAAATCGGTTTGAGATCGGTTTGAGATCGGTTTGAAATCGGTTTGAAATCGGTTTGAGATCGGTTTGAGATCGGTTTGAGATCGGTTTGAGATCGGTTTGAGATCGGTTTGAAATCGGTTTGAAATCGGTTTGAGATCGGTTTAAGATCGGTTTGAGATCATTTGAGAATGTTTGAAATCGGTTTGAGATCGGTTTGAAATCGGTTTGAGATCGGTTTGAAATCGGTTTGAGATCAGTTTGAAATCAGTTTGAGATCGGTTTGAGATCGGTTTGAAATCGGTTTGAAATCGGTTTGAGATCGGTTTGAGATCGGTTTGAGATCGGTTTGAGATCGGTTTGAAATCGGTTTGAGATCGGTTTGAAGTTGGTTTGAGATCGGTTTGAAATCAGTTTGAGATCGGTTTGAGATCGGTTTGAGATCGGTTTGAGATCGGTTTGAGATCGGTTTGAAATCGGTTTGAGATCGGTTTGAAATCGGTTTGAGATCGGTTTGAGATCGGTTTGAGATCGGTTTGAAATCGGTTTGAGATCGGTTTGAGATCGGTTTGAAATCGGTTTGAGATCGGTTTGAAATCGGTTTGAGATCGGTTTGAAATCGGTTTGAGATCGGTTTGAGATCGGTTTGAAATCGTTTTGAAATCGGTTTGAGATCGGTTTGAGATCGGTTTGAGATCGGTTTGATATTGGTTTGAAATCGGTTTGAGATCGGTTTGAAATTGGTTTGAGATCGGTTTGAAATCAGTTTGAGATCGGTTTGAGATCGGTTTGAGATCGGTTTGAGATCGGTTTGAGATCGGTTTGAGATCGGTTTGAAATCGGTTTGAGATCGGTTTGAAATCGGTTTGAGATCGGTTTGAGATCGGTTTGAAATCGGTTTGAGATCGGTTTGAGATCGGTTTGAGATCGGTTTGAAATCGGTTTGAAATTGGTTTGAGATCGGTTTGAAATCGGTTTGAGATCGGTTTGAGATCGGTTTGAAATCGGTTTGAGATCGGTTTGAGATCGGTTTGAAATCGGTTTGAGATCGGTTTGAAATCGGTTTGAGATCGGTTCGCTGTTTGATGTTCGAATTTTTTCTGCTTTATGTTCGATGTTTGATGTTCGATGTTCGATGTTCGCTGTTCGACGTTCGATGTTCGATGTTCAATGTTTGATGCTTAATGTTCGATGTTCGACGTTCGATGTTTGATTTTCGATGTTCGATGTTTGATGCTTTATGTTCGATGTTTGATGTTCGATGGTCGACGTTCGATGTTTGATGCTTTATGTTCGATGTTCGATACTCAAAATTCGATGTTCGATGCTTGATCACAAGCCAATCTCAAACCGATTGCCGAGGTATGTTACGATTTATTTCATTAACTTTGAAAAAAAAGTTGTTTTTTTTGAAAAAAAGCAAGGGGTTAGTGATGATTTTTTCCAAAATCCATGAAAAATTTGTGTGACAAAATCTTAACATTCTTAGACATTTTGGAAAGGTGTCTTAATTTCCTATTCAGAACTGAAAACGGGAACAATTTTGAAAGCTGGGTTCTTTAGATATTCGCATTTAACGGAAAAATCTGGTAAAGTCAGTTTGGATGCTAATATTTTACTAAATGGAACTTGAAAAAATTTTTGTCTGACATTTTTAGAAAGGTGAATTAATTTTCTTTTCAGCACTGAAAGTCGCAATAATTTTGAAGGCTTTGTTTTGGAAATATCGCCATCCAAAGACATTAAGGTAGGTAGGTGGAGGCAGAAAATCGTTAAGATCTGGGAAAGTCACTTTGGATGCTAATATCTTACTAAATAGACCTCAAAAAAAAAATTGGCTTCGATGAGTCGATTTGGTTTGAAAAGATCTTTCCAGTAAGGTATGGCACGATTTATTTCATTAACTTTGAAAAAAAAGTTGTTTTTTTTTTGAAAAATAGGCAAGGGGTTAGTCCATGATTTTTTCCAAAACCCATGAAAATTTTTTGTGACAAAATCTTAACATTCTTAGACATTTTGGAAAGGCGTCTTAATTTCCTATTCAGAACTGAAAACGAGAACAATTTTGAAAGCTGGGTTCTTGAGATATTCGCATTTAACGGATTGAGGCAGAAAATCGTTAAAATCTGGGAAAGCCACTTTGGATTCTAATATTTTACTAAATGGAACTTGAAAAAAATTTTGTCTGACATTTTTAGAAAGGTGAATTAATTTTCTTTTCAGCACTGAAAGCCGCAATAATTTGGAAGGCTTTGTTTTGGAAATATCGCCATCCAAAGACATTAAGGTAGGTAGTTGGAGGCAGAAAATCGTTAAAATCTGGCAAAGTCACTTTGGATGCTAATATTTTACTAAGTAGACCTTGAAAAAAAAATTGGCTTCGATGAGTCGATTAGGGTTTGAATAGATCTTTCCAGTAAGGTATGGCACGATTTATTTCATTAACTTTGAAAAAAAAGTTGTTTTTTTTTTTTGAAAAAAAGGCAAGGGGTTAGTCCATGATTTTTTCCAAAACCCATGAAAAATTTTTGTGAAAAAATCTTAACATTCTTAGACATTTTGGAAAGGTGTCTTAATTTCCTATTCAGAACTGAAAACCAGAACAATTTTGAAAGCTGGGTTCTTTAGATATTCGCATTTAACGGATTGAGGCAGAAAATCGTTAAAATCTGGGAAAGTCACTTTGGATGCTAATATTTTACTAAATGGAACTTGAAAAGATGTTTGTCTGACATTTTTAGAAAGGTGAATTAATTTTCTTTTCAGCACTGAAAGCCGCAATAATTTTGAAGGCTTTGTTTTGGAAATATCGCCATCCAAAGACATTAAAGTAGGTAGTTGGAGGCAGAAAATCGTTAAAATCTGGGAAAGTCACTTTGGATGCTAATATTTTACTAAATAGACCTCGAAAAAAAAATTGGCTTCGATGAGTCGATTTGGTTTGAAAAGATCTTTCCAGTAAGGTATGGCACGATTTATTTCATTAACTTTGAAAAAAAAATTGTTTTTTTTTTTGAAAAAGGGGTTAGTCCATGATTTTTTCCACAACCCATGAAAAATTTTTGTGACAAAATCTTAACATTCTTAGACATTTTGGAAAGGTGTCTTAATTTCCTATTCAGAACTGAAAACCAGAACAATTTTGAAAGCTGGGTTCTTTAGATATTCGCATTTAACGGATTGAGGCAGAAAATCGTTAAGATCTGGGAAAGTCACTTTGGATGCTAATATCTTACTAAATAGCCCTCAAAAAAAAAATTGGCTTCGATGAGTCGATTTGGTTTGAAAAGATCTTTCCAGTAAGGTATGGCACGATTTATTTCATTAACTTTGAAAAAAAAAGTTGTTTTTTTTTTTTTTAAAAAGGCAAGGGGTTAGTCCATGATTTTTTCCACAACCCATGAAAAATTTTTGTGACAAAATCTTAACATTCTTAGACATTTTGGAAAGGTGTCTTAATTTCCTATTCAGAACTGAAAACCAGAACAATTTTCAAAGCTGGGTTCTTTAGATATTCGCATTTAACGGATTGAGGCAGAAAATCGTTAAAATCTGGTAAAGTCACTTTGGATGCTAATATTTTACTAAATGGAACTTGAAAGAAATTTTGTCTGACATTTTTAGAAAGGTGAATTAATTTTCTTTTCAGCACTGAAAGTCGCAATAATTTTGAAGGCTTTGTTTTGGAAATATCGCCATCCAAAGACATTAAGGTAGGTAGGTGGAGGCAGAAAATCGTTAAGATCTGGGAAAGTCACTTTGGATGCTAATATCTTACTAAATAGACCTCAAAAAAAAAAATTGGCTTCGATGAGTCGATTTGGTTTGAAAAGATCTTTCCAGTAAGGTATGGCACGATTTATTTCATTAACATTTAACATTAAGGCAAGGGGTTAGTCCATGATTTTTTCCAAAACCCATGAAAATTTTTTGTGACAAAATCTTAACATTCTTAGACATTTTGGAAAGGTGTCTTAATTTCCTATTCAGAACTGAAAACGAGAACAATTTTGAAAGCTGGGTTCTTTAGATATTCGCATTTAACGGATTGAGGCAGAAAATCGTTAAAATCTGGTAAAGTCACTTTGGATGCTAATATTTTACTAAATGGAACTTGAAAGAAATTTTGTCTGACATTTTTAGAAAGGTGAATTAATTTTCTTTTCAGCACTGAAAGTCGCAATAATTTTGAAGGCTTTGTTTTGGAAATATCGCCATCCAAAGACATTAAGGTAGGTAGGTGGAGGCAGAAAATCGTTAAGATCTGGGAAAGTCACTTTGGATGCTAATATCTTACTAAATAGCTAGACCTCAAAAAAAAAAATTGGCTTCGATGAGTCGATTTGGTTTGAAAAGATCTTTCCAGTAAGGTATGGCACGATTTATTTCATTAACTTTGAAAAAAAAGTTGTTTTTTTTTTTTGAAAAAAAGGCAAGGGGTTAGTCCATGATTTTTTCCAAAACCCATGAAAATTTTTTGTGACAAAATCTTAACATTCTTAGACATTTTGGAAAGGTGTCTTAATTTCCTATTCAGAACTGAAAACCAGAACAATTTTGAAAGCTGGGTTCTTGAGATATTCGCATTTAACGGATTGAGGCAGAAAATCGTTAAAATCTGGGAAAGTCACTTTGGATGCTAATATTTTTTCCTAAATAGACCTCGAAAAAAAAATTGGCTTCGATGAGTCGATTTGGTTTGAAAAGATCTTTCCAGTAAGGTATGGCACGATTTATTTCATTAACTTTGAAAAAAAAGTTGTTTTTTTTTTTTTTTAAAAAAGGCAAGGGGTTAGTCCATGATTTTTTCCAAAACCCATGAAAAATGTTTGTGACAAAATCTTAACATTCTTAGACATTTTGGAAAGGTGTCTTAATTTCCTATTCAGAACTGAAAACCAGAATAATTTTGAAAGCTGGGTTCTTTAGATATTCGCATTTAACGGATTGACGCAGAAAATCGTTAAGATCTGGGAAAGTCACTTTGGATGCTAATATCTTACTAAATAGACCTCAAAAAAAATTGGCTTCGATGAGTCGATTTGGTTTGAAAAGATCTTTCCAGTAAGGTATGGCACGATTTATTTCATTAACTTTGAAAAAAAAGTTGTTTTTTTTTTTAAAAAAAGGCAAGGGGTTTAGTCCATGATTTTTTCCAAAACCCATGAAAATTTTTTGTGACAAAATCTTAACATTCTTAGACATTTTGGAAAGGTGTCTTAATTTCCTATTCAGAACTGAAAACCAGAATAATTTTTAAAGCTGGGTTCTTTAGATATTCGCATTTAACGGATTGAGGCAGAAAATCGTTAAAATCTGGTAAAGTCACTTTGGATGCTAATATTTTACTAAATGGAACTTGAAAGAAATTTTGTCTGACATTTTTAGAAAGGTGAATTAATTTTATTTTCAGCACTGAAAGTCGCAATAATTTTGAAGGCTTTGTTTTGGAAATATCGCCATCCAAAGACATTAAGGTAGGTAGGTGGAGGCAGAAAATCGTTAAGATCTGGGAAAGTCACTTTGGATGCTAATATCTTACTAAATAGACCTCAAAAAAAAAAATTGGCTTCGATGAGTCGATTTGGTTTGAAAAGATCTTTCCAGTAAGGTATGACACGATTCATTTCATTAACTTTGAAAAAAAAGTTGTTTTTTTTTTGAAAAAAAGGCAAGGGGTTAGTCCATGATTTTTTCCAAAACCCATGAAAATTTTTTGTGACAAAATCTTAACATTCTTAGACATTTTGGAAAGGTGTCTTAATTTCCTATTCAGAACTCAAAACCAGAACAATCTTTAAAGCTGGGTTCTTTAGATATTCGCATTTAACGGATTGAGGCAGAAAATCGTTAAAATCTGGTAAAGTCACTTTGGATGCTAATATTTTACTAAATGGAACTTGAAAGAAATTTTGTCTGACATTTTTAGAAAGGTGAATTAATTTTCTTTTCAGCACTGAAAGTCGCAATAATTTTGAAGGCTTTGTTTTGGAAATATCGCCATCCAAAGACATTAAGGTAGGTAGGTGGAGGCAGAAAATCGTTAAGATCTGGGAAAGTCACTTTGGATGCTAATATCTTACTAAATAGACCTCAAAAAAAAAAATTGGCTTCTATGAGTCGATTTGGTTTGAAAAGATCTTTCCAGTAAGGTATGGCACGATTTATTTCATTAACTTTGAAAAAAAAAGTTGTTTTTTTTTTGAAAAAAAGGCAAGGGGTTAGTCCATGATTTTTTCCACAACCCATGAAAAATTTTTGTGACAAAATCTTAACATTCTTAGACATTTTGGAAAGGTGTCTTAATTTCCTATTCAGAACTGAAAACCAGAACAATTTTGAAAGCTGGGTTCTTTAGATATTCGCATTTAACGGATTGAGGCAGAAAATCGTTAAGATCTGGGAAAGTCACTTTGGATGCTAATATCTTACTAAATAGACCTCAAAAAAAAAATTGGCTTCGATGAGTCGATTTGGTTTGAAAAGATCTTTCCAGTAAGGTATGGCACGATTTATTTCATTAACTTTGAAAAAAAAGTTTTTTTTTTTTTTTTGAAAAAAAGGCAAGGGGTTAGTCCATGATTTTTTCCAAAACCCATGAAAATTTTTGTGACAAAATCTTAACATTCTTAGACATTTTGGAAAGGTGTCTTAATTTCCTATTCAGAACTGAAAACCAGAACAATGTTTAAAGCTGGGTTCTTTAGATATTCGCATTTAACGGATTGAGGCAGAAAATCGTTAAAATCTGGTAAAGTCACTTTGGATGCTAATATTTTACTAAATGGAACTTGAAGGAAATTTTGTCTGACATTTTTAGAAAGGTGAATTAATTTTCTTTTTAGCACTGAAAGTCGCAATAATTTTGAAGGCTTTGTTTTGGAAATATCGCCATCCAAAGACATTAAGGTAGGTAGGTGGAGGCAGAAAATCGTTAAGATCTGGGAAAGTCAATTTGGATGCTAATATTTTACTAAATGGAACTTGAAAAAATTTTTGTCTGACATTTTTAGAAAGGTGAATTAATTTTCTTTTCAGCACTGAAAGTCGCAATAATTTTGAAGGCTTTGTTTTGGAAATATCGCCATCCAAAGACATTAAGGTAGGTAGGTGAAGGCAGAAAATCGTTAAAATCTGGGAAAGTCACTTTGGATGCTAATATTTTACTACATGGAACTTGAAAAAAATTTTGTGTGACATTTTTAGAAAGGTGAATTAATTTTCTTTTCAGCACTGAAAGTCGCAATAATTTTGAAGGTTTTGTTTTGGAAATATCGCCATCCAAAGACATTAAGGTAGGTAGTTGGAGGCAGAAAATCGTTAAAATCTGGGAAAGTCACTTTGGATGCTAATATTTTACTAAGTAGACCTCGAAAAAAAAAATTGGCTTCGATGAGTCGATTTGGTTTGAAAAGATCTTTCCAGTAAGGTATGGCACGATTTATTTCATTAACTTTGAAAAAAAATTGTTTTTTTTTTTTGAAAAAGGGGTTAGTCCATGATTTTTTCCACAACCCATGAAAAATTTTTGTGACAAAATCTTAACATTCTTACACATTTTGGAAAGGTGTCTTAATTTCCTATTCAGAACTGAAAACCAGAACAATTTTGAAAGCTGGGTTCTTTAGATATTCGCATTTAACGGATTGAGGCAGAAAATCGTTAAGATCTGGGAAAGTCACTTTGGATGCTAATATCTTACTAAATAGACCTCAAAAAAAAAATTGGCTTCGATGAGTCGATTTGGTTTGAAAAGATCTTTCCAGTAAGGTATGGCACGATTTATTTCATTAACTTTGAAAAAAAAGTTGTTTTTTTTTTTTGAAAAAAAGGCAAGAGGTTAGTCCATGATTTTTTCCAAAACCCATGAAAAATGTTTGTGACAAAATCTTAACATTCTTAGACATTTTGGAAAGGTGTCTTAATTTCCTATTCAGAACTGAAAACCAGAACAATTTTGAAAGCTGGGTTCTTTAATTATTCGCATTTAACGGATTGACGCAGAAAATCGTTAAGATCTGGGAAAGTCACTTTGGATGCTAATATCTTACTAAATAGACCTCAAAAAAAATTGGCTTCGATGAGTCGATTTGGTTTGAAAAGATCTTTCCAGTAAGGCATGGCACGATTTATTTCATTAACTTTGAAAAAAAAGTTGTTTTTTTTTTTGAAAAAAAGGCAAGGGGTTAGTCCATGATTTTTTCCAAAACCCATGAAAAATGTTTGTGACAAAATCTTAACATTCTTAGACATTTTGGAAAGGTGTCTTAATTTCCTATTCAGAACTGAAAACCAGAACAATTTTGAAAGCTGGGTTCTTTAGATATTCGCATTTAACGGATTGAGGCAGAAAATCGTTAAGATCTGGGAAAGTCACTTTGGATGCTAATATCTTACTAAATAGACCTCAAAAAAAAAATTGGCTTCGATGAGTCGATTTGGTTTGAAAAGATCTTTCCAGTAAGGTATGGCACGATTTATTTCATTAACTTTGAAAAAAAAGTTTTTTTTTTTTTTTTGAAAAAAAGGCAAGGGGTTAGTCCATGATTTTTTCCAAAACCCATGAAAATTTTTGTGACAAAATCTTAACATTCTTAGACATTTTGGAAAGGTGTCTTAATTTCCTATTCAGAACTGAAAACCAGAACAATGTTTAAAGCTGGGTTCTTTAGATATTCGCATTTAACGGATTGAGGCAGAAAATCGTTAAAATCTGGTAAAGTCACTTTGGATGCTAATATTTTACTAAATGGAACTTGAAGGAAATTTTGTCTGACATTTTTAGAAAGGTGAATTAATTTTCTTTTTAGCACTGAAAGTCGCAATAATTTTGAAGGCTTTGTTTTGGAAATATCGCCATCCAAAGACATTAAGGTAGGTAGGTGGAGGCAGAAAATCGTTAAGATCTGGGAAAGTCAATTTGGATGCTAATATTTTACTAAATGGAACTTGAAAAAATTTTTGTCTGACATTTTTAGAAAGGTGAATTAATTTTCTTTTCAGCACTGAAAGTCGCAATAATTTTGAAGGCTTTGTTTTGGAAATATCGCCATCCAAAGACATTAAGGTAGGTAGGTGAAGGCAGAAAATCGTTAAAATCTGGGAAAGTCACTTTGGATGCTAATATTTTACTAAGTAGACCTCGAAAAAAAAAATTGGCTTCGATGAGTCGATTTGGTTTGAAAAGATCTTTCCAGTAAGGTATGGCACGATTTATTTCATTAACTTTGAAAAAAAATTGTTTTTTTTTTTTGAAAAAGGGGTTAGTCCATGATTTTTTCCACAACCCATGAAAAATTTTTGTGACAAAATCTTAACATTCTTACACATTTTGGAAAGGTGTCTTAATTTCCTATTCAGAACTGAAAACCAGAACAATTTTGAAAGCTGGGTTCTTTAGATATTCGCATTTAACGGATTGAGGCAGAAAATCGTTAAGATCTGGGAAAGTCACTTTGGATGCTAATATCTTACTAAATAGACCTCAAAAAAAAAATTGGCTTCGATGAGTCGATTTGGTTTGAAAAGATCTTTCCAGTAAGGTATGGCACGATTTATTTCATTAACTTTGAAAAAAAAGTTGTTTTTTTTTTTTTGAAAAAAAGGCAAGAGGTTAGTCCATGATTTTTTCCAAAACCCATGAAAAATGTTTGTGACAAAATCTTAACATTCTTAGACATTTTGGAAAGGTGTCTTAATTTCCTATTCAGAACTGAAAACCAGAACAATTTTGAAAGCTGGGTTCTTTAATTATTCGCATTTAACGGATTGACGCAGAAAATCGTTAAGATCTGGGAAAGTCACTTTGGATGCTAATATCTTACTAAATAGACCTCAAAAAAAATTGGCTTCGATGAGTCGATTTGGTTTGAAAAGATCTTTCCAGTAAGGCATGGCACGATTTATTTCATTAACTTTGAAAAAAAAGTTGTTTTTTTTTTTGAAAAAAAGGCAAGGGGTTAGTCCATGATTTTTTCCAAAACCCATGAAAAATGTTTGTGACAAAATCTTAACATTCTTAGACATTTTGGAAAGGTGTCTTAATTTCCTATTCAGAACTGAAAACCAGAACAATTTTGAAAGCTGGGTTCTTTAGATATTCGCATTTAACGGATTGAGGCAGAAAATCGTTAAGATCTGGGAAAGTCACTTTGGATGCTAATATCTTACTAAATAGACCTCAAAAAAAAAAATTGGCTTCGATGAGTCGATTTGGTTTGAAAAGATCTTTCCAGTAAGGTATGGCACGATTCATTTCATTAACTTTGAAAAAAAAGTTGTTTTTTTTTTTGAAAAAAAGGCAAGGGGTTAGTCCATGATTTTTTCCAAAACCCATGAAAATTTTTTGTGACAAAATCTTAACATTCTTAGACATTTTGGAAAGGTGTCTTAATTTCCTATTCAGAACTGAAAACCAGAATAATTTTTAAAGCTGGGTTCTTTAGATATTCGCATTTAACGGATTGAGGCAGAAAATCGTTAAAATCTGGTAAAGTCACTTTGGATGCTAATATTTTACTAAATGGAACTTGAAAGAAATTTTGTCTGACATTTTTAGAAAGGTGAATTAATTTTATTTTCAGCACTGAAAGTCGCAATAATTTTGAAGGCTTTGTTTTGGAAATATCGCCATCCAAAGACATTAAGGTAGGTAGGTGGAGGCAGAAAATCGTTAAGATCTGGGAAAGTCACTTTGGATGCTAATATCTTACTAAATAGACCTCAAAAAAAAAAATTGGCTTCGATGAGTCGATTTGGTTTGAAAAGATCTTTCCAGTAAGGTATGACACGATTCATTTCATTAACTTTGAAAAAAAAGTTGTTTTTTTTTTGAAAAAAAGGCAAGGGGTTAGTCCATGATTTTTTCCAAAACCCATGAAAATTTTTTGTGACAAAATCTTAAAATTCTTAGACATTTTGGAAAGGTGTCTTAATTTCCTATTCAGAACTGAAAACCAGAACAATTTTGAAAGCTGGGTTCTTTAGATATTCGCATTTAACGGATTGAGGCAGAAAATCGTTAAGATCTGGGAAAGTCACTTTGGATGCTAATATCTTACTAAATAGACCTCAAAAAAAAAATTGGCTTCGATGAGTCGATTTGGTTTGAAAAGATCTTTCCAGTAAGGTATGACACGATTCATTTCATTAACTTTGAAAAAAAAGTTGTTTTTTTTTTGAAAAAAAGGCAAGGGGTTAGTCCATGATTTTTTCCAAAACCCATGAAAATTTTTTGTGACAAAATCTTAAAATTCTTAGACATTTTGGAAAGGTGTCTTAATTTCCTATTCAGAACTGAAAACCAGAACAATTTTGAAAGCTGGGTTCTTTAGATATTCGCATTTAACGGATTGAGGCAGAAAATCGTTAAAATCTGGTAAAGTCACTTTGGATGCTAATATTTTACTAAATGGAACTTGAAGGAAATTTTGTCTGACATTTTTAGAAAGGTGAATTAATTTTCTTTTCAGCACTGAAAGTCGCAATAATTTTGAAGGCTTTGTTTTGGAAATATCGCCATCCAAAGACATTAAGGTAGGTAGGTGGAGGCAGAAAATCGTTAAAATCTGGGAAAGTCACTTTGGATGCTAATATTTTACTAAGTAGACCTCGAAAAAAAAAATTGGCTTCGATGAGTCGATTTGGTTTGAAAAGATCTTTCCAGTAAGGTATGGCACGATTTATTTCATTAACTTTGAAAAAAATTGTTTTTTTTTTTTGAAAAAGGGGTTAGTCCATGATTTTTTCCACAACCCATGAAAAATTTTTGTGACAAAATCTTAACATTCTTACACATTTTGGAAAGGTGTCTTAATTTCCTATTCAGAACTGAAAACCAGAACAATTTTGAAAGCTGGGTTCTTTAGATATTCGCATTTAACGGATTGAGGCAGAAAATCGTTAAGATCTGGGAAAGTCACTTTGGATGCTAATATCTTACTAAATAGACCTCAAAAAAAAAATTGGCTTCGATGAGTCGATTTGGTTTGAAAAGATCTTTCCAGTAAGGTATGGCACGATTTATTTCATTAACTTTGAAAAAAAAGTTGTTTTTTTTTTTTGAAAAAAAGGCAAGAGGTTAGTCCATGATTTTTTCCAAAACCCATGAAAAATGTTTGTGACAAAATCTTAACATTCTTAGACATTTTGGAAAGGTGTCTTAATTTCCTATTCAGAACTGAAAACCAGAACAATTTTGAAAGCTGGGTTCTTTAATTATTCGCATTTAACGGATTGACGCAGAAAATCGTTAAGATCTGGGAAAGTCACTTTGGATGCTAATATCTTACTAAATAGACCTCAAAAAAAATTGGCTTCGATGAGTCGATTTGGTTTGAAAAGATCTTTCCAGTAAGGCATGGCACGATTTATTTCATTAACTTTGAAAAAAAAGTTGTTTTTTTTTTTGAAAAAAAGGCAAGGGGTTAGTCCATGATTTTTTCCAAAACCCATGAAAAATGTTTGTGACAAAATCTTAACATTCTTAGACATTTTGGAAAGGTGTCTTAATTTCCTATTCAGAACTGAAAACCAGAACAATTTTGAAAGCTGGGTTCTTTAGATATTCGCATTTAACGGATTGAGGCAGAAAATCGTTAAGATCTGGGAAAGTCACTTTGGATGCTAATATCTTACTAAATAGACCTCAAAAAAAAAATTGGCTTCGATGAGTCGATTTGGTTTGAAAAGATCTTTCCAGTAAGGTATGGCACGATTTATTTCATTAACTTTGAAAAAAAAGTTGTTTTTTTTTTGAAAAAAAGGCAAGGGGTTAGTCCATGATTTTTTCCAAAACCCATGAAAAATGTTTGTGACAAAATCTTAACATTCTTAGACATTTTGGAAAGGTGTCTTAATTTCCTCTTCAGAACTGAAAACGAGAACAATTTTGAAAGCTGGGTTCTTGAGATATTCGCATTTAACGGATTGAGGCAGAAAATCGTTAAAATCTGGGAAAGTCACTTTGGATGCTAATATTTTACTAAATAGACCTCGAAAAAAAAATTGGCTTCGATGAGTCGATTTGGTTTGAAAAGATCTTTCCAGTAAGGTATGGCACGATTTATTTCATTAACTTTGAAAAAAAAGTTGTTTTTTTTTTAAAAAAAGGCAAGGGGTTAGTCCATGATTTTTTCCAAAACCCATGAAAAATTTTTGTGACAAAATCTTAACATTCTTACACATTTTGGAAAGGTGTCTTAATTTCCTATTCAGAACTGAAAACGAGAACAATTTTGAAAGCTGGGTTCTTTAGATATTCGCATTTAACGGATTGAGGCAGAAAATCGTTAAGATCTGGGAAAGTCACTTTGGATGCTAATATCTTACTAAATGGAACTTGAAAAAAATTTTGTCTGACATTTTTAGAAAGGTGAATTAATTTTCTTTTCAGCACTGAAAGTCGCAATAATTTTGAAGGCTTTGTTTTGGAAATATCGCCATCCAAAGACATTAAGGTAGGTAGGTGGAGGCAGAAAATCGTTAAGATCTGGGAAAGTCACTTTGGATGCTAATATCTTACTAAATAGACCTCGAAAAAAAAATTGGCTTCGATGAGTCAATTTGGTGCGAATAGATCTTTCCAGTAAGGTATGGCACGATTTATTTCATTAACTTTGAAAAAAAAGTTGTTTTTTTTTTTTTAAAAAGGCAAGGGGTTAGTCCATGATTTTTTCCACAACCCATGAAAAATTTTTGTGACAAAATCTTAACATTCTTAGACATTTTGGAAAGGTGTCTTAATTTCCTATTCAGAACTGAAAACCAGAACAATTTTGAAAGCTGGGTTCTTTAGATATTCGCATTTAACGGATTGAGGCAGAAAATCGTTAAGATCTGGGAAAGTCACTTTGGATGCTAATATTTTACTAAATAGACCTCGAAAAAAAAATTGGCTTCGATGAGTCGATTTGGTTTGAAAAGATCTTTCCAGTAAGGTATGGCACGATTTATTTCATTAACTTTGAAAAAAAAGTTGTTTTTTTTTTAAAAAAAGGCAAGGGGTTAGTCCATGATATTTTCCAAAACCCATGAAAAATTTTTGTGACAAAATCTTAACATTCTTAGACATTTTGGAAAGGTGTCTTAATTTCCTATTCAGAACTGAAAACCAGAACAATTTTGAAAGCTGGGTTCTTTAGATATTCGCATTTAACGGATTGAGGCAGAAAATCGTTAAGATCTGGGAAAGTCACTTTGGATGCTAATATCTTACTAAATAGACCTCAAAAAAAAAAATTGGCTTCGATGAGTCGATTTGGTTTGAAAAGATCTTTCCAGTAAGGTATGGCACGATTTATTTCATTAACTTTGAAAAAAAAGTTGTTTTTTTTTTTGAAAAAAAGGCAAGGGGTTAGTCCATGATTTTTTCCAAAACCCATGAAAAATGTTTGTGACAAAATCTTAACATTCTTAGACATTTTGGAAAGGTGTCTTAATTTCCTATTCAGAACTGAAAACGAGAACAATTTTGAAAGCTGGGTTCTTTAGATATTCGCATTTAACGGATTGAGGCAGAAAATCGTTAAGATCTGGGAAAGTCACTTTGGATGCTAATATCTTACTAAATAGACCTCAAAAAAAAAAATTGGCTTCGATGAGTCGATTTGGTTTGAAAAGATCTTTCCAGTAAGGTATGGCACGATTCATTTCATTAACTTTGAAAAAAAAGTTGTTTTTTTTTTTGAAAAAAAGGCAAGGGGTTAGTCCATGATTTTTTCCAAAACCCATGAAAATTTTTTGTGACAAAATCTTAACATTCTTAGACATTTTGGAAAGGTGTCTTAATTTCCTATTCAGAACTGAAAACCAGAACAATTTTTAAAGCTGGGTTCTTTAGATATTCGCATTTAACGGATTGAGGCAGAAAATCGTTAAAATCTGGTAAAGTCACTTTGGATGCTAATATTTTACTAAATGGAACTTGAAAGAAATTTTGTCTGACATTTTTAGAAAAGTGAATTAATTTTCTTTTCAGCACTGAAAGTCGCAATAATTTTGAAGGCTTTGTTTTGGAAATATCGCCATCCAAAGACATTAAGGTAGGTAGGTGGAGGCAGAAAATCGTTAAGATCTGGGAAAGTCACTTTGGATGCTAATATCTTACTAAATAGACCTCAAAAAAAAAAATTGGCTTCGATGAGTCGATTTGGTTTGAAAAGATCTTTCCAGTAAGGTATGGCACGATTTATTTCATTAACTTTGAAAAAAAAGTTGTTTTTTTTTTTTGAAAAAAAGGCAAGGGGTTAGTCCATGATTTTTTCCAAAACCCATGAAAAATTTTTGTGACAAAATCTTAACATTCTTACACATTTTGGAAAGGTGTCTTAATTTCCTATTCAGAACTGAAAACGAGAACAATTTTGAAAGCTGGGTTCTTTAGATATTCGCATTTAACGGATTGAGGCAGAAAATCGTTAAGATCTGGGAAAGTCACTTTGGATGCTAATATCTTACTAAATGGAACTTGAAAGAAATTTTGTCTGACATTTTTAGAAAGGTGAATTAATTTTCTTTTCAGCACTGAAAGTCGCAATAATTTTGAAGGCTTTGTTTTGGAAATATCGCCATCCAAAGACATTAAGGTAGGTAGGTGGAGGCAGAAAATCGTTAAGATCTGGGAAAGTCACTTTGGATGCTAATATCTTACTAAATAGACCTCAAAAAAAAAATTGGCTTCGATGAGTCGATTTGGTTTGAAAAGATCTTTCCAGTAAGGTATGGCACGATATATTTCATTAACTTTGAAAAAAAAGTTGTTTTTTTTTTTTGAAAAAAAGGCAAGGGGTTAGTCCATGATTTTTTCCAAAACCCATGAACAATTTTTGTGACAAAATCTTAACATTCTTAGACATTTTGGAAAGGTGTCTTAATTTCCTATTCAGAACTGAAAACGAGAACAATTTTGAAAGCTGGGTTCTTGAGATATTCGCATTTAACGGATTGAGGCAGAAAATCGTTAAAATCTGGGAAAGTCACTTTGGATTCTAATATTTTACTAAATAGACCTCGAAAAAAAAATTGGCTTCGATGAGTCGATTTGGTTTGAAAAGATCTTTCCAGTAAGGTATGGCACGATATATTTCATTAACTTTGAAAAAAAAGTTGTTTTTTTTTTGAAAAAGAGGCAAGGGGTTCTTTAGATATTCGCATTTAACGGATTGAGGCAGAAAATCGTTAAGATCTGGGAAAGTCACTTTGGATGCTAATATCTTACTAAATAGACCTCGAAAAAAAAAATTGGCTTCGATGAGTCAATTTGGTGCAAATAGATCTTTCCAGTAAGGTATGGCACGATTTATTTCATTAACTTTGAAAAAAAAGTTGTTTTTTTTTTTTAAAAAAGGCAAGGGGTTAGTCCATGATTTTTTCCAAAACCCATGAAAATTTTTTGTGAAAAAATCTTAACATTCTTAGACATTTTGGAAAGGTGTCTTAATTTCCTATTCAGAACTGAAAACCAGAACAATTTTGAAAGCTGGGTTCTTTAGATATTCGCATTTAACGGATTGAGGCAGACAATCGTTAAAATCTGGTAAAGTCACTTTGGATGCTAATATTTTACTAAATGGAACTTGAAAGAAATTTTGTCTGACATTTTTAGAAAGGTTAATTAATTTTCTTTTCAGCACTGAAAGTCGCAATAATTTTGAAGGTTTTGTTTTGGAAATATCGCCATCCAAAGACATTAAGGTAGGTAGGTGGAGGCAGAAAATCGTTAAGATCTGGGAAAGTCACTTTGGATGCTAATATCTTACTAAATAGACCTCAAAAAAAAAATTGGCTTCGATGAGTCGATTTGGTTTGAAAAGATCTTTCCAGTAAGGTATGGCACGATATATTTCATTAACTTTGAAAAAAAAGTTGTTTTTTTTTTTTGAAAAAAAGGCAAGGGGTTAGTCCATGATTTTTTCCAAAACCCATGAAAAATTTTTGTGAAAAAATCTTAACATTCTTAGACATTTTGGAAAGGTGTCTTAATTTCCTATTCAGAACTGAAAACCAGAACAATTTTGAAAGCTGGGTTCTTTAGATATTCGCATTTAACGGATTGAGGCAGAAAATCGTTAAGATCTGGGAAAGTCACTTTGGATGCTAATATCTTACTAAATAGACCTCAAAAAAAAAATTGGCTTCGATGAGTCGATTTGGTTTGAAAAGATCTTTCCAGTAAGGTATGGCACGATTTATTTCATTAACTTTGAAAAAAAAGTTATTTTTTTTTTAAAAAAAGGCAAGGGGTTAGTTCATGATTTTTTCCAAAACCCATGAAAATTTTTTGTGACAAAATCTTAACATTCTTAGACATTTTGGAAAGGTGTCTTAATTTCCTATTCAGAACTGAAAACCAGAACAATTTTGAAAGCTGGGTTCTTTAGATATTCGCATTTAACGGATTGAGGCAGAAAATCGTTAAGATCTGGGAAAGTCACTTTGGATGCTAATATCTTAGTAAATAGATCTCAAAAAAAAAATTGGCTTCTATGAGTCGATTTGGTTTGTAAAGATCTTTCCAGTTAGGTATGGCACGATTTATTTCATTAACTTTGAAAAAAAAAGTTATTTTTTTTTTTGAAAAAAAGGCAAGGGGTTAGTCCATGATTTTTTCCAAAACCCATGAAAAATTTTTGTGACAAAATCTTAACATTCTTAGACATTTTGGAAAGGTGTCTTAATTTCCTATTCAGAACTGAAAACGAGAACAATTTTGAAAGCTGGGTTCTTTAGATATTCGCATTTAACGGATTGAGGCAGAAAATCGTTAAGATCTGGGAAAGTCACTTTGGATGCTAATATTTTACTAAATGGAACTTGAAAAAATGTTTGTCTGACATTTTTAGAAAGGTGAATTTATTTTCTTTTCAGCACTGAAAGCCGCAATAATTTTGAAGGCTTTGTTTTGGAAATATCGCCATCCAAAGACATTAAGGTAGGTAGTTGGAGGCAGAAAATCGTTAAAATCTGGGAAAGTCACTTTGGATGCTAATATCTTACTAAATAGACCTCAAAAAAAAAAATTGGCTTCGATGAGTCGATTTGGTTTGAAAAGATCTTTCCAGTAAGGTATGGCACGATATATTTCATTAACTTTGAAAAAAAATTGTTTTTTTTTTTGAAAAAAAGGCAAGGGGTTAGTCCATGATTTTTTCCAAAACCCATGAAAAATTTTTGTGACAAAATCTTAACATTCTTAGACATTTTGGAAAGGTGTCTTAATTTCCTATTCAGAACTGAAAACGAGAACAATTTTGAAAGCTGGGTTCTTTAGATATTCGCATTTAACGGATTGAGGCAGAAAATCGTTAAGATCTGGGAAAGTCACTTTGGATGCTAATATTTTACTAAATGGAACTTGAAAGAAATTTTGTCTGACATTTTTAGAAAGGTTAATTAATTTTCTTTTCAGCACTGAAAGTCGCAATAATTTTGAAGGCTTTGTTTTGGAAATATCGCCATCCAAAGACATTAAGGTAGGTAGTTGGAGGCAGAAAATCGTTAAAATCTGGGAAAGTCACTTTGGATGCTAATATCTTACTAAATAGACCTCAAAAAAAAAAATTGGCTTCGATGAGTCGATTTGGTTTGAAAAGATCTTTCCAGTAAGGTATGGCACGATATATTTCATTAACTTTGAAAAAAAAGTTGTTTTTTTTTTGGAAAAAAAGGCAAGGGGTTAGTCCATGATTTTTTCCAAAACCCATGAAAAATTTTTGTGACAAAATCTTAACATTCTTAGACATTTTGGAAAGGTGTCTTAATTTCCTATTCAGAACTGAAAACCAGAACAATTTTGAAAGCTGGGTTCTTTAGATATTCGCATTTAACGGATTGAGGCAGAAAATCGTTAAGATCTGGGAAAGTCACTTTGGATGCTAATATTTTACTAAATGGAACTTGAAAAAAATTTTGTCTGACATTTTTAGAAAGATGAATTAATTTTCTTTTCAGCACTGAAAGCCGCAATAATTTTGAAGGCTTTGTTTTGGAAATATCGCCATCCAAAGACATTAAGGTAGGTAGTTGGAGGCAGAAAATCGTTAAAATCTGGCAAAGTCACTTTGGATGCTAATATTTTACAAAGTAGACCTCGAAAAAAAAATTGGCTTCGATGAGTCGATTTGGCTTGAAAAGATCTTTCCAGTAAGGTATGGCACGATTTATTTCATTAACTTTGAAAAAAAAAGTTGTTTTTTTTTGAAAAAAAGGCAAGGGGTTAGTCCATGATTTTTTTCCAAAACCCATGAAAAATTTTTGTGACAAAATCTTAACATTCTTAGACATTTTGGAAAGGTGTCTTAATTTCCTATTCAGAACTGAAAACCAGAACAATTTTGAAAGCTGGGTTCTTTAGATATTCGCATTTAACGGATTGAGGCAGAAAATCGTTAAGATCTGGGAAAGTCACTTTGGATGCTAATATTTTACTAAATGGAACTTGAAAAAATGTTTGTCTGACATTTTTAGAAAGGTGAATTTATTTTCTTTTCAGCACTGAAAGCCGCAATAATTTTGAAGGCTTTGTTTTGGAAATATCGCCATCCAAAGACATTAAGGTAGGTAGTTGGAGGCAGAAAATCGTTAAAATCTGGGAAAGTCACTTTGGATGCTAATATCTTACTAAATAGACCTCAAAAAAAAAAATTGGCTTCGATGAGTCGATTTGGTTTGAAAAGATCTTTCAAGTAAGGTATGGCACGATATATTTCATTAACTTTGAAAAAAAAGTTGTTTTTTTTTTGGAAAAAAAGGCAAGGGGTTAGTCCATGATTTTTTCCAAAACCCATGAAAAATTTTTGTGACAAAATCTTAACATTCTTAGACATTTTGGAAAGGTGTCTTAATTTCCTATTCAGAACTGAAAACCAGAACAATTTTGAAAGCTGGGTTCTTTAGATATTCGCATTTAACGGATTGAGGCAGAAAATCGTTAAGATCTGGGAAAGTCACTTTGGATGCTAATATTTTACTAAATGGAACTTGAAAAAAATTTTGTCTGACATTTTTAGAAAGATGAATTAATTTTCTTTTCAGCACTGAAAGTCGCAATAATTTTGAAGGCTTTGTTTTGGAAATATCGCCATCCAAAGACATTAAGGTAGGTAGTTGGAGGCAGAAAATCGTTAAAATCTGGGAAAGTCACTTTGGATGCTAATATCTTACTAAATAGACCTCAAAAAAAAAAAAATGGCTTCGATGAGTCGATTTGGTTTGAAAAGATCTTTCCAGTAAGGTATGGCACGATATATTTCATTAACTTTGAAAAAAAAGTTGTTTTTTTTTTGGAAAAAAAGGCAAGGGGTTAGTCCATGATTTTTTCCAAAACCCATGAAAAATTTTTGTGACAAAATCTTAACATTCTTAGACATTTTGGAAAGGTGTCTTAATTTCCTATTCAGAACTGAAAACCAGAACAATTTTGAAAGCTGGGTTCTTTAGATATTCGCATTTAACGGATTGAGGCAGAAAATCGTTAAGATCTGGGAAAGTCACTTTGGATGCTAATATTTTACTAAATGGAACTTGAAAAAAATTTTGTCTGACATTTTTAGAAAGATGAATTAATTTTCTTTTCAGCACTGAAAGTCGCAATAATTTTGAAGGCTTTGTTTTGGAAATATCGCCATCCAAAGACATTAAGGTAGGTAGTTGGAGGCAGAAAATCGTTAAAATCTGGGAAAGTCACTTTGGATGCTAATATCTTACTAAATAGACCTCAAAAAAAAAAAATGGCTTCGATGAGTCGATTTGGTTTGAAAAGATCTTTCCAGTAAGGTATGGCACGATATATTTCATTAACTTTGAAAAAAAAGTTGTTTTTTTTTTGGAAAAAAAGGCAAGGGGTTAGTCCATGATTTTTTCCAAAACCCATGAAAAATTTTTGTGACAAAATCTTAACATTCTTAGACATTTTGGAAAGGTGTCTTAATTTCCTATTCAGAACTGAAAACGAGAACAATTTTGAAAGCTGGGTTCTTTAGATATTCGCATTTAACGGATTGAGGCAGAAAATCGTTAAGATCTGGGAAAGTCACTTTGGATGCTAATATTTTACTAAATGGAACTTGAAAAAAATTTTGTCTGACATTTTTAGAAAGATGAATTAATTTTCTTTTCAGCACTGAAAGTCGCAATAATTTTGAAGGCTTTGTTTTGGAAATATCGCCATCCAAAGACATTAAGGTAGGTAGTTGGAGGCAGAAAATCGTTAAAATCTGGGAAAGTCACTTTGGATGCTAATATCTTACTAAATAGACCTCAAAAAAAAAATGGCTTCGATGAGTCGATTTGGTTTGAAAAGATCTTTCCAGTAAGGTATGGCACGATATATTTCATTAACTTTGAAAAAAAATTGTTTTTTTTTTTTGAAAAAAAGGCAAGGGGTTAGTCCATGATTTTTTCCAAAACCCATGAAAAATTTTTGTGACAAAATCTTAACATTCTTAGACATTTTGGAAAGGTGTCTTAATTTCCTATTCAGAACTGAAAACGAGAACAATTTTGAAAGCTGGGTTCTTTAGATATTCGCATTTAACGGATTGAGGCAGAAAATCGTTAAGATCTGGGAAAGTCACTTTGGATGCTAATATTTTACTAAATGGAACTTGAAAGAAATTTTGTCTGACATTTTTAGAAAGGTTAATTAATTTTCTTTTCAGCACTGAAAGTCGCAATAATTTTGAAGGCTTTGTTTTGGAAATATCGCCATCCAAAGACATTAAGGTAGGTAGTTGGAGGCAGAAAATCGTTAAAATCTGGGAAAGTCACTTTGGATGCTAATATCTTACTAAATAGACCTCAAAAAAAAAAAATGGCTTCGATGAGTCGATTTGGTTTGAAAAGATCTTTCCAGTAAGGTATGGCACGATATATTTCATTAACTTTGAAAAAAAAGTTGTTTTTTTTTTGGAAAAAAAGGCAAGGGGTTAGTCCATGATTTTTTCCAAAACCCATGAAAAATTTTTGTGACAAAATCTTAACATTCTTAGACATTTTGGAAAGGTGTCTTAATTTCCTATTCAGAACTGAAAACCAGAACAATTTTGAAAGCTGGGTTCTTTAGATATTCGCATTTAACGGATTGAGGCAGAAAATCGTTAAGATCTGGGAAAGTCACTTTGGATGCTAATATTTTACTAAATGGAACTTGAAAAAAATTTTGTCTGACATTTTTAGAAAGATGAATTAATTTTCTTTTCAGCACTGAAAGTCGCAATAATTTTGAAGGCTTTGTTTTGGAAATATCGCCATCCAAAGACATTAAGGTAGGTAGTTGGAGGCAGAAAATCGTTAAAATCTGGGAAAGTCACTTTGGATGCTAATATCTTACTAAATAGACCTCAAAAAAAAAAATTGGCTTCGATGAGTCGATTTGGTTTGAAAAGATCTTTCCAGTAAGGTATGGCACGATATATTTCATTAACTTTGAAAAAAAAGTTGTTTTTTTTTTGGAAAAAAAGGCAAGGGGTTAGTCCATGATTTTTTCCAAAACCCATGAAAAATTTTTGTGACAAAATCTTAACATTCTTAGACATTTTGGAAAGGTGTCTTAATTTCCTATTCAGAACTGAAAACCAGAACAATTTTGAAAGCTGGGTTCTTTAGATATTCGCATTTAACGGATTGAGGCAGAAAATCGTTAAGATCTGGGAAAGTCACTTTGGATGCTAATATTTTACTAAATGGAACTTAAAAAAATTTTTGTCTGACATTTTTAGAAAGGTGAATTAATTTTCTTTTCAGCACTGAAAGCCGCAATAATTTTGAAGGCTTTGTTTTGGAAATATCGCCATCCAAAGACATTAAGGTAGGTAGTTGGAGGCAGAAAATCGTTAAAATCTGGCAAAGTCACTTTGGATGCTAATATTTTACTAAATAGACCTCAAAAAAAAAAATTGGCTTCGATGAGTCGATTTGGTTTGAAAAGATCTTTCCAGTAAGGTATGGCACGATTTATTTCATTAACTTTGAAAAAAAATTGTTTTTTTTTTTTGAAAAAGGGGTTAGTCCATGATTTTTTCCACAACCCATGAAAAATTTTTGTGACAAAATCTTAACATTCTTAGACATTTTGGAAAGGTGTCTTAATTTCCTATTCAGAACTGAAAACCAGAACAATTTTGAAAGCTGGGTTCTTTAGATATTCGCATTTAACGGATTGAGGCAGAAAATCGTTAAAATCTGGGAAAGTCACTTTGGATGCTAATATTTTACTAAGTAGACCTCGAAAAAAAAATTGGCTTCGATGAGTCGATTTGGTTTGAAAAGATCTTTCCAGTAAGGTATGGCACGATTTATTTCATTAACTTTGAAAAAAAATTGTTTTTTTTTTTGAAAAAGGGGTTAGTCCATGATTTTTTCCACAACCCATGAAAAATTTTTGTGACAAAATCTTAACATTCTTAGACATTTTGGAAAGGTGTCTTAATTTCCTATTCAGAACTGAAAACGAGAACAATTTTGAAAGCTGGGTTCTTTAGATATTCGCATTTAACGGATTGAGGCAGAAAATCGTTAAGATCTGGGAAAGTCACTTTGGATGCTAATATTTTACTAAATGGAACTTGAAAGAAATTTTGTCTGACATTTTTAGAAAGGTTAATTAATTTTCTTTTCAGCACTGAAAGTCGCAATAATTTTGAAGGCTTTGTTTTGGAAATATCGCCATCCAAAGACATTAAGGTAGGTAGTTGGAGGCAGAAAATCGTTAAAATCTGGGAAAGTCACTTTGGATGCCAATATCTTACTAAATAGACCTCAAAAAAAAAAAATGGCTTCGATGAGTCGATTTGGTTTGAAAAGATCTTTCCAGTAAGGTATGGCACGATATATTTCATTAACTTTGAAAAAAAAGTTGTTTTTTTTTTGGAAAAAAAGGCAAGGGGTTAGTCCATGATTTTTTCCAAAACCCATGAAAAATTTTTGTGACAAAATCTTAACATTCTTAGACATTTTGGAAAGGTGTCTTAATTTCCTATTCAGAACTGAAAACCAGAACAATTTTGAAAGCTGGGTTCTTTAGATATTCGCATTTAACGGATTGAGGCAGAAAATCGTTAAGATCTGGGAAAGTCACTTTGGATGCTAATATTTTACTAAATGGAACTTGAAAAAAATTTTGTCTGACATTTTTAGAAAGATGAATTAATTTTCTTTTCAGCACTGAAAGTCGCAATAATTTTGAAGGCTTTGTTTTGGAAATATCGCCATCCAAAGACATTAAGGTAGGTAGTTGGAGGCAGAAAATCGTTAAAATCTGGGAAAGTCACTTTGGATGCTAATATCTTACTAAATAGACCTCAAAAAAAAAAAATGGCTTCGATGAGTCGATTTGGTTTGAAAAGATCTTTCCAGTAAGGTATGGCACGATATATTTCATTAACTTTGAAAAAAAAGTTGTTTTTTTTTTGGAAAAAAAGGCAAGGGGTTAGTCCATGATTTTTTCCAAAACCCATGAAAAATTTTTGTGACAAAATCTTAACATTCTTAGACATTTTGGAAAGGTGTCTTAATTTCCTATTCAGAACTGAAAACCAGAACAATTTTGAAAGCTGGGTTCTTTAGATATTCGCATTTAACGGATTGAGGCAGAAAATCGTTAAAATCTGGGAAAGTCACTTTGGATGCTAATATTTTACTAAGTAGACCTCGAAAAAAAAATTGGCTTCGATGAGTCGATTTGGTTTGAAAAGATCTTTCCAGTAAGGTATGGCACGATTTATTTCATTAACTTTGAAAAAAAATTGTTTTTTTTTTTGAAAAAGGGGTTAGTCCATGATTTTTTCCACAACCCATGAAAAATTTTTGTGACAAAATCTTAACATTCTTAGACATTTTGGAAAGGTGTCTTAATTTCCTATTCAGAACTGAAAACCAGAACAATTTTGAAAGCTGGGTTCTTTAGATATTCGCATTTAACGGATTGAGGCAGAAAATCGTTAAAATCTGGGAAAGTCACTTTGGATGCTAATATTTTACTAAGTAGACCTCGAAAAAAAAATTGGCTTCGATGAGTCGATTTGGTTTGAAAAGATCTTTCCAGTAAGGTATGGCACGATTTATTTCATTAACTTTGAAAAAAAATTGTTTTTTTTTTTGAAAAAGGGGTTAGTCCATGATTTTTTCCACAACCCATGAAAAATTTTTGTGACAAAATCTTAACATTCTTAGACATTTTGGAAAGGTGTCTTAATTTCCTATTCAGAACTGAAAACGAGAACAATTTTGAAAGCTGGGTTCTTTAGATATTCGCATTTAACGGATTGAGGCAGAAAATCGTTAAGATCTGGGAAAGTCACTTTGGATGCTAATATTTTACTAAATGGAACTTGAAAGAAATTTTGTCTGACATTTTTAGAAAGGTTAATTAATTTTCTTTTCAGCACTGAAAGTCGCAATAATTTTGAAGGCTTTGTTTTGGAAATATCGCCATCCAAAGACATTAAGGTAGGTAGTTGGAGGCAGAAAATCGTTAAAATCTGGGAAAGTCACTTTGGATGCTAATATCTTACTAAATAGACCTCAAAAAAAAAAAAATGGCTTCGATGAGTCGATTTGGTTTGAAAAGATCTTTCCAGTAAGGTATGGCACGATATATTTCATTAACTTTGAAAAAAAAGTTGTTTTTTTTTTGGAAAAAAAGGCAAGGGGTTAGTCCATGATTTTTTCCAAAACCCATGAAAAATTTTTGTGACAAAATCTTAACATTCTTAGACATTTTGGAAAGGTGTCTTAATTTCCTATTCAGAACTGAAAACCAGAACAATTTTGAAAGCTGGGTTCTTTAGATATTCGCATTTAACGGATTGAGGCAGAAAATCGTTAAGATCTGGGAAAGTCACTTTGGATGCTAATATTTTACTAAATGGAACTTGAAAAAAATTTTGTCTGACATTTTTAGAAAGATGAATTAATTTTCTTTTCAGCACTGAAAGTCGCAATAATTTTGAAGGCTTTGTTTTGGAAATATCGCCATCCAAAGACATTAAGGTAGGTAGTTGGAGGCAGAAAATCGTTAAAATCTGGGAAAGTCACTTTGGATGCTAATATCTTACTAAATAGACCTCAAAAAAAAAAAATGGCTTCGATGAGTCGATTTGGTTTGAAAAGATCTTTCCAGTAAGGTATGGCACGATATATTTCATTAACTTTGAAAAAAAAGTTGTTTTTTTTTTGGAAAAAAAGGCAAGGGGTTAGTCCATGATTTTTTCCAAAACCCATGAAAAATTTTTGTGACAAAATCTTAACATTCTTAGACATTTTGGAAAGGTGTCTTAATTTCCTATTCAGAACTGAAAACCAGAACAATTTTGAAAGCTGGGTTCTTTAGATATTCGCATTTAACGGATTGAGGCAGAAAATCGTTAAGATCTGGGAAAGTCACTTTGGATGCTAATATTTTACTAAATGGAACTTGAAAGAAATTTTGTCTGACATTTTTAGAAAGGTTAATTAATTTTCTTTTCAGCACTGAAAGTCGCAATAATTTTGAAGGCTTTGTTTTGGAAATATCGCCATCCAAAGACATTAAGGTAGGTAGTTAAAATAAATAAATAAATTTTGTGGCGCAACAGCTCATGGAGAACCAGGGCCTAGTGACTAACAACTCTCAACCATTCCTGTGTGCGTGTTGTTGGCAGGAATGGAGGGGACCTACAGTTTTTTGCCGAGTCCGAACGGCTAGATGAGAAAGCACTTATTCATGACAAGTATACTCTTGGAGGATTTGTCAGTCCCTCGCAAGAGGCAGTACCTCGGAAAAAAACATTTGTTTTTAGGTGGCAGTGGCCGGGAATCGAACCCAGACCTTTGGCATGACAGTCCTACGCACTAACCATTATGCCACGAGGTACTAAGGTAGGTAGTTGGAGGCAGAAAATCGTTAAAATCTGGCAAAGTCACTTTGGATGCTTATATTTTACAAAGTAGACCTCGAAAAAAAAATTGGCTTCGATGAGTCGATTTGGCTTGAAAAGATCTTTCCAGTAAGGTATGGCACGATTTATTTCATTAACTTTGAAAAAAAAAGTTGTTTTTTTTTGAAAAAAAGGCAAGGGGTTAGTCCATGATTTTTTTCCAAAACCCATGAAAAATTTTTGTGACAAAATCTTAACATTCTTAGACATTTTGGAAAGGTGTCTTAATTTCCTATTCAGAACTGAAAACCAGAACAATTTTGAAAGCTGGGTTCTTTAGATATTCGCATTTAACGGATTGAGGCAGAAAATCGTTAAGATCTGGGAAAGTCACTTTGGATGCTAATATTTTACTAAATGGAACTTGAAAAAATGTTTGTCTGACATTTTTAGAAAGGTGAATTTATTTTCTTTTCAGCACTGAAAGCCGCAATAATTTTGAAGGCTTTGTTTTGGAAATATCGCCATCCAAAGACATTAAGGTAGGTAGTTGGAGGCAGAAAATCGTTAAAATCTGGGAAAGTCACTTTGGATGCTAATATCTTACTAAATAGACCTCAAAAAAAAAAATTGGCTTCGATGAGTCGATTTGGTTTGAAAAGATCTTTCAAGTAAGGTATGGCACGATATATTTCATTAACTTTGAAAAAAAAGTTGTTTTTTTTTTGGAAAAAAAGGCAAGGGGTTAGTCCATGATTTTTTCCAAAACCCATGAAAAATTTTTGTGACAAAATCTTAACATTCTTAGACATTTTGGAAAGGTGTCTTAATTTCCTATTCAGAACTGAAAACCAGAACAATTTTGAAAGCTGGGTTCTTTAGATATTCGCATTTAACGGATTGAGGCAGAAAATCGTTAAGATCTGGGAAAGTCACTTTGGATGCTAATATTTTACTAAATGGAACTTGAAAGAAATTTTGTCTGACATTTTTAGAAAGGTTAATTAATTTTCTTTTCAGCACTGAAAGTCGCAATAATTTTGAAGGCTTTGTTTTGGAAATATCGCCATCCAAAGACATTAAGGTAGGTAGTTGGAGGCAGAAAATCGTTAAAATCTGGGAAAGTCACTTTGGATGCTAATATCTTACTAAATAGACCTCAAAAAAAAAAATGGCTTCGATGAGTCGATTTGGTTTGAAAAGATCTTTCCAGTAAGGTATGGCACGATATATTTCATTAACTTTGAAAAAAAAGTTGTTTTTTTTTTGGAAAAAAAGGCAAGGGGTTAGTCCATGATTTTTTCCAAAACCCATGAAAAATTTTTGTGACAAAATCTTAACATTCTTAGACATTTTGGAAAGGTGTCTTAATTTCCTATTCAGAACTGAAAACCAGAACAATTTTGAAAGCTGGGTTCTTTAGATATTCGCATTTAACGGATTGAGGCAGAAAATCGTTAAGATCTGGGAAAGTCACTTTGGATGCTAATATTTTACTAAATGGAACTTGAAAAAAATTTTGTCTGACATTTTTAGAAAGATGAATTAATTTTCTTTTCAGCACTGAAAGTCGCAATAATTTTGAAGGCTTTGTTTTGGAAATATCGCCATCCAAAGACATTAAGGTAGGTAGTTGGAGGCAGAAAATCGTTAAAATCTGGGAAAGTCACTTTGGATGCTAATATCTTACTAAATAGACCTCAAAAAAAAAAAATGGCTTCGATGAGTCGATTTGGTTTGAAAAGATCTTTCCAGTAAGGTATGGCACGATATATTTCATTAACTTTGAAAAAAAAGTTGTTTTTTTTTTGGAAAAAAAGGCAAGGGGTTAGTCCATGATTTTTTCCAAAACCCATGAAAAATTTTTGTGACAAAATCTTAACATTCTTAGACATTTTGGAAAGGTGTCTTAATTTCCTATTCAGAACTGAAAACCAGAACAATTTTGAAAGCTGGGTTCTTTAGATATTCGCATTTAACGGATTGAGGCAGAAAATCGTTAAGATCTGGGAAAGTCACTTTGGATGCTAATATTTTACTAAATGGAACTTGAAAAAAATTTTGTCTGACATTTTTAGAAAGATGAATTAATTTTCTTTTCAGCACTGAAAGTCGCAATAATTTTGAAGGCTTTGTTTTGGAAATATCGCCATCCAAAGACATTAAGGTAGGTAGTTGGAGGCAGAAAATCGTTAAAATCTGGGAAAGTCACTTTGGATGCTAATATCTTACTAAATAGACCTCAAAAAAAAAATGGCTTCGATGAGTCGATTTGGTTTGAAAAGATCTTTCCAGTAAGGTATGGCACGATATATTTCATTAACTTTGAAAAAAAATTGTTTTTTTTTTTGAAAAAAAGGCAAGGGGTTAGTCCATGATTTTTTCCAAAACCCATGAAAAATTTTTGTGACAAAATCTTAACATTCTTAGACATTTTGGAAAGGTGTCTTAATTTCCTATTCAGAACTGAAAACGAGAACAATTTTGAAAGCTGGGTTCTTTAGATATTCGCATTTAACGGATTGAGGCAGAAAATCGTTAAGATCTGGGAAAGTCACTTTGGATGCTAATATTTTACTAAATGGAACTTGAAAGAAATTTTGTCTGACATTTTTAGAAAGGTTAATTAATTTTCTTTTCAGCACTGAAAGTCGCAATAATTTTGAAGGCTTTGTTTTGGAAATATCGCCATCCAAAGACATTAAGGTAGGTAGTTGGAGGCAGAAAATCGTTAAAATCTGGGAAAGTCACTTTGGATGCTAATATCTTACTAAATAGACCTCAAAAAAAAAAATGGCTTCGATGAGTCGATTTGGTTTGAAAAGATCTTTCCAGTAAGGTATGGCACGATATATTTCATTAACTTTGAAAAAAAAGTTGTTTTTTTTTTGGAAAAAAAGGCAAGGGGTTATAGTCCATGATTTTTTCCAAAACCCATGAAAAATTTTTGTGACAAAATCTTAACATTCTTAGACATTTTGGAAAGGTGTCTTAATTTCCTATTCAGAACTGAAAACCAGAACAATTTTGAAAGCTGGGTTCTTTAGATATTCGCATTTAACGGATTGAGGCAGAAAATCGTTAAGATCTGGGAAAGTCACTTTGGATGCTAATATTTTACTAAATGGAACTTGAAAAAAATTTTGTCTGACATTTTTAGAAAGATGAATTAATTTTCTTTTCAGCACTGAAAGTCGCAATAATTTTGAAGGCTTTGTTTTGGAAATATCGCCATCCAAAGACATTAAGGTAGGTAGTTGGAGGCAGAAAATCGTTAAAATCTGGGAAAGTCACTTTGGATGCTAATATCTTACTAAATAGACCTCAAAAAAAAAAATTGGCTTCGATGAGTCGATTTGGTTTGAAAAGATCTTTCCAGTAAGGTATGGCACGATATATTTCATTAACTTTGAAAAAAAAGTTGTTTTTTTTTTGGAAAAAAAGGCAAGGGGTTAGTCCATGATTTTTTCCAAAACCCATGAAAAATTTTTGTGACAAAATCTTAACATTCTTAGACATTTTGGAAAGGTGTCTTAATTTCCTATTCAGAACTGAAAACCAGAACAATTTTGAAAGCTGGGTTCTTTAGATATTCGCATTTAACGGATTGAGGCAGAAAATCGTTAAGATCTGGGAAAGTCACTTTGGATGCTAATATTTTACTAAATGGAACTTAAAAAAATTTTTGTCTGACATTTTTAGAAAGGTGAATTAATTTTCTTTTCAGCACTGAAAGCCGCAATAATTTTGAAGGCTTTGTTTTGGAAATATCGCCATCCAAAGACATTAAGGTAGGTAGTTGGAGGCAGAAAATCGTTAAAATCTGGCAAAGTCACTTTGGATGCTAATATTTTACTAAATAGACCTCAAAAAAAAAAATTGGCTTCGATGAGTCGATTTGGTTTGAAAAGATCTTTCCAGTAAGGTATGGCACGATTTATTTCATTAACTTTGAAAAAAAATTGTTTTTTTTTTTGAAAAAGGGGTTAGTCCATGATTTTTTCCACAACCCATGAAAAATTTTTGTGACAAAATCTTAACATTCTTAGACATTTTGGAAAGGTGTCTTAATTTCCTATTCAGAACTGAAAACCAGAACAATTTTGAAAGCTGGGTTCTTTAGATATTCGCATTTAACGGATTGAGGCAGAAAATCGTTAAAATCTGGGAAAGTCACTTTGGATGCTAATATTTTACTAAGTAGACCTCGAAAAAAAAATTGGCTTCGATGAGTCGATTTGGTTTGAAAAGATCTTTCCAGTAAGGTATGGCACGATTTATTTCATTAACTTTGAAAAAAAATTGTTTTTTTTTTTGAAAAAGGGGTTAGTCCATGATTTTTTCCACAACCCATGAAAAATTTTTGTGACAAAATCTTAACATTCTTAGACATTTTGGAAAGGTGTCTTAATTTCCTATTCAGAACTGAAAACGAGAACAATTTTGAAAGCTGGGTTCTTTAGATATTCGCATTTAACGGATTGAGGCAGAAAATCGTTAAGATCTGGGAAAGTCACTTTGGATGCTAATATTTTACTAAATGGAACTTGAAAGAAATTTTGTCTGACATTTTTAGAAAGGTTAATTAATTTTCTTTTCAGCACTGAAAGTCGCAATAATTTTGAAGGCTTTGTTTTGGAAATATCGCCATCCAAAGACATTAAGGTAGGTAGTTGGAGGCAGAAAATCGTTAAAATCTGGGAAAGTCACTTTGGATGCTAATATCTTACTAAATAGACCTCAAAAAAAAAAATGGCTTCGATGAGTCGATTTGGTTTGAAAAGATCTTTCCAGTAAGGTATGGCACGATATATTTCATTAACTTTGAAAAAAAAGTTGTTTTTTTTTTGGAAAAAAAGGCAAGGGGTTAGTCCATGATTTTTTCCAAAACCCATGAAAAATTTTTGTGACAAAATCTTAACATTCTTAGACATTTTGGAAAGGTGTCTTAATTTCCTATTCAGAACTGAAAACCAGAACAATTTTGAAAGCTGGGTTCTTTAGATATTCGCATTTAACGGATTGAGGCAGAAAATCGTTAAGATCTGGGAAAGTCACTTTGGATGCTAATATTTTACTAAATGGAACTTGAAAAAAATTTTGTCTGACATTTTTAGAAAGATGAATTAATTTTCTTTTCAGCACTGAAAGTCGCAATAATTTTGAAGGCTTTGTTTTGGAAATATCGCCATCCAAAGACATTAAGGTAGGTAGTTGGAGGCAGAAAATCGTTAAAATCTGGGAAAGTCACTTTGGATGCTAATATCTTACTAAATAGACCTCAAAAAAAAAAAATGGCTTCGATGAGTCGATTTGGTTTGAAAAGATCTTTCCAGTAAGGTATGGCACGATTTATTTCATTAACTTTGAAAAAAAATTGTTTTTTTTTTTGAAAAAGGGGTTAGTCCATGATTTTTTCCACAACCCATGAAAAATTTTTGTGACAAAATCTTAACATTCTTAGACATTTTGGAAAGGTGTCTTAATTTCCTATTCAGAACTGAAAACCAGAACAATTTGAAAGCTGGGTTCTTTAGATATTCGCATTTAACGGATTGAGGCAGAAAATCGTTAAAATCTGGGAAAGTCACTTTGGATGCTAATATTTTACTAAGTAGACCTCGAAAAAAAAATTGGCTTCGATGAGTCGATTTGGTTTGAAAAGATCTTTCCAGTAAGGTATGGCACGATTTATTTCATTAACTTTGAAAAAAAATTGTTTTTTTTTTTGAAAAAGGGGTTAGTCCATGATTTTTTCCACAACCCATGAAAAATTTTTGTGACAAAATCTTAACATTCTTAGACATTTTGGAAAGGTGTCTTAATTTCCTATTCAGAACTGAAAACCAGAACAATTTTGAAAGCTGGGTTCTTTAGATATTCGCATTTAACGGATTGAGGCAGAAAATCGTTAAGATCTGGGAAAGTCACTTTGGATGCTAATATTTTACTAAATGGAACTTGAAAGAAATTTTGTCTGACATTTTTAGAAAGGTTAATTAATTTTCTTTTCAGCACTGAAAGTCGCAATAATTTTGAAGGCTTTGTTTTGGAAATATCGCCATCCAAAGACATTAAGGTAGGTAGTTGGAGGCAGAAAATCGTTAAAATCTGGGAAAGTCACTTTGGATGCTAATATCTTACTAAATAGACCTCAAAAAAAAAAAAATGGCTTCGATGAGTCGATTTGGTTTGAAAAGATCTTTCCAGTAAGGTATGGCACGATATATTTCATTAACTTTGAAAAAAAAGTTGTTTTTTTTTTGGAAAAAAAGGCAAGGGGTTAGTCCATGATTTTTTCCAAAACCCATGAAAAATTTTTGTGACAAAATCTTAACATTCTTAGACATTTTGGAAAGGTGTCTTAATTTCCTATTCAGAACTGAAAACCAGAACAATTTTGAAAGCTGGGTTCTTTAGATATTCGCATTTAACGGATTGAGGCAGAAAATCGTTAAGATCTGGGAAAGTCACTTTGGATGCTAATATTTTACTAAATGGAACTTGAAAAAAATTTTGTCTGACATTTTTAGAAAGATGAATTAATTTTCTTTTCAGCACTGAAAGTCGCAATAATTTTGAAGGCTTTGTTTTGGAAATATCGCCATCCAAAGACATTAAGGTAGGTAGTTGGAGGCAGAAAATCGTTAAAATCTGGGAAAGTCACTTTGGATGCTAATATCTTACTAAATAGACCTCAAAAAAAAAAAATGGCTTCGATGAGTCGATTTGGTTTGAAAAGATCTTTCCAGTAAGGTATGGCACGATATATTTCATTAACTTTGAAAAAAAAGTTGTTTTTTTTTTGGAAAAAAAGGCAAGGGGTTAGTCCATGATTTTTTCCAAAACCCATGAAAAATTTTTGTGACAAAATCTTAACATTCTTAGACATTTTGGAAAGGTGTCTTAATTTCCTATTCAGAACTGAAAACCAGAACAATTTTGAAAGCTGGGTTCTTTAGATATTCGCATTTAACGGATTGAGGCAGAAAATCGTTAAGATCTGGGAAAGTCACTTTGGATGCTAATATTTTACTAAATGGAACTTGAAAGAAATTTTGTCTGACATTTTTAGAAAGGTTAATTAATTTTCTTTTCAGCACTGAAAGTCGCAATAATTTTGAAGGCTTTGTTTTGGAAATATCGCCATCCAAAGACATTAAGGTAGGTAGTTGGAGGCAGAAAATCGTTAAAATCTGGGAAAGTCACTTTGGATGCTAATATCTTACTAAATAGACCTCAAAAAAAAAAATTGGCTTCGATGAGTCGATTTGGTTTGAAAAGATCTTTCCAGTAAGGTATGGCACGATATATTTCATTAACTTTGAAAAAAAAGTTGTTTTTTTTTTGGAAAAAAAGGCAAGGGGTTAGTCCATGATTTTTTCCAAAACCCATGAAAAATTTTTGTGACAAAATCTTAACATTCTTAGACATTTTGGAAAGGTGTCTTAATTTCCTATTCAGAACTGAAAACCAGAACAATTTTGAAAGCTGGGTTCTTTAGATATTCGCATTTAACGGATTGAGGCAGAAAATCGTTAAGATCTGGGAAAGTCACTTTGGATGCTAATATTTTACTAAATGGAACTTGAAAAAAATTTTGTCTGACATTTTTAGAAAGATGAATTAATTTTCTTTTCAGCACTGAAAGCCGCAATAATTTTGAAGGCTTTGTTTTGGAAATATCGCCATCCAAAGACATTAAGGTAGGTAGTTGGAGGCAGAAAATCGTTAAAATCTGGCAAAGTCACTTTGGATGCTAATATTTTACAAAGTAGACCTCGAAAAAAAAATTGGCTTCGATGAGTCGATTTGGCTTGAAAAGATCTTTCCAGTAAGGTATGGCACGATTTATTTCATTAACTTTGAAAAAAAAAGTTGTTTTTTTTTGAAAAAAAGGCAAGGGGTTAGTCCATGATTTTTTTCCAAAACCCATGAAAAATTTTTGTGACAAAATCTTAACATTCTTAGACATTTTGGAAAGGTGTCTTAATTTCCTATTCAGAACTGAAAACCAGAACAATTTTGAAAGCTGGGTTCTTTAGATATTCGCATTTAACGGATTGAGGCAGAAAATCGTTAAGATCTGGGAAAGTCACTTTGGATGCTAATATTTTACTAAATGGAACTTGAAAAAATGTTTGTCTGACATTTTTAGAAAGGTGAATTTATTTTCTTTTCAGCACTGAAAGCCGCAATAATTTTGAAGGCTTTGTTTTGGAAATATCGCCATCCAAAGACATTAAGGTAGGTAGTTGGAGGCAGAAAATCGTTAAAATCTGGGAAAGTCACTTTGGATGCTAATATCTTACTAAATAGACCTCAAAAAAAAAAATTGGCTTCGATGAGTCGATTTGGTTTGAAAAGATCTTTCAAGTAAGGTATGGCACGATATATTTCATTAACTTTGAAAAAAAAGTTGTTTTTTTTTTGGAAAAAAAGGCAAGGGGTTAGTCCATGATTTTTTCCAAAACCCATGAAAAATTTTTGTGACAAAATCTTAACATTCTTAGACATTTTGGAAAGGTGTCTTAATTTCCTATTCAGAACTGAAAACCAGAACAATTTTGAAAGCTGGGTTCTTTAGATATTCGCATTTAACGGATTGAGGCAGAAAATCGTTAAGATCTGGGAAAGTCACTTTGGATGCTAATATTTTACTAAATGGAACTTGAAAGAAATTTTGTCTGACATTTTTAGAAAGGTTAATTAATTTTCTTTTCAGCACTGAAAGTCGCAATAATTTTGAAGGCTTTGTTTTGGAAATATCGCCATCCAAAGACATTAAGGTAGGTAGTTGGAGGCAGAAAATCGTTAAAATCTGGGAAAGTCACTTTGGATGCTAATATCTTACTAAATAGACCTCAAAAAAAAAAATGGCTTCGATGAGTCGATTTGGTTTGAAAAGATCTTTCCAGTAAGGTATGGCACGATATATTTCATTAACTTTGAAAAAAAAGTTGTTTTTTTTTTGGAAAAAAAGGCAAGGGGTTAGTCCATGATTTTTTCCAAAACCCATGAAAAATTTTTGTGACAAAATCTTAACATTCTTAGACATTTTGGAAAGGTGTCTTAATTTCCTATTCAGAACTGAAAACCAGAACAATTTTGAAAGCTGGGTTCTTTAGATATTCGCATTTAACGGATTGAGGCAGAAAATCGTTAAGATCTGGGAAAGTCACTTTGGATGCTAATATTTTACTAAATGGAACTTGAAAAAAATTTTGTCTGACATTTTTAGAAAGATGAATTAATTTTCTTTTCAGCACTGAAAGTCGCAATAATTTTGAAGGCTTTGTTTTGGAAATATCGCCATCCAAAGACATTAAGGTAGGTAGTTGGAGGCAGAAAATCGTTAAAATCTGGGAAAGTCACTTTGGATGCTAATATCTTACTAAATAGACCTCAAAAAAAAAAAATGGCTTCGATGAGTCGATTTGGTTTGAAAAGATCTTTCCAGTAAGGTATGGCACGATATATTTCATTAACTTTGAAAAAAAAGTTGTTTTTTTTTTGGAAAAAAAGGCAAGGGGTTAGTCCATGATTTTTTCCAAAACCCATGAAAAATTTTTGTGACAAAATCTTAACATTCTTAGACATTTTGGAAAGGTGTCTTAATTTCCTATTCAGAACTGAAAACCAGAACAATTTTGAAAGCTGGGTTCTTTAGATATTCGCATTTAACGGATTGAGGCAGAAAATCGTTAAGATCTGGGAAAGTCACTTTGGATGCTAATATTTTACTAAATGGAACTTGAAAAAAATTTTGTCTGACATTTTTAGAAAGATGAATTAATTTTCTTTTCAGCACTGAAAGTCGCAATAATTTTGAAGGCTTTGTTTTGGAAATATCGCCATCCAAAGACATTAAGGTAGGTAGTTGGAGGCAGAAAATCGTTAAAATCTGGGAAAGTCACTTTGGATGCTAATATTTTACTAAATAGACCTCAAAAAAAAAAATTGGCTTCGATGAGTCGATTTGGTTTGAAAAGATCTTTCCAGTAAGGTATGGCACGATTTATTTCATTAACTTTGAAAAAAAATTGTTTTTTTTTTTGAAAAAGGGGTTAGTCCATGATTTTTTCCACAACCCATGAAAAATTTTTGTGACAAAATCTTAACATTCTTAGACATTTTGGAAAGGTGTCTTAATTTCCTATTCAGAACTGAAAACCAGAACAATTTTGAAAGCTGGGTTCTTTAGATATTCGCATTTAACGGATTGAGGCAGAAAATCGTTAAAATCTGGGAAAGTCACTTTGGATGCTAATATTTTACTAAGTAGACCTCGAAAAAAAAATTGGCTTCGATGAGTCGATTTGGTTTGAAAAGATCTTTCCAGTAAGGTATGGCACGATTTATTTCATTAACTTTGAAAAAAAATTGTTTTTTTTTTTGAAAAAGGGGTTAGTCCATGATTTTTTCCACAACCCATGAAAAATTTTTGTGACAAAATCTTAACATTCTTAGACATTTTGGAAAGGTGTCTTAATTTCCTATTCAGAACTGAAAACCAGAACAATTTTGAAAGCTGGGTTCTTTAGATATTCGCATTTAACGGATTGAGGCAGAAAATCGTTAAAATCTGGGAAAGTCACTTTGGATGCTAATATTTTACTAAGTAGACCTCGAAAAAAAAATTGGCTTCGATGAGTCGATTTGGTTTGAAAAGATCTTTCCAGTAAGGTATGGCACGATTTATTTCATTAACTTTGAAAAAAAATTGTTTTTTTTTTTGAAAAAGGGGTTAGTCCATGATTTTTTCCACAACCCATGAAAAATTTTTGTGACAAAATCTTAACATTCTTAGACATTTTGGAAAGGTGTCTTAATTTCCTATTCAGAACTGAAAACCAGAACAATTTTGAAAGCTGGGTTCTTTAGATATTCGCATTTAACGGATTGAGGCAGAAAATCGTTAAAATCTGGGAAAGTCACTTTGGATGCTAATATTTTACTAAGTAGACCTCGAAAAAAAAATTGGCTTCGATGAGTCGATTTGGTTTGAAAAGATCTTTCCAGTAAGGTATGGCACGATTTATTTCATTAACTTTGAAAAAAAATTGTTTTTTTTTTTGAAAAAGGGGTTAGTCCATGATTTTTTCCACAACCCATGAAAAATTTTTGTGACAAAATCTTAACATTCTTAGACATTTTGGAAAGGTGTCTTAATTTCCTATTCAGAACTGAAAACGAGAACAATTTTGAAAGCTGGGTTCTTTAGATATTCGCATTTAACGGATTGAGGCAGAAAATCGTTAAGATCTGGGAAAGTCACTTTGGATGCTAATATTTTACTAAATGGAACTTGAAAGAAATTTTGTCTGACATTTTTAGAAAGGTTAATTAATTTTCTTTTCAGCACTGAAAGTCGCAATAATTTTGAAGGCTTTGTTTTGGAAATATCGCCATCCAAAGACATTAAGGTAGGTAGTTGGAGGCAGAAAATCGTTAAAATCTGGGAAAGTCACTTTGGATGCTAATATCTTACTAAATAGACCTCAAAAAAAAAAATGGCTTCGATGAGTCGATTTGGTTTGAAAAGATCTTTCCAGTAAGGTATGGCACGATATATTTCATTAACTTTGAAAAAAAAGTTGTTTTTTTTTTGGAAAAAAAGGCAAGGGGTTAGTCCATGATTTTTTCCAAAACCCATGAAAAATTTTTGTGACAAAATCTTAACATTCTTAGACATTTTGGAAAGGTGTCTTAATTTCCTATTCAGAACTGAAAACCAGAACAATTTTGAAAGCTGGGTTCTTTAGATATTCGCATTTAACGGATTGAGGCAGAAAATCGTTAAAATCTGGGAAAGTCACTTTGGATGCTAATATTTTACTAAATGGAACTTGAAAAAATTTTTGTCTGACATTTTTAGAAAGGTGAATTAATTTTCTTTTCAGCACTGAAAGCCGCAATAATTTTGAAGGCTTTGTTTTGGAAATATCGCCATCCAAAGACATTAAAGTAGGTAGTTGGAGGCAGAAAATCGTTAAAATCTGGCAAAGTCACTTTGGATGCTAATATTTTACTAAATAGACCTCGAAACAAAAATTGGCTTCGATGAGTCGATTTGGTTTGAAAAAATCTTTCCAGTAAGGTATGGCACGATTTATTTCATTAACTTTGAAAAAAAAAGTTGTTTGTTTTTGGAAAAAAAGGCAAGGGGTTAGTCCATGATTTTTTCCAAAATCCATGAAAAATTTTTGTGACAAAATCTTAACATTCTTAGACATTTTGGAAAGGCGTCTTAATTTCCTATACAGAACTGAAAACCAGAACAATTTTGAAAGCTGGGTTCTTTAGATATTCACATTTAACGGATTGAGGCAGAAAATCGTTAAAATCTGGTAAAGTCACTTTGGATGCTAATATTTTACTAAATAGAACTTGAAAAAATGTTTGTCTGACATTTTTGAAAGGTGAATTTATTTTCTTTTCAGCACTGAAAGTCGCAATAATTTTGAAGGCTTTGTTTTGGAAATATCGCCATCCAAAGACATTAAGGTAGGTAGTTGGAGGCAGAAAATCGTTAAAATCTGGGAAAGTCACTTTGGATGCTAATATTTTACTAAATGGAACTTGAAAAAATTTTTGTCTGACATTTTTAGAAAGGTGAATTAATTTTCTTTTCAGCACTGAAGGCCGCAATAATTTTGAAGACTTTGTTTCGGAAATATCGCCATCCAAAGACATTAAGGTAGGTAGTTGGAGGCAGAAAATCGTTAAAATCTGGCAAAGTCACTTTGGATGCTAATATTTTGCTAAGTAGACCTCGAAAAAAAAATTGGCTTCGATGAGTCGATTTGGTTTGAAAAAATCTTTCCAGTAAGGTATGGCACGATTTATTTCATTAACTTTGAAAAAAAAAGTTGTTTGTTTTTGGAAAAAAAGGCAAGGGGTTCGTCCATGATTTTTTCCAAAATCCATGAAAAATTTTTGTCACAAAATCTTAACATTCTTAGACATTTTGAAAAGGTGTCTTAATTTCCTATTCAGAACTGAAAACCAGAACAATTTTGAAACTGGGTTCTTTAGATATTCGCATTTAACGGATTGAGGCAGAAAATCGTTAAAATCTGGAAAAGTCACTTTGGATGCTAATATTTTACTAAATAGACCTCGAAAAAAAATTGGCTTCGATGAGTCGATTTGGTTTGAATAGATCTTTCCAGTAAGGTATGGCACGATTTATTTCATTAACTTTGAAAAAAAAGTTGTTTTTTTTTTTGAAAAAAAGGCAAGGGGTTAGTCCATGATTTTTTCCAAAATCCATGAAAAATTTTTGTGACAAAATCTTAACATTCTTAGACATTTTGGAAAGGTGTCTTAATTTCCTATTCAGAACTGAAAACGAGAACAATTTTGAAAGCTGGGTTCTTTAGATATTCGCATTTAACGGATTGAGGCAGAAAATCGTTAAAATCTGGGAAAGTCACTTTGGATGCTAATATTTTACTAAATGGAACTTGAAAAAATTTTTGTCTGACATTTTTAGAAAGGTGAATTAATTTTCTTTTCAGCACTGAAAGCCGCAATAATTTTGAAGGCTTTGTTTTGGAAATATCGCCATCCAAAGACATTAAGGTAGGTAGTTGGAGGCAGAAAATCGTTAAAATCTGGCAAAGTCACTTTGGATGCTAATATTTTGCTAAGTAGACCTCGAAAAAAAAATTGGCTTCGATGAGACGATTTGGTTTGAAAAAATCTTTCCAGTAAGGTATGGCACGATTTATTTCATTAACTTTGAAAAAAAAAGTTGTTTGTTTTTGGAAAAAAAGGCAAGGGGTTCGTCCATGATTTTTTCCAAAATCCATGAAAAATTTTTGTCACAAAATCTTAACATTCTTAGACATTTTGAAAAGGTGTCTTAATTTCCTATTCAGAACTGAAAACGAGAACAATTTTGAAACTGGGTTCTTTAGATATTCGCATTTAACGGATTGAGGCAGAAAATCGTTAAAATCTGGGAAAGTCACTTTGGATGCTAATATTTTACTAAATGGAACTTGAAAAAATTTTTGTCTGACATTTTTAGAAAGGTGAATTAATTTTCTTTTCAGCACTGAAGGCCGCAATAATTTTGAAGACTTTGTTTCGGAAATATCGCCATCCAAAGACATTAAGGTAGGTAGTTGGAGGCAGAAAATCGTTAAAATCTGGGAAAGTCAATTTGGATGCTAATATTATACTAAATGGAACTTGAAAAAATTTTTGTCTGACATTTTTAGAAAGGTGAATTAATTTTCTTTTCAGCACTGAAGGCCGCAATAATTTTGAAGACTTTGTTTCGGAAATATCGCCATCCAAAGACATTAAGGTAGGTAGTTGGAGGCAGAAAATCGTTAAAATCTGGGAAAGTCACTTTGGATGCTAATATTTTACTAAGTAGACCTCGAAAAAAAAAATTGGCTTCGATGAGTCGATTTGGTTTGAAAAGATCTTTCCAGTAAGGTATGGCACGATTTATTTCATTAACTTTGAAAAAAAATTGTTTTTTTTTTTGAAAAAGGGGTTAGTCCATGATTTTTTCCACAACCCATGAAAAATTTTTGTGACAAAATCTTAACATTCTTAGACATTTTGGAAAGGTGTCTTAATTTCCTATTCAGAACTGAAAACCAGAACAATTTTGAAAGCTGGGTTCTTTAGATATTCGCATTTAACGGATTGAGGCAGAAAATCGTTAAAATCTGGGAAAGTCACTTTGGATGCTAATATTTTACTAAATGGAACTTGAAAAAATTTTTGTCTGACATTTTTAGAAAGGTGAATTAATTTTCTTTTCAGCACTGAAGGCCGCAATAATTTTGAAGACTTTGTTTCGGAAATATCGCCATCCAAAGACATTAAGGTAGGTAGTTGGAGGCAGAAAATCGTTAAAATCTGGGAAAGTCAATTTGGATGCTAATATTATACTAAATGGAACTTGAAAAAATTTTTGTCTGACATTTTTAGAAAGGTGAATTAATTTTCTTTTCAGCACTGAAGGCCGCAATAATTTTGAAGACTTTGTTTCGGAAATATCGCCATCCAAAGACATTAAGGTAGGTAGTTGGAGGCAGAAAATCGTTAAAATCTGGGAAAGTCACTTTGGATGCTAATATTTTACTAAATAGACCTCAAAAAAAAAATTGGCTTCGATGAGTCGATTTGGTTTGATAAGATCTTTCCAGTAAGCTATGGCACGATTTATTTCATTAACTTTAAAAGAAAAGTTGTTTTTTTTTGAAAAAAAGGCAAGGGGTGAGTCCATGATTTTTTCCAAAATCCATGAAAAATTTTTGTGACAAAATCTTAACATTCTTAGACATTTTGAAAAGGTGTCTTAATTTCCTATTCAGAACTGAAAACCAGAACAATTTTGAAAGCTGTGTTTTTTAGATATTCGCATTTAACGGATTGAGGCAGAAAATCGTTAAAATCTGGGAAAGTCACTTTGGATGCTAATATTTTACTAAATGGAACTTGACAAAATTTTTGTCTGACATTTTTAGAAAGGTGAATTAATTTTCTTTTCAGCACTGAAAGCCGCAATAATTTTGAAGGCTTTGTTTTGGAAATATCGCCATCCAAAGACATTAAGGTAGGTAGTTGGAGGCAGTTAATCGTTAAAATCTGGCAAAGTCACTTTGGATGCTAATATTTTACTAAATAGACCTCGAAAAAAATTTGCTTCGATGAGTCGATTTGGTTTGAAAAAATCTTTCCAGTAAGGTATGGCACGATTTATTTCATTAACTTTGAAAAAAAAAGTTGTTTGTTTTTGGAAAAAAAGGCAAGGGGTTAGTCCATGATTTTTTCCAAAATCCATGAAAAATTTTTGTGACAAAATCTTAACATTCTTAGACATTTTGAAAAGGTGTCTTAATTTCCTATTCAGAACTGAAAACGAGAACAATTTTGAAAGCTGTGTTCTTTAGATATTTGCATTTAACGGATTGAGGCAGAAAATCGTTAAAATCTGGGAAAGTCACTTTGGATGCTAATATTTTACTAAATGGAACTTGAAAAAATTTTTGTCTGACATTTTTAGGAAGGTGAATTAATTTTCTTTTCAGCACTGAAAGCCGCAATAATTTTGAAGGCTTTGTTTTGGAAATATCGCCATCCAAAGACATTAAGGTAGGTAGTTGGAGGCAGAAAATCGTTAATATCTGGGAAAGTCACTTTGGATGCTAATATTTTACTAAATGGAACTTGAAAAAATTTTTGTCTGACATTTTTAGGAAGGTTAATTAATTTTCTTTTCAGCACTGAAAGCCCCAATAATTTTGAAGGCTTTGTTTTGGAAATATCGCCATCCAAAGACATTAAGGTAGGTAGTTGGAGGCAGAAAATCGTTAATATCTGGGAAAATCACTTTGGATGCTAATATTTTACTAATGGAACTTGAAAAAATTTTTGTCTGACATTCTTTGGAAGGTGAATTAATTTTCTTTTCAGCACTGAAAGCCGCAATAATTTTGAAGGCTTTGTTTTGGAAATATCGCCATCCAAAGACATTAAGGTAGGTAGTTGGAGGCAGAAAATCGTTAAAATCTGGCAAAGTCACTTTGGATGCTAATATTTTACTAAATAGACCTCGAAAAAAAAACTGGCTTCGATGAGTCGATTTGGTTTGAAAAAATCTTTCCAGTAAGGTATGGCACGATTTATTTCATTAACTTTGAAAAAAAAGTTGTTTTTTTTTGGAAAAAAAGGCAAGGGGTTAGTCCATGATTTTTTCCAAAATCCATGAAAAATTTTTGTGACAAAATCTTAACATTCTTAGACATTTTGGAAAGGTGTCTTAATTTCCTATTCAGAACTGATCACCAGAACAATTTTGAAAGCTGGGTTCTTTAGATATTCGCATTTAACGGATTGAGGCAGAAAATCGTTAAAATCTGGGAAAGTCACTTTGGATGCTAATATTTTACTAATGGAACTTGAAAAAATTTTTGTCTGACATTTTTAGGAAGGTGAATTAATTTTCTTTTCAGCACTGAAAGCCGCAATAATTTTGAAGGCTGTGTTTTCACAATATCGCCATCCAAAGACATTAAGGTAGGTAGTTGGAGGCAGAAAATCGTTAAAATCTGGCAAAGTCACTTTGGATGCTAATATTTTACTAAATAGACCTCGAAACAAAAATTGGCTTCGATGAGTCGATTTGGTTTGAAAAAATCTTTCCAGTAACATATGGCACGATTTATTTCAATAACTTTGAAAAAAAAGTTGTTTTTTTTTTTTGGAAAAAAAGGCAAGGGGTTAGTCCATGATTTTTTCCAAAATCCATGCAAAATTTTTGTGACAAAATCTTAACATTCTTAGACATTTTAGAAAGGTGTCTTAATTTCCTATTCAGAACTGAAAACGAGAACAATTTTGAAAGCTGGGTTCTTTAGATATTCGCATTTAACGGATTGAGGCAGAAAATCGTTAAAATCTGGGATAGTCACTTTGGATGCTAATATTTTACTAAATAGACCTCGAAAAAAAAAATTGGCTTCGATGAGTCGATTTGGTTTGAAAAGATCTTTCCAGTAAGGTATGGCACGATTTATTTCATTAACTTTGAAAAAAAAGTTGTTTTTTTTTTGAAAAAAGGCAAGGTTCATGATTTTTTCCAAAATCCATGAAAAATTTTTGTGACAAAATCTTAACATTCTTATACATTTTGGAAAGGTGTGTTAATTTCCTATTCAGAACTGAAAACCAGAACAATTTTGAAATCTGGGTTCTTTAGATATTCGCATTTAACGGATTGAGGCAGAAAATCGTTAAAATCTGGTAAAGTCACTTTGGATGCTAATATTTTACTAAATGGAACTTGAAAAAAATTTTGTCTGACATTTTTAGAAAGGTGAATTAATTTTCTTTTCAGCACTGAAAGCCGCAATAATTTTGAAGGCTTTGTTTTGGAAATATCGCCATCCAAAAACATTAAGGTAGGTAGTTAGAGGCAGAAAATCGTTAAAATCTGGCAAAGTCACTTTGGATGCTAATATTTTACTAAATGGAACTTGAAAAAATTTTTGTCTGACATTTTTAGAAAGGTGAATTAATTTTCTTTTCAGCACTGAAAGCCGCAATAATTTTGAAGGCTTCGTTTTGGAAATATCGCCATCCAAAAACATTAAGGTAGGTAGGTGGAGGCAGAAAATCGTTAAAATCTGGGAAAGTCACTTTGGATGCTAATATTTTACTAAATGGAACTTGAAAAAATTTTTGTCTGACATTTTTAGAAAGGTGAATTAATTTTCTTTTCAGCACTGAAAGCCGCAATAATTTTGGTAGGTAGTTGGAGGCAGAAAATCGTTAAGATCTGGGAAAGTCACTTTGGATGCTAATATTTTACTAAATAGACCTCGAAAAAAAAATTGGCTTCGATGAGTCGATTTGGTTTGAAAAGATCTTTCCAGTAAGGTATGGCACGATTTATTTCATTAACTTTGAAAAAAAAGTTGTTTTTTTTTTTGAAAAAAGGCAAGGTTCATGATTTTTTCCAAAATCCATGAAAAATTTTTGTGACAAAATCTTAACATTCTTATACATTTTGGAAAGGTGTCTTAATTTCCTATTCAGAACTGAAAACCAGAACAATTTTGAAAGCTGGGTTCTTTAGATATTCGCATTTAACGGATTGAGGCAGAAAATCGTTAAAATCTGGTAAAGTCACTTTGGATGCTAATATTTTACTAAATGGAACTTGAAAAAAATTTTGTCTGACATTTTTAGAAAGGTGAATTAATTTTCTTTTCAGCACTGAAAGCCGCAATAATTTTGAAGGCTTCGTTTTGGAAATATCGCCATCCAAAAACATTAAGGTAGGTAGGTGGAGGCAGAAAATCGTTAAAATCTGGGAAAGTCACTTTGGATGCTAATATTTTACTAAATAGACCTCGAAAAAAAAATTGGCTTCGATGAGTCGATTTGGTTTGAAAAGATCTTTTCAGTAAGGTATGGCACGATTTATTTCATTAACTTTGAAAAAAAAAGTAGTTTTTTTTTTGAAAAAAAGGCAAGGGGTTAGTCAATGATTTTTTCCAAAATCCATGAAAAATTTTTGTGACAAATCTTAACATTCTTAGACATTTTGGAAAGGTGTCTTAATTTCCTATTCAGAACTGAAAACGAGATTAATTTTGAAAGCTAGGTTCTTTAGATATTCGCATTTAACGGATTGAGGCAGAAAATCGTTAAAATCTGGGAAAGTCACTTTGGATGCTAATATTTTACTAAATGGAACTTGAAAAAAATTTTGTCTGACATTTTTAGAAAGGTGAATTAATTTTCTTTTCAGCACTGAAAGCCGCAATAATTTTGAAGGCTTCGTTTTGGAAATATCGCCATCCAAAAACATTAAGGTAGGTAGGTGGAGGCAGAAAATCGTTAAAATCTGGGAAAGTCACTTTGGATGCTAATATTTTACTAAATAGACCTCGAAACAAAAATTGGCTTCGATGAGTCGATTTGGTTTGAAAAGATCTTTCCAGTAAGGTATGGCACGATTTATTTCATTAACTTTTAAAAAAAGTTGTTTTTTTTTGGAAAAAAAGGCAAGGGGTTAGTCAATGATTTTTTCCAAAATCCATGAAAAATTTTTGTAACAAAATCTTAACATTCTTATACATTTTGGAAAGGTGTCTTAATTTCCTATTCAGAACTGAAAACGAGAACAATTTTGAAAGCTGGGTTCTTTAGATATTCGCATTTAACGGATTGAGGCAGAAAATCGTTAAAATCTGGGAAAGTCACTTTGGATGCTAATATTTTACTAAATGGAACTTGAAAAAAATTTTGTCTGACATTTTTAGAAAGGTGAATTAATTTTCTTTTCAGCACTGAAAGCCGCAATAATTTTGAAGGCTTCGTTTTGGAAATATCGCCATCCAAAAACATTAAGGTAGGTAGGTGGAGGCAGAAAATCGTTAAAATCTGGGAAAGTCACTTTGGATGCTAATATTTTACTAAATAGACCTCGAAAAAAAAATTGGCTTCGATGAGTGGATTTGGTTTGAAAAGATCTTTTCAGTAAGGTATGGCACGATTTATTTCATTAACTTTTAAAAAAAAAGTAGTTTTTTTTTTGAAAAAAAGGCAAGGGGTTAGTCCATGATTTTTTCCAAAATCCATGAAAAATTTTTGTGACAAATCTTAACATTCTTAGACATTTTGGAAAGGTGTCTTAATTTCCTATTCAGAACTGAAAACGAGAACAATTTTGAAAGCTAGGTTCTTTAGATATTCGCATTTAACGGATTGAGGCAGAAAATCGTTAAAATCTGGGAAAGTCACTTTGGATTCTAATATTTTACTAAATAGACCTCGAAAAAAAAATTGGCTTCGATGAGTCGATTTGGTAAAAAGATCTTTCCAGTAAGGTATGGCACGATTTATTTCATTAACTTTGAAAAAAAAGTTTTTATTTTTTTTTTGGAAAAAAAGGCAAGGGGTAAGTCCATGATTTTTTCCAAAACCAATGAAAAATTTTTGTGACAAAATCTTAACATTCTTAGACATTTTGGAAAGGTGTCTTAATTTCCTATTCAGAACTGAAAACCAGAACAATTTTGAAAGCTGGGTTCTTTAGATATTCGCATTTAACGGATTGAGGCAGAAAATCGTTAAAATCTGGGAAAGTCACTTTGGATGCTAATATTTTACTAAATGGAACTTGAAAAAAATTTTGTCTGACATTTTTAGAAAGGTGAATTAATTTTCTTTTCAGCACTGAAAGCCGCAATAATTTTGGTAGGTAGTTGGAGGCAGAAAATCGTTAAAATCTGGGAAAGTCACTTTGGATGCTAATATTTTACTAAATAGACCTCGAAAAAAAAAATTGGCTTCGATGAGTCGATTTGGTTTGAAAAGATCTTTCCAGTAAGGTATGGCACGATTTATTTCATTAACTTTGAAAAAAAAGTTGTTTTTTTTTTTGAAAAAAGGCAAGGGGTTAGTTCATGATTTTTTCCAAAATCCATGAAAAATTTTTGTAACAAAATCTTAACATTCTTATACATTTTGGAAAGGTGTCTTAATTTCCTATTCAGAACTGAAAACGAGAACAATTTTGAAAGCTGGGTTCTTTAGATATTCGCATTTAACGGATTGAGGCAGAAAATCGTTAAAATCTGGGAAAGTCACTTTGGATGCTAATATTTTACTAAATGGAACTTGAAAAAAATTTTGTCTGACATTTTTAGAAAGGTGAATTAATTTTCTTTTCAGCACTGAAAGCCGCAATAATTTTGAAGGCTTCGTTTTGGAAATATCGCCATCCAAAAACATTAAGGTAGGTAGGTGGAGGCAGAAAATCGTTAAAATCTGGGAAAGTCACTTTGGATGCTAATATTTTACTAAATAGACCTCGAAAAAAAAATTGGCTTCGATGAGTCGATTTGGTTTGAAAAGATCTTTTCAGTAAGGTATGGCACGATTTATTTCATTAACTTTGAAAAAAAAAGTAGTTTTTTTTTTGAAAAAAAGGCAAGGGGTTAGTCCATGATTTTTTCCAAAATCCATGAAAAATTTTTGTGACAAATCTTAACATTCTTAGACATTTTGGAAAGGTGTCTTAATTTCCTATTCAGAACTGAAAACGAGAACAATTTTGAAAGCTAGGTTCTTTAGATATTCGCATTTAACGGATTGAGGCAGAAAATCGTTAAAATCTGGGAAAGTCACTTTGGATTCTAATATTTTACTAAATAGACCTCGAAAAAAAAATTGGCTTCGATGAGTCGATTTGGTAAAAAGATCTTTCCAGTAAGGTATGGCACGATTTATTTCATTAACTTTGAAAAAAAAAGTTTTTATTTTTTTTTTGGAAAAAAAGGCAAGGGGTAAGTCCATGATTTTTTCCAAAACCAATGAAAAATTTTTGTGACAAAATCTTAACATTCTTAGAAATTTTGGAAAGGTGTCTTAATTTCCTATTCAGAACTGAAAACGAGAACAATTTTGAAAGCTGGGTTCTTTAGATATTCGCATTTAACGGATTGAGGCAGAAAATCGTTAAAATCTGGGAAAGTCACTTTGGATGCTAATATTTTACTAAATGGAACTTGAAAAAATTTTTGTCTGACATTTTTAGAAAGGTGAATTAATTTTCTTTTCAGCACTGAAAGCCGCAATAATGTTGAAGGCTTTGTTTTGGAAATATCGCCATCCAAAGACATTAAGGTAGGTAGTTGGAGGCAGAAAATCGTTAAAATCTGGGAAAGTCACTTTGGATGCTAATATTTTACTAAATAGACCTCGAAAAAAAAAAATTGGCTTCGATGAGTCGATTTGGTTTGAAAAGATCTTTCCAGTAAGGTATGGCACGATTTATTTCATTAACTTTGAAAAAAAGTTGTTTTTTTTTTAAAAAGGCAAGGGGTTAGTTAGTTCATGATTTTTTCCAAAATCCATGAAAAATTTTTGTGACAAAATCTTAACATTCTTATACATTTTGGAAAGGTGTCTTAATTTCCTATTCAGAACTGAAAACGGGAACAATTTTGAAAGCTGGGTTCTTTAAATATTCGCATTTAACGGATTGAGGCAGAAAATCGTTAAAATCTGGGAAAGTCACTTTGGATGCTAATATTTTACTAAATGGAACTTGAAAAAATTTTTGTCTGACATTTTTAGAAAGGTGAATTAATTTTCTTTTCAGCACTGAAAGCCGCAATAATTTTGAAGGCTTTGTTTTGGAAATATCGCCATCCAAAGACATTAAGGTAGGTAGTTGGAGGCAGAAAATCGTTAAAATCTGGGAAAGTCACTTTGGATGCTAATATTTTACTAAATAGACCTCGAAAAAAAAAAATTGGCTTCGATGAGTCGATTTGGTTTGAAAAGATCTTTCCAGTAAGGTATGGCACGATTTATTTCATTAACTTTGAAAAAAAGTTGTTTTTTTTTTTAAAAAGGCAAGGGGTTAGTTAGTTCATGATTTTTTCCAAAATCCATGAAAAATTTTTGTGACAAAATCTTAACATTCTTATACATTTTGGAAAGGTGTCTTAATTTCCTATTCAGAACTGAAAACGGGAACAATTTTGAAAGCTGGGTTCTTTAAATATTCGCATTTAACGGATTGAGGCAGAAAATCGTTAAAATCTGGGAAAGTCACTTTGGATGCTAATATTTTACTAAATGGAACTTGAAAAAATTTTTGTCTGACATTTTTAGAAAGGTGAATTAATTTTCTTTTCAGCACTGAAAGCCGCAATAATTTTGAAGGCTTTGTTTTGGAAATATCGCCATCCAAAGACATTAAGGTAGGTAGTTGGAGGCAGAAAATCGTTAAAATCTGGGAAAGTCACTTTGGATGCTAATATTTTACTAAATAGACCTCGAAAAAAAAAATTGGATTCGATGAGTCGATTTGGTTTGAAAAGATCTTTCCAGTAAGGTATGGCACGATTTATTTCATTAACTTTGAAAAAAAAGTTGTTTTTTTTTTTTTAAAAAGGCAAGGGGTTAGTTAGTTCATGATTTTTTCCAAAATCCATGAAAAATTTTTGTGACAAAATCTTAACATTCTTATACATTTTGGAAAGGTGTCTTAATTTCCTATTCAGAACTGAAAACCAGAACAATTTTGAAAGCTGGGTTCTTTAGATATTCGCATTTAACGGATTGAGGCAGAAAATCGTTAAAATCTGGGAAAGTCACTTTGGATGCTAATATTTTACTAAATGGAACTTGAAAAAATTTTTGTCTGACATTTTTAGAAAGGTGAATTAATTTTCTTTTCAGCACTGAAAGCCGCAATAATTTTGAAGGCTTTGTTTTGGAAATATCGCCATCCAAAGACATTAAAGTAGGTAGTTGGAGGCAGAAAATCGTTAAAATCTGGCAAAGTCACTTTGGATGCTAATATTTTACTAAATAGACCTCGAAAAAAAATTTGCTTCGATGAGTCGATTTGGTTTAAAAAAATCTTTCCAGTAAGGTATGGCACGATTTATTTCATTAACTTTGAAAAAAAAGTTGTTTTTTTTTTTGGAAAAAAAGGCAAGGGGTTAGTCCATGATTTTTTCCAAAATCCATGAAAAATTTTTGTGACAAAATCTTAACATTCTTAGACATTTTGGAAAGGCGTCTTAATTTCCTATTCAGAACTGAAAACCAGAACAATTTTGAAAGCTGGGTTCCTTAGATATTCGCATTTATCGTAATGAGGCAGAAAATCGTTAAAATGCATAGAGCTGAGCTGTTAAAAAAGATCTTCGTTTCTTTTTTAGCTCAGAGCACTCAGACCGCTCAACTTGTGATTCTTTTTTTAATCGGAGCAAGCTCGGAGTATTCTCCATAAGCTCAGAATAAAAAGACCGAGCGGATGGAGCAAATAGCTGAGCACAGCTTACTTCGCTCTTTTTTTCACTCATTTCACCTGGGCACGTTCAATACTTCAATTTCTATAACATTTTTTTAATTTTCCAAGTTTTTGATTGGGCAACAATCAGATGATAATTAAAAGTCAATACTAAAGCTCAGATGTGTTTGTAAATTATATCGGAGAGCTCTGGGCATACTCTACTCAGAGCCAACTCCGATAGCTCGAGCTCTACTCCATGCTCTGCTCTGAACTAAAAAAGAAAAACGCCTATTAATATTCGAAAAACAACTTTCGAAAACTTTAATCAAATTTGTAATAAACGATTTTTGAGGCGCAGCGTTCTTTTCGCTCACCATTTTTCAAAATCGATTTCCTTGAAAACTGTGAGTGGTCAAAAAAAAAGTTAAAGGGTGGTTAAAAGTGGGAATTTGAATGGTCATCTTTTCAAATAAAAAAAAAATATATATTTGCGGGCCAAGTGATCACAGCGGAATGAGTTTACCTGTTTAGTTTTTATGGAATTTTGTGGGCTCCCTCAGACAAACTACTGTATGTCCGACATTTTGGAAAATAGTGACTAAATCACTTGGTTCAGAATATCGTGATGTCTATTCCAGATCTTACAACTCTCCTGCTCAAACTTCAACCAATTTTGGTGGTTAGACAAATTGGTAATACAATTTTTACGGAACACCTGTACTGAAACTGTATAAATTATACAAAATAGAAAGAGAGTTAGTAATAACACGAATAGTATTGGGGACACAATAAAAATACAGTCGACTGCTTCTAAGCTGAATTTCCATGGGACATCAAAATCACTTCAAGTTAGAGAGAGTTTTGCAAACATTTGATTTTCAAAGAAATAAATACAAACAGTATGGACATTTGAGAAGAGTAGAAAATTATGCCAAAAAATTCTTGTTGGAGAGAAATTCGACATTTAGAAAGTTTAAATTAGAAAAATTCGACTAAAGTTATATGCAATCGGTAGCCAATTGAATAATCTACAAAATGTACTGTCGAAATTTCGCCCTAAACTCAACAGTTAAGGAGTTATTACACTAAAAAGGGAAAGAAAGCTGAACATTTTATAAAACACGAAATTTTAGCTCATTTTTGGGATCTTCATAGCGCCGTTTGCAGTGGTGATATAAAAATACTTCTTTAATCATATTTGTAGGAAATTTGTTGAGTATAAATAGGGCTGGCCACGATACCAAACCAATCGATACTTTTGCAAGTATCGTTTCGGTATCGTAAAATCAAAAAAATTCAGTATCGTCTCGGTATCGGTCTCTGTCTCGTTTAACTCAGTCTCGTGTGGTCTCGTGTAACAAAGTCTCGTCTCGGTATCGGTGTCGGTATCGGTATCGGTATCGGTATCGGTATCGGTATCGGTATCGGTATCGGTATCGGTATCGGTCTCGTCTAGTTTTGGTATGGTCTGAGTCGCAAACCAAAATAAAATGCAAGACTTGGTTACATGTTCTTGATGTAGTAGTTTAACTTGCTTGGTATTTTTTAAGATTTAAGACAAATGTCATTATTATTGAAGATAATTGTTTAAATTGAAGTTTTTTTGTTTGCCTTAAGCATTTTTAAAGGCTTTTTTCACAATGTCTAAGTAAAGTTCCTTTAAGGAATTTGACGCCAAAATTAACACAAATATTTTATGGATGTCACTAAAGTCCCTTTCTCACTTAAGAGAACCAAACCTGAAAATTTCTTCCAAGTCATTGGTTTCAGAAAAAGCCAGCATAAATTAAATAGGCGTGGCAATCGGCAGTCGAAATTGAAATTACTGCCTTAACCTTCTCCCTGGTAAAGAGAAATATTCTAAAAATGTCATCTAAATCATTAGAGACTTTTTCGTGAAACCAGTTACAGAAATTGTTTGTTTGTAATAAATTAACAATAATTTTCAAAAATCTATATTTTCGGCCGATACCAAACGATACTATGGAGAGTATCGGTAAACTTCGGAAAAAAATAACGGTATCGTTTGGTATCGTCTCGGTATCGTTCGGAGTTGCTATATCGTCTCGGTATCGTTATGGTTTCTAATACCGATATCAAACGATACCGAGATTTTTCTGGCATCGTGGCCCTAACTATAAGCTTGCATACTATTTTTCTGTTAAAATACACTGCAAAGAACTTATAGGAAAAAAACTGAAAAAAAGTGCCGTCTTTTTGTGATTTTTTCATGATTTTGAAAGGGGCATGGTTATGGAAATTTGAAATTCTATCTACCATCCATACCAAATAACATATCAGAAATGTAGAACTATCGACCTTTTGTAGGCTAAAACCTCTCTATTTTAAAATAAGGTAGGCCCCACAATTTAGGTTTTTGGCTGTTTTTATATACTTCCCAGACCCGGCTGGGCCGATTAATGGAATGCTTTGTACTAAATCAAAGGAATGTTAGATTTCTAATGTAAAAAATAGGCTTTCGAGCAAAAACATTCAAGAACTGATGAATGAAATTATAAAATTTGAATGGCTATATCACTGTCAGTTTTGAATTAAAATGGCTTTTAAACATGTCATATAAATGAGTCACTAATTTATTTTATGAAATAGTAACAGAGTTTCGAAAGGCAAAGTTTCAAAGAATGAAGTTTCGAAAAACCAAAGTTTCGAAATGTCAAAGTTTCGAAGAGAAAGCTTCGAAGGACAAAGTTTCGAAAAAAAGGTCCGAACTCCTTGGAATTTATTGTTCCTTGACCGATTTCAATGCATTTGACAAATGTAATACCTGATACAGAATTAAAAATGAAAACAAATATTTTCAAAACAGGGTGTTCCAAAAATAGGTCAACATATTGGAATTTCGTTGTTCCTTGAGCGATTTTAACTAAATTAAACAACGGATTTAACATATGTTGACCTGGTTTTGAAACACCCTGTTCTAAAAATATTTGTTTCGTTTTCAATTCTGTATCAGGTATCATCTTTGTCAATTTCTTTGAAATCGGTCAAGAATCAACGAAGCTAACATTCTTTTTGGAAAACCCTATTGGAAACAATTTTTTCATTTTTAATTCCTTATCTCCTATTACCTGTGTCAATTCAGTCGAAATCGCTCAAGGAACAACGAAGTTTCAATATGCCTATCCAATTTGTTTGTTAGATTTTATTCCTAAAATTTTTTGTATATAATTTTTAAAGCCATCCATTTTGATAGGAAATTTAAATTTGAACAACATTTTTTTTTTGTGTTAAATTGTCAAATCTGGCTTAGATTCAGAGATGTTCTAAGCATATTGAAAAGTGGCCAGTGTAACCATTTTCCTAGAAACAGAAGAGTGAATTTAGTAGAAACAGCATTTTTGGTTTCAAGCATGCAGCTTATGCCCCAAACGAATATATTTATTTAATCAATAATAAAAACCCTTGAACGTAATTATTGTTAAAAGGTATATTCAAAAACCTACAGTGTGAGGGTTTCTTCATAATAAACTCAAATATGCCTGAGCCCTGAACACTATTTTAGGCAATAAATGTTATGAGTGGCTCACAAACGAGCTACATATTTGTGGCAGTTCCTTGCTCGAAGGACCTATCCACTTATTGAGCATTTCTACCAGATGTCAAACCAACAAAAATTCTAGCTCATGGGTTGTAAAAAAAAGAGATATAAATAAGTTGGAATGCAGACATTTTTATAACAATTGCTAGGAAATAGTAGTGAAAAGAAAATTCAAATAATTGTTAAGAGTTCCTAGAAGTTTCCAAGCGGGCTTTTCCAGGATCTCTTTACAAGTCTCATCTGAAGTGTAATTTTCTTTGAATGGTCTTTTCAGTATAATTCCCTGGCAATTCCTTCCAAAAAAAGTTTCTTTTTATACATAAATCCCAACTTATGTATTTATTCCTCTTTTTCTGCATTTCAAGTAATTTATTTGCTTGTGTTTGACCCCTGGTGAAAATGCCTAATTCCAATAACAACATTTTACAGGACATCATTTGAGTTCATGCCGACGGGTCTTATGAAAAGTCCTTTGTTTGGAAGGTGTTGTATAGGTACTTATGTATTTATCGTCCTTTTAAGTATAAATTAGACACCTAGAAGTGACAAGATAGATTCATTTCCATTTTTGTCTTTCAATAAAATTTCATTCTAGCAAGAATGTACAGTCTCAAGCGGTTCAAGTCTCTTTAAATTCAAAACTATTTAAATTTAATTCACTAATTAATATTTATGATACTTTGGTTTTATTTTTAGCAAAGAAAACATTTTCTCCCTCTTTATCCCTTTAATAGCAATTGGCTATAAGGAAAGAATGAAAAATGGAGGGTTAACGTCACAACCATAATTATTACAACAAGTACAAAGTTCTTCTCAGGAACTGGACCAATTCATGATTTAATTAAATGTACATACAGTGGAAGAAGACTTTAAATTGAAAGGAACTTCTTGAGTGAGTATACGTCTTGTGCAAAGAAATTTACTTTTCTTTGAAAGCTCTCATTTGTTGGTTAAAAAAAAATATATGAATAGACGAGAAAGCTACATATATTTGCCTTCATATATATTTTCTCCTTGTGCTAAGTACCATAATATGACAAGTCATGCATTCATAAAAAAATAATAGAGAATACGAATAAAATGGGTCTCACAATTCTGTCTGTGTGATGTCTGTTTGTCTATCCGTTCACAGCTACTGTTTAACCAGCTGGATCGATTTTCTTAAAACTTGGTACATAGTGGTTTTTTGTGATTCTGCCCAAACTTTTTTTCTTTTTTTTTATAGCAATTTAACAAAATCTTATTCTTATTTTGAAAACTAAATTTAAAACAACCTGATTAACTTTTTTCAGAAAATTCAAATTTCACAAAAATCATTTCGAAAAATGCAAAATTTAGTTTATCACAAAACTTTGATTTAAAAATGATTCATGTTTAAATTTTTTTTAATGACTTTTAAGTCCAGTCAATTTGTACTAAAAAAGGCTCTTGGCGGGCAAATTGTGGGGTAGTTTTGATTTTGCCCCTCTTTTATGTTTTCGGAGGTACTGAATCCGAATCTGGGGCTTGCGACTAAAATTTCGTGACACAACATGGGAAAAAATGCAAAAATGCATGTTTTGGGAGTTTCTCACTAATGGCTCGAAAACTATCACTTATTCGAAAATTACATCAAAGTATCATTGAAAGTATACACAATTTCCAATAAATCTTTGTTCAAGATTTTTTTCTGCGACAACCCATTTGGACTCAAGCGGTAGATGAAAATTGAAAATTCACTCGAAGCACTAAATAGCTACTTTATTTAAAAAATGAAATTTTTTCTGTAACATGAACCAAGATATACTTTCCTGATAGTCTTTGATGAGCTGAATTCGAATATGGCCATAAAATTGCCCTAGCTTGCAAGTTTTTGAGATATTTGAAATTAAATATTTTTAAAAAATGCGTTTTTGATGCAATTTTTGGGTTCGATTTTTTCTCGAGGTAATTTTTTTTTTTCGAAAAATGTTTATAATCATTCTGAAGTATGTACACATTTTGCCTTAAAATACATTTTGAATTTTTGAAATACCACCATTCATCTTCGAGAAATCGTTAGCCTTCCTCTTAAACTACTAACATTCGAAAAATCGAAGCAATTGGTATGGCACATAGAGAGCAAATTGTGGGATAGTTTTGATTTTTACCTGTTTCTTGCTAACCAGGGTGCAAAATCCGAATCTGAGGTTTGCGACTAAGATTTCGTGACGCAACATGCAAACAAATATAAAAAGGGTTACAAAAATGCATTTTTCTTGCAGTTTTTTGCTTATAACTTGAATACAATTGGTTTTTAAGTGGGTAATGTCAAAGGTTTATCCTGGACAAATACTGCAATACTGAAACAAAAAACGCAAAAACGACAAACAAAATGAATTTTTGTAGCACTTTTTTGCGTGTTGCGTCACTAAATTTTAGTCGCAAACCTCAGATTCGGATTCAGCACCCTCGAAAACATAAAAGAGAGGCAAAATCAAAACTACCCCACAATTCGCATAGTATAAATATAATATCGGGTTTTTCAATAAGAGCACTACAAAAGTTTTTTTGAATAAAACAAAAACGGTTTTGGATACCAATGAAATCCTTTATTCTTGTGAAAGTTCGTTCGATGCCATTATGTATGGAACTCGATTTCTTTTGCATGGCCACCACGGGCACGCTTGCAGAAGTCCAGACGCTGAACCCAATTTTCGACGGTTTTCAAGCGTAAATCGGCCGATACTGCTGCAATTTCAAGTTCGATATTCGTACGAAGCTCATCAATCGTCGCTGGCTTGTTATTATAGACCATAGAATTGACGTAGCCCCACAGGAAATAGTCTAACGGCGTCATATCACACGAACGAGACCGCCAAGCGACTGGACCATTTCGTGAGATAATACGTTCTCCAAACTTGGTTTCCCATAAATGGATTGTGACATTCGCTGTGTGGCTTGTGGCGCCATCCTGTTGGAACCACATATCCTCCAAGTCCATATCATCCAATATGGGCCAAAAATATTTGGTTACCATTGAACGGTAGCGATCTCAATTCACAGTAACGTGCCGGTCTTGATCATCACGGAAGAAGTACGGCCCAATGACGCCGCCGGCCCATAAACCACACCAAACCATAATTTTTTCGGGATGCAATGATGACTCATGGAGTATGTGTGGATTGCTGCCTGGCCAATACCGCATATTTTGTTTATTGACGAAGCCATTCAGCCAGAAATGAGCCTCATCACTGAAGATGATTTTTCGATGAAAATCCGAATCATTTTCAAGTTGTTGCTCAGCCCAATTCACGAACAACCGACGCTTCTGGTGGTCAAGTGGCTTCAGTTCTTGAGTCAATTTAATCTTGTAAGGATGTAGGCCAAGATCTTTTCGCAAAACTCGCCACAACGACGTCACAGAGATGTCCAACGCTCGAGAACGACGTGTGAGAGATACATTTGGGCTTTCTGCAACTGAAGCCTCAGCGGCAGCAATATTCTCGACACCACGGACACTTCTTTGTCTCACTGGCACGGGAATATTTTGTACTGTGCCTGTGGATTCAAATTTTTCCACTAGACGCTCAATTGTTGATCTGCTAGGACGATTATGACGACCATAAGTAGGACGTAGCGTTCTTAGTGTTGAGGCCACTGACTCCGAATTTCGGTAGTAAATTTTAATAATTTCGACTCGTTGATGGCTTGTATAGATATACATTCATGAAATGGCAAACCTTATTGAAGAGAAATGTCAAAAGAGCGGCAAGAAATATGGCGTCGTTTGATGTCCCTGTCGCTCTACTTTTGTAGCATCCCTGTTGAAAAACTTTTCAGATGCACCATATCCAGAGATATTAAAAAAATCAAAAATCACCAAAAACGTCTCCAAAATAAAGCTAATAGTGATCCAAAAGCTCATATCCTGAGTTTTGCTTTTCAAATCCTTAAAACTTAGGCCTGTTGGTTTAAAAATGACAGATCATCATCTTTTTTAATAAATAAATTAAAAATGCATGTGTCCCTAACACAACAGTCTGAAAACCGCTATTTTTAAACATTTTTCCTTACCACGGACTCCAAAAAAACCTGCCAGGTTTTTGAATTTGATGTCAAGATGCATGCACCTACGGACCCTCATACTCATTTTTTGGTTCTGTCTTCAACCCAAAAATATGCCGCTAGCTCTTAGACTATGACCTGCAATTATTTCGAGTGCGAGAAAAAAGCGTTGTGAATAAAACAATATTTTTTGTATGACCGATTCACAATTCCAAAAAATAAAATTATATAAATTTGGTTTTTTCATACAAAAGTAATTAAAGGTATTCCTGCTTCTAAGCGCATAATTTACTACTCAAGAGTCAAGTAATGATTCAGTTGATAGCAAACAAAAATTTAAAAAATGCTTTATGGATAGATTACAGAAAAAAACATTGAACTACATTTTCAATTCGTCCTTTAAACTTTTAGTTATTTCCTTTTTCAACGTCAATCATATTTTTCGTTGTACTAAAGTATTCTCGTATTCTACCTGCCACTCATATTCCAATGCTTTTTTATATAACAATTCCACAATGGAGTTATTTGACTTTTTGATAGATTTTTTGTATCCCCTTTTCAGAAGTCTCGTCTTCTACCTCTTTGTCAATATATAAACCCAGTTGTTTAAATATTTCAGCCATCTGCTCAGCACGAGATTTAAAATTGTGTCAGGATCAAGTTTCGCATGAAGAAACCTCTCAGTTACTTTTTGTATTCGTTTTTTTTAACCTTCTGACTTTTAAATTCCAGAATTTAATCAAACATTCATACTCACATCTGTTCATCTTTCCTACAGGAAAATAGCATCTGCTTGTCAAGGAATCCTCTTCATTCAAAAAAAAATAAAAAAACACCTGTTGTTGTTGCATGAGTAAAAATTATTTAAACTCACAATTTATATTTTCTTATTAGAATATTTTTTTTTTAATTTAACAAGTAACATTTATTTGAATGCTTAAAGATGTAAATTCTTTATATATTTATATATGTTTCTATAAGTAAGTATATATACTGCTTATACTATAACATTTAAATTTTAGTTAAACTTCAACATTTACAAAAATACAACAATTAATATACATACAATATACAATTTTACATACAATATTATAAAAGTGCATTAAATTAGAATTCTACAAAAAAAAAAAAACAATTAAAATACATTAAATATTATACTTTAATTCATTTAAAACTTAAAATTAAACAAAAACAATTGAATGAGTTTTATATGTGCATTACTTTGTTAAATAATTGTTATTTTAAATAAACTTTTGTCTTCTCCGAGTATTTATAGATAGATTAATTTATCATCATCATTCATTGTTTTTTTTATTTATAATGGATAATGTTTTCCAATTCATGCATTTCACTCCAGCAATTTTGTGAAGTAGCTCGTCTCCTTGAGATCATACCAGTGCCGCTATTTCGAAAATAATCTGAAACTAAAAAAAAAACACAAAGCAACAATGTTTTTAGTATAAAAGAGGAAGAAAAAAACTTGTGGTAGAAAAGTTTAAAATGTTTCCACTTAAAATTTATGAATTATCTTATGACCTTGGCCTATAGCTTTCAGGAGAAATGTATGTCTTAAACTTTATTCTCTTGTTCGACATTTTCCATAATTGGTGAAAATAATAAGAAAACTTTAAGGAAATAAGAAGGACCATAAATAAAATATATCAAAATTAGAATATTCATTTTCCATAATTTTTGGAATTTGCATTGAGCTTATTTAACAGAACTTCCCTAAATGAGCGCCAGAAAAGACGCCTGGCAGTGGGTAGCACTATTATACCCTTTAGAGATTTTTCGAGTGGGTAAAATACCAACTTAAAATTTCACGATACTTTATAAGAAAATTAACTTTATCATAGTTATTTAATGAAAGCTCCGTAACTCCATTTTTTTTGAGATCCCGAGAAAGCTCTTGAAAAAACGATATATTTAATAAAATAAAAAGATTTTAGTTCTGTAAAAGGAGTCTAAATTTTATGTTGGTCTATTTTTAATAGAAAAATCAAACATTTTCAACTTCTGGTTAGTTAAAAAACATAAAAAGTACAGATGTCAGATGAAATAAAATATAAAAATTTGTACATACACTCCAAGTCATAAAGATAGAAGCAGACGTTTTTAAAAAGTTAAGTTGATTTTATTGCCATTACATGGTTGCGATTCACCAAAATAAAACTTGTTGGAAGAAAAACTGGTTTATTTACAATTTCATTCAGAATTTCTAAATTTTAAGAGTACAAGCTAACCACGACTTTCAATAGGGGAGAGGGGGGCAGCTTTGAACGCTTTTTGCTTTCGAGTCTCATGAAAAACTATGTGTTGTAATGATTGGACCTCAAATTAATTTAACTTTAAGATATGGAACTAGTCTTTGGTTACTTTGAATAATTAAGTAATTTATATAAAGGTTTATAATTATAATAAATTTGTTTATAATACCAAGTAGGCAGCTTTGAACTAAGCAGGGGCACTTTTGATTAGTCCTTTTTGCAATTGTTTTTACCAGTAAAAAAAATTGTTTTAATGAAATAAAAATGTACCTATTTTATTACCTAAACAAAGGGAGACAAAATACCTTATGTAAAAAATGTGACTTACAAAAGAACAAAACAAAATATTAAGAAGGCCATGAAGTCTTAGAGTTCTTAAAGATAACATCTATACAAAAAAATTGCAGAGTTGTTTCACTAGCCCAACTGAAATTTAGAAAGTCAGGGGCAAAAGTAATTATCGCAACCGTTCTTAATGTTTCCGAAGCGTTGATTGGTGGTGACAGCTAAATTTCTACCGTTCAAAGGTGCCACGTCTGTTTTGTTCAAACCTGCTTCAACATGACGAGTGATAGAAATTTTCGAGTAAATACGAATTTTTTGCATATAGGTATATCACAAATCTAACCTTGAAACGGTTTTAAATGAACCTGCACCTTTAAAATGCATTTTTCACAAATAGAAAAGCCCACCAATAAAATTTTTACAATCTTACAAAAAAAAATTTAAAAAATTACAAATGAAGCATTAAAACCTCTACAAGGGGCTACATTTTATTGGCTTATTATAGAAATACTGAAAGCCGTTGACGATAATAGAAGACTGATTTGCCAATTTTATTGTTTGGTTAATGCTCTGAAATACTTATTTAATATGATTTTGTTATCGATTTTCACAGGTACCCCACGCTCAAATGCCCCCCCCCCTCTCCCCAACTATTTGCAAATTATATTTAAACTACATGCTAATAAATCGAGTCATAAGATTTAAAAACAGTCAAAATATCAACGGTTTTCGTGAAGTGCCCAGTCTTTTTTTATATAAAAGGTAAAATATATTTATTTTGAACCCTTTGCTGTATGTTTTAGTGAAAATAGGAATGAAAAATGTTTGAATTTGGAGGAAAGGACAAAAGTATATATGTTTATCACTCTGAAGGACTTTCAAACCGCGCTATAGCTCGAAAAATCAACCGAAGTGATAATTTTCTCAGCCTTTATTTAAAAAATCCAACATTTTACGGTAAACTATACAAGGGAGTCATTTCTTCCATTTTAACTCCCCGGGAAAACCGGAAAATCCAAGAAATTGCATCTAACTCAGCCTTCTCAGCCTAAAATCAAACATCAGGCTAATGTTACGGCAAGCTTATCCACTGTTATCTGGGTAATTCGAAATGCTAAACACCTAAAGCGACTAAAGCTTGACAAAAAAAAAACACCACAAAATGATAGCAGGGAGAAACAATGCTTGTGTTTTGCGAGAGATCACATGACCTGGAATGTTCAGCATGGAGTTAGCTTAGAAGACGTAAAGAATTTTAACTTGGATGGATGAGATGGCAACAATTACTATTTTCATGATCTGGGGAAAGAGGAGCGAGGGGAGGGGTTATGGTTAGGGGTGCCATATCCTCTTATGGCACGATAGACTTAGTAGTTCCAAGTACAAAGATGACTGGAAATAGCTACAAATCCTTGCTAAATTCAGTTTTTCCGAAAATCAACAATCTCTTTGGATCAACCTCATGGATTTTTCATCAAAACATCGCACCAAACCATAAAGCTCAAATCGTTAGTGCCCTAATAGACGACGACTTTAGAATCATGACTTTTTCGAAATTCAATGAGTGCGAACGAGAAAAAAACATCTGATCTCCCCTTCGCACTCATTTAATTTCGAAAAAAGTCATCATGACTCTTAAGTTGTCGTGTAATAGGGCACATAAATCTTTTATTGAAAATCAAAACGTTAACGTTTACTTGCTGCCTTGGCCGCCATATTCTCCAGATCTTAACATGATAGAATATATGTGGAGATGGATCACACGGAAAGTTTACGAAGGAGGGAAACAATACGATAGCAAGGAAGAGGCCTGAAGTGAGAGTTCACTGAACTACTTGGCATCACTGTATAGTTCTCTTAAAGATCGAGTTTTTGAAGTTATTTTGAAAGGTGGTGGCTTCACACATTATTAAGAATAGGAAATGAAGCCAATAAAATCTTAAAAACAAACAGAACCATCTTTTTTCATCATTTTTTGTTATTGTTTCTAATCTTATGACGCTATAAAACTACTCAAAAAAATAACTCAGTCAACATTTATTCTCGTAGATGAAGTAAATTTTTTTTCATGAAGAGTTAATTAAGGTTTTTCTATAACACGTTAATCAATCTCTCTTATGGCTTACAAATTGTTGTTCTCTTTTAAAAATGGGTGCTTCTAACCTTATGACTTGGAGTGTATGTATGAATGTAAGCAAACAATATACCTAATAATATAGTTTTCAAATAAAAAAAAATTGTAATAATATTTTTTTGAGTTTGAAAACAATTTTTTTTTTTTCAATATTTATATTTAGTTTTAAAAATATTCAAATGACCTACTAGCATCTAAACTCTTTGTCTTTCATGATAGTTTTTGAGCATTATAGTTTTTAATCTTGCGAGGTTTTTACTTTGAAAACATTAAACAAAGTGTACGCAATCTTACAAAAGTTGACTCATGTCTACGAAGAGGTCTGCGCAATTCTACGCAACCAAATTTCTATCGATTTTTACCTTCTACAAGACTTGGTTTTGTAAATTTATTGATCCAAGGATATAAAGGTAGCTGAGGCATAAAATCAGTATTTTGGATCCGAAAATTTCCTCAACCAGACCCTGAAAACAAAATTTTGCTTCAATTCGTCGATAGAGTTTGAATGGACCTTTCCATTAACGTACGACACGATTTATTTTATTAACTTAGAAAAAAAGTTGTTTTTTTTTGAAAAAATAGCAAGGGGCTAGTCCATGTTTTTTCCGAAATTCATGAAAAATGTTTGTCAAAAAATTTTCACATTTTTAAAAAGGTGTGTTAATTTCCTATTAAGAATTTGAAACTGCAATCATTTTGAAAGCTCCATTCGTTGAATTAACGGATTGCGTAAAAAGTCAGTAAAATTACATTATGGAAGCAAATATCTAATGAACTAGACATTACAGAAGCTTTTGGTTCTCAGAAACAGATAGTTTCTGGATAGATGATGCAGAATTTAAAAACCAAAACCATTTTCATAACAGAAAAATTGTTTTCATATGTTTTATGGAATTTTTGAGTGACACCTCATTTCATTTTTGAATTTCAACTGGCGTTAATCGCTTTTTGTTGATGGTTTTTTCCTTTCTACTTCCATTGAGCTTTGACATATCATACATAACCTTTTCCGATGTTTTCAAAGTGTGGCTAATTAGGTGTGTTCCTTAGGTTTTGACTAATTTTGTTCAAATTTGGTTGAAATTATCTTATTTCGAAATCTGAATTTGAATGGGAATTTCGTATCAAATTTGAAAATTTTCTACGAAATTACCTCATTTGGCCTAATGAAAACGTAGTAATTGTGAGTTAAATTCAAGGAAATATAGCTTTTTCGAAAAATATTATTAAAAAAAATTAATTTTACCGCAGTGTTAACAAATTAATTTTTCTAAATCATGATGAAATTTTATTTACTAAAATATACTTTTCTTTGTCACACAGTGTAGTTGATTATAATATAATTTGACACTTCTTATTGGAAGACCCTTTGAAATTGTTATATTTATTATGTACTTGTTAAATTTGTTAGATGATTTCTTTTTTTTTGTTGGAAATTTCACAACTATGCATTATAATTAACGTACTCACATTGTTTACATGTATGAAAAAGGAAACCTCTAAAATTCAATCAGGAGGTATGCATGTGTGTAAGTAAGCAATACTTTATGATATCTTACTTAACTGCTTCATGAAGGTGTAAATTATGCTACTGGGAGAGAATTGAAAACAAAAGAAAAGGTAAAGAAAGTTAATTTTGTAAAAATTATTCTTGCAGGAAATGCAAGATTATACTAAAAATGTATCTGAGAGAAGAATGCAATAAAAAATGTATTCAAACTAAATTTAAAATTTTATTAAACATGCCATGCATAGACTTCACAAATATTATTATGTTTTTAATTTGAACATATTTTTAGCGAAGAAAGATCGCTCCTAGGCTGTGCTTTTTGCTTTTACTAATACTCAAAAGGTACAATTTAATTGAATTAAATTGTGTGATTTCGAAATCAACACACAAAACCCTTCCATGCCTCCGCCCTTGGTCTTAGTCAATGTTGCCCCCCCCCACTCAGACATCCTTGAAATTGGGATATTACCTACTTTGCAACAACCACAATGGAAGAAAAGATGAAAGGTAATAGAAGATACGCTTTCCCAACTTACCTCGTCAGGTGTCCAGACATCATTTTGGCCACAGAGAGGAAATAAAATACTTTCCTTTTTTTTAGCAGTGGAATGAAAACTGACCGTCATCAGAAATGCAAATGCTGAAAAAAAACTAAGATAGTCCTTTTGGCTACTGATAAAAAAAGGATTCCGATGGAAGTGATAAAAAGCAAAGTTGCTTTGAAGCATGTATCATAAACACCAAACTCACTTTTTGAACGAGCGTCAAAAGTGGCCGCATCATTGAGTACGGGCTGATGGCGATCGTAGTTGGTTCAAAGGCTCCAAAGGCACCTGATGTCAACAACGCATGTCATTCTCATTTTCTGACCAGTTTAATTATATGAAATTCTCCACAAGAAAACCTATTTCGAAGCAACTACCTTCTCTACTTTACTAATGCTTGCATTCCGTTAAAACATTTTAAAGGTGCTCAAAACCCATTTAGTACGCACTAATTATAAAAAAAATAAAATGAAATGCACGACTGGATCGTACGTACTTGCTCTTATGTTCAAGTTGCTTGGAATCAAGAACTTTCAAAATATGAAAGAAACTATAGAAAAAAAGTATATAAGCAACTAGTTAAAAAGATTGGAGCTCAAAACAGGTACTTATGCCATTTGATTACTTAAAAAATAAAAAAAATATATACAAACAAAGTTAAACCGTTGGAGTGGTTTACTTAAAAATTAATTTTGTATATAAATATGGTTTTCAAAAGGGACGCTACAAAAGAAGAGCGACAGGGACAGCAAACGACGCCATATTTCTTGTCGCCTTATGACATTTCTCTTCAGTAAGGTTTGCCGTTTCATGATGGAAAGATATACCAGCCAACAACGAGTTGAAATTATTAAAATTTACTACCGAAATTCGAAGTCAGTGGCCTCGACGTTAAGAGCGCTACGTCCAATTTATAGTCGTCATAATCATCCTAGCAGATCAACAATTGAGCGTCTAGTGGAAAAATTTGAATCTACAGGCATAGTACAAAATGTTCCCATGCCAGTGAGACAAAGAAGTGCCCGTAGTGTCGAGAATATGTCTGCCACTGGGGCTTCAGTTGCAGAAAGCCCAAATGTGTCTCTCACACATCGTTCTCAAGCGTTGGGCATCTCTGTGACGTAGTTGTGGCGAATTTTGCAAAAAGATCTTGGCCTACATCCTAACAAGATTAAATTGACGCAAGAACTGAAGCCGCTTGACCACTAGAAGCGTCGTTTGTCCGTGAATTTGGCTGAGCAACAATTTGAAAATGATTCGGATTTGCATCTTCGTCGTCAATAAACAAAATATGCGGTATTAGTCAGGCAGCAATCCACACGTACTCTATAAGTCATCATTGCATCCCGAAAAAATTACGATCTGGTGTGGTTTATGGGGCGGCGGCGTCATTGGGCCGTACTTCTTCCGTGATGACCAAGACCGGCACGTTACTGTGAATGGGGATCGCTACCGTTCAATGATAACCAAAAATTTTTGGCCCCAATTGGATGATATGGACTTGGAGGACATGTGGTTCCAACAGGACGGCGCCACAAGCCACACAGCGAATGTCACAATGAATTTATTGGAAACCAAATTTGGAGAACGTGTTATCTCACGAAATGGTCCAGTCGCTTGGCCGTAGCCTGTGGGACTACGTCAAGTCTATGGTCTATGCCAACAAGCCAGCGACGATTGATGAACTTCGTACGAATATCGAACCTGAAATTGCAGCAGTATCGGCCAATTTATGTTTGAAAACCGTCGAAAATTGGGCTCAGCGTCTGGACTTCTGCAAGCGTGCCCATGGTGGCTTTGCAAAAGAAATCGAGTTCCATACATAACGGCATCAGACGTACTCTCAGAAGAATAAAGAATTTCATTGATTTCCAAAACCGTTTTTGTTTTATTTAAAAAAACTTTTGTAGCGCTCTTATTGAACAACCCGATACAAAATTTGGGTACCTATGCCAATTTTTAGTATATATTAAAATGCATTTTTAAACCTATGTAGTTTCAAAATAATTTAATATTATTTTTAAAAATCCAAAATTTATTTGTTTTTTTTTTTTAAATTTTCATATTCAATATTATTATCATTTTTAAAGAGCTTTTGCATACAAATTTTGACTGAAATCGTTTAAGCCGTCAATAAGAAAATCGAAAATTAAAAAAACCGTTGTATGGCAAGTACGGTTATTAGCGGTTTTCGGTACATTTTTTTCTTATCAAAAAGTACACCATACCTTCAATAATACACTGCTATTTTTAATCAAAAAAGTAAAACAATAAGTAACAACAATTTATCATCTATATTTGTGTAAATGTTGTTTCCAAAAGTAAAAAATTTCCAAATATAGAACAAAAAGTGCCCCTTAAATAGTTTTTTTTTTATTTTTCTTGCTTTTGAGTAAATTTTTCTAGGCCGAGTTTCAGCCACTGATCGAAAGTGCTAAGTCTTAATTAATTCTTTAAAACAAAGTTTACTTGTTCTCTCTTTGACCTTGTTTTTCTCAGCAAATACAACCTTAAATGGCAAAATTTTGTATCTCTTTTCCTTTTGTATTTCACCCTTTGAAAGTGTCCTAGGGCTACTAAATCACTATGTCCCCTATTATGGCCTTTCAATACTAAGCTTGATGGTTGCATTCATCCAAATACCAAATAATACATCCTGTTCTTCTTTGAAATAGCAGATGCTGTTTTTCAGGTGGTCCTTTCCTCTCTAAAGCAATTATAACAAGCCACTCTATTCATCCGCAGTATGTTCGAAAGCATACACACATTCACCATAATGAAGCTTCTCACTTTATTTGTACTAGCCATAGACTCTTAACTCTTTTAATTTATCTCAGCTGGAAACGTTAACCGAATTATGATAAAAAACCAATCGATACAAAGCGACTTCCTTGCAAAATTATAATCGAACCAATTACAATAGGTTTTGTTGCTTCATAACAATTTCTTCCAGACAAAAAAAAATGTGTGATGAGTTCAATAAGAATTTCTATTTACAATCAACAAACTCAATAAGTCGATCGCCCATAGCTTTCCCAAGAGTTCTAATTATATTTTTCCCTTCTTCAATGTACATATGTAATTATTGCAAACAGAAAATACGCCATTCACAATTATTATGAGTTAGCTTAAGCAATATTCGTTCCTAGTTAAGTTTTATCGTTTCGTATTCACACAAAATTGGAAATAAAAAATGAAAAAAAAAGAAGAAAAACTATAAACACCAGTTTTTACTCGTATATTTGAGTTTGGGAAATTATTTTGTTAGTTTGCAAAGTGTCAAAATGTTATTGGCATAGAACTGCCATCAATTATTCAAATTGCGCACTAGGAGGACGACGACGACGACGACGACGATGTTATGAGTCCCTTAACGCCCTGGTAATTTTATTTGGATAATATCGTGGCCTGCTGGAAATTCGATAGGAATGATTGCGTTTCTAATATTTTTTTTCTTGTCGTTTTTATTCATGAAGGGATATTGATTTTCTGACATTCAATATTTCAATATCCAAAAACATAGCGTCCGTCGCGACGGGACACATAAATCATTCAGTTAAGGTCTGCGGTTTTGTTTGATGATTCAGTCATAAAAACCTATCTCTAGGATATGAGCATAATTGCCTAAAAAGGACACTTTGGTTTAAGGTTTCTGATGGTAAATAGTCAATTTTTTTTGAATAGTTAATTAAGGGGTTTTTATGAAGTGGTTTAGTGTTATAGCTATATACTCGTTGTAATGAAATAAAATACTTTTATTTTTTATGATTATTTCATTAATCTCTCTTCAAAGCTGGTTTTAAATTTGTAAATGGACAAAAAAATGTGACAATTATTTTAAATTCATATTATAGTCACAGATTGGACTTTATCTGAGTGCAAATGTGTGTTCGGTATTGGATTTTTCCCCCTGAAAATCCTTGACAAATGACACTGAAATCAAGTTTTTTTTTTTTTAATTTTTGAATGAGCCCTTCAAATGTATATCATGGCAACGATTACACTAGCACTCATCAGAATAGGTTCAATATTATTTTTTTTTTTCGATAAAGAGTTAATTAAAAAAAGTACGTGATGCCTTTATAACGGGTGATTTTTTAAGAGGTTTAGAACTTTAAAAAAAAAAACACAAAAATTCGAAAAAATGAATGAAATATTTATTTGAATCGATAGTTTGAACCTTGCAATTTAATGTTTAAAGATAATTTCATGCAAATGTTGACCGCGGCTGCGTCTCAGGTAGCCCATCCGCTGAGTCCAATTTTGGCATACTCTTTCACACATATCGGCCGGTATCTCACGAATGAATGCATGGATGTTGGCTTCCAGTGCGTCAATCGAAGCGGGCTTGTCCCTATAGACATTAGCCTTGACATACCCCCACAAAAAATAATCTAATGGTGTCAAATCGCACGATCTAGGCGGCCAATTGACCGGCCCGAAACGTGAAATTAACTGTTCACCAAACTCGCCTCGCAATTGCGCCATTGTTTCGCGTGCTGTGTGGCATGTGGCACCGTCTTGTTGAAACCACATATCATGCAAGTCAAGAACTTCCATTTCGGGCAAAAAAAAGTTTGTTATCATCGCTCGGTAGCGTTCACCATTGACAGTAACGCTCCGATTCGCATCATCTTTGAAGAAATATGGCCCAATAATGCCGCCGGCCCATAAACCGCACCAAACAGTGGCTTTTTCGGGATGCATTGGTAGCTGTTGCAATGCTTCTGGCTGATCTTCACTCCAAATGCGGCAATTATGCTTATTTACGTACCCATTCAACCAAAAATTAACCTCATCGCTGAACACAATTTTTCGATAAAAAAGCGGATCCTCGGCCAGCTTTAAAATTCAATAATTTGCAAGCGTTGTTCATTTGTAAGACGATCCATGGTTAAATTGCAAACCAAACTGAAGCTGTTTGACAGTGACACAAGGTACTAAACACACGTCAGCTGTCAAAACCAGTGTTGCCAAAACCAAACCAGCTAAAAAATCACCCGTTATAATGGTAAGTGCGCTAGGGTGTCATGTAGTCCTCGTCTAACAGCTTAATTTTCGGGGCTTATTACCCCAACAACGAGTACTACGAGAGTGTGCGTCTAAGCGGCTTTATTCCGCCCGATACATTCCTCTATCTAGACAGTCGAGGGCTGATCCAGGATAGAGCGGCGGTTCCGCTAATCTACCACGTCGGCCGTAGAACTGTATCTGTCGGCGGCTCCTTTACAGTCAAGACGTCTTCTTCTTCTTTTGTATGGCTGGTTTACAGAGAACTAGGTGGTTAGTTTTAAGTAGGAACAGTCAGGGTGGCACCAAAGAAAAAAAAAAAAAAAAAAAAAAAAACCATACGAAAACACAAAAAAAAAATATAAAATCAACAAAAATAAAAAAAAAAATATAAAACCGGAAAATGCTTGCTGTAGCTGTTCTAGTTTGTAAGTAGTCTGTAAGTAGCTTATAAGTAGGTTGTAATCAGTTTATAATTAGTTGTAAATAGTTTTAAGTAGCTTTAAGTAGTTTTAATTAGTTTTTATTAGCTTTAATTTAGTTTTATGTAGTTTGTAAGTTTTATATAAAACCAAAAAAAATAAAGACAGAGATACCGAGTTTTTGTAAATTCTTCTCGGTAAAAAATAAAACCGACCTGGATTTAGTATTAAGATAGTTCTTAGGCCGAAAGGCATTAGCATTAAGTTATTATAGTTTAACTTAGAGCGCCCGACTGGGGCCAGTAAGTTAGTTTTAAGATATCGATAGGTAGGCTAGTTTTTATGAATTTTTTTCTAGCTTTAAGATAGTTTTAAGAAAATGGAAAATAAAATTAATTAAAAAAAAAAAAAAAAAAAAAAAAAGGGTGTCATGTTGAAGTTCTGCTAATTAAATTGCAGTCAATGATTCCTTAAAGTAAGCAGTTTTTTTTCAATGGAAGGTGCTGTGGAAATGGTAAATCTTTCAAGAGTACTTATTACCATGACATAGTTCTTCTCATGCTAGGCATTTCGGTTTGGCAGAAGACCACATCAGGTCCTTTCCTGCTGACTAATAAAACTTATACAAAAATGGCCAATGGTTAAGAGTTGAGGGTCACTACCCAACGAACATATGTTTACTGAGAAAAAAAAATCATAAATATGTAAATTCATTTCTAAAAAAATATAAAATATCCTCGGGAAATAAAAGATCTAGTGAAAGAGAAACGAAAAGCACGTAAGAAATGGCAGCAAACCCATGGTCCTCAAAACAAAGCTCATTTTAATCTCTTGATTAATATGCTTTAAACGGCGATATCATATTTCGAAAACCTTGAAATTGAAAATTACCTAGAAACCCTGGAAAGCTTTAAAAACAACAAAAAAAAAACCAAAGCTTCCAGTGCCCCCAATTAAGAAAAGCCAAAATTAATGGACTAAAAGTGACAAAGAAAAAGCAACGGTATTCGCCGATTACTTAGAGGAAACATTTAAGCCGTTCGATGGGCAAGAACTCAAGGAAAATATTAATATGAATTTTACCTCAAATGAAAGCTACATAACGAGAAATGCTACACTTGCCGAATTAAAAACAGAAATAAGGAAGCTTAAGTCCAACAAAGCTTCAGGATATGACTTAATAACGGCAGAGATTTTAAAAATGCTCCCTCGTAAGGGGTTTATTAACCTCCTTTACATAATAAATGCCACTCTAAGGTTAGAATATGTTCCGAGCCAATGGAAAGTTGCGGAAGTCATAATGGTTTTGAAACCTGGCAAACCATCTCACGAGAAGTAGTCTTACAGGCCGATTTCGCTTCTTCCAATAATATCAAAAGTTTTTGAAAGAATACTTCTCCTGCGCCTGCAACCGATAATAGAAGAGAAACAAATAATACGGATTTAGAAGCAAGCATTCGACAATTGATCAAGTTCATAGAATTACTGACGTAATTGAGAGAACTTTTGAAGAAAAGAAAATCTGTTCGACTGTCTTTTTGGTCTTTTTGGACGTGTCGCAGGCGTTTGACAAGGTGTGGCACGAAGGCCTCAAATTAAAATTAAGATAAGTTCTAAGCTAAGCTCTTTATGGCAAGTTATGCACTCGTTACTTGTCATTACGATGATAGGGAAGACCAAAAAAAGTTTAGCTCAGTTTTGTCTTTCGGTCTGTCTGTATGTTCGGGTACAGCCTTAATGGCCAGATCAATTGTCTTAATTTTTATTTTGTAATTCTCTCTACATAATCAAGTAAATGTTTAGTTCGACATTGATTGTAACAAAAGAAAATTTAATGCAAATTGACTCAGAAAAGGAGTACTTAAGACATATCCAAAACTAGTCAAAATTAGCCCATGGGAACAGTGTTGCCAGATTATTCAAAAAGAGTAAAATCCAATTTAAAATATTGGTCAAAAATTAGTAAATTAAAATTTGTCGTTTTAAGTTTAAAGTTTTTTATCAGTTATTATCTAGCCGTCTCCAATATGACCGACCACCTACCGCAGATATGACAAAATGTATTCCGTTGTAAAGACTTGTGATACATCTCTTTACTATGATTTTTTACGTTGAGATGGACTTTGATATCAGTTTTTACCAAAATTAATCTTCCGAAGTTTCCATTTCTACTCTATACAGAAATACTATATAATTATTTTAAACAATATAGTTTATTTGTTTAAAAAATATTTTTTTTTTGAATTCTTGTCAAGAAAGTGCATTTTATTTAAAAATCAAATAAATTTAATTCTAATGATTAAATACAAAAATGTTTTTCAAATGCGTTTTTCCTTCATATTATTTAAATAGAGAATTTATACGTTGGTCGAGTTCTTTTCTTGTTTCGAGAAAATTTAAAATCTTAGAATCATTTGATTTTTGTCTTTAACTAAAAATTGACAAAAGCATTTAATATTAAACGCAAAAATATACTTATTTAAAAAAAAAAAAACAGTTTCAGTAATTTGGTTTTAAATTTACTTCGAAAATTTTTAATTTGTGGATAAATTAAATAAAATAAATAAAAAAAATTATTTCTTCAAATAATTTATTTAAAAAAGAAAATTGAACAATAGATTTCTGGCTTTCCAAAAACTTTTAACATGATGTTTTGCTCGTTGCCTGTTTTTAATATTTTTTTTTTCTAATTCAAGTCAAATTGTTTAGTTGGTTTGCTTATTTTTAATATCTTGAAAAAATAAAGTCCCAGAAACATTTGGTTTTTTGTTTTTGACTAAAAATTGACAAAATGCATTGAATATTTAAGACAAAAGTAGTATTTAATAATATAAAATTTATCAAAAAAAAAAAATCAGCTTGAACAATTTGCTTTTACTATGTTTTAAAAATTTTGAGCTGAAAAATTAATTTTTTAAAAACTATTTACTTAAACAACTTGATTTTTATAGAAAATCAAAGAATGACTTTCTGGCTTTTGAAAAAACTATAGCCTTGTTTCTTATGTTTTTCCATATCTTTTTTCTAATTTAGATCATTTTAAAAAATAAATGCTCCTCCCTTTCAAATGGGAGAAATAAGTCTAAAATGATTTTTTTCTTCTTTTTTTCTGTGCAACCTACATCTGCTTGCCATAGATATATTCAAATTTAAGCCATTTCCCGGTGGTGAACTGTGGCTAAATTTGGATATATATCATGGCACGTGTGATTGAACCTAACAGCAAGGGAATTTCCTTGGAACGATTTGTCGGGGTGTAGCCCTATATTTTCCGTAGATTAACCTGACTAAAATGTTTTTTTTTTTCTCACTTTTTTCACGACCAAGATAACGATATACTTACCTACCAAACAATTTTTGTTTAGGGATTTTACAAAATTTTCCTTTTTTCAAAAACAACTCCACCAGGTTTCTTAAAAAAATTCAATCAATTTCCTAAGTAACGGTAGAACTAGAATAGGCGGTAGCTGTCGGAAGCTTATGTCAAAACAGACCGAAAAGTAGCTTTCGGAAACGTCAATTTCACAAGTGACTCATAATGCACAAGTGGTGGAAAGTGAAAAAAGTAAATAATTATTTGTTTATTGTTATTTTTCTTTAACCTTTTCACGGCACAGAGTGATAGGCTTTTATTTATTTATTTATTGCAAAATTCACGAAAATTATTTTTAAAAAAATTAAAGATTTTACGTCACTAATACATCAAATAGAATATAAAACAGTTCAAAACTATACACCCACCCCCTAAAATTGTTTTTAGTTTGCTTTCACCATTCTTATTTTATATATGTCCACTTACGAAAGAGTGTTCGGTGAGCGCTCTCTCTCCCGACGTCAAAAGTGAACGAAAACTAAACGAAGAGTAACACTTCGCAATTATGTGTGCGTCATATTAATTTCTTGTTTGCGCTCGGTTTCGTACGACCATGTTCGCTGGCTTCCGCCTATTCTAGTTCTAACTTAAAGCGTACTTTTGGTTAGGGAACCATTTTTGAACTTTAGTATCTACCAAAGAACTATTTTTTTATTTTCAATTTTCCCCCAAAAGGTATCTCTGATTTTAAATATTTGTTTGTCAAACTTCTTTCCCCAACAATGTTAAAAAAACTATTGAGGAAAATAATTTTTTTTTTCTTTAAAACGGCCTCTATTATTTTTATAAGACTTTTTATGTAAGCTTAAAATAGTGTCATCTACTATCAACAATTAATCTACGGGATGGTCATTTTCTAGATGAGAGACTGGGTGCGGATAGATTTCAACCAGACATAGAAGTCCACCATAACACTGCCACCACAAAACAGGAACCTGCAGAACACAGAAATTGACGCAGCCATCAACTGTCTGGAAACAGCTGTTTCTAGTACACTAGATATCTTAAAACAGCCCAAGATAGAAAGGATAGATACCAGCACCTTCCTGAGTATATCCAGAATCTCTACACTCATCGACAACAGTTAAGGAAACGTGCTCAGAGGATCCATATCAGCGCAAACTGAACACAACAAACAGCAACGACCAGATGGTATGAAGCGAACTAAATTGTGTCAATATTATGTTGCGGAACTCTTTCGAACACCATAACAATAACCAATTCAAAAAGAGACTGCAAGCCATCAAACTTGGACCTTACACCTTCAAGAACATCAACAAACTAATTGGAAAAACGCCATCTATGCCTGAAACCATTATCTCCAACAATGGAGAAATCACGATGACACAGGACAAAGCTGAGGCATTTGCTGAATATTTCGAAGGAAACTTAACTCCCAGCCCATGCACAGATCCAGTCTTCCTTGATGAAGTGAAGGATTTCATCCTACTAACACTGGCACTTAGCACGGACAGAGCGAGTGACCCAGTTGACAGCCCAAACCTGAGCACACGCGAACAAATAAAAACGAAATAATCAGCAGCTGCAGTTAAAAAAAATCTCTCATAGAACGTTTTTTTTTATTTTAAATTTTATCATTATCGCCTGAACGGATTTAGATTTATTTTTGTACAAAAATTTCAAATAAGATTAAAAAATAGATTTTAATTTTTTGAAAATTCTTTATCTTATAGTCGGTTGTCATTTTTTTTTTAAATATTATTTATATGCAAAAATAAATAATTTTTTTTTAAATAATTTTTTTTACTATACTGATACATTTTTTTTATTTCGAACATGAAATTTCGAAAATGTCTTCAATACATATTTTGTTTATTACTTAACAACTAAATAGATTTGTGAATATTTAACGATTGTACATAGGAACTTTTGAGAGAAAAAAATTAAGTGAAAACAATACAACTGTATCAGAGGGCAACGCTGATGCAAATTTAATACATGAGAGAAGACAGAAGGGCAAGAATCAGTTGCAAACAATTTTCACCATATCCTGACAAGTGGCAGTGTTTGTCTTTCCTATTAATGTATCTCTGACTATGACAAGCGAAATATTTTGATAGCTACCAATCTCAAGCTTAAGCTTAATGAAACATGCTAAAAATTAGCCAAGTATTAGCGAAGCAACGTGTGTTGTTTTTGAATGTTCAATAAGCTGTTGATGTTAATAGCCAATTATAGTTTATTGATTCAAATTTATCAAAAAAAAAAAAAAACTTTACAGCTAAGATATCTTATGTGGGTATTTGAATTGAAATTGAACAACATCAATCATTACAAATTTTACACAAAATTAACATAAACAAAATAGTATTCGAAATGTGTTTTCAAATCGATTCAATTTCTTTATTAAAAATTTCTATTTAAATGTACTCTCCGATGAGTGTTTATACATTTTAATTTACCATCAGCATGTATTCGTCTTCCCCCTTGGTTAAATAGATAATCGCACCCGCATAGAGCCATATGCTGCCAACCATCATCTATACAATCTAGAATATTGTTTGTTTGTTTAATTTCTTGATTTAAAATTTTTATATTGTGGTTTTTTTCGCAGTTGAGGTTAAACAAATTAACTCAATAAGGATGTTCTTTGGGCCCTTCTAAACTCTAGGGGCCGTTCTTGGGCTTTGAAAATTTTTAACTAAAAATTTTAAACAAGCTAAGATGGTGCCATGTCTTTTATTCTACATTATACTGATTTTCAAGGTTTAAAAATAGGAGTGGAATAAGAAATATTGAAAAGGATTTTATATCTACTTTTATGAATTAGGGGTCAACAGGCCTTGAGGCATACATTAATTTTGGCATACATACATAGAAAATTAAGCAGATACAAATGCTTGTCTAGGGAATGCTCTGGAATCAGAGAGTGACTCCGCAAAAAAAATTCCTTTAACCAAACCAATTTCTGATGGCTCTGGCAACGATGTCATATATAACTTACAACCCACCGACTATACATATACCTTCTCCAAAAATTATGAAACCTTTGTTGTGATAATTTGCAAATTTTTGAAAGCAGCATTTTCGAGGACACGATTTTAAAATTTTTGAATTTTTTTAAAAGAAAAAAATATATTTTCAAAAAAGGAGTTTCTTGCAAAAATTCGATCTGTTATTCTGTTCTATTAGTCCAGTCAGGAAACCGAATCCTGAGCAATTTTTGGCAGGGAAAAATGGCGCCCAATGTAGTCCGGTAAGGAAATAAAAATCCGTGGATATTATTCGTACATTTGTGAATTTATTTTTGATGTGAGAATGTTATTTAGCTAACGAGTAATTTTTTGTTGTAATCATGTCGTTTGGACTCCAATTTTCAAAAATGGCGCCCAACTTGTGGAAAATGGTAATCTAAAAAAAAAAGGTAAGCTTATCGGACATTTCTATGATCAAAATAACGGTTTATGTCTTACCTTCATGTAAGATTTCAGTGTTGCCAATTTTCAGGAACATACTTTTTTTTATTCAACGGGTGGAACATCAACTTTTTTGATCATTTTTAATATTTGGACATGAACAAAATTTCAGAAACGCTTAGAAATGGCAAACGCGTGTTGGGAAGTAAAAATAAATATTTTGAAAAAAAGGTGTTGAGTAGGCGCCCCTTAAGCCAAGTACGCAGATCGAGACAACATTTATTACCAATATAAAATTTTTGTTTGGATTTTAAATTTTGTCTCGGATTTTTTTTCCAATCAGTACTCCAGCGCAAAATTTGATGTTTGTAGCCGCTTTACATGAAAAGGCAAAAGTAAGTCTTCACTAAAGTTTGCGTGGAAAAAAAAACTCGAAGATTTTTTTTTCGGTACAATTGTGATGTTTTATGTTTATTTATGTTTTATTTCATAAACTTAAATCATCTTCCTGTTCCATTCTTTCCATTATTAAGACGTTTAGAGGGCGAATGACGAAAATAAATATAATATACGCAAAGAAAATGATGATATTATAATTGAGAATAGAATATATAGAACAGCTGTTTTAAATTAGACAGTGGTGTAGCTACTGGGAAAGAGAACAAAAAGGCCACATGCCAGATTCGGAAAATATTTTCTTCTTCTCAAAATTTAAATTTATTTCCAAACCGAGCTAAGCCGAGTTGGAATCAGCAAACTGATCTTGCAAAAATCAAGTGGATTTTTGGAGCAGTAGAAAACTCTGAACTTTTCAGATTTTGGCAGGGTTTTTTATCTTTCAATAAAATTTTATAATTGATAATTGATTGATTGATCCAAGTGTCTACCAACTGCCCTAAAATCACTTTTTTCAGAGAAGTACAGATTTTTATTTATTTTTAAAAAATCAGAATTTGTATAGGTTTCTTAAGCCAACGACATTGTAGCCATTCTTTAATGGAATTTGACAATAGCTCGACAGATGGAAGAAAAATTATGTTTTGACGGAAAAAGTTCATTTTTATCCAAAGTCAGCTTATTGTTCTGAAATCACTTTTTTGCAGAGAAGTAAAGAATATTAAAAAAAATTTTAATTTATAGAAGTTTTTTTAATCCATCGACATTGTAGCCATCTGTCAATGTCATCCAACAATTGATAGCTTGAAAGATGAAGGACAAACTATAGTTTTACGAAAAAAGTTTACTTTGGTCCAAGTGTCAACCAATTGCTTTAAAATCACCTTCTCTAGAGAAATATATATAAATAATAATATAATATAAATTTCAGACTTTTTACAGGTATTTTCATTCATCCGCAATATATTGTTCCCCAACAAGCGTAAGCGCTCATTTTTTCATGCTCTACAAATTCTTTGAAAAAATCTGAATTCTGTGTATAAAATTTTCAAATTTGTGAATTGAAGGAAATCTTATAATTTTTTTAATTTCTAGCTACGCTACTGTTCTTATTTGACTTTTGTTTCATCTCTACACCGTCAGAATTTGTCTTGAGAAAAAAAGTGTGAAGATAAAATTTGTCTTTGCTCAATCTGTGTACTAGGCTTTCGGTTTGAATTTCAATGTTTTCAGGGGACATATTTTTTTTTATGTCAAAATGTAGAATTTCCCCCCTTTTTGGTAGTTCTTAATGTGAAAAAAAGTTGCGGAAATGCATCCAGACGTCAAACGTGTAGTGGACAAATAACGTCAAATATCTAAAAGGGAATTTTTTATACAGACGCACCTTTGGGTAAAATTTGAGAGTTGCCACTTTTTGGGAACATATTTTTTTATACCAAAGAGCATGACTCCACTTTTTTGTTAATTTTTATTATTTTAAACATAAAACATAATGCGGAAACGCCTCCAGATGCCAAACGCGTATTGTAAAAATAGTAGTTGACATCGTAAAAGACGGTTGATAAGTGGAAATATCTTCGGCTAATATTTCAGGTTTGACAGTTTTATTGAACATACCTTTTTTGATGTCAATGGATGGAATTTCCACTTTTTAATAGTTTTTAATATTTCTATTGAAACAAAAAATGTGGAAACACCTCAAAATTCCAAACGTGGCTCTGAAAAAAATGTTGATAACTTAAAAGATAGATGGTGAGTGGAAGAAAATTTGGCTTAGACACCGTCTTGACGTCAAAGCTTGGAATTTTTAATATGAAACAAGTTGCAGAAATGCATTCAGATACCAAATGTATATAAGAAAAAAAGTTGCAAGTTTTTGTATGTTCAAAATATTAAAAATTTATCAATAAATTGGAAATCCCTCACTTTAACCTCAAAAAAAGTATGTTCCCGAAAAGTGGCAACACTAACATTTTGACCGAATGTGGTTCTACTCAACAAATATCTGTATAGAGGTCAAACATTATTTTTCTCATAGACTTTTGGCACTTGGAGGTGTTTCCGCAACTTTTTTTGGTTTCAAAATAATAAAAATTAACAAAAAATTGGAAGTTCCCACTCTTTGGTATAAGAAAAAATATGTGCTTCCAAAAAGTGGCAACACTCAAATTTTGAGTTTATGGTGCATCTATTTGAAACCTTTCTTTAACGACATCAATCGTTATTTTGTTCATGGAAATTTCCAAGAAATCTTCGATTTTTTTTTCTAATTTACCATTTTCCACATGTTGGGCGCCATTTTTGAAAATGGTGTCCAAGCAACAGGATTAAAACAATTACTTCTTAGCTTAATAATATCCTTAGCAATGTCAAAAACAATTTACAAACATACACATAATTTCCTTACTTTCAAAATATGCAGGGATTTTGGTTTCCTTACCTGACTACAGATTGGGCGCCATTTTTCAAAGGATTACAAGAAATAGCTTCCGGACTAAATTTCATCTCTAATGTGTAAAGATTAAGGAGTAAAATTCTGTTGTAAGAAAAGATTCCCGCCAAAAATCGCACGCGATTTGGTTTCCTCTCCAGGCTATATAGTTTATCCAATGAAAATAAAATTTCTTGTTTAAAAAATCGCTGTTAAAAATTCAATACACATCCTGAATATTACACTTCCTCCACGATGCTTAGTAGTACACTTGGTTTATTTGAAGTCTTCGTATGACTGCGACTTTTTTATCTATGAAAAATTATGTTCCCATTAGAGAATTTTTTTATTTTATAATTTCTCAAAAGGTATAACTTTTTTTTGAAAATATTTACTTGGAAAACGTCAAACGTGATTTATTATTTCTTTCATTTTAAGTTTTCAGCTGATGTATTCATACAACTCTGAGCATTGTTGATTCATCTTTGAACTAGTCCACTAGAGGTATTGACAATACAAATTTCTTCTATTTACCTACTTTCCCTAAAGTCAAACTATCAATTTTCATAAGCAATTTTTAACAAAAAGTTTTAAAAGTTAAATTTTTAATTATTAAGAACCCAAAAGAAGTGCAACGAAGACTTAAGTAGCATTTTCGCCCTAAGCATGCTAATGCGCTTAAGAAACATATTCAATAATATTAATCAGCAGCTGTAGGCCAAAGAACTCAACAGGACAAGATGGAATATATAACAACTTCATCATAAAGACGATGCCCCAGACAGTTTTGATCCTTCTTACCATCATCCTGAACAACTGCGACAACAACAACTACTTCCTTCAGAAATGGGAAACAGTGAAAATCATTGCAATCTCGAAGAAAGGTGTCAGGAATATGATTTCCAACTACAGCCCACTATCCCTCCTCAGCAACTTAAGCAACCTCTTGGAAGAGCTGATACTGAGGAAACTGAAAAAGTTTTGCTGTAACAACAACTTAATTCCTGACATGCATCAGTTTGGCTTTAGAGAGAAGCACTCAACACAACATCTACTCCAGAAGTTCCAGCATGACATCTTTATTATAGCCCTCAACAGTCATCGTGTCACTGTCGGATGTTTTCGGGATGTCGAGTAAGCATTCGATAGCGTCTGGATAGATGCTCTTATACACAAACCACATCTACTACATTTACCCCCGTTACTAATAAAAATTCTTTCTTTTTTTTTTCTCCCAGAAATTTCTTTGTGCGATTGGGAAACTGCTCATCAACTTTGAAGAACATCAAAGCCGGAATCGCACAGGGTTCAAAAATTTGCCCCTTCTTCTGCAGCCTGATTACATCAGACCAACCCGCCCTAACTGGCTGTGAAAACCTGCTGTTTGCTGGTGACGCGGTTACATACGCAGCCTCAATGTAACCACTAGTCGTAGTCCGGATAGTAGAGGCTCACATCAACAGACTTTTCAATTTCTACAAGAAATGGGGCATCAAAATTAACTCAGCAAAATCGGAGCTTATCTGTTTCAAGAGACCCCGTGACGGTGGAAGTTGCTCAACAGCCACTTGCAGAAACTTAGTTCTGAAGCATCCAGATGGTTCTACCATTGCTGCCAAAAGGAGCTACAAATACCTGGGGAACAACTTCAACGGGTTGCTAAGGTTCAACCCGCACTCAAAAAGTGTACTCAGAAAAGTGAACTAGGCATTCCACCGACTACACCCTTTGATTTTTTTTTTTTTTTTTTTTATTATCCGATGGAAATCTTCAAAAGACACTCGGTAAGAATCGGTACCAAGTAGTGTGGGACTCTTACCGCACTAAAACCACCGGTGAATCAGGACCAATCTATGAAAGATCGACAAATGATTTTTCTTTCTTAATTTATCAGTCGCATTGTGGGAAGTTTAAGTTATAACACTTTCCATAGCTTTTAGACCATCAGCTCATGAGGCTTGATTCTTCTTAATCTCCGAACATTGTCTTGTACATTTAAGACGGTCTCCATTTCGGAGTTGGTATGACTTTGCAGTCGCTGATTGTGTGATAGAGCGTTTTTTTTAATCACTTCTGTAACCATTTTAATTTGAAGGTCACGATGTAGATCGCTATTTCTCATATACCAAGAGGCATTTATTATTCCACGAAGGACCTTGCTTTGGAATTTTTGGATGGGTTCAGCATTTGTTTTCTTTGTACAGCCCCATAGTTGGATGCCATATGTCCAAACGGGTTTCAGTACTTGCTTATATAACATTAGTTTGTTCTGGATAGATAGGTCAGAGTTCTTTCCTAGTAACCAGTACATTTTTCTGTACTTCAAGTTTAGTTCGTCTTTTTTCTTTTTGATGTGCTCTTTCCATTTAAGCTTTGCATCCAAAGTCATTCCAAGGTATTTGGCAGTATTGGAGTAAGGTTCTGTTGTACCCTTTGATGAGAAAAAGATCAGGACTTATCCAACAGACGAAGGTACTTGTGTACAAGCAACTCCTGCACCCAGTCATCTGCTACAGTTTCCCTTTCTGGTTCAAGATCACAAAAACAGCGATTAAGGAACTCTCAATCTTCGAGAGGAAGATGCTAATAATCTGCACCGGACTCCACTTCAACCGGCAGCAAAGAAAACATTACAAGAATGAGGATCTTTAAAGAAAAGCTAAGATAATATCGCTGGACAAATACCTGCTAAGTTCGGCAAAGAAGCTATTGCAGAGCACCGTCAATCACCCCAATCAGCTTATGAGAAGGATGGCCCCTGAGCTTTTTACTTTTCTACCTTGAATTTTAACATTAACTTTTGTGGGCCTTTCAAAATCATCATGAAAATCCGCCACTGGGCTGTGTTTTGAAGTCTAACCAACCACCGCGCAATTATATTCATAGAACTTTTGTAAAACAATTTTATTTTGTTCATATTTTTTAATAATAATATTTATAAATGTCAGAACTCAGAAGTATTGATTTATTTTGCAAGAATTTGGCTGCTTTTTATGTAACATTTAGACAAGAAAAAAACAATTTTAAAAATATTTGACACAGACATTGGGTTTTGAAGCATTCGTTTGAATCGAACTTGAAATCAAAAATATTTATATTGAAGAATTTAAAAATAATTATTATTCACACAGTTTTATTTATTCATGCAAAATATTAAAAAATAAACAGCTCGTGCGAGTTTGTTTAACAACAATTTAATTAATTTAAATTTTAAGGAATGTTAAATTTCTTATTAAATAAATTTAAAAATAGCTGAGTAGAAATCTAGTCAGTGGGGATCAAAATAAACCCTTTCCTTACAAATGTGGTGTAGTCGTTATTGGTACACTTATTTTTTTCATTATGGTTAGTATCCAGGGAAAAATTTGTAACCACTTTTCGAAAAACAAAGATCCCCACTGACCAGACATTACGTATAAAAGCGTAGGAAAACATTAAACTTTGTTAATTTTATTTTCTCAATTGAATTCAACCTACCTGTTACTTGTGTGGTTCCATCTCTGTTTGATGTTGATACACTGCGAAATAAACTTATCAATGCTTTTCTGAAAGTAAATAATACGTGTTTAGTTAAATATATACTTATGTATATTAGTTTAGGGCATTAAATATGTGCATTAATGAATGTTTACTTGCCATAAGCAAGTACGTATGTACTGATTTCATGTGAAAACACAAAATTTTGAGATTTTAATTAATTCTAACAGGAAAAAGTCAAAAAAGTAGGCTTCGTCATACCATCCCACAGTGGTTCGTTTGTTGAATTTTGGAGTCAAAAATCATTTTACACGCCATTAATTCTTTTTTTTTTTGTCAATGAAAAATTTTAGCTCAAAAATTGGTCCAAAATTTTTAAAATTCAAAATTTAAATAAGAACAAAAACATGGTCCAAAGTCAAGAACCTTGCCAATTTTATATTTGAAATAGCTATTATTCTTAAAAAATATCAGTTTTAATTTACATATACACGCTTAAATTTATAACAAATATTTCAATGCAGATTTGTACCAAATTTGAAAAAGCTTGTTCAAATATTAAGCAATATTCCCATAGTCCAGTCATATTGTAATTTTACTGTGCAAATTGTAGTTTTGATTCTGTCCTTTTTTTATGTTTTCAGGGATGCTGAATCTGAGGTTTGCAACTAAAATTTCGTGACGGAACATGGAAAAAAATGCAAAAAATGATAATCCCAAATAGATTTTTTGGGAGTTTTTCACTAATGGCTCAAAAACTAGCAATTATTCTAAAATTACATCAAAATAGGTTCATGCCATCGAAAATACACACAATTTCCAATAAATCTCTGTTTTAGATTGTTTCTGGGACAACCCATTTGGACTCAAGTCCTGGCTTAAAAAAAAAGTATTTTTACTGTTTTCGAAAATCCACTAGAAGACACTTAGTAACTACCTTATGTGAAAAATTTGAATTTTTGTCTGTAACATAAACCAAGATATACTTTTTTAATGGTCTTTAATGCGTTGAGTTCGAATCTGGTCTTGAAATTACTCTAACATGTCACGTTTTTGAGATATTCGAATCTTAAATATAGAAAAAATGCGTTTTCTATGCAAATTTGGGTTTTATTTTTTGTCGAAGTAATTTCTTTTTTTGAAAAAATGTTTATAATCATTCAAAAGTATGAACATTTTACTTAAAAATTCTTTTTGAATTTTTCAAATACCGTTATCCATCTTCGAAAAATCGTAAACCTGTGCCTTAGACTACTTAATTCGAAAAATCCACTCAATTTGCATTTTTTTGGTAGGTACTTTTAGCAAATTTTTGCATTTTGCGTCACGAAATTTCAGTCGCAAGGCTCAAAATCGGATTCAACACCCCCGGAATCATAAAAGAGGGGAACAATCAAAACTACCCCACAATTTGCTCGCTAAGGCCCTTTATGAGCACAAATTGTCTAGACTTTATTTCGAAATAATTTTTATTGAATATTTTTGTTTAGACCTAATCTGATCGAATTTTAAAGCGTTAGACCCAGCACGTCAGAGACGGTTTTTCTCTGGCTTCCAGGCAATTGTTCGACTGGTTCTCTATGCTTGACGTTGGTAGCATACGAGTATGTAATAGGGCGCGGGAGACTCGATCGGGAAAGGAACTGGAGATATCTTGCGACTGTACACTTCTGACGTCGAACTTTCTCACAGTATTTCCCTGCTTTGGTTTGGTCTTAATACCCAGGGCATTACCTTGGCAATGTTGGCTCGTCAAAAACTTTGGACATCCTTGATACTGGAGGAGTATACGGTCAATCTGGTTGGCAATTGACTGACCAGAATATCGCCATGTGGATATCGAGAAGTGGGAACTGTGTACTGTTACGTTTAGCGCCGCAGCAAAGTCAATTAACCTGAGTCCGTTATCGTAGGTGGTGTCGTGCAGGCTATATTTACCAATTGTGTCACTAAAGCGCCTTTCATAAAAATCACTCAACACAATTTTTTTTTTGTAATAGCTAGGGCATTACTCATGTGTCTAGTCAAGGAGCTCTTACTCTGTGGCCACACGAAGCAGTACTGGCTAGCCAGTTGGCTACACACATTGACAGTCAAATTCCTATTCGTGTATTTGGTGGCATGCTGTGCTGTACTTTGGTGGCTTCTATATTGGCCAGCGTTCAGATGTCACTCCAAATGGAGTAAATCTACTCCGAATCTAGGGAAAGAAATATTACTTCCATGATATTCTGCTTTTTCAAGATTTAAAGCTCTAAGTTCATTCTTTAGGCCTTACTACATTCAAAATTCACTTTTGTACACAAATTAGTCTCTTTTCATTAAACTACTCAATCATATCTTTTTTCTCAAGTTTTACCAAAGTAAAAGTTAGAGTGTCCCTAACTTTTACTTTTGTAAACATGTGAAACACAAACACATCTAAATAAACAGTTAAAAAGCTGATTCATAGATGTCACTCATATCATATCATATATATTGCCAAACTAGCCTCCGTATTTGAATGCATTGAGTTTAACTCAAATTTCATACTCGTTTTTGCAGGAAGGTGTCACTAGCGTTTGTTTGTATTTTTCACTTTTGCACTTTTATACAAAAATGAAATAAATGTAGATACCCCTTTTATCTGAATTTAACAATATAAACTGACCTCCGGAATGCAGTTTAAGTCCAATTGGATTGATCGGATAAAACGATTGAATAATATGGGCGTTAGCGAATTTGTACAACTTTGAGTTCCTTATTGGACTGGATATATGGACTCCCCGACTCTAATTTCATTAATATTTTGTGAAATAAAATATGAGTCAATTTTAGTTTTAGACCTGTTTTTCCAAATTTGCTCCGAAAAAGTACTTCCGAACCCTGTTACTAGCTGCTCTACTGGCTTCTCAACTGGCTACGAAAAAAGCAAGCCAGTTGATGAGCTAGTTGCTTAGGACTTTGTATTGTAAGTAAAAAAATGTGAGTGAATTGCGACGGGTTAGCCAGTACTGGCTTGTTTAGCCTCAGGATTAGACATTTAAAACAAAAAATTGACTAAGTTTTAAGTTTTTCTTTTAATTTTGAAATTTCGGACCAAGTTCTGACCTTATTAATTACTTGAAAAAAAGCTGTACTTATTAATTCAGCGCCCCTTAATCATTAAATGTGCCAAATTTCATTAAAACCTATTCACTAAGAATATTGTCGTGTGAAATTATTTTTGTCACCAAAATATAATAAACGGGCCACCATTCTATAGTCTAGTCATTTAAGCTTTTTGCTTTGGAAAAAAAGCGGAAAGCTGAATTTTGGTACATAGCCTTCTCATGGCATTCAAAGGAAACTGTAAAAAGTCCCCATCAATATGAGCACCGCTAAAAATTTTATGGGGGGTCAAAGGCCCCTCAAACGGTTTTTAAGGAATATATTCTGAACGCTAGCTCGTACAAGGAAATGTCGAAAACAGGGTGTTAGCTTAGAAAATTTCCTACAAAAATTGTTAAGTACTTTTTTTCATAAGCTTACCGTTTTCGAGATAGTTTAACCGGCAGAGTTACGGATTTTATGTTTCTGTACAAAATATACTCCTTAACACCACCTTTGAGGTTGAATACAAGATGAATTTTTCTTACCTGGTATCCCCCAGGAAAATTAGAAAACAGTACTAAAAACATATCCAGGGATTTATTTACAGGTTTTGGAAAGGTTCCCCATCGATTCGGGCTTCTCTACATTAATCGTTTTTACAAAATGATTCACTTAAAAAGTGACAAAAAACTAGAGCGTGTTTTTGAGAAAAGAAAAAATCATGTAAGAAATCATAATTAAAATATTCTAGAATAGAAAAAAATTATTAAAAAACAACGGTAACACTTACAATGCCATGCTATACCTTTTTGTAAAGTCAAAAGCCATGCCTTTTATCTTAATTTAAAAAAAAAAAAGTTATTTGTGTGTACAATTTCTGAAACATTAATTTTCAAACTCAAATTTTTGAAAAAAAATTTAGTATTATTTTTGCTTACAAAATTCAGTTTTTGTATTAATTTATGGTCAAAAATATAAAACTATTGAATTTTGAAAGCAAAAACAGTACTCAATTACATAGAATTAAAAAGAAAAAATAGTTTAAGATTTAAGATCAAGATTTTTTTTTTTTTTTAATTTTGAGTTTAAAAACTAATTTTTCAAAAACAGTACACTCAAATAACTTTTTTCGAAATTAAAATAAAATGGCTTTACATGGCTCTTTTTTACTGATTTTTTTTCTGTTTTAAGTCATTTTCCTAGAAAATTTCCCCTCCCGGCCAAACGGGGGAAAATTGAACCCCTCCTCCCACATGATTTTTTCTTTCCCCAACCCACCAAATGCGACTTAGCCCTTTATCACATTTTATGTGAGTCATTCTGTATTAACGAAACACCATGTTTCGTGACCTTCGATCCCGTATAGACTAAGAGTCAACGACACAAAAAGTCAAGTCATTTGCATATACTTTTGTAATTCACATCAATCAGGGCCGGACAAGCTATACGTGCCAGCGGTGCAAATGCGCAGGGCGCCGATCCTAATGGGCACCTTAATCAAGCATTAAAAAATCCACTTAATTAATTGCGATTTTCTTTGTTATAATGATTTTGAATTAGTTTTTTTGTGATATGTTTTTTTTGGCTTCAGCTTACAATTATTTGTATATTCTTTAATTACTATTGGTTTTGTGTTATCCTTTTGTGATCGTATTTATTTTAATTTATCGTTGAAAAAAAAGGCATTGCAAAGTCTACCCTGGTGTAGTAAGAAAATGACTTCTTCCACCAATAATCGCAATTTAGGGGCGCTAATGATGGAGCTCGCATAGGGCGCTAATTCATCTCGGGCTGGCCCTGACATCAATAATAGCCTTTGAGGGGTTGAACCAATAACCGTTTGTCTGCCTACCTTAACACGTGTCGAACAGATGTAAAATTTGACGTAAATTTTTTGCATCGATTTATTTCAATACCTGTTGGTGCCAGAGAAAAAATATGCGTACAACAAATATTCAGCTTGCAATTTTGAACAATTGCTGTCATGGGTCAAACCCTCTGTAACTAGTCTCTAAAAAGATTGAGAGCAATGAAATTTCCAAAAACCACTCACGTTTATGTGTTTGCTGGATTGATTTTTGAAACTTCATTGCCCTTTACCTTTTCAGGGACTAACTGTAGAGTTTGACCTATAACAACAATGGTTCAAAATTGCAAGCTTAGTAGTAGTTTTTTCAATAAGAGCGCTATAAAAGTTTTTTTTTTAATAAAACAAAAACGGTTTTGGATACCAATGAAATTCTTTATTCCTGTGAAAGTACGTTCGATGCCATTATGTATGGAACTCGATTTCTTTTGCATGGCCACCACGGGCACGCTTGCAGAAGTCCAGACACTGAACCCAATTTTCGACGGTTTTCAAGCATAAATCGGCCGATACTGCTGGAATTTCACGTTCGATATTCGAACGAAGTTCATCAATCCTCGCTGGCTTGTTGGCATATATCATAGACTTGACGTAGCCCCACAGGAAATAGTCTAACGGCTGTTGGAACCACATGTCCTCCAAGTCCATATCATCTAATTGGGGCCAACAAAATTTCCGTTATCATTGAACGGTTACGATCCCCATTCACAGTAACGTGCCTGTCTTAATCATCACGGAAGAAGTACGGGTGCAATGATGACTCATGGAGTACGTGTGGATTGCTGCCTGACCAATACCGCATATTTTGTTTATTGACGAAGCCATTCAGTCAGCCTAATCGCTGAAGATGATTTTTCGATGAAAATCCGAATTATTTTCAAGATGTTGCTCAGCCCAATTCACGAACATACGACGCTTTTGGTGGTCAAGCGGCTTCAGTTCTTGCGTCAATTTAATCTTGTAAGGATGTAGGCCAAGATCTTTTCGCAAAATTCGACACAACGACGTCACAGAGATGCGCCCAACGCTTGAGAACGACGCGTGAGAGACACATTTGGGCTTTCTGCAACTGAAGCCTCAGCGGCAGCAATATTCTCGACACTACGGGCACTTCTTTGTCTCACTGCCATGGGAACACTAGATCTGCTAGGAGGATTATGAAGACCATAAATTGGACGTAGCGCTCTTAACTGACTCCGAATTTCGGTAATAAATTTTAATAATTTCGACTAGTTGTTGGCTCGTATATCTTTCCATTATGAAATGGCAAACCTTACTGAAGAGAAATGTCAAAAGAACGGCAAGAAACATGGCGTCGTTTGCTGTCCCTGTCGCTCTACTTTTGTAGCGTCCCGTTTGGAAAGCCCTTTATTTGTTGTATTCGGAATTTCGCCCTTCGACCAAAAGGCATTGAAATAAATCGATGCAAAAAATTTACGTCAAATTTTACATCTGTTCGACACGTATTAAGGTAGGCAGACAAACGGTTATTGGTTCAACACCTCAAAGCCTATTATTGATATAAATAACAAAAGTATGTAAATGACTTGACTTATTATGTCGCCGGTTCTTGAACTAGTATGATTAATGTTGAGGAACCCGAATCGAAACCTTCCCAAAACCTTTAAATAAATCCCTGGATATATTTCTTTGAACTGTTTTTTAATATTCCTGGAGGATACCACACAATAAAAACTCCTCTTGTACTCAACCTCAAAGGTACGGTTTACTGAAATATAAAATCCGCAACTCTGCCAATTGAATTATCTCGAAAACGGTAAGTCTTATGAAAAAAGTTACTTAATATTTTTTGTAGAAAATTTTCTTAGCTAACACTCAGTCTTTGAAATATTTCTTGTAAGATTTATTGTTCCTTGAAAACCTTGAAAGCCGTTTAGGGGGGGCTTTTGAACCCCCATACAATTGTAATCGGCGCTCATATCGATGGGGACTTTTTACAGTTTTCTTAAAATGCCATGAGTAGGCCTTACCAAAATTCAGTTTTCCGCCATTTATTCCATAATTTGTCTGTTTTTTCGGCGTATATGACTGGACTATCTATTTCTATTCTACAATTTATATGGACAGATGGACACAATATTATTATAATCCAAAATTACACAATATTGAACTTGTCTTAAATGTTTATTATTGTATGGAGTGCTACGTTTGAGTATAAAACCTTGTTTTGTTTACAAAGAGAACCAATTATATACTTGCACTTTGCAATTAATTAAAACTGACAAATTGAAAAGCAAATTTCGAATTATTTCAAGAGGTATGCAAGGTACTGTGGATAAAGTACTTACATGTGTGTCATTTATGTAGTCACAGAAATACCAAGGTCTTTCAATTAAATTGAATGTACATATACTTTTAATTAAAACTTGTTGAATAGTGTCTTGTCTTCGAATTGAAGAATTGAAAGGAGTAGCTATATTATAAATTAAGTGACATTGAAATAGTATCATGGACTCCTGACACTGACAAAACCCTTATATGTCCTCCTTTGTTAGACTTAATCTTAATGAACTATGTATAGGTAAGTAGGTAAATGAATCGTCCTACCTAACTTGTTAATTAAAGGATTTGTACTGCAGAAGTGTAAAAGTTCCTGTGATGTGTTAAAATGTCGATATTTTCAAAATGGCTTAAGGAAGTGATAATGAGATTCGTTACAAAAATAACACTATAACGAAATTAGCTGTCAATCTAACTCCTGATAGTTGAATCCCCATACTTTTCCATTTAAAAAAGAATTATAGTTCAGGAAAGTAAGAAATACAAGGAGTTAGGTGGGTTTTGGCATGTGTCGCGGGTTTTGTTGTTCAAAATGTAAGAAATAATCCTTACTAAATATTTGATTCTTTTTTGGATTTTGTGAATAATCCAATCATATTAAACGAAAAATCAGGAAAAATACGGGAACAATTGTGGAAAGCTGGGTTTTGGTACAAAATAGCCCCTGTAGAGAGGTCTCATCGATATGAGTGCCGCTAACAATATTACGGGGGTCAAAGGCCCCCTCATACTGATTTTAAAGAATATCTCCCGAACAGTAACTCTTACAAAAAAAATGTCAAGCACTAGGTTGTAGCCTAGAAAATTTCCAACACAAAATTTTAAATAACTTTTTTCCCGAGAGTTACCGTTTTCGAGATAATTCAGTCAGGCAGAGTTACGGATTTTGTTTCTTTATTAAATGCACTTTTTTACACTACCTTTGAGGTTGAGTACATGGTCTCCACTAAAAAAACCACTTAAATTCAAAAGAGGGATTGATTTAAAGGTTTTGGGATAGTTCCCCATCGATTCTGGCCCCACTACATAAGAAAAATATTGTATGGAAGGTGAGGGGGGTTCTATTCTCCCCCGTTAAGTCAGAAGGCGCAGTTTTCTAATCAACATTACTGAAAATAAAATTTTTTAAGACAACGGCAACACTAACAATGTAATGTAATACTTTTTTTGTGAAGCTTAAAATCTCTTGGTCTTGGCATTATATCATGACTTGCTAAACTTGTAAGTGCGATTGTTGATCAAGGAATTAACTGAAAAATTAAGCCCATGGCCCTATAGAATGGTGGTTAGTGCGAGAGAAGCGAAAAGCCTCGGATAACAATCCCCTCAAATGGCAACTAGACCACAGACCACATTGCAAAAGCGATGTCCTCGATCAACAGCTAAATTTTTGGGCTTATTACTCTAAATACGAATACTACGAGAGTGTTTGTCTAAGCGGCTTTATTCCACCCGATGCATTCCATCTAGACAGTCTAGGGCTGATCTCGAGGAGTCTAGCATTGCCTCCAACACCCGCCGGCTAGTAAGGATAGAGCGGCGGTTCCACTAATTGACCACGTCGGTCGTAGAACTGTAGATCGGTGGCTCCTTTACAGTCGAGACGTCCTCGCACAAGACGGAGTTGAGCACATCCGGTTCAGTAGGACTGTGTCCGAACGGGACCGAAGAGACAGGGTAAAGCAGGAGAACCAGTTCTGGTGGTTGAAAAACGAACATGAAGTTCCTTCAGACAAAATAGCTTTTTATGACCTTTAGTCCTACAAATTCGCGTCTCGGCCGGCTTACTCACTTGGACTCATCAGTGACATAGTGAGGGCCTTGTTATATGCAAATTGTAGGAAGAGTCTTATGACCTCCTGGATGGAGCCTACGGAGCCTGTCTAGAGTACGATGTCACAATTGTGCACAGAGACTTCAGTGCTAAAGTCGGGAAAGAAAATATCTTTGGCGGAATAGTTGGAAAGAACAGCCTCTACGCAACTACAGCAGATAACGGCTTCAAACTTATCGACTTTGCTACACTTCGTAATACTGCCGTAAGTAGAACCAGCTGCCCAAGGCAAAGAATACAAACAGCAACCTGGCAATATCCAAATGGTCGAACCACCAAATCGACCACATGCTATTTGGCGCAAGGCACGCATCAAACATCTTGGACGTGCGAACTTTCCAAGGTGCAAACGTGAAGTCTGAAAAGAAAACGAAGACCGCCCAAAGGATGAAATTCAACATTGCATGCCTTAGCACATCTGAGAAAGCCAGAGACTACTGTGAGCAATTGACCGGGAAACTCCCTGCCATACCCCCAGCCACAAGTGTCAAGTGGAACCAGTATCGTATCATTATTACGGAGACAGCAAAGATCACCATAAGCTATCGGCGACTAAAGAAAAAGAACACGTGGAATGATGATGAATGCGCTGTATTGAAGCAAAAGACGGAAAGTGCACGAATACAAATGCTGCTATGCTGCAACGAAAAACAAGAGCAGCAAGAAAGGAGTACTGTGAAAAAAAAAAGAAAAGAGAACACAACGCAGAAAGAAAAGAGCATCAGCAGTCTCTAAGCTCAGGTATCTGGAGGAGTCGAGCAGTGCCATCAACACCCGCCGGTTCTAAAAAAATAGCCAAGCTACTGGCATCTGGTAATAGGACCGGCACGCACGTTCCTTGAAACAGCGAAGGGAACCTATAGTCACGAAGAACAGGAAATTGTAGATGTGCTTAAGCCGCATTTCCAGCAGCTGCTCAATGGACATTCTGTAGAGGAAGCGACAGGAGAACAAAGAATTATGAGACCAGTCAATGAATATCCAGTCCCAGCGCCCATTATTGAATAGGTTAAGAAAACCATCCACAAGCTAAAGAACAACAAATCCACCGGCAAATATGCAGTGCAACGTGCAAATGGGTAACAGCTCATCCCAGCTATTCCAGACGTGTACAGGGTGCAGACAACGAGATGTGCTATCATGTGATTTCTTCAAGCTTGTCCTGTAACAGATGGAAGCACTGGCGTTAACTTGGAAGGCACTTTCTTCAACAGGTCTTCTCAGCTGCTTGGCTATGCTGACAATATCGACATCATCGGCTGCTCCAAGCGAGCAGTATTTGACGCATTTACAGCTATTGATAAACATATAAAACGCGTTGGTCTTGAAGTGGATGAGGACAAAACAAAGTAGGTACATGCTATCAAGAAACAAAGCCACATCTGTCCATCGCCTAGGACAAAACGTCACTGTTGGTAGTTGGTAGGTGATTTCAAGGTAGTCAAGGAGTTCACCTATTTCGGAATAAACATCAATCCCACCAAATAACACTTTAGTGGAAATCCGACGAAGAATTACCCTAGCAAACCGCTGCTTCTTCGGTTTGGCCAAACAAATGGGTTCAAATCTCCTTTCTGGAAAGACAAAATGCACGCTGTATAAAACGCTAATGCGACCAGTTCTACTCTATGGCAGTGAGTGCTAGACGATAAGTAAGAAAGTGGAATTGATACTGATCACTTTCGAGTGAAAAATTCTTCGGCGGATATTTGGTTCTATATACGAAGAGGGTGAATAGAGGAGAAGATTCAATCGTGAATTGTACGAGCTGTACCATGATGTAGATGTAGTCCAAAGAGCCAAAACACGTCAATGATATTGAGCGAATAAACAACAACGCTACATCCAAGAAAATCTTCGAATCCTAGCCTCCAAGTTCGAGATTAATTTATTTTTCAGTGGGTAGGTACAAAACCTGCTATTCAGGCTCTATGAGGACCGAAAAACGCGTGCTAATAGAAGTGTGAGATTCTTACTACACTAAAACCACCTCCACTTCCCGATTGCAACTAAGCTGAAACTTATCTAGCAATACGAAGTTAAGTAACGTGTTGCAGGTTACTTTCCGGTGAAAGTTCCTGCTTAGTTCACGATTTCAAAGTGGTATTCTGTTCACCGCACCAAGTCGGAAGGTTTTGTTCTTCGAAGATGGATGGCGTACTAAATTCAACTCGTCAAGAATGTCAATAATCGTTGAATTAGCATGTTCTAATAGTCGATTTCTATGTTTTCGCGCGAAACTTTTTTTTTCCTCCCACACCGTAGGAATTCCTAGATCCCTATGAAGATCTTCGTTTCTTATATACCACGGAGCATTTACAAATGACCTAAGCAATTTATTTTCAAACGTTTGTAAGTTATTTAAGTTCGTATCGCAGGTACAACCCCAAAGTTGTATACCATAAGTCCAAACAGGTTTAAGAACCTGTCGGTATAAAATCAATTTATTTTCAATAATAAGCTTTGAATATTTACCGAGTAACCAGTTCATATCTCCTAATTTACTTTTTAGTTCTTCGCATTTCTTTTTCACGTGCGGCTTCCATTTTAATTTCGCGTCGAAAGTTATTACCAGATACTTTGCCTCATTTCATTTGCAAATGGAACACGAGCGGTATTAAGAAAGACGGGTAATCTATTTATTTCTTCATACGTAAAGTCCACGTGGACTGAATTTTGTTCACTGAGCGCTATTCGCCATGTTTTTGTCCACTCATTGACATTATTAAGAGCATTTTGTAATTTTAGTGTAGCTTCGCTAATCGTTTTGCCTACTGCTAGTATTGCAGTATCATCAGCAAACGTGGCTACAATAGTGTCTTCTGTTTGAGGTATATCGTGTGTAAATAAAAGTTACAGAACTGGACCTAAAACACTTCCTTGTGGTACCCCAGCCACTATCGCGTGTAAATAAAAGGTACAGAACTGGACCTAATACACTTCCTTGTGGTACCCCAGCCACTATTTCTTTGAAATCAGAATAGTCATTTCCGTGTCTTACACGAAAAAGTCTTTCATTTAGATATCCGTTTAGAATGTTGTAAAGTCCTTCAGGCAGAACTTGTCTTAATCCAAGTTCGAGATGACCAGAAAAACTGAACCTCCACTACAGGGGCCAGGCGGTAACAGACGCAAGAGCGATTGATCTACACAAATGGAAGTAGCGTGTGAGGGACCGTAAAAGATGGAAGACCGCAATATCTCAGGCAGAGACTCTTCATGGATCTGGAGCCGGATAAGTAAGTAGGAAAGTATGTATTTTAGTACTTTTTTCCAATTTTTTTCAGGGATACCACGCAAAAATAAAAACTCAACCTCAAAGGTGGTGTTAAAGAGCACATTTATATAGAAATATAAAACTCTGTCGATTGAATTATCTTGAAAACCGTAGCTCTTATGAACAAAAATTACTTAACATTTCTTGCAGAAAATTTTCTAAGCTACAACCTAGTCCTTGACATTTATTCTATAAGAGTGAGCGTTCGGGAGGTATTCTTTAAAACCCATTTGGGGGGCCTTTGAACCCTCGTAAAATTGCTAGTGGCACTTATATCGAAGGGGACTTTTTGCAATTTCCTTAAAATGCAATGGAGATCCTATATACCAAAATTCAGCTTTCCGCCATTTATTCCTAAGCAAAAAGCTGAAATGACTGGACTCTAAGATAATTTTTATTTTGGTTCAATTTGGCTTGGTTCAATGCCATTCATTATTATTTTAATATGTAACAACTATCACAAATAAAAATTGCTTATGTAAGTATTCAACTTTTTGTAACTTTTCTTACAATTTCCGATGTTTCCTTAGTTTGAGGACTATGAATTGGCTATTAAGTCATCAGTTAATTTGTTTTCTTACCTAAAATTTTGCCCGCTGACACAATAAAGAACGAAATTTATTCCAAAATTCGTTACAAATAGTGAATGTGCTATATATTGATGCTTGGATAAATTCTCTGATTCTTCTTTCTGAAAATAAAAAAGAAAAGAAATAAAAAAAGAAATTTTACTTTAATTCGTTTTGAATGACTTGAATCAACCCTTTATGCAAGTAATTAAAACTTTTAATTGCATATAGAAGTAAGTAAAGTCTGTGGGTTTTCGAAGAGAAGTAAATAGGTACTTTGTTTTTCCAGGAGTACAATTTCATAAAAGTTTTACTTCACACAAACCATCAACACGATGTGTGTTTATCAACAACCCTCTACCCTTTTCGTTTATGTATTTTGACTCGTGTATAAATTGTTGATGTTAATGTCTCAGGAGGAATTAATATTCATATAGGATCTACGAGTACAGAAGGTCAGAATCAGTGTGTGGTGAATAAGTTAGTTAGTATAATTTAAAAATAAGAAATAATAAACTTTTCTTGTCTGTGTCAAGTGGCTTAGGATTTTTGTTAATAGAGTTACAATTTGACAATTTGGTAGATATACACAAAATAAAATACAAAACTTACTGCCTGAACACAATGACGGAGATAGATTTGCAATAGATGTCAAAAATGCTGCAGTTAAAGTTAAAATTTGTTCAACTCTAGGGAGCACCTCCTTCATTCAAACGAAGCTGCTGTTCTCATACATCAAACCAAATAATACTACTATGTGCGTTCCTTTACTTTGAATATCTGTGTTTTTTAGTCTAAGCTTGTGTCAAAACTTTTGTATATGAACTTTGACAGAACCTTGAATTAAAATGTACAGAAATGCACAAAAAATCTAAAAACATTCAAAGTCAAGGAACAGATCAATTGTTTGTGAGTTGTGACATTTAGAACTACTTTCCATGATTCAAAAATAAATAAATTCATTGCAACAGCTCATGGAGAAGCAGGGCCTAGTGACTTACAACTCTCAACCATTCCTGGCCATTGGCAGGGTTGGAGGGGACCTAAAACTTGTTGCCGAGTCCGAACGGCTAGATGAGAAGCACTTATTCATGACAAGTATACTCTTGGAGGATTTGTCAGTCCCTCTCAAGAGGCAGTATCTCGGGAAAAACATTTCTGTTTTAAGGTGGCAGCGGCATGACAGTCCAACTCACTAACCATCATGCCACGAGGTACTTTCCATGATTTATTAGTAAGAAAAAACAAAGTGCAAAATATGGAACTTTTTGTTTTGACCTGCATTTTATTGTTAATGAAATGCACGACTGGGTCACATGTCGTTGCTCTTAAGTTCAGGACCCTGATGATTAGGGAAAATTACATGTAAAGACATGAAAATTATGAGAGAAAAATTTTTCAAAAGCATGCATGAAACACAATATTAAAATAAGCTAAAACAACTGCTTTGATAGTTTGGGATGAAAAAAATAGAGCCATTTCCATTCTTGATTGAATACGATTGTATGAAAAAAAAAATTTAAAATGTTGGAGCGGTTTTTTTTCAAATAATTTTCCTATAAAAATTCTTAACACATTTTTAAGGAACACTTTTGGTAACTTAAAGTATTTATCTATGTGCATATTTAAATAAAATTTCAAAAGAAATTTGAACCCGTTTCTGGTATATCAAGTTTTCAAAAAAAAATTATTATCTTATTGGAAATTTGTTTATAAAGGGTTTTTCAACAGGCCATATTTCTTGCCGCTCTTTTGACATTTCTCTCCAGTAAGGTTTGCCATTTCATGGTGGAAAGATATACAAGCCAACAACGAGTCGAAATTATTAAAATTTACTACCGAAATTCGGAGTCAGTGGCCTCAACGTTAAGAGCGCTACGTCCAATTTATGGTCGTCATAATCGTCCTAGCAGATCAACAATTGAGCGTCTAGTGGAAAAATTTGAATTCACAGGCACAGGACAAAATGTTCCCGTGCCAGTGAGACAAAGAAGTGCCCGTAGTGTCGAGAATATTGCTGCCGCTGAGGCTTCAGTTGCAGAAAGCCCAAATGTGCCTCTCACACGTCGTTCTCAAGCGTTGGGCATCTCTGTGACGTTGTTGTGGCAAATTTTGCGAAAAGATCTTGGCCTACATCCTTACAAGATTAAATTGACGCAAGAACTGAAGCCGCTTGACCACCAGAAGCGTCGCATGTTCGTGAACTGGGCTGAGCAACAACTTGAAAATGATTCGGATTTTCATCGAAAAATCATCTTCAGCGATGAGGCTCATTTCTGACTGAATGGCTTCGTCAATAAACAAAATATGCGATATTGGTCAGGCAGCAATCCACTCGTACTCCATGAGTCATCATTGCATCCCGAAAAAATTACGGTTTGGTGTGGTTTATGGGCCGGCGGCGTCATTGGGCCGTACTTCTTCCGTGATGATCAAGACCGGCTTTGAATGGGGATCGCTACCGTTCAATGATAACCGAATATTTTTGGCCCCAATTGGATGATATGGACTTGGTGGACATGTGGTTCTAACAGGCTGGCGCCACAAGCCACATAGCGAATGTCACAATCAATTTATTGGAAACCAAGTTTGGAGAACGAAATGGTCCAGTCGCTTGGCCGCTTCGGTCGTGCGATTTGACGCCGTTCCCCGTTAAACTATTTCCTGTGGGGCTACGTCAAGTCTATGGTCTATGCCAACAAGCCAGCGACGATTGATGAACTTCGAACGAATATCGAACGTGAAATTGCAGCAGTATCGGCCGATTTATGCTTGAAAACCGTCGAAAATTGGGTTCAGCGTCTGGACTTCCGCAAGCGTGCCCGTGTTGGCCATGCAAAAGAAATTGCGTTCCATACATAATGGCATCGAACGTACTTTCACAGGAACAAAGACTTTCATTGAATTCTTATTGAAAAACCCGAGATATAAAATTTATATTATAAAAACCTTCTTATTACATAAGTATGTAAGATAAATGTTTGCGTGCGCGGAACGACTTTTTAAAAAAGATAAACACTTGAACTTGAAATCGACTTTATTGGTTGCGATCTTATTTACAACTGACTTGAAAAAGTATTTTTATATTAATTCAATCTTTAATTTTTCTTTAAAAGGTTCGGGTTACAATAATAGGAATGTGTTCTAGAAATATAATAGTATGCAAAAATAAAAGAGTAATGCACTTTTGATTTCTGTGGGAACGGAAATCAAAAGAAATTTGATTACTGGGAAAATATGGATGGACGGGATTGTGTGGAATGTGTTGGATATGTAACCTCTCCCCCCTTTACATTAAAATTCTCCTGAATTTTGGAGGCATCTTTACTAATATTATTGATTGAAATTTTTAAATTTTTGTTTTTTCTTATAAGATAAATGGTAATAAATGTAACAATTAGAAAAAATAATGAAATTACAGAATAGTGTACATTTTTATGCAATTTGAGTATTTGTATGTTCTCTAGATTTACAAAGTTTTTAAGTATACTTTCTTCAAAATTTAAACTTTTAGTAAAATTGTATTTCATATTTTCTTCATACAAAAATCGATCAACAAATTGAAAATTCTTATTACTAAATGTTTGATTAAGTATTTGAATTGAACAGTTATTCAGTACAATCAGATAGTTGCCATTTAGGTTTACTTTACGGTCATCACATTTGTTTATTAATTCTATATTGTTCATATTCTTACAAAGGATAGTGGAATCATCTAGTGATTTTAATTCAATAGCGTTATTCTCTTTAAGTTTACAATTACGATTTAAAATACAATTATTAATTTTTATTAGTTCTTTTTCATATAGGATTTTTGTATCATATTCATACATTGTTTCGTTAATTTGTATAACATATTGATCTTCCATTATGACTTCGAGTTTAGTTTCTGTGGGACTAGCTGTTATTAGTTTAAAATCGACTAACTTGTATGTGTTTGGTACTTTCATAGCTATTATGAGTCTATTATTATCATATTTTAAAATTCCTACTCTCACGTTTTTTAACTTATAAAAATCCAATCTTGTTTCTGTTATTTCCGTTGCTGTTAATATGCTTGGGTGAACCATTCCTAATTTTATCTGTGCTATAGTGTCTATAATTTGGTTAACTTTATCTTCTAAAAGTCGTAATTTTAATATTTGATCGGTTTTAAATTGTTGTTTAATAATGCGTTTCTCGTTAATAGATAATTCTTTGTATGTTTGAGCTAATTGTTTTCTATCTGTTTCTATTATATTCTTAAGATCAAAGATCGAATCGTTAAAATGGGAATTTATTTTAATTTGTTTGTTTAAATTAAAAATTGCATTACTATCATTTTCTTCTATAGTATTCAAATGTTTTATAATTTCTTGTCTGTCGTTGTCGTCCATCGTTCCGAAAAGCCATTTTTGTGCTGTTCCTACGATATTGATAAGTCCTCGTTTTTGTCTAGTCTTTTCTGGTTCTACTGCCGAAATTTTAGCTTGAATATTTTCTATTGTTTTTCTAATTGTCATGTCATATCCTATTTGTAAATTTTTAATACCTTCTTTAATTGAATCAAGAGTTTGGTTAAGGTCTTGGGTATTTATAATATGAAGTATGGTTTGTGTGTCGTGAATAATTTCAGTTTGTCCCATATTTATAATGGCATATCCATTTTCCGTAGTTAATTTGTTAATTGACAGAGTTGATAGTACTGGTATTACTTGTGTCGTTAGTATGCAGACTATGAATGTCATCTGCAAAGAGACGAGGTCGTTTTAAATTTATTGGATGTTCTCTTTCTAATTTTTTAATCCTATATCTTGGTTCGTTTTTATAGTAATTTCTTTTGTAATTTTTAACTGGTATTACCTGTCTATTTTCAGTATAATCTTCCCTATTTCTGTTAAGCTTTTCTATTCTCTTTTCTTTTTCTGTTTTAATTTGATTTCTCAAAGTAGCTATGTCAGCGAACATTGCTTCCTCTGGAGACATTCTAATAGTTGAATGGTATCTATTATTATAGTTGTTCACGGCTTTATGGACTTTTTGGATTATTGTAAGGTCTAAATTTCTCATTGCTACTAATTTTTCTTGCAGTGTTGAATGAAATCTTTCAACATCACTGTTACCTGTATGCGTGTTAGGTTTTGTTAAGTGAAGGTTTACTCCCTGTGCGTTAAAAAATTCTTTTAAGTTTACAGACTTAAATTCGTTGTCAGCAATTATTTTATTAGGTTTTCCGAATTTAGAAAAATGTTCTTCAAGGGTTTCTATCTTCTTTACCCAATTTCGATTCGGCAAATAGTACGCATATGCTTTCTTTGTTAATTTATCTACTAAGGTCAGAAATGGATATTTCATAAAGTAATAAATATCTATGTGCAAAATCTCATTTGGCCTATTAGGGGTTTCACTCAGTTCAAATTTCTTTTTAATTGGTCTTCTTTCATATTTTGTCTGTAAACATGTTTTACAATTATTAATGATTTTGGTTATTTCTTTTATTAATTTGGGGTAATATATTTTATTTTTTAAACTATGATATGTTTCAATAATTCCACTATGGAGACTTTCTTGGGTGTGATACAATGATATTTGTTTCTGTGCTTCTTCTAAACTACTTATTTCTTGTGCTCTCAATGTTGCTTTAATAAATTTGATCTGATTATTATGACCGAACAACTGTATTAACAATTGTTGTATTTTATTGTATTCGTGATATGTTAATTCTGTGTATATTCCTGTGATGCCTGACTTAATAAATCTTCGTAACACGTCTGTCCAATATTCTTCTCCTTTTGTCATATCGATATAAATAATTCTTCTTCCATGTAAAATTTCTATTTCTTTATCTGCATTGTTTGCTAAAATTAATTGAGTTCTATATATGTTTACTATGGATTCTTTTATAGGAATGTGATTAAGTTGTTCTTCTTCTACTGAATGTACTGTTGCATTGTCTGATACATTATTGATTGATTCTTCTACATCTACCTCGTCTTTTTTATTATTCTCTTCTGGAATCCTACTTAGAAAATCTGCTATATTATTTAATTTACCTTTTAGATATTCGATGTCGTATTGATACTCCTGTAATTTCAATAACCACCTTTGGGTTCTCTGGCTAAACTCTTTTCCCGTATATTTTTTATTTAAATATTTTATTGGTAAATGGTCTGTGACGATTTTAAATCGTTTGCCCCATAAATAAGGTCTATAATAAGTAACTGCCCAAACAATTGCTAGGAACTCTTTATCAGTTGCAGAGTACTTCTTTTCGTGATCATTTAATGTTCTTGATCCGTAGCATACAGGTTGACCTTCCTGCATAAGTACTGCTCCTATCGCATAATTGCTTGCGTCAGTGAAAAGTGTGAAGGGTTTTTCAAAGTTGGGAAATTTGAGTATAGGGTGTTTGATAATATTTGATTTAAGTGTTTCAAACGCTTGAATGTACTCAGGATCATTAAGGTTTATTTTCGTTCCCTTCTTCAAGTATTTCACCATGGGATAAGCAATCTTTGAATAATCCTTTACAAATTTTCTATAGTACCCTGTGGTACCTAGGAATGATTTGATCTGCTTCTCTGTTTTTGGTAATTGGTATTCTTGAATGCATTTTATTTTATTTGGGTTCGGTTTCATTCCTTCCGCTGTTAGTATGTGTCCTAAAAATTCTGTATTCCTTTTCATGAATGAACATTTATCAAATTGAATTTTTAAATTATGTTCAGAGAGTTTTTTGAAAATAAGGGTTAAGGACTGAATGTGCTCTTTAAGACTCGTTGAGAAAATTAGGATGTCGTCTAAGTAGACGACACAAATTTTGTTAATATAGTCTCTTAATATTTCGTTCATCAGTCTTTGAAACGTCGCCGGCGCATTTTTCAATCCAAATGGCATTCTAAGATATTCATAGAGGCCATTGGGTGTCACAAATGCTGTTTTTGGAATATCGGCGGGATGAACTTTTATTTGATGGTAACCTTTTGCAAGGTCAATTGAAGAAAAGTATTGTGCCCTACCTAGTTTATCAAGGATGCTATCGATGTTTGGGAGTGGATATTAATCATCGATGGTTATTTCATTAAGCTTCCTATAGTCGACACATAGGCGAAATTTTTGCTGTCCCGAGTTATCTATTTTCTTTGCTACCACTACAATGGGAGAAGCGTATCTGCTATTTGATTTTCTTATTATTCCCTGATTTTCCATTTCTTCAATTTGTCGTCTGACTTCTTCTTCGTGTTGTGGGGGTAGCCTATAGAGTTTAGCATGTATTGACTGATCTATTGTGGTTTTTATTTCGTGCATGATCGAATCTGTATTCGTCAGTTGATCACCTTCACGATAAACTAAGTTTTTGAATTTACTTAATAATACTTCTATTTCTTTCCTTTCTTCTTCGTTTAAATAGTTAAGATCCATTTCTCTCCCTTCTCCAATAAGTTCAAAACAATCGAAAGTTGCAATGTCTTTTTCGGAATATAATGGGATTATTGTGTTATTTTTTAATTCGAGAGTTTTATTGTCGAAATCAAGAGTTTTGACAATTTTACTTAGTAAGTCCATACCTATTAATATATCGTAAGGCTTTGGACCTAAGTTCCTCTTATACCATCTAGTGGCTGTTTTACAATCATAATTAAATTCTTTAGGGATATTAGTAATAATTCTTTCCACTACCTCATTCGTTATATTATTTATTGTTTGCAGTTGCATATTTATTTTGTCGTATACTTGAAACCTACTACAATCTACTATACTGGAATTAATTATACTCATAGTTGACCCAGTGTCAATAAGTGCTCTATATATATTTGTATCTATTGTTAAATCTACAAATATTTTGTTTCCGAGGCTTAATTTAGAAAAAACTCTAGATTATGAATTTCCTCTTCTCGGTTTTCAGTTTGATTTACCGACATCGGCGCTGGGTTTTGTACTGAATTTCGTATTTGTCCAGAGGGGTTAAAAACGGGTTGGACATTCTGCCTATATTGATCTGATGTACTCTGTCTATGGACATTTCTATTATTGTAATTTTGTCTGTTATAATTAGGATTGAAATTATTATTATTCTGTCTAAAATTATTATTATATTGTCTGGTATCATTCGGATTAAAGAAACTATTGCCATTTTGCCTGGGATAATTATTATTAAAGTTATTATTATTCTGCCTATTATAATTTTGATTTGAGTTATAATTATTTTGTCTAAAGGGATTATTATTATTTTCTCTCCAATTCCTACTGTTCTGGTGATGATGGTTATTATTTGGATTTTGTATACTACGCCTATCCTGACTTATAAATTCTCTTTCTATGTTGTTATTATCATATCCTACATAGGAGTATAGGATGTCTTTTATTAAATGCAAGTTATAAAGATCTTTGATTTCTCTAGATAAATTTCCTGACACTAACTGCTTGATTCTATTAATTAACAATGTATAAAAAGTTTGTTTTGCCTCTGCAGGATTAGATTCATAAGTAGCGAATTGATTAATTTCTTGTGTTATTGTTTCAATTTTTTCATTTAAATCTTGAATCGAACTTACTTTAATATTACAAATTTTCCTGGATATATCTTTGTAGCTGCATATCGGCCGGAAGTGTTGCTTAAGGATCACTTTTGTTGCTTCCCATCCTTCAGGTCTGTTGTTAAGAAGTAGCTCCTTTGCTCGTCCGATAATTTTTGTGTTATAAATAGCCTGCCAAATTTCACCTCTTAGTGGTTCCTCTACAGAACTAAGATGAGTTTCAACGCTTGCGAAAAATTGACTCAGAGTTTCGCTTTTTCCTTCGAAAGTTGGGATGTGTTGAATTTCTTTCATTAAGTAGACTACTCTACTCGGCCTTTGGGCGTGTGGTGCAGCTAATGCTTCCAACACGGCCGCTAATCGGTTCATCATCTCTTCATTCATCATTTCTTCAATTTCTCTCTTCCAGAATCCGAGTGCTCTGTTCCGTGGAATTGTTAATTCTTGTATTGCACTATGTTACGTCAATGTCAATTTGATTTCACACACACTGATTTTAAATTTATATATATTTTTTTTTTTTTTTTCTACCGGCTATTGTTAAGAATTATTCCAGTTAGGATTTGACAATATACGTTTGTTTAATACACACTAACTGATTTTTCTTTTATCGACGATTTAAAAATTATTCGCGTTAGGGTTCAACAATATTCATTTGTTTGATACGCGTTAACACGATTTATTTTTTATATATATTTTTTTTTTTCCGAGTAGATCCGTTCTCATATGGATTCCTACAGTTTATAGGAATCCTACCGACTGCGCCAGATAAATGTTTGCGTGCGCGGAACGACTTTTTAAAAAAGATAAACACTTGAACTTGAAATCGACTTTATTGGTTGCGATCTTATTTACAACTGACTTGAAAAAGTATTTTTATATTAATTCAATCTTTAATTTTTCTTTAAAAGGTTCGGGTTACAATAATAGGAATGTGTTCTAGAAATATAATAGTATGCAAAAATAAAAGAGTAATGCACTTTTGATTTCTGTGGGAACGGAAATCAAAAGAAATTTGATTACTGGGAAAATATGGACAATAATGACAAGCCTGATCTGAATTTCGAATTCAATTTTTTTTTACGAATGCAAAACTTGCCATATAGTATCTACATCGGAAGAAAAAATTGGGTTTCCGTCTGTCCAAAACATCGTTCAAAAATTTAATTGAATTGATTGTTTTCAGGAGTGTGTAAATTTTGCTTCGGAGTTAAGAACCAAGGAGTAATTCTGTATTCTGAATCTCCAAGTAATATGGGACTAACTTGATTCCAATGCAATAAAAATTGAGAATTTCTCCAAATTCGTTGATACAACAGTAAACGAAATCTCGCTAGCTAAAATCTCTTATAACGAAATAAAGCAGTTAAAAAATCTCGCTTTTCATAATCTCGCAAACTACAATCTCGCAAATCATAATCTTTTCAAAAACATTGTTTATATCGTTTTTATTTTTTTAGAAATAAATTAACTAGTTTTAAGTAACAATTTTTAATTGTTCAAAATATTTATAATTTATAATATAAAAGTTAAAAAAAAGTTTTTCGTTTTCGAGTTTCCATTTTACATTTGCAGGATTTTTATTTTTCAATGCGAAATCCTGAGGGAAGAGGTTGCTGTGAGATCTGAATTGCCGAGATTTTAATTTCCAAGATTTAAAATTGCGATATTTTAATCTTCGAGATTTTGGTTGAAATTTGAGAAATTTTTCGTGCGATGTGTAAATGAGAACTTTTTAGAAGCTAAATTTTTTAATTGCGTGCTTATAGAAAAAAATTAATTTGCGAAATATCGTTTTTCGGGACTTAAAAAAATATGAGGTTTCGTTCCCTTTGACAGTTTACACTATCGAAATCAAAATGGCGCCACAACGGAAATTACCCTCATTTAACTCACCTTGAGTTTGCTCACCATATTATTTGAAAATACGTTTTTTGAGTTAACTCACCCCTAATCTCACAAATACTCGCTTTTATATACATATCTCATGAGTTCAAGTAACATCTCCATAAAGCCATTAAAGGGCATACAAAGTTACTTTGGGAATCAATAATTCAACAAGTCCAATTAAAAACGCTAAGCCTTTCACTTGACAGGATATCTTTCAGTAGTAGGTATATAGAATTTGAATTATAAAAACCTTCTATTTCATCTACAAAAATCATTCATACCAACCATACAAAAATCAGGTTAAAGTGTTAGCAGAACGAAAAAGTTAAAAAAATTATTTTTCCTAAAATTGCTATCACAATTCACAATGACAATGTTTCCCCAAAACTATGTTCACACACCATAATCTGGGTGTTTTTCTGGGTGCAGTTTGTATACCTTCTATTCTGATTGGGTGCACTTTGAAGTAATATTTCATTTGAATAAAATGTTGAAATGGCATAAAAAGCTGTCAGTGCCAGCGGATGAAAAATGATGTTGAAGTTAGATTTATATTTCTTCTTTTTTTTTTGTGCGATATTTCTTTTTATGTTTTGTGTATTCACCCACACCTTTTGCGAATGTTATCCTTCTCTTCTAGATAAATTTTCAATTCATAAAAAATGCAAATAAAAAATTGGAATAAGGACTTAAAGTGCTTGAATTTGTATACAGAGTTGCATATTCTCAGCCTTCATTGCTCACCACTACCAATTATTTGTTTTAAAGAAGATCAAAGTAATGTGTATGTAGGTGTATTGTTAGCGTAAGGAACGTTTCTTTCATGATGTTTCCTTGAACATATCTGGGCTGCTGAGCTTCTCAAAATTCAAATGGATTATTTGGACTTTTGAAGAAAAGGAATTCATTTATAAAAATATATCAAATATAAAAAAAAATATTTCTTACACTAGCGCCGATTATAAAATACAAAATAATAAATAATTTTGTTCAAGCCGCCCCTAGCAAATTTTAACCCGTGGTATGTATCCCAAGACTCCGCCCTCACAACCCAACTAACAATTTAACTTGTATAAGGTTCTATACAAGCTATTTTCAAACTGCTATAGAAAAAGTAAAAGGCCTTATGCAAGTCATTTTGGTGCATTTACCCATTAACTGCCATAAGACTTTTTTTTGACAGGTCTTATAGCAGCAAATAGCTTTTCATGAACTGCTATTAGCTTGGCTGAAAAAGCTATAGCTTGACTTGGATGTTTATGTAAGGTCTTACGAAAGCCCTTTTTGAAAGCTATTGCCAATAGTTTGCCTTGGATGCTTATATTTCATTTCATTTCATTTATTTCATCAAACAAAGTTATAATACTCTAGTGATTACTTGATACATTTTAATATAAAACATTATACATAAGCAAAAATATTTAAAATTAACGAAAGATTTCTTTTAAATAAATATCTACTAAGATTGAAGTCAATCATATCAAAAACAGTATTTGTTTCTCTTAAACACCTAGATATAGGTTCATTGGCGGCATAAACAGTTCTGTGGTATGGAACATTAAAAAACAACCGGTTTCTAAGCATTCTCGAAGGAACATTGATCCCAATTAAGGCTAAAATATGAGAACAATCAATATGGTCTGTTAATATATCTCGAATGAACATAATCGCTGTGAACTTCCTTCGAACGCTTAGAGGAAAAATACCGAGTAATTTACACCTCGTTTCATAAGAAGGCATATCAATGTCCCAGTGCAGTCTTTTCACGACAACTCGCGTAAATCGTTTTTGGATTTTTTCGATTCTAAATGAATGAACTTCATACGAAGGATTCCAGATAACATTGCAGTACTCAAGGTTTGACCTTACAAAGGCAAAAAACAAACACTTCAAAGACTGTGGATCAGTGAACTCTTTAGAGTTACGCAATATGAAACCTAACATTGAATTGCCTTTGGAGACCAAAAAATCTATATGTCTTATAAAGTCAAGTTTACTGTCAAAAATCACACCAAGATCTTTTTTAAAGTTTATGATGGACAGCGCATTGAGATTTATTTTATAGGTGAAATTAATTGGTGAGCGGTTGCGACAAAACGTCAAGCTTTGGCATTTAGAAATGTTTAGATTTAGGGAGTTAACTAAGCACCAATTCGAAAGCTTATTAAGATCGTCCTGCAAAAGATAGCAATCCTGTTCGGATTTAATGCAACGGAAGACTTTTAAATCATCCGCATACATTAAACACTTTGAATTTAAAAATATGTCAGGAATATCGTTTATAAAAAGCAAAAAGAGAAGGGGGCCGAGATGGCTACCCTGTGGGACGCCTGATGTAACACGCACTGGTGAGGAAAGGATATTGTTGATACGAACGTACTGAATACGATCGTTTAGGTATGAACTTATCCAATTTAAGAAATTTGAGTGAAACCCTAACTTATTTATTTTCTTTAGTAGAACATTGTGATTGACTCTGTCAAATGCTTTTGCAAAGTCCGTGTAGACAACGTCGTACTGAGAGCCTTCCTCAAGTCCATTCAAAACTAAGTTGCAAAAAATTGTAAGATTTGTGGTAGTAGATCTACCAGATACGAAACCGTGTTAGTAAGGAGAAATTATATTTTTAAGAGATGGAGTTAATCTATCATAGATCAACTTTTCAAAAATTTTAGGAATAGTAGAAATTTTACAAATTGGACGGTAGTTTGAAACCTCTTGCCTACTTCCCGATTTGTAAATGGGTGTAATTGTTGAACGCTTCCAAATATTAAGAAACTCACCCTCTACTAACGAACGATTAAAAATAATTTTTAAGGGAATAGCCAATTCTGACGCGCACATTTGTAAGATGATAGGTGGGATTCCATCTACGTCTCGTCGTTTGTCAGCCTTGAGCTTAGACAATGCTTGTTCGACTTCATAGGTAGAAAGACTTAAACTACCAATATTCAAAAGACTATCTGTAGAGTTAGCAGCATCAGGATATGGTATAGTAGAAGAACTATCTAAATAAATCGATTGAAAATGTTTAGCAAACAAGTTACACACAACTGAGATATCAGAAGAAGAAATGCCTTCGTGACGCATAAGGTTGGGAATTCCGTTTGATTGTTTTTTACTGTTTATAAATTTCCTAAAACATTTACTATTTGTCTTAAGGTTACTCTCGACAGAAAATAGATATTGATTGTATAGAAATTTATTTAAAGTATCGAATTCTTTTTGCAGAACTCGATATTGTTTATGCAATTCACGATCATTGTTACACTTTCGAAACTGCTTATAAACCTTGTTTTTTTTATTATTAAGATTGATTATTCTTTTATTAAACCACACAGGTTTCAAGCCACCAATGGTTTTAATTTTAGGTATGTATAAGTCAATCGCAATATTTACAAAATTGGAGAATAAATTATAACACTCATTTAAATCTATATTAACAAACAATTCATGCCAATTAATACCATTAAAAAAATCTAAAATTGCGTTTAAATTTGCTTCTGCAAAATTATAAATAAAATTAGAGTCTGAAGTTACAGGTGTAAAATAACTATAAAATTCTAAATGCAAACTGAGTGCAACATGATGTATTGTATTAGAAAAAAGAGGAACTATTGAGTTGTTTATACCCACACACAATTCAGAATCAACGAATACCAAATCAAGCACATTATTGAAAGAATTCTGAAAATAATTTATTTGTCTAAGATCAAATTGTGCAAAGGTATCCACAACTTCACAATCATGGTTAAATATAACATTAAAAGGAATATATAAGGCCTTACCAAAGCCATTTAATGACAGCTATTGTTTTGCCAATGATGTCTTATAGCTTCAACATAGTTTCTCTCATAAATTAATTCGGATTCTGGCAGCAAAAATTCCGTTGTCGTTCTGCATTTTTCAGTCTTTAAGATACTGTGAATTTTATTTTTAAGAAAGTCGAATTCAAACAAATGGGGTCTTAAAGAACGTGCTCTGCCCAGGCTTTTTGAATACAAACAAAATTTGAATAGAAAAGATCTACTGTTTAGGTGAAGTGATGAGACTGCATATGGTTGGGTTAGGTAGAAATGGATATCAGTAAATTAATACTGACACACTTAAACCAAAGTTGGTTCATTGTGATACCTAAGTTTTCAAAGTCAGTATTACTTGAAAGTGATCCAAATGAATTTAGAATAGTGGAGTGGCCAATCTCATTATTGATCCACTGTGAAGAGGCTTTGAGGCGAATTGTGGCCATTTGTTTGCTGAAAATATCCAGATGTTTCCGATGGAATAGAGTGTCTAATGCAGCGGATGGAGTAGACCGAAGTGCTCCACTTATGCATAGGCATGCAGTTCTTTAGACGTTGTTTAGTTTATCGCGATGTATCGCTTTGTGCAAGGCAGTTCACCATACTGCCACGCTTCAAGTTAGAATCAGTCTAATTATACCGAAATGTATAGCCAGTGAATAATGCGTGGTTGGAGGCCCCACTTACAACCTGTTATGGGGCGATTTACTAAAAGTTCGTACCGATCAGTCCCTCCTGTAAGCTTGTTTAGAGCGCTTTGTAAAAGATCTCTTAAAGTGTTAGGATGCTTTCTTTAGCCACGTCATCAGCATAGGCAATCACTCTGTAGCTCTCCGCTTCTAAATAATTCAGCAACTCATTAACTACCAAGTTCCAAAGAAGGGTAGAAGGAGTGCCGCCTTGCGGTACACCCCTTTGACTGCATATGAATTCACCTAAAATTCAAAAAACTAGCTTTTCTCTACTTTCCTCTTATTTACTCCAAATATTTTGGAATTGACACCAAAAGACCTTATTTTCAAAGCACGATATTTCAAAATTAGCGCATTCATGTTAAAAAATGTTTTTTTGTTGCTAATTGATCAGAAATCACGGAATTTACACAAGCATATGATACACAAAACTCTAGAGCGTTAAGGCTGATTTAAACATGCAAAAAGAAACTTTTGAGAGGAGATGTCTATGTTTAGACAGGGGGTAATTTTCTTAAAAAAAACTGTTTAATTAGAAAAAAAGTTATAAGAAACAACGGTAAACCAAAAAGTTCTAGGTATTTTTTTTAATGCTAGGACTCCATTTTTTAAGATTGAGACATTTCCATGAATAATTTTTGAGCTAAATTTTCAAACTCAGAGTATTGAATAGAGAAATATTATTTTTGCAATTTAAAATTTTCTTAATTTTACGTGATAAATTTATTTTTTTAAATTTTACTGTAAAATTACCACATTGGTGTAATGATTCCTTTCCCCTCTCCTCGTTAAAAGAAAATTAAAACCAAAAAATATTTAATGTTTCTGGTAATTGCATTTTAACTACCAGCTCCACAAAAGCAAATTTATTATTTATATTAGTATTTTTCCATCATTTTGGAGCATGATGAATATAGAAGTCATAAAAGAAATACCGTTTTTTCTTTGTTGATTTAAGTCGCAACTGTAAGATAAGCTGTAAATTCAAGACTTTCTGGAAAAACCAGAAGGTCTGGCAATGCTGGGCTGGCCATCAATTACATACACATTTATGCACCAGGTCTGATGAAAACTTGACCTCCCGGATCTGGGCCACCGTGCTAAGCAAAACAACGGTGAGCACCTGAACGATGTCATTATTCAATAATAAAATATAAATAGACTTTCAAAAAAAAAAAATTAATATAAATCGTTAAAATCACACACACAGCTAATATTATTCCATTTCCATTTCGTTCCATTTCAACCCACACTTAAAGGAAAAGCCTCTATTTATTTTATGTTTATATTTATATTTATATTTATATTTATATTTATATTTATATTTATATTTATATTTATATTTATATTTATATTTATATTTATATTTATATTTATATTTATATTTATATTTATATTTATATTTATATTTATATTTATATTTATATTTATATTTATATTTATATTTATATTTATATTTATATTTATATTTATATTTATATTTATATTTATATTTATATTTATATTTATATTTATATTTATATTTATATTTATATTTATATTTATATTTATATTTATATTTATATTTATATTTATATTTATATTTATATTTATATTTATATTTATATTTATATTTATATTTATATTTATATTTATATTTATATTTATATTTATATTTATATTTATATTTATATTTATATTTATATTTATATTTATATTTATATTTATATTTATATTTATATTTATATTTATATTATATTATATTTATATTTATATTTATATTTATATTTATATTTATATTTATATTTATATTTATATTTATATTTATATTTATATTTATATTTATATTTATATTTATATTTATATTTATATTTATATTTATATTTATATTTATATTTATATTTATATTTATATTTATATTTATATTTATATTTATATTTATATTTATATTTATATTTATATTTATATTTATATTTATATTTATATTTATATTTATATTTATATTTATATTTATATTTATATTTATATTTATATTTATATTTATATTTATATTTATATTTATATTTATATTTATATTTATATTTATATTTATATTTATATTTATATTTATATTTATATTTATATTTATATTTATATTATATTTATATTTATATTTATATTTATATTTATATTTATATTTATATTTATATTTATATTTATATTTATATTTATATTTATATTTATATTTATTAGAAAACCGCTCTTAAAAGTTTGAATTATTTTTGCATAAATAAATTACCAGAGGATATTTTTTAACAAAACTGAAAAACATTTTCGGAGTGTTTAATCAATTCAAAAATCATTAAATTCATGTTATTTATATAAAATCTTTAAAATTCAAAGCCACTTGAACTATCAGAGTAAAAACGTGTGTCCTTGTCATGTAGTTTTATATATTTTTTTATATGAAAGTGCAATCATTTTATTTACCTCTAAGAACATTTTCACTCTAAGAAAATAGCTGGGCAGATTCAAAAAAACAAAAACTGTTGACACTATCAGCAACATCTTTGTGACTTTAAGCTGTGATGAGTTTGCTATCGGTCGTCTTCCTTTAACGAAAATCAGACAAGAAAATTGAAGTTTATGAGCATTGATGGCATAAATGTAAGTCAAATGGGAATTCAACAGAAAATGCTATGACATTTTTTTTTTTTTTTTTTTTGGTTCAAACAACCCACTATACACCTACATACCTGGGTTAGATTTGGATTCCCGATGTGATCCACAATTATTATGTCCATTGGGATGTGAAAAATTTGACAGAACTGAATTTTGTCTTTTCACGGTACTTGTCCGATAGGTTGATGAAAAAGGACTTCGTGTAATTTGTGTTTTTCTAGAAAAAAAAATAAAACACAGAAATATTTATGAATGGAGGTATTTTGTATGAATAAGAATTCAGTTTTATTGAAATATCTCCTAGAAACAACCAGAAATAAGCTTTTAAAATAATGCAATGCCTATACACAAGATATTTCGTCTTTTTTTATTTAAACATGAATACGTATATATATTGGCATTTCGATTAAAAAAAAATATTTTATTTATTTATTCAATGTTTCGTGAAAACATTTTTTTGTATATCAAATGGACTTTAACAATAAAAATAAAATAAAACCAAAACTAATTGAACTGAGTTTGATTGAAAGTAACTATGACTACACTCTTCAAAAAAAAATAAAATATAAAAATAAGTTCGTATAACTATTAAATATTTTTATTTCATTTGCATTTAGATGAAATTTCACCGAACAAATATTTCTTCATTATTTTTTCATTAATTGGGTTTTAATTTATTCGTTCACTTATTTGTTGCATTATAATTAGGGTTTTTAAAAATAAAAAAATCTGCCATTAATCTTCATAATATAAAATAATACAGTGTACTCCCTCAATTAATAGCCCCCTTTTATAAGCGGACACCATAACCGGATACCTACTATTAAAAGAAGTGTAATTGAATACTTCTAGCACTGTGTAACTAAATTTCAATTTTTTGATTCTTATTTACTTTTTTGCGTTGTTTCATGCATAGGTACATAGGCTCTTATTAGATATATCTAGTATAATATGTTCAGGAAATGAACTGCTGTTATAGTTTCAAATCAAGGTCCACCGTTTAAAGTATCAATCAAGTACTTAAATCTCACAAGTCGAAATACCGAAATTCGGGCAACTGACTGACTGTGTAGTAGACTGACGAAATGACGATGTGGCGGCCCCTCCCCAACGAAGACAACTGCACGACCGCGATTATGACGACCAACTGGCGTCATTTCACCGAGGACTTTTACACGTGGTTTTGCCGTTTATTGCCATGGAATTCGTCTCTCTGTAGCTGTTTATAGTTGGTTTTCTCATTTTTGGCCTGTGCTCTTTTGTCTTGTTTGGATTTTTGCTGACCAAAAAATTAACTTTGGCGAGATTAAAGCCAGACCAAAGCGACATAACGGTAAAAAATGCTCGTTAGGACCTTTTATCCACATTTTCGCTTATTTTAACGTTCTTGAAAAATTTTGATGGAAGCAAAAAATACATAGCGAGATCTTAGCGAGAAACCCACGACATAGATTCCCTTGTAAATGGGCACGAATAGAACACAGCGAGACGACTTGAGTCTACTGAGAAGAAATGAAATATTTCAAAACTAAATAAAGTTTTTATTTAAAATTGTTTTTGAATGAATTATTTTAATCTTAAAAAATTATAGTTTTTTTTTTAGTTTTTTGTTTGAAAATAATTTTTTTGAAAAGTTTTATTTGGAAGCATATTGTAGAATGGATTTGCGGCTTTAAGAAAAGTTATGGCGTGGCATTATTCCGTTTTATTTAAATAATTTTTTTTCTGTTTTGAGGAGAATCTCTAGAAAATTACTCCTCCCGGGAGACTCCGCTGGTCTCCTGACCCCCTTGGTCCTCTAACCCCACTAAAATAAAAATCTGAAAAAAACTAGAGAAATTGTTTTTCAATATTTTGAATCGAATGAGGGCTATCCAAGATTATGTCCAATTTAGGGACCACCCTAATGTCTATGGAACTAAAACCGGAACTGGAACTAGAACCTGATATGGATATGGAACTGGAACAGCAAAGGAACTATACAAATATTTAACGAGAAATTTAAGAAAAGAGAACGAGAGAAATTTAAAAAATATTTAACGAGAAATTTAAAAAAAGAAAAGAAAAGAAAATTTGTCTCCACTACTGTATATATTTTTACTGCTTATATACATAAGCTAAAATCCAATAATTAGCACAGAAATTCACAGAACTCTTTTCCATGAAAAACACAATTCAAATTTTCTTATTACCGTTAACCCTTTCCAACTGATATTTGATAAAACTCACGAATATAGAAAGGTTCTAAATTTTATAATATTTTTCTCATATAAGTGGAAAAATGTTCTACCGTCACACAGTGGTCCGTTTATTGAATTTTGGCGACAATAATCATTTCCCAAGCCAATTCTAAATATAAATTAATGAAATTTGGTACACTTGATGATTTGGGAATGCTAAATTCAGTGGTACTGCCTATTTTTTCTACTTCATGCAGGTGCTTCACATTTTAGGTCAGAACTTAGTCCCAAATTTCAAAACTATGAATAAAGTACTGTCGAAGTTAGGAACTGAGTAAAGTTCATGTTTGAAATATCCTTAAATATGCGCTTCAGTATATACTTTCACAAAAAAATGACTCCAATACTGATCTGTCCCAAATTTATAGAAGATGGTCCAAAATGTTCAGAAATGTTCCCAAGGGATTAGAACAAATTTTAGTGCTTGTTTTTAAAAAACATGTTTTGGAAATTATTTTTAGACCCAATTTTATTGAATTTGAACAAAATTTGACAAATTTGAAGGCTGGAAGTAGCGAATCAAATTTTAGGTCAACTGCTCAAAAACTGGAAAAAAACAAAAATAATCTAATTTAATAATGCTGATGGTTTTTCTGGTTGCATTATTTAAATCTGACATCAGGCCAAGAATTCTGATACTTGAAAGTTGGAAAAACCAGTTATATTACCATTATTTTTTAAGTATTAAGAATTTTTGAAGAATATAAAAATTCAGTACCACTGAACTCAGCATCCTCAAATCATCAAGTGACCCAGATTTTATTAATTTATATTAAGAATTGGCTTGGGAAATGATTTTTGTCACTAAAATTCAACAAACGGACCACTGTGCGTCAGTGTATTCGCTTATTAGAGAGTTTACTGTAATTGGTCCAAGTCTATCAATTGTTTTTGTTTTATGTGCATCTTCATTAGGTACATAATTTATTAAGCTCTTTGTCAAAAGCTTAGAGTATTTATTAGCAAAATATATTCCTCCAAACTAAACTCATTCAAAAGTTAAAGAACAATTTAATTACTTACCGTTTTTGCAGTGTCATAGTTCTTCTCACAGTTGCAAACTTCCAAACTGTACACCCAGTGAATGTATTCAATATTGCAATAGTTGATAAGGGAACAGCAAAAACCACAACAGTGTCAACATAGTTAAAAGTTGTTCCAAAGTCCTTAAAATTAAAAGAATTTGAGTTAATTTTGTGTAATTTTTGTTTGTTCGTATTTAATTGCTAATATCTAAGCTGGTCCTGGTACTGCATCTCTACAATAGAGTACTTGTACCTTAAAAAATATAAACATCATAACTATAGAATCTAGTCAGGAATCCAAATTCCGTGCACTTTTTGGTGGGGAATTTTTTCTATGATTATTGATTAGAATTCATTCCTCATACACTGAGGGTGAAATTTAGCATGAGAGTTATTTTCTTAATCCTGCAGTCAGGAAGTCATTTTGAAAAAAGGCGCTCAATCCGTTGAATATGTTAAAAAAAAATGTAAACCTCTTGGAAAATTTCCGTGATCAAAATAACGATTTATGTTTTCAGAGATAGGTATTGAGTAGACACAGCTTTTGGTAAAATGTCAGTGTTGCCACTTTTCGGCAATATCCTATTTTTTGCCAAAGCCTAGGATTTCCGTTTTTTTTGGTAGTATTCCATGTTTTGAACATGAACAAATCTGCGGAAATGATCCCCGACGCCAAACGTGTGGCTGAAAAAAACGGCTGATGTTTTAAAAGACAGGTGTTGTATAAAAGCAGCTTTGGGTAAAATGTGAGTGTTGCCAATTTTTAGGAACATACTTTTTTTGATGCCAAAGGGTGGGAATAAAATTTATATGAAAAATATTTAAAATTACGTGTTTTTTTATTTTACCATTTTCCACAGATTGGGCGCCATTTTCAATTTCCCAGTGGAAGTTATTGCAACCTATCTTTACGTTTCGAGCTTCCTAGAATTACAATCTATCATTTTTAGAGAGATGCCTGAGTTTGTACGTACATTCGTACGTTCTTTTGCTTTTTTTTCAGCTCAGGTTTTTAGGTTTTCAGCTCGAATATTTTAAGAACAAACAACTATATTGGCTGTGAGGTAATTTAATCATATACACTAGTTTATAATAAAATAAAATGCATGAGGGTTTTCGAAAATGTATGTAAAGACATGGAAATTATGAGAGAAAAATGTTTAAAAGCATGAAATACATTATTTAAATTAGTTAAAAAAAACTTCGTTGAGAATTTGAGATGAAAAAAGAACACCATCTTAATTCTTTATTGAATACTCGTTACATCCAAAATTTTCATTTTGTGCTTATAGAGAAAAATTAAATAAAGCAAAATGATAGTTCCTAGAATAGATTTAATTTTGTTTAATAAATGATTTTTGAATCTACATATTTGTTATGATTAAGAGAAAAAATATATTGAAAGTTCCGTTTAAAATATATTTAAGAATTTTAAATTTTGATATGAAGAGTTTTGCTACAAATGATTGTATATGGTCAGTTTCCACACCATCACCCCCTCTCCCAATTGTACCCTCTAATATAATAGCACTAAACTACTTTCCCATCTTTTATTACCCTTTTAAAGGTTTTTAAAATAAAAACTCATGAACGTTTTAGTTACACACTTTTTTATGACATAATTGATAACCTATGATGAATAAGAAGAGAAAGCAAACCTTTTGCAAACAATGGATATGGAAACTTCTGATGCAAATCGCAGTGTGGATATGGAGAGTTTTGAAAACAATTATAATATATGACATCAATATAAAAAGGGATTGAAGGGGTAAGGCTGTCAAATTTTCCTTAAGAACTATTCAATATGCCAAGTTTAACAAATCTGCATCAAAATCTCAATTTCTGATAAAAGTGGATATGACGAGTTTTGGTTCTCATCTACTCAAATTGTATGGACAAAAAAATATTTTTTTTCATACATATATAAAATTCTTAATACATTTTTAAGAAAAACTTTTGGTATGCAAATCTTAAGTATTTATTTGTGTGCGTATAAAAATTAAAATTAAATTTTCCCTTCTGGTTTTTAAACATTTGTATGTATTGTATTATTCTAAAAATATTTAGAGAGTACTAAAAAACTCTTAGGTATTGAGTTTCAAAAAATCGATGATATCGTTTTCAAAATTTTTATTTTTCAAAAAAAAAATTTGAAACATTTTTTAAAATATTTACTAAGAGTAATTTATTGAATTCTTTTGAAGAAAAGTTGTCAAGCCGTTTTTAAGAAAAATACGATAGTGAAAATTGTTAAGAAAAATAGTATGGCAGGTACCGTCATTTTCAGTTAAAAAAAAAAATTAATAAAATGTGTGGGCATAATCACTGAAAACCATTATGTACCATGTTTGAAGAAAATCGATCGGGCCGATTAGGCTGTAGACGAAAAGACAGATAGACGACAGACAGACAGACATAATCGTGCCACCCACTTATTTGGTGTTCTCTATCATTGTAATGTCTTGTTTGATTGTTATCTACATTTTTTTTTTTGCACGAATTTAAAACTTGTCTTATAGTACCTACACAATATCGCAAGTAAAAATTGATAAAAATTTTTAAAATACTCAACAAACAGTGAAAAAACTACAAGAAATCTAACCAAAAATTGCCGAAATGTTTTTAATTTTGGGAGAGAGCTTTGTATTGACGTCTTAAGCGTTCTAAAATTTTAAGGAGGGGGGTGCGGCACATTTTTCTCAAAATCTTTTGCTCTAATAATAAACTCATTAATTTTTTGAAAAAAAATTACATTTGCGATATTTACAAAAAAAACTGCTATTTTTCCCTTTTGTAGTACAAAATCAAAGTTGTTACTTTGACACGCAATAACTTCAAGATTAATAAACCTATAGAGTTCGTTTGCAGCTCATTTTTAATATAATTTTATTCTAAATGCTATTCTTTCACGATTCCTACATTTTGGTATATTCATTTTATATGCGACAAAAACTGTCGAAAATATAGCCTGACAAAAGAAATTTACTCATGTTTGAAAAGTTTTAAGTCTGATTGTGTTATATGTATAGTAAACTATTTAAGTATTTTTTCGATCAGATGAACATGAGGCTAGATAAACGTTAAAAAAAAACAATTCTTACTTCAAAATTTCGACAGTTTAAGTCAATAACTTTTTTTTTGAAAAACCTATTTCCTTTGTCTGTTTGTATATAAAAGTTGTCGAAAAATTTAACCGTACAAAAAACTAAAAAAAAAAACAAAACTCCAAGTATGTTTGGAGCCGAAAAATTCGAGGTACTCTTAAAGAAACAAACAAAAAAATTCGACACAATATTTTTCGTAGATATAAAATATTAACTATTATTACTAATGGGGTTTTCTTTTGGTAACAAAAATTGATTTTTGTTCCGCTTCTGGCAATAAAAGCCATCCAATGGTAAAAAATCAAGTTTTTCATTTATCGAAAATCAATTTTGCAGATCAGGATTTTTCGGCAGATTTACCCCTCTTTTACCAACACCATCACACAACAGAACAACCCAGCGGGAAAAATTTGAAAATTCACTGAGGAAAAACAAGTTTTTTCCTTGAGGAATGGAAGCTGCGTCAGCCACTTTTCAGCTTATTTCTTTGATGAATTTAACATGGGCGTGTCATTGGCGGGAAGTACATGCCACTTTCTTGATGAAAATTCATCAACGAAATCACTAATTCAATGAAAAAAAAGTAGCTCTCATTTGAAAATTAAAAAGTTTTAGCTATTTGCGTTTTGACAAACGCTTTATTAAGTTATATTTGGTTCATGTTTCATTGATTTTCTTACAGAAAGCCACTGTGAACTTCCAACAATATGAGAATTTATATCTACAAACAAATCACAAAATATGAACTGATGAGCTTGTATATTCCTTTTCAACAGTTTTTTCATCGCATAATTTTTCATAATAGCAATTTGTAATTCGGCGAAAGAAAGGGTTGTTTCTTAAGCACAGAGCAGAAAGTGGAGTAAAATCTATGAACTGAGGAATCTTTGCATTACTCTTCACTTAATTAATCATTGCATTTCGATTCTTGTATGATTTGGCAAGTGAATTAAATGATGATTTCAGCTATAAGAATCATTGAGGACGATATCTCCCGCTGGGAATTGACAGCCATCAGTTTGACAAGCTTGGATCGCCACAGTTTCACAAACACAAATACAATAAAACCTATACAATAAAAACGAAAAATCAATCTGTGATCGTATACCATTCGCGACAAAAAAAAATCAATTTTTAGATCAAAATCTGAATTTACCAAAAGAAAACCCCATAAAAGTTTGTTCCGTTAATGACACCATTAACAAACGTAAAATCATGTTTTTATATAAATTTAAATTTAAATATGATATGAATAAAAAAAAATCAATGACATTTGCTCCTATAAACTAAAAATATTAAACCTAAGACTTTAAAAACATGCTTCATATGCTCATATTTGTCGTTTTATTAATCATTCAATTTTTAAATATTTGTGGTCCAAAGTCTAACCACTTCTACGCCTTTTTGGAGTAAAAACATAAAATAGCCGGGACTTTAATTGGTAGCACAGTAGCTATTGTTAATTTTGATTTTCTCAATAACTAAAAAACATTTTAGAAAACATTTTTATAGTTTTTGATGACAAATTACGAAGAGTCTTGAATTAGAAGCAAATAAATATCCTTCCACCAGCAAAACTAGACTTACTACCACAAAAGGAGTCTAAAGATCGAGGTGGCATTTCCAGTGTGGTGTTATTTATTCAAAATAATCCAACTTACATTGGTATTCTTTCGATGGATTCGAATTGAATGATGAATAGAATATGGAAGTGACTATCGGTTAATTTTGTTGCCCAAAAATGACATAACACTCTCAGGCTCACGTTTGACACTTGGGTGGTATTTTATCGATCTTTCCATATTCACTATTGATATAAGAAATGGTTGTGTTTCGATGTTGTTAAAGAACCTTTGAACTGTTGATATCAGTGAAAGAATTGGGACGCAACACTCGTCATTCGCCAATATTACAATTTGTGCACCTGTGATCTGTTGCCATCAACAACTCGAAATGTTTTCTCTAGAACGAAAAGAACGACATGGCCATTGCTGACGTTTGTTTGCTTGCATAGAGTTTCAATAACGAAATTGAATCAAAAACTTAAAATGAACGATAACATCCGCTAAGAGGTAAGAGGTGCTGAAATATTAATCAAAAACACGTGTCTGCCATAGTCTAGAGTTGATTGATTCGTCGTTATGGAGAAAGAAAAAAAAAACGCCTTGAGGCAAGTCTTGATTATTAAATTAAAAGCTCAAATTTTAACAAACAACCTTTTTCGAACATTTTTAACTCTATTTTTGTTTTTAATCACCTTAGGAACCATCATGAATTGGGATTGATTAACCTTGTTTTATTTTTGGCTTCCATTGAAAATTTAAAACCAGACACTTGCACAGAGTTTATTATATTTAATTAAGGTAGTCATATTTTACTCCTATCAACATATTTTTTTTTTTATTAAAAAAAAAAACAGCAATTTTATTTTAGCTTGATTGATTTTTCAAAAGGATTTCACATTTCCACAGCCATATTGAAATTTGTTTATAATGTAAAAGAAACCCTAATTTATAACTGCAGGTAGAGGTGACATTTGGAAAAACAATGAAAATAGAATCCTCAACAAAAAATCATAGAATATGTAAATCACAAAGAATTTGTTTTATAGTAAATATTTTTTTTCTAACTTATGGCAATAATTCATGTAGGTGCTTAAAAAAAACCACAATCAATACACCTACAAAAATATGTTTAAATTTTTGTGGTTTTTGAGAATAAATTAAAAAAAATAAAGGGTTGTTGATGAAAATTCTTGATACGTACAAAAATTCGTATATTTTTGTCTATCAAATACTTATCAGGAATTTCAAGTAGGTAGCTACCTTTCCACCATCCAGAGCTATCATTGTAACAAGGATCACTCTATTAATATTTTTTTTTTATTATTCGTTCGCAGGTAATAATTTATCATCTGTTATGGTACATGCTGTGCAAGTATCACGAACGCAATTGAAATTTTATTAATAAATAAATAAAAATCGACAGAAAAAACTTCTTGATTGTTTAGCAGTGACCTGAAACATCAGAGGGGAGAGTCAAAAACTTAAAAAATTAAAACGCACAACTGGGTTGCACGTATTTGTTTCTTATATTGAAGATGCTGAGGGTTTTAAAACTTTATATGTAATGACACAGAAATTATAAAAGAAAAATGTTTAAACCATGAAATGTGATATTTAAATTAGCTAATACAACTTCTTTGAGAGTTAAATGCCGAGTGTTATAAAAATCGACTACTTAGTTTTTCAAAAAAATATTTTTTGGAAATTTTGGTAAAAAAATTATTGAAATTTTTTTTAAGAAGCTTCCGTATGAAAACAAATTTTAAATCAAAATAACCGTTTTGAAGAAAATCGAAAATAAAGTAAGTGGTTGTTTGGGAGGTACCATTAATAACCAGTTTTTGAAAAATGGTTTCCCATCTAAAGATAGCTTTTACCAAAAGAAATTTATTGATTCTTTTTTTAGAAAAGTTGTGGAGCCGTTTTTGAGAAAAATACGATTTTGTAAAATTGCTTAAAAAAAATTGTATGACAGGTAATATTATTTTTAGTTCTTAAAATACTGAAGGAAACGTGTAGGCAGAATAACCAGAAGCCACTGTGTACCAAGTTTTAATAAAATCGGCACAGCCGTTTCGGCTGCAGCCGAACAGACAGACAGACTGAAGCTGGTCATTCACGATCGAGCCATTCGATCCATTTGGCTCGGTTGGATTTCAGATTGGCTGAAAATCCAAATGGATCGGTGTCCGATCTACCCCAAACACGACCGATTTTGAATCGGCTTGAAGCCATTTGGCTCGTTGGCTCTGTCGTGTATGGCCAGCTTGACAGAATTTTGCACCCACTCTCTGGTGTTCTCTGTCATCGTAATTTCATGTTTGATTGATACATTATTATGCCAGAGAAAAAGTGGATGGCACAATACTGTTTGTTCGTCTATAATCTAAACGGCCCGATCGTTTTTCTTCAAACTTGGTACATAGTGGTATTTGGTGATTATGCTTGCACGTTTTTTTTTTTCATTTTTTTTAGAACCAAAAATAACGGTACCTGCCATACAATTTTTTTTAGAAATGTTTCATAATCGTATTTAACTCAAAAGCTGCTCGATACCTCTCTTTGTAAAAAAATTCAATAAATTACTTTTAGTAGGCTTCCTTTAAGTGGAAACCCATTTTTCAAAAAATTGTTATCTATGGTACCTTCCCGAAAAAACATTTTTTTATTTTCAATTTTCTTCAAAATGGTTTCATTGATTTCAATAATTTTTTTATACAGAGGCTTCCAAAAATTATAAAAGATTTTGTGTACTTAAATTAAAACAAAATATTTTTTTGATTTTTAAAAAATGTTTCATTTTTTTATCAAATATTTCGAAAACGATAAGATCAATTTAAGTTTTTTTGTACACTCTAAAATACTTTTAGAAACTATTTTGCATTTTATTAAGTTTTCTTGTACTCCCTAAAATACTTTAAGAACAAATTTAGCATGTATGAAAAAATAACGGTATTTTCCTTACAAAATATATAAAAACCGGAAATCAAAAAAACTTTTTTTCAAAAACGACTCCTACGATTTTGATTAAAATTTTTCTATATACTAAAATCAATACGATCTACTAAAAAATATTAAAAACTATGCATATAGCAACTATTAAAGGTACACTCAGAGAAAAAAGTCAGGTAAATAATTAACCTGGGCCCTGTTAAATTTACTAGGTGCATAATCCCATATAAAGTTCAGACATTTCAGAAATTCACCAGATTTTAATAACCCTATATTAAGTATTAAACTAGCCTGGTGGCCTATATTACCATATTCAAGTTGATTTAAGAAGATGACCTGTTATCTTAACATTAAATTCTGGTAAATAAGAAATTTATTAATTTTAACCGAAATCATGTTTTTTTAGCACTGTATGTTATTAATTTCTATCTTAATACAAATCAGGTTGAATTAATCTTTTATATGTGGTTATTTTTAGAAACTTTTCCTGGTGAATTTAACCTGACCTCAAGTAAAAGAAGCACTTAGCCGGTTCATTTCAACATGACAATAGTGTTAAAATACACACATACATGCCATCCAAATAAAATTATGTGAATTTAACCTGGCCGCCTGTTAAAGTAGCACTCTAGCGGTGTTAAGACACACACACAAGCCGTAAAAAAAATCAGTTTCAATTTATTGATATTTGGCACAATTTTTTATGCACTGAAGTGGCTTAGGGGGTGTGTGCTATCTCCGTGTGTGAGAAAGGTTCCCAGTTCAAAACTATGAATTATAACAAAATATTTTTAAAATAAAATAATATACAAAGTAATACATTTCTATACTTTCAGAATAATGCAAAATGAATTGGACGATAAGCAGCGTAAGAGATGAGAATTAGGCACATGGATTCAAGACATAATATATACAGGAAGGATACAAGGTTGATTCAACATTGAATCGTGTTAAATTAACTAGATTTTTATATTTAATTAACAGAACATTGAACATAAAGTCACGGTAATTTAACTATATTTTCAGGTAAAATTAACAGTTTTACTATTTAAAGGCAGTGGTAAATTTGCGAGGTGTCTTGCAGATTTTACCTGCAACCTTCGTTGATTTAACACAATTTTTAAATCTGGTTAAGCATAAGCAGTTAACCTGACCTACTGGGTTGAAAAATAACAACCTGAAAATAAGTATAGTAAACCAGAAATTGGGAAGTTATATCTGCTTTTTTCTCTAAGTGTAACCTTTAGTGACCTTGAGAAACTTTAAGCCTTTATTACAATCTACGGCTAAATAATTTCTAGGACTGGTTGATCTTTTCTGCCCAATTAGATGACGTTTTGTTTTCAAATTTCTCATATATGAGGTGCCAAAGGTCCAGAGCCTTCAAAGCTATGCCATAAATCGTAACTTTATAAATTCGATCAATTTATGCATTTTATTTTCAATTCATGAGCAACATAAATATAATACACAAAACCATTCATCTTTATTGATTCCAACTCGTTGGTAGCTCATATCCTTATGATATTGCAACAACTCATAACTTTTACCGACCGGTTAAATTAGTAGGTATAGAATACATAAAAAACTGCATCAATGTGTTTGAAAATGGGCAATATTTAACATAACAAGAGTTCATAGAATCAAATCGTAACTTATTCCATAGAAAACGTAAAATACAGCTCATCGAAAGCAATTAGTAAATAAATTCGATTTTATTCAGCATTCTCCTACTCACCACCTATGACTGGCAATGAATGAATGTATTTTAGTTTCAAACAAGCATAATCCTTTGAATTTCCAAAAGGACTATATAATGGAGATACAGGCATCAGGTAAAAGGAAGCTTAATGCATTCGAATATCAAATATATTGGCTAGATTGGAAGCTTTTTGCTGATTTGCATTTTAATTATTTCCCTTGCTGTGGTTTCAAATTTAAAATAATATTTATCACCGTGACTTTTGGTGTATGTGTAGTTGTTTATGTGTATTGTAGATTTCTCTTTTAAACGAAAAAAAGATTTCCTATTAAGATGATAAAAAATATCCGGATATAAAATTGTTTGTTTTTGAAAAGAAAATTGGACTTTCATAAATAAATACTAAAAAGATTGCAGGAGGTATTATTTGGAAAAGCTAACCCTTATAGCCAGAATTAAATAAAAAATTGAATTTTTTTTCTATGAAATCATTAAAAAATACCTTTAGTTAAAATTGAGACAAAATATCGGTGGTCAATCCGCTAAAACTAGTATCTAATGGAATTGAAAAAAAAAATATTTAATTCTATAATAATTGTAATGAATGTTTCGAAATGTGGGCAACCTTGAGAAACCCATGTTGTTTGTTTTACCTTGCAAAAGCACACATATTGTAGCATCCTTATCCTAATTGAGCAATTATACTTTTGGGATTATAAAAAAAAATAAGATTCGGTTAACGTGGCTTACTCAACATAAGAAATTTAATTTTTCACCGTGATGCGAAATTCACATAAAAATACTAATAAAGCTTTTATTTTATTTATTAACCAAAAAGTCATAAAACGACCCACAGTGGTAGCCCCAGTGGCTTTATTTTTGGTTTGCAAAAGTCATAACTCTTAAACGAATAAAGATGTCAAGACGATTTTTTGTTTGTTTTAAAGAAAATTCATGAAGCAATAAAACTCATGAGTTTATTGGTACAAACTTTATTGAGTGTTTAAAAGTCTTTTGCAGAGTAAAGAAGTCTTAATTTGCTGCATAAGATTTTGAAACATTCAGTAAATTTTTGAAATATATAAAATGTTCATATAGTTTCTTTACTTCTCCCGAAAAAGGTGATTTAAGGACATTTGGGTAATATCATTTGATCGAAATAAATTTTGTAGTACCTCGTAACATGATGGTTAATGCTTCGACTCCAAGCCGCTGCCACCTAAAAAAAAATAGAAATTTGTTTCCCGAGGTACTGCTTCTTGCGAGGAACAAACAAGTAATCCAAGGGTTTACTTGTCATAAATAAGTTCTATCCATTCGGACTCGGCGAAAAATTGTAGGTCCTCCCCATTCCTGGCCAGGCTTGCTAGATTAGGCTATTTTTCGAAAATTGGGCTATCTTTTTCCAAAATTTCCGACAGCAATTTCAATATGACAGGCTAACCATAACTAGGCTACTAATAGCCCAAATCTAATATTGGGACATCATTTTTTTTCGTATACATAACTTATAAATAAAAAACTCTTCTCACCCTAAACACAATTTGGCACCACTTTTTATTCACTGAATGGTCCCCTTTTACACGATGATTCTTTGCGTCTACCTCTTTTCAATGGGTGTGAAGTATGAAGGGTATGAAGATATGGAAATTCGAAAAATGTCAGACGCAAAGAATCGTCGTGTAATAGAGGGACATTATACTTATGGGTTTTGACATTTTAAATTAATTGCAACAAACTTAACTTTAAAATCATTCAATTTTTTTCTGTTTTTCCTTACATTTTCCATTTGAATTCTTTTTTCTTTAATGAGAAAAAAATAAAATAAATTTTAAATAAAAACAAATTGTGATTTTTTATCGTTTTTGGGCTAATATTTGGGCTACTTTTACGGCCCCGAATTTGGGCTGGAAAAAATTCAAAATTGGTCTATTGAATTTGTTCAAGACATGGCAACCATGCCAACAACACGCACACAAGAACGGTTGAGGGTTGTAAGTCACTAGGCCCTGGTTCTCTACGAGCTGTTGCGCCACCAAGTTTATTTTTTCTTAAATTTTGTTCGTCAAACTATAATTCACAACCTATTCCATCTGTCAAACTAATAACTGTCAAACTCCATTGAAGGATGTCTACAATGTCAATGGATTACAAAATTTAAACGAAATTAGAAATTTTGAAGTTTGTTTACTGCTCCGGAAACAAGTGATATAGGGGTGGTAAGGTGACATTCGTATATAAATAAAATTTGGTTTGTCGTCCACCTGTCAAGCCATGAACTGTCAAATTGCAGTGAAAGATGGCTAGGATGTCAGTACAACAAAAACTTGTAAGAAGTTCGACATTTTAGAATTTTTTTTTTACTCCTCCGGAAAAAAACGTAATTTAAGAGCGATTGAGTGACACTTCACACTTCGATAAAAATATGTGAAGGTTACTCAATTTTCATGCAACGTTGTAAGTTTAAAAATTGAGATAAATGATATGTTTCAACAATGGTTTGCTTGAATGACCTTTTTTATATTCAATTGGTTAAATTGGGGTTGGGGTCGAAATTCTGACAGGGTCGACACTCTTTTTGCAAAATTCTGCTTTCAAAATTCTGTTTGCCAAAATTTTGTTTACAAGCGCGCGCTTTTTAAAATTTCCCAAACCTTCTTTTTATTATTGGTAGTATTTCGTAAATCAATTTTCTTATAGGAAAAAATTCTTTTATTTGGTGAAAAAGTGGTGTATTGCAAATTCTTAACATCTTAAATTTTAAAAAATATGACCAACCTCTATTTAAAATTAAGTAATATTATGATGTGTTCCCACCAAAATGAAATTCGATTTTTGATATTTTCAATTGATGGAAAAGATTTCATGAAAATTTCATCGAAATCTCAATGATATTTCCAGATTCCAATGAAATCTTAATGAAAACCTTGTTTACTAATTTAAAATCTCAAAAAAATTTGCTGGAAATCAGATTTTGGTTTAGTATAAGCACAGTATTTTAAACCATCGATCTGGTTAAACATTTTGTAAGAAAGTGAGTTACACTATTTATGCACTTAAAGTTGCCTGAATTACCTGTAAAAGTTTTAAAATAAATAAAAAGATAAGTTGTGCACGACTGGTCATTTGCTTTATTTTGAAATAAAAAAATAAGTCAGTGTTAATATTATAATTGGATATGGTGCAAACCAGAAATAAGACAAATGGTTTATAAAAAGTTGTTTTTTTTTGTTTATTTTCGTTAAAAAGCTGAATAGGCAAAATTTTATTTTTAAAAATGTTATATGACAGAATTCTGAAAAACAAAATTTTGAAAAGCAGAATTTTGACAAACAGAACTGGAAACAAAACTGAATTTTGAAAAACAGATTTTTTTTGAAAAAAAGCCGAATTTCGAAAAGCAGAAATTTAAAACCAGAATTTTAACCCGCTCCCGGTTAAATGATATTAAAACAAGTCAAATTTTTTTTGAATACTCAATATTTTGACCCGGTTGACGGTTCTTATAATATTTTTTGTTGAATATTTTAAACAGATATTTTACTTTCAGACATAAAAACGGTACCTTACATACAAATGCTAAAAAAAAAATTCAGACTATGGCCGGTATTCACCAAACGTTCTTAACTTAAGAGCTTCATAAGTCTATTCACCAAGCAATAATAGTGAATATTTATGAACGCTCATACAAGTTATGAGCTCTCTCCGAAAACTAATTCGAAAACCTTCGAAGAAACCATTCAAGCAGTTTAACTGACCCCTTACAAAAATGAGTTTAGCACCCACACATTACACAATTCTTTTCCTCTTCAGAGATTTTATTTAAAAAAAAAATACATAAAATCTAATTTAGTGTGGAGATTATTGCGTGTTTTAGTCTGTTTTGTTAAGAAAACTTAAAAACAAAATCGGCCAATTATACAAATCCGTACCTCCCCTTCAATCAAACTAGTCCGTTTGGGATCTGCAATAACCGTAAACAAGTTATAAACGACATACCTATACTTTAAAAAAAAAAATTCTTTATGTGGAACAAACTGAAAAATGCAATGATATTTAGAAAACTAAACTAAAATATAAAAGGAAATAAAATAAAATCACGGTAGTTTCAAAGAATTTTTGTGTATATGTGCTTAAAACACTTATGTTTTAAAGAAGCCAAGAAGTACCGACAAAGTTGAGCAAGTTAGAAAACAGTTTGATTTCCCAGTTTTGCGGTGCCTGGTGAAGAGAGAATTGTTCTCATTTTAAAGCCTCATACAGTTTAAAGTTCTTATGAGTGCTTGGTGAATACCACCCTAAGCTACTATTAACATTACCTGTCCTAGAATGCTTTTTTGTTTAAGATTTTTTCATGATTGGCTGATTGGATTTTAATAAATTTTTTAATAAAAAAAATTTCAAAAAGTTTATTACATATCAAAATTTTTTATGTAAATAACGGGTGATTTTTTAAGAGGTTTAGAACTTTAAAAAAAAAAACACAAAAAATTCGAAAAAATGAATGAAATATTTATTTGAATCGATAGTTTGAACCTTGCAATTTAATGTTTAAAGATAATTTCATGCAAATGTTGACCGCGGCTGCGTCTCAGGTAGCCCATCCGCTGAGTCCAATTTTGGCATACACTTTCACACATATCGGCCGGTATCTCACGAATGAATGCATGGATGTTGGCTTCCAGTGCGTCAATCGAAGCGGGCTTGTCCCTATAGACATTAGCCTTGACATACCCCCACAAAAAATAATCTAATGGTGTCAAATCGCACGATCTAGGCGGCCAATTGACCGGCCCGAAACGTGAAATTATCTGTTCACCAAACTCGCCCCGCAATTGCGCCATTGTTTCGCGTGCTGTGTGGCATGTGGCACCGTCTTGTTGAAACCACATATCATGCAAGTCAAGAACTTCCATTTCGGGCAAAAAAAAGTTTGTTATCATCGCTCGGTAGCGTTCACCATTGACAGTAACGCTGCGATTCGCATCATCTTTGAAGAAATATGGCCCAATAATGCCGCCGGCCCATAAACCGCACCAAACAGTGGCTTTTTCGGGATGCATTGGTAGCTGTTGCAATGCTTTTGGCTGATCTTCACTCCAAATGCGGCAATTATGCTTATTTACGTACCCATTCAACCAAAAATGAGCCTCATCGCTGAACATCGCAGCGCGCGATGAACATTTCGAACCGAGCACGAAATTTGATAGTAAAATTCAATAATTTGCAAGCGTTGTTCATTTGTAAGACGATCCATGGTTAAATTGCAAACCAAACTGAAGCTGTTTGACAGTGACACAAGGTACTAAACACACGTCAGCTGTCAAAACCAGTGTTGCCAAAACCAAACCAGCTAAAAAATTACCCGTTATTTAATTAAATAAAAAAATAATTCCGCCCCCATAAAATTCTTCTCGCAGCAGAACGCATCCCCCGCCCCACCCATACTATACCACTGAGTAACTTGAAGGTACCTTGTGCTAGAAGTAGGCTTGGTAGGTATACTTGGAAAACAACAAGTACAAAAACTTTTTCAAGTACTCCAAGTACAATTCACTGGGTATTATAAAGGATGTTGTTTTTAGACGTGTGATTTTCAATAGTAGTACCTCGTGGCATAATAGTTAGTGCGTAGGACTGTCATGCCAAAAGTCTGGGTTAGATTCCCGGTCACTGGCACCTAAAAACAAAAATGTTTTTTTCCTCTCTTGCGAGGGACTGACAAATCCTCCTCATCTAGCCATTCGGACTCGGCAAAAAATTGTAGGTCCCCTCCATTCCTGCCAACAACACGCACACAGGAATGGTTGAGAGTTGTTAGTCACTAGGCCCTGGCTCTCCATGAGCTGTTGCGCCACTTATTTTTTTTTTTTTTTTTGATTTTCAATCTGGCAATACTTTTTTCGGAGTTGGTCTTTTTCACAGCTTTCACTTGATTTATGCTCAGTTTGATTTGCCATTTTATAATAAATATTCTTACTCCTGAACAACTTTTGCAAAAATAATGGTTCGGTTTGCGTGACGCATCGCGAAACACCAAATTCATAGAAGGAAACATTTGGTGACGCGCCGAATATTCTCTTCCAATGCGTCAATCGTTCTGGGCTTATTTGTGTAGACAAGCAACTTCACATAACTCCACGACAATAAATTGATTGTTTCGCAATGCGTCGCGTGAACAGAACCATAATTTTGGTAAAAAAAATTTGCACGATTTGCAAACGTTGTTCAGGATAAAGTCTATTCATTATGAAATTTGCAAATAAAACTGAACATAAATCAAGTGACGAACTCCAAATAAAGTATTGCCAGATTGAAAACCACACGTCTAAAATAAACACCTATATATATGGCAACGATACCGATTGGTATCGGTATCGGAAAAAACCGAAGCGATACTGAGATGATACCTGCTCCGAAAAATCCCGAACGATACAGCGATAAAAAGTCGAGACTGTTATACGAAACCAAACGAGACTGTGTGATATGTACGAGACGGAGCTTTACGGGACCGTACTTTAAGGACCGAAATTTAGCGATACTTTCGGTAGTATCGTTTGGTATTAGCAAAAAACTATATTTTTTAATAATACCAATAGTTTATTTATTACAAATAAGCAATTTTTGTAATTGGTTTCTCGGTAACGGCTCTACCGATTAAAATGACATTTTCATAGGTTTTTCTCTATGGAAGGGATAAGGTTTAAGCAATTCCTTAAACTACTCCCCACCCACTCCCACACCCATTTTTATTTTGCTTTATTTCTCTGAAACCAGTCACTTAGATAAATTTTTCAGAACTTGTTTCTTTTTAGCTAGAAGAAGTAACTTTAGTGAAATCCAATAACTGCCCTGCATATTTTTTGTTATAGCATCGATTATCTGAAACGGTTCCAATCATTTTATAACAGCGTTAACAATATTCTTGTTATAATATTTTGACGCAGAAATTATATGTTTCGGAAAACTATTCGGAACGTTATTTAGACATTATCAAGTACATGTGACCAAGTCGTGCATTTTATTTTTGTCTATGACTGAGATCAGACCGAAACCAGATGAGACCAATACCTATACCGAGGCGAGCCTTTGTTATACGAGACCAAAACGAGACAGAGTAATACGAGACCGATAACAATACCGATACCGAGACGATACTGAAAATGTTCATTTTTGACGATACCAAGACGATACTCACCAAAGTGTCGCTTGGTTAAGTATCGCGGAATGGCTCAGAAACGAAAAAAATTGGTGGCGCAACAGCTCTTGGAGAACCAGGCCTTAGTGACTAACAACTCACAACCACTCCTGTGTGCATGTTGTTGAAAGGAATGGAGGGGACCCACAATTTTTTGCCGAGTCCGAACGGAACGGCTGGATGAGAAGTACTTATTCATGACAGGTATACTCTTGGAGGACTTGTCAGTTCCTCGCAAGAGGCAGTACCTCGGAAAAAACAGTTGTTTTTAGGTGGCAGTTGCCGGGAATCGAACCTAGACCTTTGGCATGTCAGCCCAAAAATGTACTGAACAGTATTAGGCTAGAACGCACTTCCTATTTTCTGTCACGTAATCTTCAGTCGCAAAAAATAGAATGCATGAGTTTAAATGTGAATGAACGCACATCAAACCACAAAATAAAAAATAAGTTTTTAAATCATGTGCGTTAAATACCGTTATTATGTGGTCCTAAAAAATATTTTAAACACGCTCTTCGTCAACCCAATCATCAGAACGCATCATTTTTCCTCACAAAAAAGTACAAGTAAGACAAAATTTATTCCATATTCCTTCTTGTCGCAATGAAAAATTAGTTGAAAATCTCGAAATAGCGGTTTTTTATGATTGCATTACACTACACACGACCTCAGACCTAAACGAATGTTGGTGATTTAATTTGGTATTTTCTGAATAAAACAATTTCCTCCTATTGCGTAGCATATCTTCCCCAAGCTTTTTCCTAAATTTATACCAACCAACAGAGCAGAATGGTGTTTTTCCTTTCAAATGTACCAAACATTCATGATTTCTAAATTTATTGGTGGCTGTAGGTAGGTATATAATGCCATTCAAATTCAATTAAATATAATAATGTACTCGTAGTATGGTAATACCTAATCCTTGATTCGCTTCTAGTGAAAATCAGCTTAATTTTTGTTATTGTTATTCATATTCATTGCAAAGTTGTAGAAGTTTTGTGTTAATTCAATCGGAAGTATTTTGAAATCGCGAAATTAGATTTAATTGCCAATTTGGAAAAGCTCAAGACATTATCTATGAATGAAGCTTAGCTGGTATCAATTTCAAGCAAACAACATTATTTGGAATAAAGCCCTTTGAGTAATTTCCGAATATGTGTATATTATTATTCTTGGGAAAATTGCATTCAATTATCAAAAGGAACATTCACACTATGGCTTCGGATTTGCACTGATATTGTGACAGACAAATTATAATCTTTGAAATATAGTGTTATAGGTTGTGATTATTAAAATAAAGAGGATTAATTGAAATTCCACTGACAGTACATGATGTGCAAACTATTTTCCAATGCATCTTAATATGGGATTAGAATTTGTGAGGTTAAACCTCTTTTCGTACATGAATTTTCTATGAAATATTTATATGCAGCAGAAGCTTCTTAAAAATTGACATTGTAGCATCCCCATTTTGAATACAAACTTTTAATTTAAAGAATTAAAATGAAATGTTTTACTTAGTAAGTACACCTACGCCAAAAATCGAGCTGGTCCTTTTTATGAACAAAAGGAAAAGAAATTACCAACTTTTACGATTTCCTTTATTCAAGGGACCCTACTCAAAATCTCCGATCACGCGAAATATATAAATATTAAAAACTTGGTGAGGCAACAGTTTGTGGTGAACCAGAGCCTAGTGACTTACAACTCTCAACCAATCCTGTGTGCGTGTTGTTGGTAGGAATTGAGGAGTCCTATAATTTGTTGGCAAGTCCAAACGGCTAGATGAGAAGCACTTATTCATGAAAAGAATACTCTTGGAGGATTTTTCAGATCCTCGCAAGAGGCAAAAACATTTTTGTTTTTAAGTGGCAGCGGCTGGGAATTGAACTCAGACCTTCAGCATGACAGTTCAACGCACTAACCATTATACCACGAGGTACTACGAAATACACGCGAAATATCTTGGTTTAATCTTGGACAAGAAATGGAACTGGAGTCTTAAAATTAAAGAAAGAACGGAGAAAGCCCTGCTTGCACCCAATTTCTGCAATAGGATTTTTGGCAAGGCTTGGGGCCCAAGACCACTATCAAGTGGGTGTACACGGTCTTAGTTCGACCTTCACTAACTATGGTTATAACATAGTCTGGTGAAATGCACTGGACAAAGCTACCGACCTAAAAATCATGACAAAGATACAAAGAATAGCATGTATTGGTATCACACTGGAGCAATGGGGTCCATCCCCACAGCGGGTCTGGAAGTTATAATCAACTTAAAACTCCTAGATCTTTTTATTCAAGAATAAGCAGCTAATAACGCACTTCAAACTGGTTTATGGAGACAAATACTTCTACAGGCAACGCACAGATTCTACAAAAATTCACGGGTAGCATGGTGTGCACTGATAACATTACACCACGTTTAGACTTCCACAAGCCACTCACGACCGCCTTTCCTAGAAGGGAAAAATGGCAAATGAACGAGCCGTCAACCTGCGAATCGATAAAAGCTATATACACCAATGGTTTCAAGATGGGTACACATGGGAGCCGCAGGAGCAAGCTACGGGCCTGGTGGACGGATGATTTCTCAAGTGGGGGAAGGATCACGCCTTTTAAAGGCGTCATCCTCTTCTCAACCAGGTGATTTTGCAACGTAATCACTTCTTCAATGACTGAAATATACCCACCGACTCTAGAGGCTATAGCCTGCTGAAACTCAACAACACACCTTACGGGCTTGATTGACATGGAATTTATCATAGGTTTAATTTCATGGGGATCAAAATCCTTATCATAACCACAATGGAAATGGATCTTAGTGTGGCGATACCAAGACCAACTGCCAGCCCATTAACCTTACCTTTCCTTTTCTTAGTTTTCAAATGATATCATCTCCTCAGAGAAAAGTGGCTTATCTTAAAATTCGGCTAGGTTGACATTCCTAGAAAACAAATCATCCAAAATTAAATAGAAAACAATTAGCACGACAAAAGTAAATTTTTCACAACTAAATAATTACTAACTAACCACAAATTATTTAGCAGTTAAATATTGAGTTTTTGAAGTTTGTACCACTTTTCGAAAAGAAAAACATAGAAAACATAGAATGGTAAATTCAAAACTGTCTCAACTAGTTAGCAAATGATGAACAACAAAGTATCCACTCATCCATTTATCGATCCGTGGGAGTTGGTTTGCACACTTAATATCAAGTTAGCAAAGCATCAAAAAAACATTGCACGATCAATCGAATTAATTAATTAAAAATTATCCTCCTATTCATTTTCCGATTCTTTAAATTTGCTCTGTTAACTGGACATTCGTAGAAAACAAATCATCCAAAAACACATAGAAAACATGGTATGACAAAAATTAATTTTTACAAATAGCAAATTATTAATTAACGACAAATTATCAAGTCATAAAATATTGAGTTCTTAAAGTTTGTACCACTATTCGAAAAAAAACATAGAAAATATAGAACGACAAATTTGAAGTTATCAAAATTAGTTAGCAAATCATGAACGACAAATTATCCACTAATCCATTTTTCGATCCTTGGGGTTTTCTTGCTTACTTGATATCAAGTTAAGAAAAGCATCCAAAAAACATAGAAAACATTGCACAATCAAATTGAATTTGTCACAACTAACTTATGGCAAATTATTCGGCCATTGACTATGAAGTATAAAAAGCTTTTAATAATTTTCGACAGGTTGCCTCACTGACTTGATATTAAGTTAGCAAAGCGACCACAAAAAACATAGAAAATATGGAACGACAAATTTTAAATTGTCGCAACTAATTAACGACTAATTAACTCCAGATTATCCAGCAATTCATTTTCCGATTCCGATTTCCGTTGCTCTACTAACTTAAACACTCATAAAAGTTTCCCATATCGTTCTTGATGCTCGAACTATGAAACTGTGGCACATATTCAAATTTAGGTTCCTAAAATAACTTCTTTGTTCATTTTTACAAAATCTTCTGTTGACCTAAAAGAAACTGAAAGATCAGAAAATAATAATGAAGATAGCTTCCATAATTAATTGATCTAAAAGTAAATAATTGATTTGATGTGGTTGGAAAAGTGTAAAAACAATTTGAACAAATATATATTTGCCTCATGAATTAAGTTGCAAATTTTAAAAAGTTCATTGATCTAATAATAAAGTATGAATACATATTTTGCTCTAGAATCTAGATATATTTTTTTTTTTTAATTTAAATTGATTAGGCAGTAGCTAGGTTCTCAAAACAAAATGTCTAATACATTTGTGGGTAGGTATGTGAAATATCTTACAGACTGCTATAATAGGGCTGTTGAAATCAGAATTAACAAATCCAAAACACAAAAAAAAAAAAAAAAAGTTTAATTAATTTCTATTTCAATTTTGGAAAAATTTATCAAAAAAAAAAAAACTTGAGAGCTCTTAGATCTAACTTATTTATTGAAATTACTTTGGATATGAATATAATGTTGTATACATTTTTGAAGAAGATAAATTGCAAATAATTTGTTCTTTAATTGTAACTAGATATTTATTAAGTTCTTAAAAGAAACTTTATTTGAAAGAAAAGAAAAAAAATCATTTCTGGATTCTGGTGTGAAGTGTATTTTGGTGGATTTTTTTAAGAGAAACATGTAAGAATAGAGGAGCTGTATAATCAGTATATCAATTTTTTTAAAAAAGACGCATTGGAATGACAAGAATTTTTAAGGGTTCTGGCCTGGTCGGAACAACTTAAAGTTCTTTTGCTAAATTAAGAAAAAATGGCTCTTAGTTTAAGATTAATTAAAATTTTTATTGATACCTTTCTTTGTTATTTTTTTTTCAAAAATATTCGAATATAGAGCAATTTTTAAACTGTTAAAAACGCTCAAAATCTTGTATACTTTTCTTTCAAAAATAAAAATTACAAGTTTTTTGAATATATGGAGCAAGTACGAACGATCCACTGTAGTGTATTTTATTTCGAAACTTAAAAGACTCACAGACGCAGAATTTATGTTTATAATTTTTAATTGACATTTCTGATTTGAATTGAAAATTCAATTTGACATTGAAAAATTTGAAAATCACAGAAAACTTTTAAATTTCCAGTCAAAGAAAAAATATTTTCCACCGGGGGATACTCATAATAATAAATCAGATTATCTTTTTGATAAAAAAAAAATATAAAGCAAAATCGTTGCTTGATGTTTAAAGTTAAATGTACATAGCTAAAATCTTCCATAATATGGATGTAAAAACTTTTAAAAATATTTTTGTAATTATTTCAGGTCAAAAACCTCAATTTACCAGCTGTACAAGTGCATTTTATTCAATTAGATCATAAGCTAATGGTTTTTTTTTTATTAATACGAAAGAATCATTGAGGGTAGGAATTTTTATTGAATTAAAGAATCCTTTCTAAATGGTGGGGTGCAGTTATCACACGATTTTTATGGTAGGGCCAGCCGCTTCGTTAGCTTGACCAAACAATAAGTTTATGATTTTGTTTGGGTTCTTTTTTTTTGTTAGTTAAGTTTATGTAGAAAAGGGGAGTCGTTATTAAAAAAAGTTTGTCTTAAGTGGGCCTAAATCGGTAACAGATGAATAGAAAATCATTCTCTAATTATTTAGATTTTTACTCACATCCGCTCTAATCGCTGTGTTTGAGGTTTATTTAATATTTTGTGGGGTGGCGTGAAATAAAATCATAAGAAATACGGTCAAGTTGGCTTATGTTCCATATATAAATTTTGAGCCGAAGAAAAGGAATTCGATTTGAATTCTTAAAAAATGAGAATTCATGGTAACGAAGCTTTAAAAAACGTTCGTGCGTTTTTTTTAAATTAAATTTTTGAGTATGCCAAATTGAAAGTATTATAAACATTCAGCTATAATTAAATTTCAAAGCAAACGAAAATATCAAACCACCATTAAAGTACCTAAAGAATTTTCAAATAATTTTTACAAAAACTCACAACATATCTTTATGAAAATTTTGATACGACTATGTATATAAATAATACTTTTTGAAAGTTTTTGTATTAAAAAATGTATTTAAATTATATTTTTTTTTCATAAAACAAGCGTGCCAGTGGAATTATATTCGCAAATGAATTGTAACATCTCTTTGAATCTAGTTAAGTTATTTTAAAGTTAAAATGCTATTTGAAGGATACTTAAGCGCATATGCTTGTTACACTTTAGTTGCTTTTGCTGACTTAAAATTAAAGTATATTTAATATTATTTTATTATTACTTTAAAATTTTAATCATTTAAATTTGACCATTAGAATTAAATTTATGACAGTTCTTTGCTATGTATATACAGCAGTTCTACACAAAAATAAAAAAGTACTTATACATTAAATGATAAAATTTTAAATAAAAATTATACATACTTATTTACATAAAATTTTGAAAAAAAAATAATTTGAGTTATTTTTAATTTTTTTTTTCACAACCTAATTTAAAACCAAAATCAAAGAAGAGATTTCTGGCTTTCCAAAAAGGTATATAATTGCAAATTGTATTGTTGTTTTTAAATATTTTTTTTCTGTTTTAAGTTAATTTTTTAGAAAATTGCCCCTCCTGCCTAAACGGGAGGAAATAGACCCCCCTCCCGTACGATTTTTTTCTTGTCTCTTAACCCAACCTACTCGCTCCAGCTTTTTGGTGCACCTTATACCAATCACCCTGTATATACTCGTAGTATTCAAAGTATTTATAGTCCAGTCATACTCTATTTTTACTATGCAAATTGCGGTATAGCTTAGATTTTTACCCCTCCCCCCCCCCAAATTCGTATTCAGCAGCCTTTCTCGGGGGTTTAAGAAAATGCAAAAACCAATTTCCAGGACTAGTTGACCTTTTTTGACCAATTACTGATCAATTAGCTAGATGACATTTTTTTAAATTTCCCATTTGTTTTCCCTATTTTTCTGATTTTTAGTTCACCCCCTTGGTCTCTCTTCTTTCACTTTAAGTTACTATCAAGAGGGGTCATTTTCTAAAATGTGGATTCAAAACTGAAAAAAGTTATACAAAAAAAAACAGGAATCTATACAACGCCATGCTATAGTTTTTTATATGGCCACAAATCCATTCTCTGCTATGCTTTTTAAATAAAGTTTTTATGATATAAAGTTTTTGAAAACAAAATAATTTTCAAACCAAAACAAATATTATTACTTTTGCTTTTTTTTTAATTTTAGGTTTAAAAATAATTTTTTTCCAAAAATTATTTAAATACTTAATTTAAAAAACATATAAGAGAAAAGATATGAGGGTTCAAGAAAAGCTATAGCATGGCATTTTAAGTGTTCCCGTTTTTTTTCGATAATTTTTTTCTGTTTTGAGTCCTTTGTTAGAAAATTAACCCTTCCAGCTGAACGGGGGGAAATAGACCTCCCCTCCAAAATAATTTTTTTTTCTCGCTGGAGCTTAGTCTACACGCTCTGGTTATAATAACAATAACCCTAACCCCATTATAAGTAAGTAACTTAAAGTGAAAAGAGGGAGACTAAAGGGGTGAAATAAGAATCTGAAAAATTCGATTTTTCAGAATTAAAAAAAAAAACTAGTAAAGGGTGATTTTTTAAGAGCTTGAGAACTTTTTTTTAAAAAAAAACGCATAAAATTTGCAAAATCTCATCGATTCTTTATTTGAAACGTTAGATTGGTCCATGACATTTACTTTTTGAAGATAATTTCATTTAAATGTTGACCGCGGCTGCGTCTTAGGTGGTCCATTCGGAAAGTCCAATTTTGGGTAACTTTTTCGAGCATTTCGGCCGGAATAGCCCGAATTTCTTCGGAAATGTTGTCTTCCAAAGCTGGAATAGTTGCTGGCTTATTTGTGTAGACTTTAGACTTGACGTAGCCCCACAAAAAATAGTCTAAAGGCGTCAAATCGCATGATCTTGGTGGCCAACTTACCGGTCCATTCCTTGAGATGAATTGTTCTCCGAAGTTTTCCCTCAAAATGGCCATAGAATCGCGAGCTGTGTGGCATGTAGCGCCATCTTGTTGAAACCACATGTCAACCAAGTTCAGTTCTTCCATTTTTGGCAACAAAAAGTTTGTTAGCATTGAACGATAGCGATCGCCATTCACCGTAACGTTGCGTCCAACAGCATCTTTGAAAAAATACGGTCCAATGATTCCACCAGCGTACAAACCACACCAAACAGTGCATTTTTCGGGATGCATGGGCAGTTCTTGAACGGCTTCTGGTTGCTCTTCACTTCAAATGCGGCAATTTTGCTTATTTACGTAGCCATTCAACCAGAAATGAGCCTCATCGCTGAACAAAATTTGTCGATAAAAAAGCGGATTTTCTGCCAACTTTTCTAGGGCCCATTCACTGAAAATTCGACGTTGTGGCAGATCGTTCGGCTTCAGTTCTTGCACGAGCTGTATTTTATACGGTTTTACACCAAGATCTTTGCGTAAAATCTTCCATGTGGTCGAATAACACAAACCAGACGCAATATTCTCTTCTGTACGCACTGTACGCATTCGTGTGGTTGGTTTAATGTCCAATAAAGTAAACTGAGTGCGAAACTTGGTCACAATCGCATTAATTGTTTGCTCACTTGGTCGATTATGTAGACCATAAATCGGACGTAAAGCGCGAAACACATTTCGAACCGAACACTGATTTTGGTAATAAAATTCAATGATTTGCAAGCGTTGCTCGTTAGTAAGTCTATTCATGATGAAATGTCAAAGCATACTGAGCATCTTTCTCTTTGACACCATGTCTGAAATCCCGCGTGATCTGTCAAATACTAATGCATGAAAATCCTAACCTCAAAAAAATCACCCTTTATAAGGACCACCTTATTGTACATGTATGTATTAGAGACATGATAGTAGTGGCTTTCAAAAAATCACTTACATTATTTTTTCTCTCATACAAACAACAATTATGTTTATTGTGAGCGAGTCAAAAGAAATGAATTCTCCAGTAAGAAGAATAATTTGAATTTTTTTTTTTTAATGTAAAAGTCTTTAGTAAATCAATTTTCTGTGCTTTTGAAAATGTTATGTTAAGGATATTTTCATTATTTTGTATAAGACACAATTTTAGATTTTTTTAATGTTCAAGTAATCTATTGAGTTTATTGGCAAATACGATCGACGTAGAAATAAAATTGATAAACGAAAATAACAAGTTATTAGTCAAAATTACCATTAAATATTAATTTGAGAAATCGTATGAAAAATCGAACAAAGAGGTACATATGTAGGTATTAATATAATAAAAAAAAAACTAACTTTTAACCTTTCAAAGCCTGTCATCAGATACTCAAATTTTATGCAAATATAAATCCTAACACAATAAAAATTTGAGGCAAATCAATCTTTCCATAGATTCCTTATTTGTGAAAATCAAAGCTATATTTCTCAAGTTATTGCCAATTTAATGCAAATCAATTGATAATTTTTCATTTTATTTGGCTTGCCTTGGAAATTATCAAAATGTGAATTTTCAAAAGTGCCATAAACTTTTATTTAGAAAATTGTATGATATACCTATAAGTTTTGCATTAGGTTTACTGTTTCAGAAGTTAGGTATGTGTGAAAAACATAGTTTTTGACATTTGTCCTTGCATAACTTTTGATGCGTACATGATTTGACAATTGACTTTTTGGTGAGTGTTCTTTATGCCAAGATAAATATTATTGCATTTAAAAAACTTTCATTTGGATTTATTCTGAAGATTGGCCATGTTTTTCGAAATATTTTCTGCACTAGACCATTGTGACATGAAAACTTAATTTAGTCTCCAAGTCCATTAGGGTGTGTCACTGTAGTATGAAAAAACTGTTCAGATTTAAAATATAATACCTGCAAAAATTGCATAAGAATCGTAGGAATAAGAATGTTTGAAAAAAATTTTGAAAATAAATGGTTCTTTGGCTCACCAAACAACTACGTTAATTTTCGAAAACTGTGTTTTGAGTACTTTTTCCGTCAATTGCTCGGATATGGTTAGAGTTAATCAGAGCTGATTTAACTGATTTAAACAATTTAATATTAAATGTACAAACAATTCAATACTAGTAAACAAATTCAATTAAGAAATCAAAATCCCTCAAATATGCCAGTATTTGAAAAAAATAGTTAAGAAAATGATTTTTGTGCATAATCGAAAATGCTTCTTTGGAAAAAAAAAAATGCTCAGCGATCAAAAATTAGTCTAGAAAATATATTTCTTTAAGGACCCTACCATGGCTCAAAATTTTGTAGGCAAGTACACGTTTTTTGATGCTTTTTTAGCGAGCCAAAAACAAATAACTTGGACGAAAACTCCAAATGGAGAATTTAATTTTAATGTGTAATACAACTTTTGGAAGGTATTGAATGTGAAAATTCCAGAGTCGAAAAACATGACACACCCTAATGTCCATACGACCACACAATATACAAAAAAGATATTTTTTTCTTCAAATTAAATATTAATTAAGGATTCAGTGTCACCCATTGGAAATTTGCCGAAATATTCAACTAATTAGGTCCTTAACTTTGTGAACATACAAATTCACAAAACTCTCAAGTTATGAAGAGCATCAAAAGGATGAAGTACTCTCAAAAATTTTCAAATCAGTAATGAAAACACATCATAAACAACGAACTTCTACAAACTTTTTCCACCAACAAAAGGTAGGTATTCGGTTTCAGATTTAAGAAAGTCTTAATTTAATCCCTTCGTCCTGAGTACACACGACACTTAACAACTTTGTATAAGAGTATATCTATCACAGTCAATTTGAGAGATTTTTTATCATGAAAAAAAATTCAAGACTAGAATTTATTGTTAGTAACTAATCTAATTTATCCTTTCATGCATAAAATGTGTTCATCTTAAAGTGAAGTAACGAACAAGAAAAGAATAAAGAAAAACTATGTAAAATAGTAAAAAGGAACGAAGATTTTGAAGTGAAAAAAAAACATTAGACTGACATTGAGAAGTGATAGTCAAAGCTAAGAAACTTGAATCTGTATGCATAAACTTATATGAAGATTTAAATTCACTCCATTAGCGTCAAGGCGTTGCCCACTAACATTTTTCTTGCCGCAATCAATTTTTTTTAACTTTTACAATATTAAAAAAAAAAAAACGGAATATAATTCCATTTCTATTCTCGTTGTCAGTTGAATTTGTTTGAAATCTTATCTTATTGAAAACGGATATAAAGATTTAAATTAAATTGTTAACACGTCGTCCTTCACCTGTACCTACTTAGACAAGTGAAGAAGCTCATTACCTGGAATTTATTTTGTTCACGTAGGCAAGAAAGTGGCATTAAGAGCATAATTTATTTAAACCCATAATTAGAGAAGACTTGCTCGTTTCCCTAAATCCGGACTAAATATGAAAATCCCCTATGCTTATACGCCAAACATCATCAAAAATATTAAAATCAAAATTCAGTATAAGCTCCCTTAATTTTATGTTGATCTACTTCAAAATTTAAGGATACCCTTAAAAATTTTCCAATTCATGCCATTTAATAAAAAAAAAACAACAAAATAACAACTCAAACAGCGAGCAAGTTAAAGTAATCGTTTTGAAGATATATACGTTTTGTTATTTTTATAAAAAAAAAAATATGCCAAAGGACCATCCCTAACAATCTTATATTTTTATTGGAGCATATAATTTACATAATTATTCATTAATTTTACGTACGAAGGATCTTTGTGAATCGATATGGATTTGCTTTTGTTCAAATTGTGTAAAGGAGGCTTATAAAAAATATGAAAAAAAAAAAATGAAAACAATTTTAACTGGAAACATAAGTTCCGGCTTCCGGGTATATGAACAATGTTGTTTCGTTTTTGGGGACAAAAAATAATTTAGGTATTTTTGTGGATTCCGATGAAGGAAAATTGAAATAAAAAAAAGGACATCTCAAAGTATTTTTTTTTTCTATTTTGTTTTGTTTTGTTTTCGAGGAAACCTTGGATGTCAACGACATTACCATGAAAACACAAAATAAATGTAGATACATTTCAGTGCCTCTTTTTATTTGTTGGAGCCTTGACATAAAGATTGATTTGTGGGCCCCTTAAAAGTTTTTACTTCCTTTAAAAGGAAAATATTGATTTCATATAAGCAGTTAGTATAATTTGTTTAGTAACATCTAACGACGCAAGGCCACAAGAACAAGATCAATTGATATGATTGACTTAAATATGCGAGAAGAGTCCATTTTGGTACCTCATTAACCATTACAAAAATAAAACGTAATAACTTTTTTTCTGTGTGCGTAATCGGCTTATTTTTTTTTTATTTTGTAGGTTACTATTTAGATTTATAAAAATGGATGCTTGGGATACGGAGAAAAGAATTTGGATAGTGCAACGGTACCATGCTTTGCAGTCCGTCATTTCCGTCTAAAGGGAATTTAAGCGGGAGTTTGGCGGTAATCCCCCGAGTAGATGGACCATTATGAGGTTTGTAAACATGTTTGCCGAATCTGGAAGCATCGCACGAAGGCCGTACCATCGAGATGCCAATGTTCGGGTTCAGGATACAATCGCAGCAGTAGCATCTGCAATACAGGCCAATCCGAGCGTTTCGACCCGAAACTTATCGGGGCAAATTGGAGTTAGTAGACGGTCATTACAACGGATACTTCATGACGATTTAAACTTGTTTCCGTACAAAGTCCAAATTATTAGCAAGTTAAACCCTCAGGATTTGCCTGTTCGCCTGGAATTTTGCCAAAAAATGATATCAATGGCCGAAGAAGACAAAACATTGATCAATTGTTTGTTCATGTCTGATGAGGAACATTTTGATCTTAACGGCAATGTAAACAAGCAAAATTGCCGTATATGGAATGAGTCTAATCCAGAAATGCTCCATGACACGGAACTGCACCCAGAACGAGTCACTGTGTGGTGCGCAGTTTCATCAAGGTGTATTGTCGGGCCGTACTTCTTTGAAGAAAACGGTGTAACCGTTACTGTCAATGGGGACCGTTATTTAAAGATGTTGAAGGAGTTTTTTTTACCCAGAACTGCGCCGAAGACGTATACCATTCAACAGCATTTGGTTTCAGCAAGATGGAGCAACTGCACATATAGCCAGACCAGTTATGGCGGAGCTAAACGAAAAATTCGCAAACAAATTAATTTCTAGGAACTCCATTCTTCGCTGGCCCCCAAGGTTACCTGACCTGACTGCACCAGACTTCTTTTTACGAAGCTCAGGAATTTAACTGAATTAAAGCAGTCCATAACGACAATAATTGAGGCGATCCCAACTTCAACTCTTCAGGCCGCAATGAATAATTTTTTGATCAGGTGCCGCATATGCGTGGGAGAGCGTGGAGGTCATTTGCGGTCTATAATCTTTAAAAACAACTAACTATTTAAAATAAAATTTAATTTTCTAACCAATAAAAAAAAAATAAATGAAATACATCGATTAAAAAAAAAGTTATTTGAATTTCTTATTGTAGCACAATTGGTGCGCCACCCTGTATTTGCAAGAAAATGAATAGGTCAGTAGATAAATGTCCATAAAAGATCGGCTTGCTACAATAATTGGTGAGCCATAGTTTGTTTTTTTATGAGTTTTCTAAACTTTTTCAAGGTCACAACGATTTTGGCCACCAGTAACAAAAGTAAGGTCTTATCAGCAGGACTTCCTAACTAGATTCTGCGCTTCTCCATGAAAATTTAAAGCACAAACAGCGCCCAGTCCAACCAGGGAATTCTAAACTTCTCACTTCCTTACTTCATTGGAAGAACGAAGCGAGCCGTAACCGGCAAATAGGATTGTTAAAGAAAACAATGCGAAATAAAAGGTGTTTTTTTAGAAGTATAGAACTCCAAGTTGGCAACCCTATTTTGACTGGTGGCCATTTTTCAGCTGTCAGGTGATTTATTTCTATTTTGGTTCAGAATTTCAATATGAATAGACTAACGCCTGAACAACGTTTCCAAATTGTGCAAATTTATTTAGAAAACCATGATTCTATTCGAAATACGTATATCGCACGAATTTTGTTTAGCGATGAAGCTCACTTTTGGTTGAATGGATATGTCAATAAATAAAACTGCTGTATTTGGAGTGGCGATAATCATCAAATGTCTTTTGAGTCACCGTTACATCCACAAAAACTGACTGTTTGGTGTGCTATATGGGTTGGTGGAATAATTTGTCCGTACTTCTTTAAAAACGATGCTAAACAGAACGTTACAGTCAATGGTGATCGCTAAAGATTCAGGATTACTGACTTTTTCATTCATCAACTGAGCAACCATGATGTGCAGGAGCTGTGGTTTTAACAACATGTCACAAAACTCGTGCCACAATTGATTTATTTGGGGGACAATATTCTCCACAAATTTTGGAAAAAGTCATCAAAAATTAGACCTCCAGATTAGACTACGTCCGAGTCAGCTGTGGCGGTCATATGCTAGCAATCATATTTAAACTTTAAGCCAGAAGATTTTCTTTAGAATAAAGTAAATTACATAACAACTTAAATAAATCATCTTTGTTTTATTCCATTTTTAAGTTCTATACCTCCTTAAAAATACCCTTTATATGCTTAATCTAAACATCGTCGACTTGGGCAAGACGTCACGATGCATAGGTACAAATTTGAAGTCATTAAGAACTTTGTCTACCTGGGCTTCGATATTACATCGCAAAATAACAGCAGTTCTGATATCAAACGAAGAACTATTCTTGCCGACCGCTGTTTCTTCGGGCTAAAAAGGCATTTGATTAGTAAAGCCCTTTCTCAAAGACCCAATAACCATAAGACCCAAATCATATCGGATGCGCTGTAAGCGGCAGAAGCATGGACCCTGTCAAAAACGGATCAAAATCTGCTTTATTGCTTTGAAAGACAATTTTTTCGGGTAATCTTCACTTCAGTCTGTATCAGGAGTATGGAGAATGAACTTTACGGGACTTACAGTGACGTCGACCGGGTCAAAAAGCTGAAAATACAACGATTGAGATGGTTGGGACACGCGGAGTGTATAGAAAGAGATGCACCAGCACGACAAGTCTTCGAATCTACTCCTGAAGGTCTGCTCAGTTGAAGAGGAGCTGATATGATGAAAAGAAAAGATTGTGACATATATAACAGCAATCAAGGAAAGACCTCTAAGACGGAACTAACTGCTCGAGGACATCAAGGCTTCAATTGGAAAGGAAAACACATTCGACATATTAGTAACTAAGCACAGCCTTCACGAAGAGACAAGTGATAAAAGGCTTCAGATTAAAAGACTTTTCAGAAGATCGTAATACAATGATAAAGTAGCACTAAGTTACCACAGCTAAGAATCCCCAAAGCTACCAAGCTCTTCAAATGAACCAATAAGCCAACCAAATCGATCATTTGCTAATCGAAGGAAGGCATGCCTCTTACATCTTAAATGTGCGTACTTTTCAAGGGAAAACGTCCTTTATTTCCTTGTAGCCGCAAGGATAAGAGCTTGACTGTCAAATGAAAAGAAATTTCAAACCACCCTTAAGAAGAAATTTGATGCTGGCTGCTCTAGCATACCTGGAACCTGGAGTCACCAGAGGCTTTAGTGATCTTGCCACCGTGCATTCACCTGCCCAGTATCACCTTTTCAGCTGAAAATTCAACTGACTATCACCAGCCCCTACAAAGAACCCGTGATATCATGATAAATGTGTGCAGCTGAAAAACGTGACAGAAAAGGCTCATACAATTATGTTGTAGCGGAAAATAAGAGCGCGAGATAAAAGTATCAAGCAAGGAGAAAAGAGGAAAGAAGACCTTGTGTAGAAAGCCTACCAGCTCAACTATATCGAAAACTCTCGCAGTCAAAACAATACTTGGAAGGTTTTTTTAAGTCAAGCAACTGAAAAACCGGGGAAAATATGCTCCTCGAAAGGAGCGAAGGAAGCCTATATTCACTGAAGCAAAGGGAATAGTAATTATATTCAAGCAGAATTTCCAGAAGATGTTGAATGGGCAATGGGAATCAGGTATAGTGAGAAATCGGACAAGAAGAGAACCCACCTCTAGTCAATTAGGTCCCAGTACCACCACTCAGTATTAAAGAGGTACATTTTGCTATAGAGAAGCTTAAAAACAAGAAGGCCATCGGATCTGATGGCTAACCAGTGGAACTTTTTAAGGACAGAAGGAATATGTTGGAAGATGCATGCATTAACTCATCAATCAAGTGTGGCTGAAAGGAAGAATGCCCAATGACTGGCCTAAGTCTATCAGTTCCATATTTTCGATCTACAAAAACGGCTATCCTATATGTCCTGCAAGAACTAAGAACCTGATAAGCGTCGCATACAAGTTCTTATGCAATGAACTATGTGGGCGTATTAAGACGTTCATCAATACTATAATCCGCAAGTAACACAAAATATTCACTTTATTGGACCAACGAATTTCAAGTTGCGACTTACCATATTCATCGATTAATTGATTTCAAAGCCGCATATGAAAGCTTTCATTAGCAGGAGTACTATATACGTCCATGGATCTCGGGAAAACTGATCCATTTGTGTCACATGAATTTGGAACAAAAGCGATGCAATGGGAAAAGAACTTCTGAATATTTCCGAACATGCACAGGGTCTTAGCAAGAAGATGCGCTATCAAGTGATTCCTTGAATATTGGGGGCACTATTTTCAACAGATCTGTCTAATTTTTAGCGTATGCCGATGATATAACATCATTGACTGCTCCCCACAGTCTATTATAGAGACTTTCACGGCATTTGAAAGAACAGGCGAAACTTATTGGCCTCCAAGTAAACGAGGACAAAAGCATAACACTTGCTTTATGAAAGATCTGTCGTTCGGCTTAGACAAAATTTCACTGTTGATAGCAACAACTTCGAAGTAGTTAAGGAGTTTATATACCTCAGAGTAAATATTAATTCCACGAATGACATCTTAGTGAAGATAGGACAAAGAATTACCTTAGCAAACCGGTGCAACTTTGTTTTGTGGCAACTGATAGATTCAAAACTCTCCTTGGCTCGGCCCGAGCAAATGGACAATAATGATCCAGCCAAGAAAGTCTTTAAAGGCCTCCGTCAGGTTCAAGAGAACAAAGAAGACCGATAATCCGGTTTGAAGACCAAGCAATGGCGGGTACCAGAAAGCTTGGTCTAGATGACTGGAAGCAGCGTGCTTGGAATCGTAGAGGATGGAAGGCTACTGTGTTTCAGGTTGAACCTTTCATAGATTGGAAGCCAAATATATAAAAAGTAAGTTTCAGTTATATTGGTAAAAGGCTTTTTAATGTTTCTTCGATTTTTTTTTTAGGTCACTAACGATTTTTGGCACCTCATTTGAGGAATATTCATACAAAAAGTCCCTTTACCAACTGAAACGTAATGTAATCTTCAAATCATGGGTGATTTTGTGTGATTTTGAAAAACTTTAAGTCCTGATTACAAGTTTTCTAGGCCTGACCAATTTTGATGTTTGATCTTTTTTGACCAATTAGGAAAATATTTTTTGTAAATATTCAATAGCATAATGAGGTGTCAAGATCTCAGAGCCTCAATGCGTTTCTTCTTAATTTGATATTATTAAATTTATATTTTGTATAAACAATGTACAAAACTTCTATTATTTTGTTTTAATTTCACTATTTCCTGAGACTGTGAGCCTTAAGGCCAAAATGTAAATTTAAAGGTGGCACTGTGCTTGTATATTTGTGTATCTAGATTATATTTGCCTGGAATGCCCGCAAGTAATTTCGGGGTTGGAAACAAATAAATAAAATTGGTTGACATATCACTTGAAATAGCTTTTCATTACAGAATTCCTTTGGCTGAAGGATTGTATATAACTTTTCAGGATATGATTTCATGAGAAAGTTTTTTTTAACAAAGTCTAGTCTTAAATAATAAATAATGCAAACCAAGTTTGAACCAAAAGGCAAATAAAATTCGTAATGAAAAGTTATAATAAAATTAAAAGTTTTTTTTTTTTGGTAATTACCATCACAAATTATATCGTTGATAAAACTTTATCAAGAAGATTTTTTTTTAACCCGCCAATGGTGACCTATTTGTCTGTGAGACCGGGTGTTCTTAAAAATTCGAATAACTTTGTCCTCTCTCACTGATTTTCGCCACGATTTCGTGTAGCTGCCACATTTCACATCCTTCATCAACTGTTCACAACAAAACGGCAAAGTGAGGAGAAATTTTGTTCTTTTGGTACAAGCCCGGTGCATGAGACCGTGCGTCACCGTTTATGCAAGTGAAGTAGTCATAGTTAAATAATTTTTCTTAAAATTTTCTTAAAATTTCTTCAAGAATCTTTTCTACTTTCTTATTATTTTCAGTGTTTTCTAGTATTTTTTTTATGATCGGTGAGCTTTTTATGAGATTGTATCAATGTTTTACCTAAAAAAAAAACTTTTTTTATTCGAAAAAACAACCATTTTTGTATGAACAATGGTTATTTTTGGAATCGAATTTGTTGTTATTTCTTATATGGAAGGATACCAGTTTTCATTAATTTTTAGAAGTTTCTAATATGGAAAGACTCCTTGCAGTAATTTGGTTTTAAAATAATGTGTTTTTTTATTTTTTTCTTAATTTAAAAAAAGTCAAGTTTAAAAACATGGTTATTCTTAATGCTCTACGCAAAATAGTTTTTTAAACTATTAAAATTGAAATCAATGAGCCATAGTCGATAAAATATTTTTGTTTTACTGTAAAATATTATATTAAACAAAAAAAATGAAATAGTAATAACACGATTTGAAAAAATCTTCAGTTGAAAAACCCGGTCTGTGAGACCGGCGTCACCATTGATGTAAGTCAAATTGACGTCACCGGTGGCGGGTTAAATAAAAATATTAGGTATAAATAACTTTGATTATTAAAGTAGTTCGTTTGATTTATTTTTGCGTTATTAGTTATATGCGTAAATAATACTTATAATATGAATTGCGAACGTACATACCAATGTTTGTATGAAATTCATTGCAAATAAACTATCGATTTTTAGAAGAAGAAAGTAATAGTACCAGGGAAATTAATCTTTTACTTTTTTTTCTTTTATTATTGACAATTCTGCGGTGCTGGCTTTTTATAAAACTACTAAATTTCTCATTAAACTTTTGATTGGAATGTAAATATTCAAGCAAATAATTCTTGTTTTTCATAATTTTTGAGATTAAAGGATTTTTAAGGAAATGCCAACCAAAACAAATACCAAGTTGAACAAATGAAAACTAATTTAATTAGAAAAGAAAAGTCGGACTCTTGATAATAAACCTTAGAAATAAATTATCTTAATATTGAAGACCTACCACATTGATTTGTAAATTTAATTTATGGGTGATTAGGAATTTAATAAGTTTAAAAAAAACCCTAAACTGTAATTTCAAAGAGCTATGTTTATGGTAAGGAAGCCTTAATTGACCGTTTAAGGTTCAGACTACTGAAAACCTAAGTGATTTAAACCATTGTTTTACCTTATAAATTAATTAAAATTACAATTTCTGGGCAAGGAAAAAATGTTGTATTTATTTATTTATCAACTCGTTCAGAGTACTACAACGTGAGGTAATACGTTCGTATATTTTTTTGGTTTTTATTTTTATTCGCAGGAGATGTATGTAAACAAAATATATAAAAGTTAAAAAATAAATAACTACCTACCTATAAAAAATAAAAAAAAAGCCCGTTTTTTCAAATTAAATTCACAAAAAATCGGAAAATTTATATTTTGCTTTAAAAAAATTACAGCTTGTTTAAAACACGTTCTCAACAAATTTCATTAAAACCAAATTTATTTTTAAGAAACTTTTTTTTTATGATACAAATTCTATATACTACTGAAATAAATCAGGCAATTAGAAGACTTGTTGCAATATTTTCGACCGAATTTATTAGGATGATTATTTTCACGAAATACTTAAGACCGCGAACTATGGATTTTGCGGATCCAATTAAAATTAAAAAAACAAGAGAATTAAAAATTAAGATGATAAAATGTGCAACCGGCAAACGCGAAGAATATGATCGAATTGACAACTGTCAAAACGATCGAAGAAAGATGAGAAAAAAAGAGAAGACAAAATACTGCAACAACAAACTGCAACAACGATGCAGCCAACCGGCTAGTCAGCTGGGGATGGGTTCACCGAATTTTAATGGGAATTAAAAAAAGTAGATAACTTATGAGTCGAATAAAAAAAAGTTTTGATGGCAAAAAAAATGTAAATACAATAAAGGTAGGTGTAGGGGCGTAAGTACTTACGCTAAAGGGTGGGCGCCAGGAAACTTTTATGTCGTTATGTCGTTTGCCTTGACCGGTAGTTGAAAATGTTTCTTCAATAAATTCAAAGAAAACAAATGGGTTATAATTCCCTGAGGGGGACTTTGAAGATTTATTTAAAAAATGTCTGGGAAACCTTGGCTTACGCCTGGATTAAAACCCAGAATCTTTTCGAGATAAAAAAAAAATAAACAAAGTATAAAATTCTTCGAAGAACAAATTAAAAAAAATAAACAAAGATAAAACAAAATGGTGAATCAGACAAAAGACAACCAACGCCGCAAGAATGGACCGCTATCACTCGGTCCCGAAATAAAAACGGATAATGCAAACTACGTTAAAAAAAGGTCACGAGTCCCAAAATTATAGGGATTAAACGAATTAAAAAAAGCCAACCGAATATAGTGGGAAACCAAAATTTTCCAAACGAATTTAAAGAAAAACTAAATTCCACTCTACTTATCTATTTTTTTTTTTTTGGTTTTGAAAATCCTTTTTTCTCTTCCTCCTTCTTTTCTTCTAAAGCTCTTTTCGCACCCTTCTGGCGATACACCATAAAACTTCTTTCTTCAAAAAAAGTTTCCTCCCACTATGATATTACTCCTTCTTCAAATAATCTTCAAAACACTTTTCTAAATTAAAAATTCTCAACACTTATTTTTCAACAGTCTATATTTTTTTTTTCTTTTCTCCAAAATTTCTCGAAACCTCTTTCGGCTTAACAGGTCAACCAAGAAGTGGTTGTTTTGCCTAGCCTTTTGTCTTCTACCGGCCTCTCTCTCACGCACACATTCTCACACTCATACATATGGTTTTCGTGGAACTCTGTTACGGTTACTCTCCGAGGTTGAGTTCCAACGAAACTATCTCTCCTCACACATTCAATGGATTCCCCAAGTTGTTGGTGTCGTCCCAAAACTTGACGAATCCAAGGCCGGAGCAAGACATATTCACAATAACAAATTTTGCGAAGAAAACAAAAAAAAAACTATAAAAAGTTGAAAACATAATTCTGAGCATTCTCTCAGCTACTCTACATTTCTAACTTTTTGAAAATTATTCGAGGAAGGAGAATATTTTCAGCTACCAATTTTTAAATCTTTTCTGAGGAAATGAAGGTGGAAGGCAAATACTCAAATCAAACTAACGAACGCGCAATCTACTATTCGGTGAACCTTTGTGCAGATTTGGGGGAAATGAAACGAATAGCGTTTAGCGTTCTATTGTTTTATGCGGTCGATGTTTATTAAAAGTTAAAGTTAAAGTTCAAAATTTTACGTTGGGCTTGTTGCCATGTTTAATGAAAAGAAGTTAAATTAATAATTATGTTGTGTTGTTCAAAATTCACATTAAAGTGTGTGTGTACGTTTCCATCTGTCCCTTGACGATTCAGAGCTACCTTACTCAGCTCATACGTAGGTGGCGTGCGAGTCTCCAGCCCGTCCGCTGGCTCAGTACGAAGGAATATAGATCGATGATGTACCTATTTTGTCATCCTCCCCGAGCCACTCTCTCCATGAGGACAACGGACGAAATTGAGGGTCGAAAAATGGGATTGGTTGGGGTGGAGGGGAAAACAGATAACGAGAGTTAGACTATGACTAAACAACATAGTCAGAAAAAGGTTTTAAGAACCGAATGAAGAGAGGTTTTTGTTGCAGTAAATCTTACCGTAACAGACTTAGCGTTATCTGTCGATGATGAAAATAGAACACCAAAACATTGGTTTTTGGTATTTTTCTCAATATTTTTGAGGTTATGTGGAAAAATGATACAACTAAAAGTTTTAGGTCTCTTGATTATGCATAACTTTTCTATATAAGTTTTGTCTAATTTTGCCAGAAATTGTAAAAAACAACATCGTTTTTAAACCCTCATATCTCATTTCACTCACTTACCCACCCCACTTTTGGTCATATTTTGTGCATCATTTTATTTTTCCGTTTTATGTATCAATAATCTGAAATTTTCCCATCACCCATATAATGCTAATCATTTTTTTTTAATTTATGGTCTATAACCAATTTCTCAACCTAGCTGACCTTTTATGACCATTAAGTGAACATCATATCCAAATGCCATTGGGTTGTTTGTAAGAAAAGACAATTTTTTAATCTTATAGTTTGTTCGCGGATTTCAGCGGTGATGAGGCCAATTTTCGGATGATATAAACTGGCCTTCAAGATTGTGTGATTTGATCCTGTTAGACTTTTTCTCTGGTGGTGTTTTCTGAAGGTGCAGACAAATAAGACAGAAACAACAGCGGGTCTCAAAGTTAAGATAGCCCATGCCTACGGTCAAAATTAGGGTTATGGTCCTTTGGCACTTAGTATATGGGAGATTTGAAAAAAGAAAATGCCATCTAATTGGTCAGAAAATGTCAACTTATCCTCAAAATTGGTCAGCCCTGGATAACTTCTAATCAAGGTTGAAAGTGTCTTAAGGTCACACGCGATTTTTGGCTCTTCATTTATGTTAAATTTACAAAAAACAGTATAACATAAAAAAAAAACTCTAGGTTGTCATAAAAGGTCAACTTTTTCCAGTAGATTGATATAAATTTGATTTGACATACATTTTAGGACCTTTTAGGGGCTCTGGACATTTGGCACCTCATATATAAGAAATTTGATATTTTAGAATGTCATCTAATTAGTCAGAGAAGGTCAACTAGTCCTAGAAATTGGTCTGTTCTTGATAACTAGTTGTAAAGGCTTAAAGTTTCTCAAGGTCACTCAAGGTCACGCGCGATTTTTAGCACCTCATTTAGGGAAATTTCACAAAAAAAAAAAGATGCCATCTGAAAGATTTGTAGAGTGATAAAAGGTCAACTATGTATTTTCAATAATTGGTCAACGATAGATTTTTTAAAAATATTTTTTTTTTCTAAATTTCAAGGTCATAGCGATTTTTGGCATCTCATTTATGGGTAATTTTGAAAAATTGCATACCTTCTGAAGGATCTCTAGAACTATATAAAAGGTCAGCTAGTTTCAGAAATTTGGTCAGCGATAGATTCTTTTTTACGATAAAAAAATGATTCAAGGTCACGAACGATTTTTGGCACCTCATTTAGGTAATTTTCCAAAAGAAGAATATACTATGTGATAGGCTACTCGGTCATCATAAAAGGTCAGTTAGATTAAGTAATTGATCAGTCATATTTTTGTTTTAATGAATTTTTAAAGTATTTGTATGTAGGTCACAGTATAGATAGTTGACACCTCATTCGGGTAATTTAAAAAAAAAGTAAACCATTTGAAAGGTTACTTAACGTTAAGAAAAGGTCAACTACTTTCAGTAATTGGTCAGCCATATATTTATTTTTATGAATTTTATTTTAAGTTAGTTTTAAGATATTGATAAGTAGGCTAGTTTTTATAAATTTTTGTCTAGCTTTAAGATAGTTTTATCAATAGCTAGAGCGTAGGGCTGCTAAGCAAAAGATCTCGAGATCAAATCCCAGACAAACCAAACTTTTTTTTCCTTCTTAATGCAAAAACACATACAAAAAAACCCATGAATGACCAATTACTGAAATAAGCTCTTGTATTGATATCATCAGTAATTTTGTAGGCAACATTATTGTTATTAGGGCAAGTAATTAAGCAATTAGGGACTTTTATGCCTGGCACTGCTGAACCTACTTAATTTTTCATTGAGTTGGTGAAAAATTCAGGCCGTGGTATATTCTTTTAAAACGATAACAACAGTTGCTTTAATTTGGGGTTTGAATCAGAAATAGGTTCTTACAAACAAATTACCAACAGTTTTTGTGCTTATAATGAAAAACGTCCATCTATCAAATCACAAATGTTACAAAACAAAAGAAAATTAATTCAAATCAATGGAAGATGCATGAAACACAACCCTCAACACACCATCAACCAAATAAGTCCTTCCAGACTTACTCAAAAAGCATACAAAATACAAATGTCAAAAATGTGTAAATATGTAATAATTATATATAATTGTGTGCGGAAACTTAGTTAGAAATTTCATCCCACACAACTTGACATGGTGTTAATGAAATAACACGAAATAATGCTTAAGAATTGATTCTTAGCACATCAGACATTCTATTTCATTTGACTGCCGGAGGCTAGGGGTTGTGGTGAAACTCATTCATTTCGATGAAAGTGTAGAAGTACAATATGGATATCATTTTTACAACAAAAATTTGACAGTGGCATGAAATCTTCCAACCAACTTTAATTTTGTGTTAATATACTTTTTGAGAAAAGTATGGATTCTATTTTTAGATAGTTATTTAATGAATTTAAAAATTTGTTGCGTGGAGATTTATAAATTCATGCCACCCCAGCTGCCTCCAACGACCGACAAATCTTCACCGCATATGCCTCACATTTAAGTTCAAAGTATGTCTATTCTATTCCCAGCAGCTTGTATCCTTATTGACATGTTTTCCTTCAAGCTTTTTACTGTGTCAACGCACCAGCTATTGCTTTTCTTCCGGCGGCGCGTCATTACTATATTATCTGGAACAAAGTTCACGCTTGGTAATGTTAACCAACAACTTTGAATCGAAAGATTATTCCAGAATGTGTTACGTTTACGTTACTATGTCCACTAAAGACAACTTTGCCGATGGTGTCATATCATCCTGGAATAACCACCACCTTATGAATATCCTAATTCTGAATTCAGCCATCAGGTGTATAGTAAGTCTGGAAGGTATGGATTCAATTTTTTGCTTCCTCAGGGAAGTTTATAAATGCAGCAAGTTCGACATTACAACATCTGGTCGTTTTTCATTTGGTTTGTTTTCAAAAATGTCATCTAGTCAACAAAACTGTGCCATCAGTGTCTATAGGTTATTTCTATTTTACCAAAAAAAGGCCACTGTTGCACAGTCACGGTTTGGTTGTTTACGAATAAAAATAAATTGATATAAATTAACTTTGGGCAATTAATTTAAACTGATAAAGTCTTTGGCTGGATTTACAGGACTCAATAAAATAGCACTAATTCTCTCAGAAGGGCAATTTTAGAATCGCCTTGAGTGTAAGTTGTTATCGCAAGGGACTACATATTATGTCATGCAACACAGCAAAATCTAAGCAAATAGAACTTTTCTTCTGCAGATAGGTCACGTATTGGTTCTGTGTCAACAAATTTTAACGATTTAATCAAATTTCGATGATGAAGAATTTCAACAAGATAAATCTTTCTGATGGTTTATCTGGCCTCAAAATTTCTGTAGCCGGTCACGTTTTTAAAATATTCAAATCGAAAGTTTTGAAGCAAAAATGTGATTTTGATGCAAATTTAACATAATTGTATTTCTCGATATAACTAATTTGTCTCAATTAAATTTTTTTGGTTATTCTGAAGTAAAAACATCTTCGATATTTTTGTCAGGCTTTCTTAGAGAAAAATGAATTGTTGCAGAAAAAAAATCTTGAATTTAAATTGGTTGGAAATTGCATATTTATATATCCTTTCGATTGCATTTTATTTGTGAAAAACCAACAAGTTTCGAGTTAAGAGCAGAAATCTGCAAGAAAAATGCATTTCTGTACCATTTTTACTAGTTTTCGCATGTTGTGATATTTTAGTTGCAAAACTGCAGATTTGGATTCAGCACCTGGCCCTGATAACACTTCAGTTTAATTTTTGATGTGAAAACATCATAGAGCTTGATATTATGAAAGAAAATCTTAGCCTCCAGTATGGGGGAAATTGAAAGTCGGATTGGGCGGATATGGCTTACAGGTTCAGTTTTAACAATTTTATTTGCTGTGGGTAGGGTAGAATTCTGTAAACTGGAATAGGTAAGGAAGTTTTTTGATACTAAATGGTTTTGGTATTTGCTAAATGGAGTAACCTTACATCCCCGACTCTACAGGAAAAAGTTTTGACATCGGTTGTAGCTGAACCAGAATTATGAACGTCAAAAATATTATCAATTGGGTGCTCCAAAAAAAAAATTTCAACTTCGTTGTTCCTTGAGTAATTTTAGTGAAATTGACACAAGTGATAGCTGAGACAGAATTAAAAAGAAAACAATATTTTCTAAATAGGGTGCTCCAAAAAAAATATGTCACCATATTAAAACTTCGTTGTTCCTTTAGCGATTCCATTTAAATTGACATCGGTTTCGTTTACGCAATTTGCTGATACAGTGAAGTGCGGTGGAGTTAGTAGGTGTGTTGCTTAAATTCTTCGCACTATTTCGGACTAAATGTCAAATTGGGACAGGTGGGAATGAAAACCTCTCAGAGAGAAGAAAAACTGTCAAAATGTTGGGAACGGTTTGGGCACTAATTTGCACTAATTTGCACCACGTAAAAAGAAATATTTGACTAGAACTGCCGTAGTGCAATCATAAGTCAATCAATTTTGTTTATAAAATCACTGTACAAGAAATTGAATGTTAAGAAAAATGAAACGCACGTGTATAAAAATGATCAAAGAATGATTAGAAGTAAAAACAAAAATAATATAGTAAACAGTGCTTTGGCGCTGTAATTAATTAGTTGTCGGTATCCATCGATTGAAAATAATGCGTCCTAGAAGGGTACAACAGCACCTAACTGATGAGCCCAAATGTTATACCTGGGCGAAACGCATTTGGACTAAAGGTTGCAAAATCTTTATTGTGAATAACAATGAGTTAACTTAAACAAAGAAATTTCTTTAAGTACATTGTCATCGAGTACTTAACAATTTTGGACTGAAATCGAGCCCTTAACACTTCTGTCATATTAGAAGAATAAATTTCTTTCTTTCTAAAGACAGAGACAACTATTCTTACAACATTGCGTGCTCATGGCTCTCATGCTTCAACTTTTGGTAAAAGCTTATGTTGATTCGGCGCCGCCATTTGCTTAATATCATTGTTAAACATAAAAAGTATAATTCAAGTTAAAGTTTATATATTTCGTTGTTCAAAGCAATTTGTCAATTTTTTTTATGTGGATATACAAATTGTAAGAATTAATTTTTTTCCTTACGACACATGCATTTTAAGAAGATCATTTGATTGATAAAAAGATAAATGAATTAATAAATTATGAACATCTACCAAAAACAAAACAAAAAAAAAGTAACCCTTGGTTTACCCTAGCTACTTGTATTCTGTTTGGTTATTTAACTTCAAACTGACATTTTTTTCAAATCTGACATACGAACACTTGGCATTTGACATCCAGTACACAACAGCCACCAGAAATTTCTCGGACCAAATCTGGCAAGTAGGGGAAATTTTTCCTCTCTCATGAGCGCTCTCTTTGGTCCGAAAAGGTACAAACTTTCACTTGTGGAACGACCTCGCACTAAAAATGACTAAATCTAACTGTTTGAAACTCGCTCTGGAACGCACCTAGTGTATCACCGCACGAATTTGTGCTGCATTACCCATGTCAACATGAGATACTTAGGTGCCAGTTATAGCTATCATTGATACTCATCATTGAAAACTTTAATGATTGATTTTGAGGCGTTTAGAAAGCAAAATCATTTATTATTTTGATGAAAATATAAAGCTCAACCCTTTATTGATATTTTTAGTAAAAAAAAAATCAAACAGGCTCAACTTTCCACATAAAAAGATTCCAATGATCATTGGTAAGGTAGTTCATTCATTGAAAAAAGAAAAGTCTTTTAATGTGAAAGGTTGGGCCTATTTGATTTTTTTTTTTTGCTAGAAATATTAATTGAGTCTTGAGCTTTATTTGTTCATCAAAAAAATAAATGGTTTTACTTCTTAAACGTCTCAAAATCCATCATTAAAATTTTCAATGATGAGTTTCAATGATAGCTATGACTAGCACCTTACTCTCCGAATGCTCATCTTGTCATAAAATATCTAATAGAGTCACTCTGTTTCATCTTTTGATTGGATGTCAGAGATATCCCTCTGCGATTATATCTTGACAGAGATATCTGACATAATTTTTGACAGATGAAGACTTTGTTGCTTTTTTTTGTTTCACTATTTTGTATCCTTATGCTTCTTTTGATGTTAATCTCTGCATTTGCGGGAAGCAATTTTTGTTTGTAATAACGAGTGTAGATAGTTTGCGATTTCCACCCATGGTGCGTTCTTGTATGTTACTCGAATTAACAGTGGGTAATGTGTCAAAAAGAAGAGTTGCTTTTTGCCATAATTAAAAAAAGTTCCATTGAGTTACTTTTCAGTTATAGGTACGACAAAAGTTTAAAATAGGGTTGATATGTCAGGAATTAAAATCGAAAATAAACTAACTTTTATCATCTTTTATCAAATTAAATTTCATTTAACATTATTCTAACATAAAATTGAATATATTGGTAAATTTTGCAATTTTTTTTTCGTTCATTACAAGCACAGCATATAAATAAATGGTTTTATTTTATATAGTATTAATATAATATAATAATATTCATATATTCACTGTGCATTGCTAGCACAAATATCTTTATAGTCCAGTCATATTGTGTTTTTATTATGCAAATTGTGGGGTAATTTTTTGTGTTGCCCCTCTTTTATGTTTTCGGGGATGAGGAATCCGAATCTGAGGTTTTCAACTAAAATTTTGTGACGCAACATGGAAAAAAATGCAAAAATGCATTTTCTGGCTTGAATTAATGATTAATTGATTAATGGCTTGAAAACTACCAATTATTCTAAAATTATATCAAAGTACTATTGAAAGTGTACACAGTTTCCAATAAATCTTTTTTTTAAGGTTTTTTCTGCAAAAATCCATTTGGAGTTCAGCGCTAATTGAAAATTGACGTATTTTGTCTGTTTTCAAAAATCCACTGCAAAGCACTAAGTAAATACTTTATGTGAAATTTTTTATTTTTTTATTTCTGTCTATGAACTGAACCAAGATATTTTTTTCTGATTGTCTTTGATGCGCTGAGTTTGAATCTGGTCTTAGAATTCCTCTAGGATGTCACGTATAGATATTTGAATCTAAAGATATATAAAACATGCATTTTTTAAATACAAATTTGAGATTTTAATTTTTGTCGAGGTATTTTTTTTGAAAAAATGTTTATGGTCATTCTAAAGTATGAACATTTTGCTTTATAATTCTTTTTGAATTTTTTCAGTACCACCATTCACCTTCGAGTAATCGTTGGTCTTCGTCTTAAGCTATACGTAATTCGAAAAATCCAGTCAATTTGTGCTCAAAGGGCACAAAGCGAGCAAATTGTGGGGTAGTTTTGATTTCCCCCTTATTTGGTTTGGTACTTCTTAATCTCCGAACATTGAAATCGTTAATTAACCTAAAACTACAAGTGTACGTAGATTTTTGTTTACATAAGTGTAAATTAGTGCAAAAAAAACTCAAATTGATTTTGTTTTTGCCATTTCCTCGAAAATTAAATCAGTGGACACTTCGATTATTTTCGTTACAAACAAATATTTTCCTTTCATATAAACGCACGGAAAGCTGTCGAGTAATAAAATCAAGCCTCAACACAGTGTCTTAATTTGTGAAAAGTACCTGACTCTTTCTTCGGAAGCAAAATGTTTTCGATTCCACAGTCAATGTCTTTAATTTAGCTAAAATAGAAGTAATGTGTAGAATTCTTGACTTTTCGTTTAAAGTTTTTCACCCTATCCACTGATGTGTCAGGCTGTCAGGTCATTGGTTAAAGAATCAAGAAGAATTTTGTGTTCGATTTCGATTTATGTTCTTTTGTAATAAAATTTGAATTGAATTCGTGATGCTTGTACAGCACGTATTTTAGCATACAATTTAAGTCGTATTGGGAATTGATAGTAAAAAAAATAAAAAATAAAAACAAAATAATCCTAAATATTTGTTAGCCGGATGGTACTTGAAATATTCCTATTTTTTGTCTATCAAATCCTTATCTGGAATTTCCATCAAAAACCCTATAATAATATTTAACTTTACTTCAGAAACCACAAAAACCAATACATACATATGTAGGTTGTATTAAGATTGTTTTTTTTTTTTTGTTTGATAAATTCACCTACACGAATTATTGTTATTCATTAATAAAAAATAAAATGTTTGTACCTATAATAAAATAATTTCTTTAATTGTTATGATTTTTTATTAAGAATTCTATTGAATTTTTTTTCCAAATGAAGCCCACGTAACGGCGGCGGCATTGCATACATTTATTTTGCAATAAGGTTTTCATTTAAATAATAAACAATTTGAAATTTCGTGTAGGTAAATGTCAAGTCCTATTCAATCAGGCTGAAATAAATTGTCTATATTTTTTTTTTTTTTTTTTTTTTATAAATACGTAAATATGTGTTGATGGAAATAAAACATGACAACCTTAAAAATTATAATAAGCCCCGTGCAATTGTCAGGTTTTAATTTTCAATGGAATCTAAAAATAAGGCAAGGTTAATCAATCCCAATTCATGAAGGTTAAAAATATTTGGTTTGGTGAAGAGGAAGTCTGTTAAAATTTGAACTTTTAATATAATTATTAAGACTTGTCTTTAGGGAGTTTTTTTTAATGTCTCCATAACGACAAGTTTCTCAACATTTGCAAAACAAATTTTGAAGTAAATTTAACGTTTTAACAAAAAAGTCATTTGATCTTAAATCAATCTCATCAAAGTAACAAATAGTCAAAGTTTATAATTTAAGTAAAGTGTTTGGGAGTTTTAGAACGCAAATAGTCACTGATTGGCATCAACATGGTGAGGTCCATAGATATGCAACAAATACTACACGTCAATTGTGCTTATATTACCCCCAAGCTGGGTTTTCCATGTCTTGAACTTTGTAGCCCAAAATCGGAGCCAAAAAAGTAGCTTAAATTGTAGCCCAATACCAATACATTTTTCTTATAAAAATGGGAGTTCAGGGAACAACAGATTAACTAAATGATATTAAAGTGAAGATAATAATTGCAGCTGGTTTGAAATGTCAAAACCAATGAGTATGTCAATAAATAAAAAGTGGTGCCAAATTGTAGAATGCTTAGTGAACACTTTATACGGGCCACTACGACAAATTAGGAGCTCAAGCTTATAAGGAGCGGCTGATCCGGCTCCCCACCCTTGGAGCAAGGGGGTGGCCCTCAGGATTAGGTGTCATCTATGGGGGTGACTTCCCAGACACTTAAGGCTATTTTAGTTGTGAAGCAACAACAAAACTCGGATAGAGAGGGATTTACTTTTGACGAACTTTGCAAACGAAATAAGGACAACGTACATCGGACCTGTTCATGGAATGTTCTGGGTCTTTCTTAAGACCACGTGCAGTCAAACATTTTAGCGTAGGCCCTAGACTGCTACAAAGCGGACATCACCGCCATCCAAAAACTGCAATGGGATAGGCTGGGTAGAAGAAAACTGAAAGACTGCGACTTCTACTACGGTGACAGCAGGGGCGCAGCATTTTTTTGGATATGGTTTTGTCGTTAGAGGCAGTCTAAGGCAAGAATTCTTGAGTCTCAACTATGTGGACGAGTGCCTCATGGCAATTCCATTCAAGGCTAAATTTGCCAACATCGCCCTCATCTATGTTCAAAGAGTAGAAAGATGATGACACCAAGGATGAATTCTCGAGCTCCTAGACTGAACATACAAACAATGCCCCAGCTTTGACATTAAGATTGTCTTGAGTGATTTTAATGCCAAACTGGGAAGAGAAGGAGTCTTTGGTTACACAATCGGAAGATTAAGCCTGCACGGCACCACCTATGATAACGGACTCATCTTTTTTTCCGCATCGTTTCGTCATCTCTATACATACAGTCAATCAACCACCAAACAGATTGGATTGACCGCATTGCAATCGATGCAAGGCACATTTACCCAGTGTCAATGATATCTAAACGATCCCTAGTAGCGAACGTTGACTTGGACCACTTGTTGTAGCCAAAGTAATGCTACGGACATTCAGACAAAAGCCAAAACACTGAAATACAGTGAAAAAGTTTGACATCGAAAAGTTACAATTGCAAGAAATCACTAGTTCGTTTTCCGTTGAGTATTTCGCACTCTTTTAACTAGTCCTGTGTTGCCAACTTTAAGTATCGAGAACCAGTGGAAGAATTGCCAAGAATCCACCAGGGATACCGCCTCTGACGTGACCACCACAGTGAAAGCACTGGTTTGACCAAAAATGGTGGAAATACAAGCAGCCAAACAACAAACATTCAAAGCGGTGCTGCACAGAAAGACCAGAGCTACTAGCAAGCTCTACGAGTGGAAGAGAAGGAAAGAACACAAACTTTTTAGAAAGAAAAAGAAAGAGTATGAGACCCACGCGAATGGGGAAATAAGAGGATGCCACTGCAGGAATGAAGTTAAGAAGTAAAAGGAATAAAAAGAAAAAGTAAAAAGAACCTCCCAGGGTTACAAGCCTGCAAGGATGATCAGGAAGACATCGTTGTAGAATGATAGATGCTGCTGAGGATATGGAAAAATAGTTTCTGCAAACCTTATAACGGTGATGACGAACCAAATTCCGCTACCAGGCAGATTGGCACCATTTAACCTGGGCAAAGTGTAGGTCGTCCACCTGATCTTGATGAAGTAAAGATAGCAATATCCAAACTTATGTCCAATAAAGCAGCTGGAGCTAATAGCCTTATGGCTGAGTTATTCAAAGTGGCTGGTAATGGTTAGGAGAGCCCGATGAATGAAACCTCAGCATAGTTTACTCGATCTTCAAGAAAGGTGAACCTCCTCAGAGGCATCAGTCTTCTTAGCATCACGTACAAAATCTTATCTGCCCTACTTTAAGAACGCCTGAAGCCATTCGTCAATAATATTAAAAGTTCACATCAGTATGGTTGTAAGCCAAGGAAGTCCACCATCGACCGCATTACTGCAAATCTTGGAAAGAACCCAGGAGTTTCAAATCGATATCCACCACCTTTTCATCAATTTCAAGGCCACGTATGATAGCTTCTATAGAAACGAGCAATATAAAACAATGTCTAGTTTTGGTGTCCCTCTCAAACTCGTCAGTTTGTGCAGGATGACGATGGAGAATGCATGCTGCTCCATCAAGATCGGCAAACACCTACCTTTGGTGTCAAAAATTTTGTACGTCAAGACGCCTCGCTGTCATGCAACTTCTTCAACATAGTTCATGAAAGAATAGTGCAAAACTCTCACGTCAATACTAGCGGTAGTGGCATAATTTTTCAAAGTAACGTTTAATTACTTGCATACTTGCCGACGATGATGATATTGACATCATGAGACGAATAAAGAGTGATTTCAGTAGTGCTTTCGTGAGTATTGAGTAGGTTTAATGGTGAATGAAAGGCACGATAAAATATATGCAGTCAACAAGTAGAAAAAAACGTGGTTTGTCTATCGAGGCTCCGTTATAAACTCAGCGAACGATACCAGTCCTGGGTATAAACGATGAATTACTTCTGTCAGTCGCTATTTAGTTTAGGCTAAGAAGGCAATTGAGAAGCAAAGACCTCTCTTGAGCAACTTAAGTGTCCCTGTATAGGACGAATGTGTAGAGGCATGGACACTATTAACGGTAGATGAGAACGCTTAAGGCTGTTTTGAGGGAAAAATTGTACGGGTTATTTTTGATTCCATCGGCATATAAGTGGAAAATGGAGAAGAAGAGATAACAAGGGGCTATACAGCAACACCGACCTAGCCGCAAATGGGAAAGCCAACTACTTAGATGGCTAGACCTCCTAGAACAAATGGACACCTAGGAAAGTCTTTGAATCCAACCCCATGGGATGTAGCAGTAGAGGTGGACAGCGTAACCGGTGGCGCATTTCAGTGAAAAAGGACCTCAACCAACTTGGCGTGCGAATATGGAGATAGCAAGCTAGAAACCAAGCCACCTGGAAGAAATTTTGTTGATTGAGGCCCTGGTCCAATCTGGATTGTAGCGCCACCTTAAGTACTTAAGTAGAATCTAAATGAAATTCAATCATTTTCGAGATCAGATACCAAGATGGTTGTTCTCACGGATTTATTCGGTCATTAATTTTATGGAGCTTTGCATTTTTATTTTCATACGCTCAATTATTATAATTATTTCTAAGTAATTAAATAAATTTTAAGAAAAATACACAAATATTTATTTGAATAGCTTTTTGTTATTCTTTTAACAGAATATTATTAATTAAAAGCAATTATCATTTGGTTTACTACAAATTAACATCATTTTGTAAGGACGAATGCAACAATGCGGAATTTTATTGTAAAATTAAAATAAAATTAAAATTCAAACTTAATTTATTGTATTTGTTTTCTACCTGCATCTGTTTATTTAATTCCTTGAATCCACAAAGTTGGTAATGGAAAAATAAATATTGTTTTAATTCAATAGGCCTTTTTTCTCGGAACTTACAGGAATCAATACTTAAAGTAAATTACGCAAAAGGTACATTTTGATACCATACTTTTCATTCCGCTGCAGCTGTAGCAATTCAGATGTATGTTAATATATATAATCGAATTGTTAGTTCTGAATAAAAAAATTCTATCCCACCTAATCTTCTTTTGTTTGTATTCGAACACGAGTTGTATGTACTCGTTTATTTATTTTTTATGATTTCTTTTTTTTACTTTCTTAAATAAATAAATGCATCCGATTTGAAATTAAATAACAAAACTTATTTGAAATTAGAGATCTAAATAAATTGGAATACTTTATTTTCACAACAACTATTTGTTCAAAAGAAATTCTTTGCAGATTTAATTCTTCTACAACTGTGAAGTAAGAATAAAATGTTCAGCTGGGCCAATCGGACCGTGGCAGGAATTTGCAGTTTTTTTTTTTGCATTTCTGTTCTTGATTTTACATCAGTTCACCCAAAAGTAGGTACAACCCAGTGTTTTGCTAACTTCACTGTAAAGTTAGCACGACTTGCATTTTACTCTTAGAAACAGAGAGGTATCCAAGGAATTTGGTGATAGTAAGGCTCCAAATCGCAGTTAAATAAGAATTTGAAAAAAAAATTTGATGTCTTCAACTGTTAACTTCACTGTGAAGTTGATAGTGCCACTAAGCCCAAGCTTGATTGAAGCATCTCTCAAAAGTCGATTTAAAAAAGATATCGAAGACAACGTTGAGTTAAGGGCATCATTACAAACGCCTCTTGAGCTTAAGGACGCAGTAGATACCTTTGTTGAAATAACACAAATGCAGCTTGGGATAACACACCTTATCAAAGGCTAATGCCTCGTTATGAAAATATAAAATATCCGCTGGAAATAAAAGATTTTAGTGAAAGAGAAACGAAAAGCACGTGTAAGAAATGGCTGCGAACCTGTGCTCCTCAACATAACCTAACTAACAAAATTGCTTCGCATTTCAGACATTAAAGTGTTATTTGTTTCTATAGCACTCCATTTACCCCTCTGACAAGAAGTAAATACCTTATTGGAGCATAACTGAGTTCTTAAATATTTTCTGGTGCAAATTATATCAGCTTGATAGAAGCGATGTACCAATGTTTCTTTAATCTCTCAATAATGCTTTTATGAAATGACCCAGATACTTTCGCTTCAATAGTCATCCTGTAAAATTATTATAAAATCTTTATGCTAGTCTTTGCTTCTATATTGCTTGTATAAATGAAAATAGCGACGCCAAGTTACAATCGGCTATTTTATAATTAATATTCAGTTTGGCACCTGAGCACATATACTTATTATTCTTATTATATGTTTCAGGTTTGTTTTTATAAATTAATTAATCTATTATACCGGTATTTATTAAATTATCAATATGTGTTTGTTATAGCCATACCAATCTATTATATTATTATTTTCTTGAACAAAGTTTTTTCTTATTAATACAAGCTTTCTGTCTTATACAAAACAATTGAATATAAAAGAAATTCCAGTTTAACGCATTGAACTGTGTATATGAGATTGGTGGAGCGGTTGAGGAGCAAACATTTGTTCAGAGGGTTACGGGTTCAATTTCTGAGCCTACCAACATGTTTTTTTTTAATTTAGTTTAATGTGAACTTCCTTAAAAATTTTATAATTAACTCCATAAAGGAACAATAGGAGTTAACAACGCCTTTTTTATTCTATGGATAGTCTTATGCGATGCTCTTATGCGTAGGTTGAATGGAAACGAAAAGCATTTATGGAGGAATATAGAAGTGAAATTGTTGGGAAAGTTCATTTAAATCGCTTGAGCAATTTATTAAAAACGGCAACATCAGATTACAAAAACCTTGAAGTTAAAATCTAAAAGGCATGACAGCAGAGAAAGAGTCCAACTACTCACTTTGGAAAACTATAAAAAACAACGAAAAAACCAAAGCTTCCAGTGCCCCCGATGATGAAAAAGCAATTCAAATGGGTAAAAGCACAAATACTCAATGGAAATATTTAAAAGCCCAACTAACATTTTAACTTCTTTAAGTTTCAATACAAGTTATTTTCTGGCTTGTATAGTAACTAAAACAGGCCTTACACAAATCATTTTGGCTGACATTAAACAAGCTATTTGATTCTCCTAAAACTTCTCATCACAAGTGCAATACAATTCAATAGCTTCCCATCAACAGAGTAATAAGGCCTTAAAGAGACAAAATATTGCTCAACTAAACAAGTTATTATATGATAGCAAATGGCTTGCATAATAAGACCTTTTAAAGGCCATATATACACTTCGCATTAAGGTCTTAAAAGAGACACTCAATACAGAATGTATAAAAAAATGTCTTGCTTTTAATTTAATTTTTTATTTATTTTATTTTGTTTATTTATTTTCTCCATATGAGGGCCCTTGGTCTGCGTTTTTCTTTGTTCTGAAATGTGAAGAATTTTATTTTATTTGAAAAAATGTTACTTCAATCACCGATCAAGCGCGCCACCCTCTAGGCCATTCCCAATTTAAAAGAATTGTATACAAATTTTAATGCATTGATACACTTCACGTATACTTCATAGCCTGTACAATTTCTCTAGCAATATAAATGAGTAGTAAAGGCCAAGTGTTGGATTTATAAAAAACTTACTTAGTTTACGTTTTTTAATGTTGGAACCTTTTTTTATTTTTAAGTGTGAGTCAATTGATTCTTTAAATGTGCAACAACATTTAACATTTTTTTCCATACATGCTTATGCCAAGATCTTTAGAAATAAATAAAATAATGATTTTAAAAGATCACAAGTATTACTTTCATTTCTATTGAACCAAAATTTTGATATTAAATTTTCTGGTCGTTAGAAAGAAAAATATAAAACCTTACAATCATTCATTTCGTAATTAAATTTTGGTTAAACGGTTATATAAAGTTAGCTTCAAAAACAACCTGAATTATAACAGCAAGTATGTGCGACCCATTTGTGTTTTACATTTAACATCTTTCACAAGCAAAAGAAATAACTTACGAAAGAAGGCAATGATTTCAAAAAGTTTGCTATTAACATTTTATAAAACATTATATTTCCTTTCGCAGGGCAACATCTGTCACTCTCAAAATGAAATAGCTCACAAAAGAAGGTAATCATTTGAATAAATTTGCTACCCACATTTTATAAAAACAATCTGTCAGAAGCAAAAGGAAATAGCTCACCAAAGTAGGTAATCACTTTTAAAAGTTAGTTATGCTAACATTTTATAAAAATTATTTATTTCCTTACAGAAGGCAACATACATTTATGTCACAAGCAAAACAAAATAGTTCAATAAAAAAGGCAATTATTTCGAAAGGATTGTTTTAAACATTTTATTTTATCTTTCCAAACAAATAACAAAATTCCTGTTGATCGGTATAGAAAATGCGGAGTTCATTACATCCATTTCGGAACGATTTTTGGGTTGGAATATATTTTTGCAAGAAATTAATTTCTTTTTGGATTATGTATGTATGTGCTATTTGACTGTAGATTTGAGGCAAGAAACAAACAAACAAATATTCAAAAGTGCATTCATTTTTTTCGCGTAGTTCTGTAAGATTAAAAACAAATGTATTTATGAGTAAATTTATAAAAAATAAGCAAAACATAGCTAGTTATAAATTCATTAAAATTAAAAAAAAAACAATACAAATTCAATCAAGAAACACATCAATCGAGAAACACACGGCGAGTGCGCAGTTTATATCAGTAATCGCCTTTGGGCACTTGAAATTACATTGATATTTTGATAACTTCTTATTTAGTTTTCACTCCTTTTTTATAATTAAATTTTAATAATATATTTGTTTTTAATCTATGGAAATAAATGATGAACACTTTCGAATATTTCCTTAACCCGTTTGTTTGTTTTGAATTAAAGAGAAATGTCAAATCTATCATCTGTGTGTTACAAGCTTTTTTAAACAAGCCGTATATTAAATATTTATTATTTACTTTTATTAGAACAACTTGGACAAGCCTTAAACAGGCCTTTTCATACTAAAACATACAAGTCTTGTATACACCTTGCCAATCTCAATTTAAAAGTCACTAAACAGGCTATTATCAAAAATTTATATTGGAAAACGGTTGGCTGGTATAATAAAGCCTTATTATAGTTATATTCGAGCTATAGCTAACGAAATTCAAAAAATCGGACCTTATTCAAGTTAAATTGTTAGTTGGGAGAGTCTCAGCTCAAGTGAAAGCTACACAACCAAAATAAAAATGCTACGTTCTTCAAATTGAACAGACAAATAAAGAAAGTCAAGACTTATAAGGCTCTGGGTTATGACTAAATAACAGCAGAACTATTAAAAATGCTTCCTCATTAAGGATAAGTCAACCTTCTTTATAAAGGGTTTTTCTTGCCGGTCTTTGGACAATTCTCTTCAGTAAGGTTTGCCATTTCATGATGGAAAGATATACGAGCTAACAACGAGTCAAAATTATTAAAATTTACTACCGAAATTCGGAGTCAGTGCCCTCAACGTTAAGAGCGCTACGTCCAATTAATGGTCGTCATAATCGTCCTAGCAGATCAACAATTGAGCGTCTAGTGGAAAAATTTGAATCCACAGGCACAGTAAAAAATGTTCCCGTGCCAGTGAGACCAAGAAGTGCCCGTAGTGTCGAGAATATTGCTGCCGCTGAGGCTTCAGTTGCAGAAAGCCCAAATGTGTCTCTCACACGACGTTCTCGAGCGTTGGGCATCTCTGTGACGTCGTTGTGGCAAATTTTGCCAAAAGATCTTGGCCTACATCTTAACAAGATTAAATTGACGCAAGAACTGAAGCCGCTTGACCACCAGAGGCGTCGTATGTTCGTGAATTGGGCTGAGCAGCAACTTGAAAATGATTCGGATTTTCATCGAAAAATCATCTTCAGCGATGAGGCTCATTTCTAGTTGAATGGCCTCGTCATTAAACAAAATATGCGGTATTGGTTAGGCAGCAATCCACACGTACTCCATGAGTCATCATTGCATCCCGAAAAAATTACGGTTTGGTGTGGTTTATGGGCCGGCGGTGTCATTGGGCCGTACTTCATCCGTGATGATCAAGACCGGCACGTTACTGTGAATGGGGATCGCTACCGTTCAATGATAACCAAATATTTTCGGCCGCAATTGGATGATATGAACTTAGAGGACATGTGGTTCCAACAAGATGGCGCCACAAGCCACACAGCGAAAGTCACAATCAATTTATTAGAAACCAAGTTTGGGGAACGTGTTATCTCACGAAATGGTCCAGTCGCTTGGCCGCCTCGGGCGTGCGATTTGACGCCGTTAGACTATTTCCTGTGAGGTTACGTCAAGTCTATGATCTATGACAACAAGCCAGCGACGATTGATGAACTTTGTACGAACGTGAAATTGCAGCAGTATCAGCCGATTTCAGCGTTCAGTTCAGCGTCTGGACTTCTGCAAGCGTGCCCGTGTTGGCCATGCAAAAGAAATCGAGTTTGATACATAATGGCATTGAAAGTACTTTCACAGGAATAAAGAATTTAATTGATATCCAAAACCGTTTTTGTTTTATTTAAAAAGACTTTTGTAGCGCTCTTATTGAAAAACTCGATAGTTACTCTCAGAGAGAACCCGATTGAAAATAAAGGTTGATACTTATTTCTGATTTTAGACTAAGATTTGTCAAACTTGACATTACCAAACCATATTTTCAACTCGGTACTAAAAAGGGCTTTCAAACTAGTCAACTGTCAACTATAAATGCCACTCTAGGACTGGAATATGTTCAGAACCAATGGAAAGTGGCGGAAGTTATAATGCTAATAAAACCTGGTAAACAATCACATGGCCCATTTCGCTTCTTCCTATAATCTTAAAAGTTTTTAAAAGAATTTAACTTCGGTGCCTACTGCGAATAAATTCGAATAAATTTACAAAAATAACTTATTCCTAAAAATCAATTCGGATTAAGGAGCAAACATTAGACAATAATTGATCAACATAAGAAAATTTGTTCGACGGTCTTTTTGGATGTGTCCCAGGCATTCGACAATGAGTATTAAAACTTCATGGAAATAATGGCTGGGGTGCCATAAGGAAGTGTATTAGGCTTCAAACATAATGAACTATCGTAGCCACGTTTGTTGATGATACTGCAAGACCAGCAGTAGGTAAAACTGTTAGCGAAGCTACAATTAAACTTTAAAACTCTCTTAATAATGTAAATAATAAAACGGCAAACACGAATTTTATAAATCGTTGGAACGGTTTTTTTGCAAAGAAGTGCAGAATACAAAAATTTATTAAATAACTGCACCACAAAAACTAAAAAAACAATTCAATAAAATTGCGTAATAGTTGCGAGCAAGAGCAAGAGTAAGACCAAGCAATTATTTGTTTTTATTTGTCGTAACCTAAATGTGACGTTTCGATTTTTTCCATCCTCCAACTAACCAATTTTCCAGCACTGACTGGAAAAAGATTACAGGAATGTCTGATGGCAGCATTAAGTGCTGTAGAAAATAGTAATAAGTACGAGCTCATACCACGTTTACATGAGCGGATCGAAGATTCGGTTCAATCCGGATCGAAAATTCGACTAAGGTTTACAACAAATTTAGATCAAAAGATTGAAATCAATTGAAATTGAAGTGAAAGTTTTGCTTTCACTGTGTGAGTGTGACGTTTTTAGTAAAAAATAAATTTCGACCGCTCAATGAACAAAAGTCAGTCCAAATGGACTTAGGTTGTACCTGCGATACAAACTTAGATACATAACTTACAAATAAATTGCTTAGGTCATTTTTAAATGCTCCATGGTATATTAGAAATGAAGATCTTGGAATTCCTACGGATTGAGGAGAAATAAAAAGTTTCGGTGAGGAAAACACACAAGTGCAAGGATTATTGGCATTCTTGACAAGTTGAATTTCATACACCCTCTGCGAAGAAAAAACCTTCCGACTTGGTACGGTGAACTAAAAACTGCTTTAAAACATGAAATAAGCAGGAAATCTCACCGGAAATTTACTTGCAACACGTTTCCTTACTTTGTTAAAAATAAATTGTTGGAGTGCATATGAACAAGCGTTCCTCATAGAACTTAATGCAGACTTTGCATCTAACCACGGAAAAAATAAAAACAAAAACTGAATGAAACAAAAATAATAGAAAAAAGTAATACTAGGCTCGTGAATAAGAGAACAAAATCGAACGAATTCAGAGATAAATTTGAAAGTTTTATAGACCTAAGATCCACAATGCTAACAATTGAACAAATAGATCTTGAAGTTGAACAATTTATTGCTGATATACAACATGCAGCAGAAGAAAGTACTCCAACTACAGTAGACGCTCCATTTAGTGAATTTCGAAATATATAAAAATTGATTTTTTTATAACAATTTTTCCCAAGCATTTAACATTGCTTGAATACATAGAAGAATTGTTTGTTAAATTTAAACCTGAATAAAATTTTAGATCCATTTTGGTTTAAAATTTATTTGTAACAAATAATATGGACCATACGCACATTATTTAATATAAATATTTATAATAAATCCAAATTAAATAAAAAATTTAGAAATTCCTTGAATCCATTTTGAATCCACAAAGAAAGGCACTAGAAGTCTGATGTGGCATTCATAAAATTTTACATTAACTCCAGACTAAAATTTTTGCACAAGTATACTCCAGTTGTTGTTGTTCATTCAAAAATATTAATTGAAAATTGATTTAAAATTTCTTACTACCGGTCATGGCTGATTTTCTAGTAAAAATAAACCTACTTACAGCAGTTATATGCTCCAGAAACATCAACTTATATAGCTATTTAACTAGGTTAGTATAAATATTAAAATTTCTCAGAATGCATTTCATCGCAGTACTAATATTCCAACCTGTATAAAAATTATTTTCTAAGAAAGTTTTAATTTAGTAAAAATATGTTTGTAAAATTTAATCTAAGAAATGGATGAATTATTATGTATTTACTCTAATTACAAATATTTTACTGTTTCAATAATATTTTTTTATGCTGCAAATTATAATGATGTTAACTTTTGAAATGATCTTCTAAGTTTTATATATTATTGGGATAAAACAAGTAGATATATCATGTCATTTTCAAAAACTGACTTTCAAAAGTAACCAAATCTCCGTAATCATATTTTATACATACGAGTATATCGTCTCTGTTTCGTTAAAATCTAATATTTTAAGGTAGTATCATTTTGGTCTCGTGTGGCTAGCTTAATAATCGTTCCTCTAACAACCTACTGAAAGGTTAAATTAAAATTGCAAATACATATTTTGAATAGGCAAAATCAATACATACTTACCTTTGATAAAACAACGACATAGAAATATCAGCATTTAAAATTTAATTTCAGGAAAATTTGTTAAACCATTTAGTCTTCACCTGCGTAACATTTGGCCATCAGATAAGTGGAAAATCATAATTTACCATGCATATCCACATATTCATTTCATTCATATTCATTTTGACAGCTAACATACACATGCCACAAACAGAAAGTAAAAAAAATAAAAATAATCAACTTTGAAATAACATATCGCTGTTGCTTTCATCGTGAGTTCACTAGGGGGTATACGCTATATAATTCGAAATATTTTGAAAATCATATTTTAATTCTTTTTATCGCGACTATATGGTTCAGTCAGGGCTTAGGTGCATCATAGATAAAGCGATCTCTTTCCAAACACATTAAATTAGAGAAATAATTTTCAGCTTTCCATAAAAAACACTTTAATATTTGATTGCATACAGCGTTGGTCAAAATTATTAGATATCCTTAATACACATATTTTGCATCACTAAAATGTAATTTTTTCGAATTCATACGATTATTACAAAATATGCAGAGTTATGCAGCTTCAGATTAATTCAATTGAAAAAAATTCCCTCGACTTGTTGAACCACTCCAACAAGTTTTTCTTACACGATGACTCGTAGTCTTCGAAGAAAAAATATTTGATCAAAAATCAGCGCTGTTCTTTTATTAGTGGACGAACGTTATATGTTGGAAGGACTTTCAGTAAGATAATGAATATTTTGTCCACCGCACATGGACAAGACATGAGGCTCTATTTCAAAAAATTTTTTTCTTAAAACAGATTTGTCTATTTTTGATTCTTTCAATCACAATCGATTCAGAATAAAAACTTAAACACTTTATAAACCAAATTCCTAACCACTAAATAAATTCTAAACAATCCTCTTCATTCCATCACTTGATAAACACTAACTGTAAGCGTTTATTTCTTACTTGTTGCCTTTGAATAAGTCCGCAACCGTCAGTTAAAATCTATCAACTATTTAACAAGCTTACTCTGTTTTTTGACTTCTTGTTGTTTCCAATTACAGAAACGATGGATTTATGAAATTTCCGACTTGTTAGAAGAAGCCAAAACAATGGTTTTAAGTCTCCAAGACTTGTTGTTTAATGTAACACAAATTTTAAAAAAGTTGTAGAATTTCACTTGTTCAACAAGCACGTTATATATTGTCTTACAGGCTTCAGTAGTACCAAACAACTATAGTAAGAAATACACTGGCTTTTTGGGAATTATTACAACTGTATTTATTAGAATTTTCTAAAACACCTCACAGAGAGTGAGTAAGTGCATTCATAAATGCATTTTAGAGACTGCGTAAAAACCATTTCCTCTAAATGCCGAGATATAAGTCATTAAGGTTTAGTTGAGTCATTTTAACTTTTTTGTCAGACTTGTTTATTACAATGCCAGGGAAAACGAAGAAAGTATGTCTAACAATTCTGTTTGTCTGTTCAGACGGGCTTAATCGAGTTTCTTAAAACTTGGTACGAAGTAATTTTTGGCGATTCCCTTCCACTCGCTTTTTTCATTTTTTACAACCAAAAATAAAGTAGTAAAGTTTAAGTTTGTTTGGAAAACCATTTTTCAAAAAATGGTTATTAGTCTTGTTTTTTTTATTTTTGATTTTCTTTAAAACGGCAATCCTGATTTCAATATTTTTTTTTTCATACAGAAGCTTCTTAACAATATAAATAGTCTTTTTACCAAAATTTAAAAAAAAAATTTTTTTGATATAATTTTATTTTTAAAAATAAAAATAAAAAATTTTGAAAATTATACACAGTTGATTCTTATAAGACTCAGTATTTTAGAATTTTTAAGCATTCTTTAAAGAGTTTTCAGAAAAAAATACTTTTTTGAACAAATAACGGTACCTTTCATAAAAATGTTAAAAAACCGTTATAAAAACTATATTTTTTCTTAAAAATGGCTTCTTAAATGTAAAATTTGTACTATATGCTTAAGCTTTTGTGATACTCTTTTAAAAATTATAAAAACTTACAAAAAGCAACTGTTTGTAGTATCTAGATAAATTTTCAAAAAAAGTTTTTGAATTTTTAAAAAGTTTAAGATTCAAAATTGCCTTCACCGTCGGTTCCCCTTCTCAGGTTTGCAATTTAACTGCTTTACAAAAAAATAGCAGGCGCCCTTTATTTCCATTTTCTGGAACTACGCCCCTGTGGCTATCAAAAAATAGTAACATTCATTTTGTGTATCAGAAAAATTTTAATCGTCCTATCAAAATTATTTGGTCGAACCCACCCCTTGATTTGAACTAGCCGTGGTGGTAGCATTCCGAGTGCTACCTGCCTGTTCCACTTCGAATTATTCGAACTCGCCGTCAACCATCTTGTCTCGGTTGACATTCGCATATCATTGACGATCATAAGTCTTTTTTTTAGTCGTTTATGTCGATTGCGTTGGTTTTTTGCTTTTTCTTACCCAACTTAGTTACAATGTCTTATATCAAATAAAGTACTAAAAAATAAATCTATTACTTTTAAATGTCTAGAATATTTACTATTCATCCTCTAAACGAAGCTAAGATTTGCTTTAATATAGTTTTCAAAACGTGTTTATGAATAACGCTGTTAAAATATGTAAACACGAGGCTTCAGTTGAATGCTTATTTCGAAGTTTGTTTTATCTAACCACAAGACGTAAGACCAATCCCTTTCAATGCAATATTTTTATTTGTTTACTTACGAGTATTCCAAGTGAATTTCTTTTTTCTGAGAGCCATGGTTTTTTTACTCGCTTTGCATTGTTTTGGCGAAAAATGTTCTTCTTGCAATGTTACTCCAGCAGTCACTTGAATTTATTTTTTTACGGTCATGGGTGATTACTTTTTGCCCACCATTTTTTTGTGATTTGTGATTAAGATGTGTTCTAGTCGAAACTGATCTAAAGCGTTTTGAACGACACAATGCAAACATTTCTTTTTTTTTGATTATAGAGCAAAAAATACAGGGTGCCAAATACTTTTGGCCAGGGTTGTATAATACATAGAAATTGGGAGTAGGGTTTTTGGTATTATGTTGTGAATAAAATTGAATCTATTTTCAAAAGAACATAAATCTCATTTTAAAGATTATAATTATAAGAAAAAATTGAAATAATTTGAGCAAACATATATGTATAAATATTTATTCTAATCATATATAAATAATAAAACGGCAAACACGAATTTAGTAGTACAATTTACGCGGTCCACAAAAGCCGTAGGCAAATAAATTATATATCATTGGAACGGTTTTTTTCCACAGAAGTGCAGAGTGCAAAAATTTTAATTACACCACAAAAAATAAAAAAGAATAAAATAAAATTGGGTAATAAGTGCGAGTAAGAGCGAGAGCGAGACCGAGCAATTATTTTTTTTTTCGTAACCTAAATGTGACGTTTCGACTAACTGGATAAATGGAATGTCTGATGGCTGCGTTCAGTGCTGCAGAAAATAATAATAAGTAGCTCATATAATAATTAGCAACTCATACCACGTTTACATGAGCGGATCGAAGGATCGGATTTAATCCGGATCAAAATTTAAACCCAGGCTTATGACAATGAGCTGAGCTGGATTGGATTGAGTAATCTGGATTCAATCCGATCCAGGTCTACATGGACCTAATTCCTGATTCAATTCGGATTTAATTCTCCATGTAAACAAGGTATCAGTTTTTCTTTATGCCAAAGACAGCTTTTAACAAATAATATTATTAGCTCTCGAGTTTTGAGGGCTGAACGTACTAGTAATAATTAAATCCCTGGACTTTACAGGATTTTTTGTATGCGTAAGGCCATCGGAACCGCTTTTATTAAGTGGGATAATATATCAAACACATTCACCTTGATTTGTGTAAATCTAATGAAATTCAACTCCCTATAAACTGTACACGTTTTTGAAGACACACTAAAGGAATAATTAAAAAGTAAAAGTTAGATCAAATTCAAATGTATCCATTTAACATAAAAGAATGGTAAAATGAACCAAAATTAAAATCTTAAATTTCATTTAGAAGGACGAGAATTTCATTTCAAACATAATTAGTTTTTTTAATGAACAAAAAAAAAAAATTATCAAATATTTTGTATTTCCAAGAATTTTTTTTCTCTTCAAACTTTAAGAGGAATTGATTTTTTTTTTCAAACAAAAACTAAATTAATATAATCAAACTATCAGGAAATAAGGTCATTTGGGTAAAAGAATTTCTCTGAAGTCAAAAAAGTTGATTTGTAGTAATTTTTAATAAGCTTAAAGGATGAAGGTACTATACAAGTTTCAAGAACTCCATAGATACCTGTGTATATTGAAACTAATGAACTTTCATTTAAGAGAGAGTTTGCTGGAAGAACCTTTGCCATAAAGTAACTTTTGCAAGTGATTAACAAATACGCTATTATGAAAGAGAGGAAATTGAAATATTACTTCTTTTTCTTTTGATATGTTTGAAAACATAGTAAAATATGAAAAATTTATTAAATTATAGAGATGAAGGTTGTGATCAAGAAGCAACAAAAATATAATTTTAATGAAAAGTAAGTAGAAAAATACCTATATGGACAAAGCCATAAGAGGAATACCTTTAGAAACAGTGAAGCATATAAATTTAAATTAATTATAAATTCAAAGTAGTTCTATACTGCAACCACCTTAGATTCATCTTCGAAAAGTCTAAAATACATTCTCTGGAACAAACTTATTAAATATATTTAAGTTGAAAACATACATACGTTTTAAAGCTGGTGAAAGAAGACTTATCGACTATCAACTAGCTAGAAGTCATTCAAATTTCACACCAAATATAGGTATAATCAAAAGATGCAATTGACAATAGAAATTTCAATATTTTCACATAACTCTTCACATAACAGAGACTTCCAGCTAACCTGTGGAATTTACTTTTGTGAGAAGGAAGCATAAAGGTGCCCCGCAGTTATTTAATACCAGTGCCCTTTGTTTGACGAATGTTGGGAAATATTCCAGACTACTCAATAAGGTGTGAATTTTCCTCAAACCCACGTTCTGATATGCTTGCACTCTCCAAAAGCTTCCTTCAGTAAATTGATTGTTTTGCGATGCGTCGCGCAAACCTATCCAATATTTTGGTAATAAATTTGCACGATTTGCAAACGTTGTTCAGGAGTAAGTATATTCATTATGAACTGAGCACAAATCAAGTGACAGCTGTCAAAAAGATAAATTAAAAAAAAGTATTGTCAGATTGAAAACCACGTGCTTAAAAAAACAATCTTTATAAACCCTTCTTCCACAATTTAAATGGTTAGAGAGATGCAAGCAAAAAAAAGAGGAAATAAAATGGACGAGTGGGTTGCACGTAGTTGCTTTTATATGTTCCAGAGGCTGCGGGCTTTGGAAAATTTTACGAGGTAAAAAACTCCTCCCAAGAATCTCAGTCACAGAACTATGTATTTTGAAAATTTAAATTGCACATGAAAGAATGACATTATGGTTTCAAAATGTTCGAAATACATTTTTATTTTTGGATTTTACTTATTTTTTTATTTCAAGAATGCAGTGGCAGGTTTAGTAAAATTAACTTAAAACTGCCAAATGGATTCATAACTTAATTTTTACGGTAAAAATCTGTTGGAGATCGAATTTTCAATTTTGTCATTGTTTTTTTTTTTTTAAATTGCTCTAGGAAATTGTCAAATATTCTATTTTTACAGGCTTTTGAAAAGACTAAAAAATTATGTGTATAATGGAATAATTACATGAAAAAGTTTTAATTATTGAATATGCTTGTTTGGCCCGTGAGCTTGCTTTAAACGGAAAAAGCTACTAAATTTACCCAAGCGTTTCTGAGAGTATAGTCACACTGGCCTTTTTTTCAATATTTTTGGTATTAGCCACTAGTAAACTAAACTGAATTTGACAATTTTACACTTTCAACTTATTATCGAAATGGATGATTTTCCATTTATAACCAAATTTAAGCAGAAAAAGTTAACAAAACCAATCTTAAAAATCAAAAAATTAAGAATTCTTACTTTTTTTTAACAAATTGCGCATTACTTTTTCTTATAGAAAAGGTATGGCCAAGACATACCTACAAAATAAAGAGATTAAATACTTTAATAGCTATGTCATGTCTAAAAAGTCATTTTTATTCAGAATTGGCAGACATACAACCATTCAAACCTTACAGATTGTAATAATTTTCACAGTTTTGACGCGCAAGCCTCTTTTTCGGTACAAAATGACAAATTTCACATTCGTAAAAATATTGAAACTGAAGATTTTAATCAAATATAGAGAATTTAAAAAAAGATTAAGCAGCTTCGCAATTTTGTTTTTCGGCTTTTCCGGTTCCAGACCTACAGTACCTTGGACAAGGAATATTAAATTTGTCATCCAGCTAAAAATGATTAGAAATTGAAAAATTTGAATAGCTATATCTCTGATGACAGTTTTGAATTATTATTACTTTTTTCGCATGTTTTATTGAGCTTTAAGACTTTTCCTTATTTTGTTTGAGCATGTCTTACGTGAATTAAGAAAAAAATTAAATATTTGATTTTTCAATTTGTGTATGTTGGTTTTTAATAATTTTTCCGGGTTCATTTTTTTTTTTTTTAATTTTAAAACTATCCAATTCGAAAGAAAATTTAATCTTAAACTGAAAGTTGTAAAAGTAAAATTGTTAAATTCGGCTTAGTTAATAAAGTTATATCAAAAACATTGAAAAGTGGGCATTTTCTCAGAAACTCATATGTGAAATTAGTAGCAAATTCGGTTTGAAGCATTCTTATGGGCCAAACAATAATAAAAACACTTGCATGTAATTGTTCCTTTATACCCCTTATTTGTGGTCTTTTCAATATAAAGCCTATAAAATTGGCAGGGAAAAGGTCTTAACGGGAGTCTACAAAATTAATTCTTAGCAACATTCAAATCTGATATTTTTGTAATCTATTATTGTTTTGTGATTGACTACGACAACAGTTTTATGTTTGAAGTTTCGTTTTATTAGAACTTTGGATTAACAATTATCCATCCTAAATTAATTTTCTTTTTTCTTTTATTAATAATTGTATTCTTATTTTTTCAGCTGAGGGCAAGTCTATCTTGACCCATACTTGCACGTTAATAGCTTTTCACCCTTTTTAAGCTGGAAAAGGATCTTTCACCTGAACAATTTGTATCTGGAATGGTTAAAAAAACTCTTAAAGCAATGTCCACATAAGGATAAACATCACAAGGCTTCCGCGAATGTAACCCATTGTACTATATATTTCGTGCAGAACACACATCAGTATTTCCCAATAGATCTTTCAGTTGATAATGAAAGTGAATACATTCGTTTCCCAATGTCACTTTTTAATCATCGGATATTTATTAACTAGTCGATTTGCTTGATTTTTGAACTCATTTGTATCAATTTCAGAATAATTATCTAAGAAATTGAAGTTTAGGTAAAGGTCTTCGTATACGCTTTTACGTCTAGCTAATTGTACATTCAAAGTATCCAAAATAGGATAATAAATATTTGTTCGAAAATTCTCTTGCCCAATAATATGTGCTATTTCATTTGCTCGTGACTCGTTTGACTGAAGTTTTCTGATTTTTCAGTGGCGATTATCATAATTAAAATAATCATGGACTCCAGAGAGTGTTTTGGCTTTTTCTTCATAATCAGAAAATTGAACCAAGATCTTCGAACGATGTGTAGATATGGTAAAGAAAACTACATATAAAGTTCTTGCAGAGTAACAAAAAAATTGACTGCTTCAAGTACAGTACAGATTTCTACTAAATTTAATGGATGAGCAGCGCCCACTAAAGAATTAATTGTTATAATTCGTGCTTGTAGTTCTGAATATATACCTGACATTTTACAGGCATTATCATAAGATTGACCACAACAGTTCAGTATGTCAAAATCATTTTCTTCTAACAATTGTAAAACAGCATTTTCAATATTTTTAGACTTATGACCAGTATTTGGCAAAAATTCTAAAAATCGCTCTACGATTTCAGCATTTTTTCGCATATATCTAAAAATTATAGTAAGCTGATCAATATGCGCAATATCTGGTGAGAAATATAAACAGTATTCCTCACAAAAATTCCTCACATTTCCCGATAAAACTGAGACTGAAATTTTTTACTCTTTGTCGCAGTAAAATACATAAGAAGAAAAGAGAAAGAGAATTGTTTTGACTTCTATGTGAGGAATCCTGTTTTTATTTTGTTCTCGTGCTCTGCCAAAAAACTGAGGAAAAACATTGAATTCATTCAAGGTGCGATTTATTTGTCCAGTTTATATTTCATGAGCGCTCGCTGAGCTGACCGACGGAGCAAAAATTTGTTTCTTTGTTTTTGACAGCAAAACTGGGAAAATTCTATGAGCGCTCAGAAATATAAACTGGATAATTTCATTAGTGTTTGACAAAAATGAAACCTTCTTTCTCACTTCCACTTCCACTTCCATGCCTCACGGGCCTACACTGAGCCAAAAAGTTCTGTTTCACAAGAAGGAAACTGTTTGCCACAAGAGACAAAAGGCACCAAGCGCTTTAGCTTCTTGTAGTCAATAATTCAATATTTAAATGACAACTTTAAATTCTTTGTTTGCAAAAACTAAAACTTCGAACTGCAAATGAAAAGTTCTCGCTGCAAACAATATTTACTCTCACAACTCGTTTTATTATTTTTAGCTCAGAACGAATAAGCATTAAAGATTAGCTGTCTAATATTTCGCTATAAGTATTTTTGAAATTTGTGGAAGGAATTTATCAGATTGACTCTTAAAGTTTAAAACCATTGCATTAAGGAATAATGTTATTTGCCCCTAGAACTTAATCCTAAGACTGCAAGACTATTTTCATTTTAACTACAAAAAGCTTACTTTTTTACCATAAAGGGAAATTGTTTATGACAAACAATATTACCTTTAAAATTTATTGCGAAGCGAAGAATTGTTAATTTATAATTCTTTCACTTCCAAATGAAGCTAAAATCATTATTATTAAATATTAATATTAATTAAATTAAATACTCATAGTTAAATGTGTAGTCAAATTTTTAAAAATTTCACCAACATTGCATAATGTTATTAACTTTTCTGATATAAGACAGTGTGAACTTAAAGAAGATAAAGTTCAAAGCACGTGATTTTATCAGTTTTGAATATTAACACCAACTTCGCAACTTATTCATCCTCACATTCTTTGTCAATTGCAGCATAATCTATATCGTTTGTAACAAACAATTAAAGAATTACCCACTAATGCAATTAACGTTTCTGTTAAATTCTTTGGTAATCTGTGAACAAAACTTTTTCTTTGTTGAATACAGTCAAAAACTATAATCACAAGCAATTTGGTAAAAAATGTGTTCTAAAGCCATAAATTCTTGAGAGACCTAGCTTAACGCTATATCCCATAAATTAATATTTGTAGTGAATAATTTCTTCTAAAATTAAGCAGTATTAAATACGCAATGCTTGTAACAAGGAAATTTTTCTGAGAGTGTAGGCCTAAATCCAGCACTGATCACCAATCCTATTTTTCATAGTAAAATTTCCTTATTCCTTATCACGATCGAATAAAATTTGCTGCGATCAATAGTTTAATTCCAATATAATCAGGAGGGAACTATTGAAGATCTATTGAAAATCTTCAAAAAAAATAAATAATATTTTTGTAAAAGGATAAAGTTTCGAAAAGTCAAAGTTACGAAAAACAAAGATTAGAAGGACAAAGTTATAAAATTCTCTGAATATCATTGTTCCTTGAGTGTATTTATCAAATTGACACAGCTTATTTAAAACAGGGTGTTAAAAAAAAAAATTGTCAACATTTTGTAACTTGGTTGTTACTTGAACTAAAATGTTTTTTTTTTTATAATTCTGTATCGGCCAATGTGCCAATTTTATATAATAATATAAATATTCTCATTTTTTTAAATACATATATGTACCTACCCTCTCTTAAAAATATTTTTTTCTTTTTTTATTCTCTTTTGAATATATTCAAATATCAAAAAATGTGAAATGTAAGAATTTCAGATTTCTTAGATTTTTTAACTCGTGGACAATAAAATTTGACAATAAATGGCTTGGCAGATGTGAGGGATGAACTTTATTATTACAATCCACCAGCTTTTCATCATAAAAAAAATTCTTAACTAACTCAAATGCCTTTTATTTCCCAATTTCAATAAATTAATACATAGCTTCCTTCGAAACCATTGTGATTGGATACGACTGAAGAATGATTTGTTTTAAAAATATTTTCAGATTCTTATCGTGAGAGAACAGTGTTTTCTACTTGAATTTTATTTTTGTGATCTATTACAAAATTTTATCGTTCGTGAAATATATTTTTTACGGCTCGTGGGAAGATCCATAAAGAATGAATAAAGATCCGTTTTATGATTTGCGAACTATATTTTATGAGCCCTGCCAATAACCACTAGATATGTACCAAGTTTTTCTTATTTCTTTATCATGGTAAAGAGATGTCAAAGTCTGATCAAAAAATCTAGAGCTCAAACGCAAAATAGTTGGTCTATTCATCAATCATATCATTTGACCTTTTTTTGTACTGAAATTTACTACTGGTTGTAAAAAGTGATTATTTGATGATTTCGATTTCAATGTTTAATTTAAAGTAATTATTTTACTTAGTATTTGAGTCTTACTAATGGGGGGAGGGGGGATGTAAACGATAAAAATACAAAAGAAGCCTTTCACAAAGAAAGTCTCAAACTAACTTTGAAGTTCCCAGCATCTCTAATAGTATGGGAATGAATGCCTGGAAGTGTTAAGGACAACTTATATTTTTTCAATTTGAAAGAGCAGCTTCTGCCATCAAAACCAATAATTTCATCAAGTAAGAGTGACTATATTTTCTACTAGAATGGGGCTTCTCCTTCTTGCAATACATCTGCATCGACGATAACGTGGTTATTTGCTGAAGTAATTCCTTTGATGAAGTTGCCTTCCAGCATCCTTGACCTTACACTAATTGAAATCGTTAGGCGTAAAATTAATCAAAAACTGAGACAGCAACCAGCTCGGTCTCATCAAAATAACAAATACTTATGGGACTCTTTTCGCTCCAAAGAGTGCCAATGACAAAATTTTTTTGAGACCACGCCACTATGACGCAAATTTGAAAGATTAAAGCCAGAAATGACATAACAAAGTGGTGAGATCCAAGTATAAACCCCTTCATGATTTTTAAACTGATACCAAGTTACTACTAACTATATGTAACCTTTTATTTTACTTCGTTTAATCCAACTGTGAAACTAAACAAAATTAAATTCGAAATTAAATGTTTAGACGCACGTTAAGCTTATTGTTAAACAATAAGCTTAACGAAAAATGGTCATTAGTCTATAATCAGATTATGACAACTTGATTTAGAAAAAAAAACAAAATTGTATTGAAAATGACAGCCCCGTTTAAAACTGTCATCCGAATTAACATGCCACAACTTAAAATATATTTTTGAACAAAACTTTATAATTGGAAAAATGTCGAACAGTTTTCAGACAAGCTTATACCTAATCTCTTGCGGTGATGCTAATTAAATTACTGAAATAAATCCATGCTAAAGTTTTTGAAATACAATCAATTTTGTATGTTTATTTAATGAATCATTATATTTGGGGCACTTTATTTATACAGGCTTATGAAGACTTATTTCACTCTGTGAAAGTTTGGACAACTTATATATGAAATATCTATTATTAGGAAATTAATATCTATTTTTGTTCATTTTTCTATTAAGTACCACAGATAGATAAATATATTACTCGCATAAAAAAAATATGAAAAATAAATGGAAATGGAAAATACTGCATGTAGAGTGATTTTATCGATGAATTCATCAAAAATTTGTCTACAATTTATTTCTTATATCATGTGCGCTAGCTTATTGAAAAAAGAAAAAATAGAGTGGTGAAGTTAAGGACATATTTAGATGGATTCACCTCAACTATTTTGCCTTATGCTCTTCAAAAATTGAAATTAACTTCATAAAGTTTTGTCTTTAGAAACATACAACCAAACATGATATTTAAATATTGAATGTATTCAAAAATTTTAAAATTTGTTTACACTATGATAACATCGATCAAACATAAAAAATATCATATTTCTGCATCAAATAGAAATTTGCTTATATGTGCGTCTCATATCTCACGTCACTAAAAAAAAGTTTACCGAAATAATCAATCAAGTTGTGAACACAAGGACTTCTGAAGGTTTTTAAATATGATTAATTCAAAGTCAAGTTTGCTTTGTTGCTTTTTCATGATTAAAAAAAAAATAATATACGATACGCAATATCTACCTATGTATGAATAAAAAAAAACACAAACAAAAACTAATCATTTCAAACAAAATCAATACAAAAAATGATAAATTTTGTCTGAAAATTGTCTATTTTTTTCTGAATAATCAATTTTTTTTAACATCAACCTTGAAATATAAATGGAGTAAGGATTTAGCGAATAAGGAAAAAAGGAGAATTTGAACGTTTGTTATTATTCTAAGAACCATTTCCTTTACTTCTTGAAAATAATTTTACATAATTATCAAAAAAAAAAAGAAAAAGTAATTTAGCAGTGCAACATCTCTCAACCATTTCAGTAAGCGTTTTTTCAGCAAAAATGAAGGGGATGATTAAATTCCTGCAGAATGATAACGGGTAGCATAAGAAGCACATTACCATAACAAGTGAACAATCTAAGAGGATATGGCACTTCTTTGCAAGAGACATTACCTGTGAACAAAAATTATTTTAGAAAGAATCGGCTGGATTCAGAACAAAGGATATACATGCAGGAAAATTGTTTGTTTAAAACTACAAACGTAGTTCTCGTGTAAAATTAAATAAGTGATGTTGCTAATAGATATATGTACATTCAACCTGCAAACTAACTCTGTTAATATTACCTGAGTGAACTAGATTAAAAGAAATAGTTTAATTTAACACCCTGATACGGTTAATACGATAGAGAAGCAAGAAATTGTAAACAAGTTTCTCGGTAAATATAACAAAGTCCTTCGATTAATTTAATCTTCTTTGATGTTTATTTTAAACAATTTTATTTAACCGAGGCGCCTATGATAGTTTTAACCTAATGCTTTACCCGGGACTACACTATTTTTAACACATTATTTTTTAACACACCGAAAACCGCGCTCGGTTAGTAAATATTTTTCTGCGTGCAACCCAGTCGGAATTATCATTTGAAATAAAATAAAAAAAATAGGAGGAGGTATAGGTTTTGGGGGAAAATTGTACCGAAGCTTAAGCCACCATCTTGGATTTTACGATAAATAACGTTTTACTGAATGACTCCTACATTTGTCAGTTTTGACAAAAAAGGTTTAGGCAAAACTGAAAGTCAATTTAAGTTTATTCTATAGAATCTAAAGTGTTAGCATAGGTGTCTGCAAGTTGATAGTAAAAGGGTCAATTGACACCCAAAAATGACAGGCTGTCGAATGAGCTACTCTCTCATTACTTTTTACTTGCCATATAGATACTTTAAGGCAAGTTTTGAATTCGTCCAAAAATTAAATTTCGAGATAACAATCAAACATAACATTACGTATTACGATGATAGAGAACTCGAAAAAAAGACTGGCACAATTCTGTCTTTCGGTCTGTCTGTACCTTGACCTACACCCTAAGCCACTGAAGTAATTTTTTTTTTCAAATTTTGAACTCAAAAATGACGATACTTGCTATACAAAGGAATTTATTCTGAAGAGCGGCTCCAATGATTTTGATTTAAATAAAAAATCAATCAAAATTAACCAACAACTGTCATTAACGGTACCTGCAATATAACGGTTTTTTTGTTTTTTTGATTTTTTTAAGAACGGCTCAAAAGATTTTCAGTAAAAATTTTTATGAAAAGCTTCTTTGAAATGTCTAAAAAGTTGTACATTTAAATTGAAAAAAATGCTAGACTGGGTCGCATATACTTGCTTTTATGATCAAGACACTGAATATTTGAGAAAATTATTTGAAAGGACATGTAAATTATGCGAAAAAAATGTTTAAAATTTTATGCTTTTAAACATTTTTCTCGCATAATTTATCTGTCCTAACAAATAGTTTTCAAGATAATTAACTAAAGTGCTTAAATTAACTGAATAAAACTTCTTTGAGAGTTTGAAATGAAAATAAGAACGCCATTTTATTTCTTAACTGAATATGGCTATATATAAAAATAGTTAAAACTGTTGGTTGGCGGTTTTCTTAAAAAAAATATTTATATATATCAATTATCAAGTGGGCTGTCATGCCGAAGGTCTGGGTTCGACTCCCAACCACTGCCACCTAAAAACAGAAATGTTTTTCCCGAGGTACTGCCTCTTGCGAGGCAGTGTCATGAATAAGTGCTTCTTATCCAGCCATTTGGACTCGGCAAAAAAATTTGGGTCCCCTTCCTTCCAGCCAACAACACGCAGGAATGGTTGAGAGTTGTAAGTCACTAGGCCCTGGTTCTCCATGCCCAGTCAACGAAGGAAAAATAAATGCATAAAATCATGTTCTCTGGGTTATTATTTTGTGTGGTAGGGTTGAACGGTGAACCCCAGGTATAACATCATAACTGAAATTCCTAAGTCCAGGGCCTTAGGCAGGAGAAGGGGTATTAGGTCCCCTTTTTTAGTATTAGTTAGTATTAGCGGAGAAGTGTAAACTACAAAATAAAAAATTATTACAAAAAAAAAATAATTCATCTCTTCGGTAGGAGAAAGGTTAAGAAACATACGGGGAGCAGAATCTTCAAACATTGAGAAATAATGTAATTGTCTTTCACAGTCAATTGTCTTTCACAGTCAGTGACGTCATGAGAGCAATTTAGGATGTTTTTAAGTAAATGGTTGTGTTTAAACTATCTTGATTTAATTTGTTAAATATAATGTTTATTTTCATGTTTATTTTTAAAGGTTTAAACTACACAGCCTGATTTCAAGTTTCTGGACAAAAGTTTAAAAAATAATTTAAGGACATATCCCAAGGAAAAAAAGTATTTCCAACTCCTTTTTATACGGGAGGGATAAATTCCCAAAATATTGACTGAACATAGATGAATAGCTATTTAAAAATAACAGAAATTCATATTAAACCATGCCTTACCGTTTTGAAAAGCCTAAAAACTGATTCTTTTGCTATAAATTTAATAGTTTTTGAAAAATGCATTAGAAAAGTCAAAACTTAATAAAGAAAATTTTAAAAATTTGAGAAGTTCTATTAATAGTGGCTAATTGTAAATTTTTATAATAATTTTTGAAAGTATATCACACTCATTTGAGCATACCAAAAATTTTTATAAAAATTTATAGGAGCTATTGTTAAGAACAAAATATTTTCCTTTACGGGTTTTTAACATTTGTATGGGAGATAACGTTAATTTAAAAGTTAAATTTATTCTTAAAATACTTTTAAGAGTAAGAAAACTCTTACTTAAATACTGAGTTTTATAAAAATCGAGAACGCAGTTTTCAAAATATTTGATTTTCCAAAAAAAAATTGAAATTTTTTTAAAAATTCAAAAAATATTTTTACTAAAATTTTAGTAAAAAACAACTATTTATATTGCTTACAAGCTTCTGTATAAAAAATTTGAATCAAAACTATCATTTTGAGGAAAATAGAAAATAAAAAAAATTGGTTCTTTGGGTGGTACCATTAATAAACATTTTTTGAAAAATGGTTTCCCATCGAAAGGTAGCTTCTAATAGATACTTATTGAAAAAAGGAAAATTGTGGAGGCATTTTTGAAAAAATAGATTTTGTAAAATTGAAAAAAAAAAAATGTATGGCATGTACCGTTAGTTTTAGATCTAAGAAACATTAAAATCGTATAGGCAGAATCACCAAAAACCACCTTGTACCAAGATTTTAGAAAATCGATCCAGCTGCTTAGGTTGTAGCTGAACCAACAAACAGACAGACAGACAGTATCGTGAGACTCACTTTTTTTCATCTTCCTATCATCGTAATGACAAGTCTGATCAAAATCTCGAGTTCAATTTTTTTAAGAATATATAACTTGCCATATTTAGTACATATATATCTTAAGAAAAAATAGTTTCTTAAGAAAGCAGAATTTTAAATTTTTTTTGCATATATTCATATTTTTCTCAAGTAATCAAATGGCCTACTTGTTTTTGATCTTTAAGCTATTTTACTAGTTGTTCATACAGTTAAAAGAACGATTTAAATGCTTTATTTCTATTTTTTTCTCCAGTTACTTTCATATTCTAAAAGTTCTCAATTCCATGCAAGTTGAACATAAGAGCAAGTACGTGCGATTCAGTCGAGCATTTTATTTTTAACAATTTTAAAAATCTTATTTATCTCAAAAATGACTCCATACAAGCTAAGCTTGGAAGGGAAACAATTTTTAAAAAAATGTTATAAATGAAAGCCCTCATAAAACCATTTTTTTAAATTTTCGATTTTCTTCTATTTTTTAAAAAAATCTTCGAAAATTTTTTTGTTGAAAATCAATAATTTTGATGGTCGATTTTTATATCATTTACATTTATTTTATAAATTTACTTTTATGAAAAAATAACGGTATCTTCTATATGAATGTTATGAAAAAATGTTAAGGAAAACATTTTTTTTCTCAAAAACATTTCCTACGATTTTGATTAAACCATTTCTGGATTCTAAAGCTGTAAGAATATACTTGAAAATATTATAGAAATGTATGAATAGCATTATAAATACTAGCTCTCATAGAATATTTTTTTTAAGCTTAGAATTAGGTCATTATCGGCTGAACAAACTTATAGATTAATTTTTATATGTACAAATTTCAAGTAGGGTTAATAAATATTGTGTTTGAATTTTTAAAAAATGTTTTAATTTTCTTATTTGTAAATTTGAAGTCTCATAAACAGATTGACAATTTGTTTGTAATTTTATATTATATGCATATAAATAAATACCTAAGATTTGCATACGAAGATTTTTCTTAAAAATGTTTTAAGAAATTGATATATTTATAAGAAATTATTTTTGATTAAAAAACCGCTCCAACGATTTTAAATATTTTGTTTTCAATATTCACAGTACAAGTCTAACAACCCTTTACAGCTCTTTCATTTCTCAAACGTCCTTTCAAAAATGCACGGTGGTTTAAATTTTTTTAAATGAAACTAAGGTAGACATAAAAATGTTATGTAGTTGTAATAAATAAAGAGGTTCTTTGATGAATTGCGCTACTGGGTGCAATTTCGAGTCAATACCAATTTTTATATTTCATGGATTTATTTTGTCAAGGTTTCCCTATGATTTTGTCCTGTTTTTTTTTTTTTAAATTTAATTCCTTAAATCAATTTGCATTATTGAAAGTTTTTTTTTAATCTTTAAAGTGATTTAAAAAAAAAAAAAATTATTATCTTCACATTCGTACCTAAACATAAAATGTTATTTAATATTTGATTTATGTTATAACATTTGTTAAGAGCCCTAACTCTCTGGAAGTTTAATGCTAACAAATTTAACAAGTCCAATTAACTAAGTCCCCTATATGGCTAACTTATTAACTCATAGTAGGTATACAATTTTGATTATAAGAAAACCTTCTTAATGGAGAAAACATCGTACTTGGCATGAACAAATAACCTAAAACAGTTTGAAGTTAATTCCCATCTAATGAAAAAAAAAAAAACAAACCACGTGTCCTAAAGCTCGTGAAACAATGTTTCTATTGTGTGATAAATTCTCTTGAAGGTAGGTTTTCTGAAATTGACACTTTAATTGGCTTAACTAAGATCGTAAGTTAAACATAAACATCCTTAGGTTTTTTCCTTCTTTGAGGCTATATGGTGAGGCCAATGACACCAAAGAAATTAATGCGTAAACGTGATGGAAAATTGTATCAAAAGAATGCGAAACCTTGATGAAAAATTTCATCAAAAGCTTGACCATTTTTGAAGGTAGAGACGTGGCGTTGGTCGTGGTCATTTAATTCCTTTTATCCTTTATATGTATTACCAACATTTTTTAAGTAGTTTTTTTTTATGCAGTCAAATAAGATCGATAAGGCAATTGAGAATACTCTCATCGAAAATTTTATTCACGGGACCTATTTTTTCGGGGTAAATTCTTGCGAGGAACTGAAAAATCCTCTGCGAGTATCTCTTGGCATGAAAAGTTACTTCTCATGTTGCTATTTGGACTCGGGAAAAAACTGTAAGTCCTTTTCATTTCTGCCAGCAATACGCACACAGAAATGGTTGAGGGTTGCAAGACACTAAGTCCTGGGTCTCCACGAGCTGTTGCGCCACCAAATTTATTTTTGTATTTTTATGGAATAGATTTCTGCCTGTGTCTCAATATTACTCATTTTAGCAATCAATCACTAAATAACCACCTGCCGATATGGGTATACAATTGCAACCCACATTTTTGTTTATTTCAGAAAGATTTTTGCAAATGTGGTTCCACAAATCAATTAAATACTTTCACTGGGATTATATAGCATTTAAGCTTACTTAATGTGATTCATCAACAGGATAAATAAGTTATAATTTATGAAATAATAAATTTTCTCATCCTGATCAAAACACCTTCAGGCATGATTAAAGTATCAGGATAATGTTTCATTGTCGAAAAAATATTTAAATCAAAATTTAGGTATACGTTCATTAGGGTGTCGTTATAATGTTTTTTTTTTTTTTTGAGTGAACATATTTGGATGGGCCTAAATAAGCTCCAAATGAAGAAAACAAAATTCCCTAATATTTTCAGATTATTATTTTCATCGCCTTTAGTCGCTGGTTGGGCTTAATTTAATTCCTTTATTTTTTGTTTAGCATATTAGGTGATTCTCGTAAGATCTTGCAAAAAATTCTGAGCATGCAGGTTGGAAGGAAACAAGAAAAAATGCCAAGGGAGGGTGGAATCAATTCCCTCCGCTTGGGTAGGAGGGGCAGTTTTATTAAAAAAAAATAAAATAAATTGAAAAACAACGGCAACACTTTCAGAATTTTTTTTTTGCAGCGTTTCGGAAAGAAAACCATTCTTCAATTCTTAAAGCTTAAAGTCTTGGCAAAAAATTGTGTCAACTTAACATTTTGAAGAAAAATTCAATTTTTGATTTTGAAGTTTTTTTCAAACAATTTTTGCTGAACTTATACATATTCATTGAAAAGAACATTATTTGAAAAAAATCATACAGAATGGACCTCTGACTTTCTAAGAAACTACAAAACAAGACTGTAAGTATTGCCATTGGTGGCACAATGCTCTCTGTCTGTCTACCAGTATATTAACCACTGAAGCAATTTTCTTCAAATTTTGAACTTAAGTTTTTTTTTGTAAGTTGAAATTGAATTTTTTTATCACCAAAAATAATGGTACTTGCCCTAAAACTGAAAATGAAAAGCTTATTCAGCCCAAAAACGGCTCTAACGATTTTGATTAAAAAACTCAGTGCCTTATTGCAGATATGGTGTACTGTATGATAAGAAAAAAAATTACCGAAAACCGTTATTAACGGTACCTGCCATATAACCGTTTATTTTAATTTTCGATTTTCTCATTAATAGCTCAAACGATTCTTAACAAAATTTGTATGCGAAAGCTTTTTTTAAATTTTAATAATATTGCATATCAAAATTTAAAAAAAAATTGGATTTAAAATAAAAATATTTGAAAAATTTAGTGAAAATTCAATGACTCATTTTTGAAATATTGAATTTTGAAACACGATTTTAAAATATATTTTATTACATACTCAAAATTGGCATACCTTAACTAAAAAATTAGTTTTGAAGAAAACGATTTAAATTTTTTTTGCACATATTCACATATTTTCAAGTAATCAAATGGCATACTTGTTTTTGAGCTCTAAGTTAGTTATGCCTTTTCTATATTTTTATATTTATTTTATGATTACTTTCATATTTTAAAAGTTCTTAATTTCAAGCAACTTGAACATAAGAGCAAGTACGTGCGATCCCAGTCGTGCATTTTATTTTCTTGCATATTTCTAATCTACATGCTCTGAATTTTTCGGCAGACTATACGAATTACCTAGTATATATGTAATAATGAATAAAATGCACGACTTTTATGTCCAAAACGCTGAGGCTTAGAGAAAATTATATGTGAGAAAAATGTTTAAAAGCATGAAATCCGATAGTTAAATAGCTAAAACAACTTTTTGAGAGTTTGAGATGAAAACAAAAAACGTCATCTAATTCTAAGCTGAGTAAGGGATAGTTGGAGCGGTTTTTAAAAATCAATTTTTAAATAAACAAAATACTTTAAACTTTTTTAAGGAAAACTAAAAATTATCAATCCGTTTTTAAGATACCGATTTAAAAAAAACTTAAACTTTTTATATAAATTCAAAAACTAATTTTTTTGAGAATTATGATATGCATTATTTTTTAATCTTATTTGAAATTTGTGTATTAAAAAAATGATCCTAATATGTTTACCCGATAATGGGAAAATTCAAAATTAAAAAAAAGTTTTATGAGAAGTATAATCTTTATATGTTTTGGTAGTATATCGCACTAATTTAAACATAGATGAAAAAAGTTTTTAAAAAAATCGTATGAGCCATTTTTAGAGAAAAAATATTTTCCTTAACGGTTTTGTAACATTTGTACGGAAGTCCCTTACCGTTATTTTTTCATAAAAGTAAATTTTTTCTATAAACAAATTACAAAGTCTAAAAAATCCTTTATTACCGGGTTTTATAAAAATCGACCATTTACTTTTCATGATACTTTTCAAAAAAAATGTGTACTTTTTTTAAAAATTCAAAAAATATTTGTTTGAAAATTTTGGGGAAAAAAACTGTTACCTAACACTGTTTAGAAAAAAATAACGAAATCAAAATAATTGTTTTGAAGAAAATCAAAATAAAAAATGGTTCTTTGGGGGAGGGACCATTAACAACCATTTTTTGGAAAAATGATTTTACATCAAAAGGTAGCTTTTACCAAAAGAAATAAATAAAATATTTTTAGAAAATTTGTGAAGCCGTTTTTGAGGAAAAATAAGATTTTGTAAAATTGCTAACCGGGTACCGTTTTTTTAGTTCTAAAAGAAAAATGTAAAAGTGTGTAGGCAAAATCACCACAAACCACTATGTATCAAGTTTTACGAAAATCAATCCATTCGCTTTGGCTGTAGCCGAAGAGTCAAACACACAGACAGAGACAGACAGAATTTTGCCGCCCACTTTTTTGGTGTTCTCTATCATCGTAATGTCATGTTAGATTGTTATCTTGATTTTTTTTTTGTATAAATCCAAAACTCGCCTTATAGTACCTACATAATCGCAAGTGAAAAGGGAAATTTAATAAACCCCTAACTCGGCTATAGGGGATGAAAATAAAAATCTGAAAAAAATAGGAAATTTTTAAATTTAGAGCCAAGTTAGATCCATCCAAGGTGACCTTTTTTTAACGGCCACCCTAATGTATACACAGATTAAGAAGATTTTTTTAATCACTTTCTACTCAAAGGTGGTAGATAACTTAAATCCATCACGAATTTTTTTTACTGACAATCTTATATATGTATGTATTTATTGCATTCATATATTGTACATAGTTAGTCTAAATGAAAGATTTATTGGAGAGAAAATCAACAATGTTTAACTTGAGTCACGCAGTTAGGGTTTTCTCCTCAAGATTTATCAATTCAAGTCACGAAAATCAAAGTTTCTCACATAATACTCGTACTTAGTTGGAATTTATAAAAAGGACTTTTTCCCAATAAAATTCTTGTTACCTAACCGAAGTTCTTCAATGAAGGTATATAATGAGGCATAAATATTTTTGTTTCGATTTATTAATAAATAATTTTCTTTGATCAACTTTTTATTTGGGTGATGGATATATTGTTAATACTTTCATATTTTTTTCAAATTTTTTTGAAGTTTTAAATAGCATTAGGTAAATATTATTAAATAAATAAATAATATGTTTCAAAATAGTTTTTAAATTTGTAGGACTAAATTTGCGCGTTTCCGCCAACAAACACACTTTGGATTCAACAGTGAAGGTTTTTTTTAAAACGTAATGCTAAGTTAGAACCTGGTGGACATTGTAATTCTCAGAAATATGAATATCTCAATGAATAATGAGCTCTATTGTGTACTAGGGCTGGCCACGATACCAAACCAAATGTTATTTTTATAAGTATCATCTCGGTATCGTCAAAATCGAAAAACTTCAGCATTGTCTATCGGAATCAGTCTTGTGTGACTCAGTCTCGTCCCGGCCTTGTGAAGAAAAGTCTTGTTTCGGTATCGGTCTCATCTGGTCTGGTCAGTCTGGTCTCTGTCACAAACCAAAGTAAAATGCTCGACTTGGTAACATGCCCTTGTCCTTGTAGTTAAACTTTTTTGTTTTTTTTTTTTTTAATTTATGAAAAAAAAATTTATATAAAGCGTAGTTTAAGCGCGGAAAAAATTTCGCATGTCAAAAATTATTGAGTTTAAATAAGAAATTCCTTTTTGCATGACCGTTTTACAGTTTCATTCAAAAAATTTCATTGCTTTCATGGGATGTCATGGAAAACAATGGACCGGCAATTGTTTTGCATCCGAAAAAAAATCTGTTGAGTAAAATATTTTTTTTTTTTGAATTGTCAGTTTACACTTCCAAAAAAAATATATTCACTTCAAGGCATTGTTTGCATGCAAGTAATTTTTGTGTCCAAAAATAATTGTTTCCTATTTTTTGGCCTATAGTTTATTAATTAAGGATACATTCATGACTAAATGGTTGGTTTGGTGGCCGAGGAAAATATGTTTTGCATTGAATTTTATACAATTTGGCGTACAGGTTAGGTGGAAAATAGTTTTGAAGATTTAGATTTTTTTGTCGCATGAAAACTATGCTTAAAAGACAATTTTTGTAACTTAAGGTTTTTTATTTAGTGGCTCAACAATTTTTAAATGCCATTTTCGCAATATCTTACAAAAGTTCCGATTAGGTATTTGATAGAAAAAATTTTGCACTGGTCATAAGTTAAGAGGAAAACAATCCAAAAATATTTAGTGGATTTTACCAAAGTCACTTCCTCACTAAAAAAAAAATAAGTATGAAAATTTCTCACAAATTGTTGTCTTCAAAGAAAGCATGCAAAAAAAAAATGGGCATGGCAGTGATCAGTTCTTATTAAAATTATTTCCTAAACCTTCTCCCTGCTAAAGGCAAAAGCTCTGAAAATGTCATTAAAATCGTTAGAACCGTTTCCGAAAAACCAATTACAAAAAATGCTTTTTGTAATAAATTAATAATAATTTTTAAAAATCTATTGATTATGCAGATGACAAACGACACTACCCAGAATATCGGTAAATTTTAGTACAAAAAGTACGGTATTGGCTTGCTATGGTTTTGGATGCCTTGGAGCTGATGTCGTTTAGGTTTTCGACACCGATTCAAACAAAATAATTTAAATTATAAATAAATTAGCATTTCATCCCGTGAACCAGGTGCTTTTCTATTTTTAAATTATTAAAGGATTATCCAGGTTATCATTGCCCAGTCCAGGTACTAACATTTCTACACTGTTGTTGAATTCAGTAGTCCTTTAAAATAATTCATCACTATACAAACCAAAATTAGTGCTTAAATTCTTGACAGAATATAATTTAACTTCACAACCTATGTATAACATAGAATAAATCTTCCTCGATTTATATGTAGATACATCTTATTTGCTTTAAAAATTTTGAGGTATTTCTACAGATACAGAATACAGAGTGCCACTTCGGCTGGTGTCCAGCTTGATGTAGATTATACCTTATTTTTCTTTTTTACCTACAATGACTTATGTATGTATGTATGCAAATTTTTTGTTGAAGTCCAGATGCGAGCCCATCTGATAAATCTTTCACTTTGTTCTTTTAACAATAATTTGAGTCAGGAAAAACAAAGTTATTTGTCTTTTTTGACGTTTCCTGTCATACCATATAGTTTTTGTATCCTCTTTTGTTAAAAGTAATCTGCACTTTGTCATAAGCTTAAGAAAAATGTTTCCATCTAGATGGAAGGTTGGAATCTCCCCTTGTTTTAAAGGAACTGGGAATATTCATTTTTTGTATCAAGAAACAAAGAAGAATTGTTTTTGAGAAAGAGCTCAAAATGTGTATTTTTTACAATTGAAGAAAGATCTACAACATTTTCAAAGCTCGAAACTAATTATTCCAATAAAGGTTTTACTGAAATAAAATAAGTTTGCCCACAATTTGTATGGTTCTCTGTTGAGACTTCAAGATTAGTTTGCACTAAACAAATACTGTATTTGCTTTTTATTATTAGAACATTTATTACAACATGAACTATTAGTATTCTAAGGCTCAACCTGTCAGGTTAAAATGACAGATATGCCCTCATATCGTGCACTTACGCCCCTACTACAATTATTGAAAGTAATAAAAACTACTTTTTTGTTAAAAAAAATTTATTTTTGTTAAGTAACTAGTATTATCAGAAACTAAAAAAAAACTATTTTATACAAAATAAAAATAAACTTAATTTTCTTCAAAAATAAATTCTTCAAGTTTTTGCCAGAAGAAGTCGTTTTCATATTTTTAATTTTCTCAAAACGTAAATACCGAAATAGGTAAGGCTAAGAATAACATTAAATAATGAAAAACAAGTAACTTCTTTGAGGCATCGTATACAGCTCCACTCCTTGGGGGGGAAGGGAGCTGGTCTTTCTGGTCATTCCAACCAAAAAAATTACCCAAATTGCTAATAATTAGAAGAGTTTTTTTTTCGATTTTGGGCTTTTCTTGGAATTAAATTCGGCTGGTCCCACAAATATTACCATTTATTAATCGTCTTAAAAATAAAATATGAAATAGTTTTTTTGTGTTAACCGAACTGAAAAATTATTTTCATTTTTTTATTTTCATTTATTAATGAGTTTTTTGAGAAAAAAAACAAAATAAACAGGGCTCTCATCGCGTAAAACGATGGTCTAAAAATCACGGGAAAATAAAAAGTTGCATTTATGTGTAGAAATATTTAGTCAAAAAAAAATACAATACAATTTTTTTTGCCAAAGGTTCTTATCCCTAAGCTTTTCTAAAAAGGATTTTTTAAATTGTACCGACTTTTATAAATTCTTATATTAATATTTTGAGATATCAAAACATACCTTGTAGAAGCTCAAAAACCCAGGTAAAAAAAAGCATCTAAAAAAAAGAAAACGACTGAGAACTTCTATTTCCATAACTTATTGTAGAAAATAGAAGTGCAAATGTACAATCTTGTTACAAAAACAGTGGGATAAGGTTCTTGAATTTTTAGATGGTTAACTTTTGCTTCTTCTGCGCTTTTCAAATTACCCACGCCACGCCACTGATAGGAAGGAAATTTAGAGCATTTCTTGGTTTTATTCCACATTGCATTGCATATAGCTGGGTATGACTAACCTAGGGAGTTAATATTTCAATAATTAATCAAACCTAATCGAATTAATTTGAGGAAGATTTACATATTTCCAAGTTTAAAATGTAAATATGAATGCGTTTTTTGACGGTACGAATTAATTTATTTGTTTTTAAGTTATTCTCAAACTGTTGGCCAACAAACGATGAACGATTCGATTGAACGATACGATTGTGGATTTTGTTATGGAAAAATTTCCCGCAACAAAAACTAGCCTTTTCGATCCCGATCCTCGGTTTCCTTCTTCCCAATTTATTTTTCAGTGGTTTCTTTCAACCTAACGAGAGAGAGAGAAGGTTCGCTCTCTTAGTAGCTTGAAGAAATAATAATAAATAAGATAATCGACGAAATTAGCTCTTCAAAGGGGAAGAGCGAGCCATAACCCTACAAAACACCAGATGGGCGCTCTGGGTTGAAATGTATTCGAAAACCTTAATAGGTGCGGGTGACAGTTGATCCCCGAACGCCCTATAACTGATAGACAGGCGGTCTGTTCAAAACCATATTCACAAGGACAGACAGTTCCCAATCAAAATTACGCAAAGAAGCGCGGCCGACATTTGGTCCCCGTCTGCTAGATGTTAATACTTTGTGAATGGCTTAGTACCCAACATAATTTTAACCTTATCATTGTAAGAGATGAAACGTTATCTACTACTCCCTATTTTCCCAAAATCTTACAAAATCTCACCGAAGTAGTTTATTTTTTTTATCGCAAGTAGAACCTTTCCAATTTACCTTTCCGCATTTAAAACTAATTATAATTGGTCTTCTCCTTTTTTGTCGTTGGAGCTCTCTTTTTACTTTTGGGCTATTTTTAGAAATTTGGAAAGGAAAAATGATTTTAGAATTTCGAAATTGATTTGTTGATTTTTGGTGCTTTCATCTGGTTTTCTCTTAGAAAAAAATTAAAAATAGGGGGAAAATGGCTGAATGCGTCCATCGGGTTTGCGCGCTCCTGGAAGTGACAGCAGCGATCGGCAAATTCCACGATAACTATGCAAAAGCTAGGGTTATGTGTGAGTAAGTAGGACCGCTGGATTTCGTCAACGGTGACACTGTTCAGCAACATAGCTGACAATTGCTTACAAATGACGTGATCGAAGTCCGCGGGCTCCGATTGGCTGAAAGCACATGGGAGATGACAAGTTAAAGAAGGTTCAAACAGACATTGAAAAATCTGGAAGTTCACTTCTTGACTGAAGAGCAGCAGATAGAGATCTTTTTGAGAGTTAATTGGAGGAAAGAGTTGTAAATCGAAAGAATTAATTTGGAAAGTTAAAATAGAAAAAATAAAGTGGAAAATTGAAAATTTGAAATTGAAGAAAGTTGAAGGAGAGCTTAAGAAGAGAAAAACTAGAAAAGACGTGCATGGAAGAAAATTTACATACGGGAGGAAATTGGAAAGATAAGTAAAACTTTATACTGTTTGTTTTTTTTTTGTATTATTTAAATTTATATCGATAATTTGATTCGTTGTATTGGTGGCCATAATAGTGCAAATTTGAAATTCGGTTAGTTTTTGTTCCGTTGTCTTTTTCCTGAAATGGCAGGACTCGAGACCCGTTAGTAAAATCCTCTTGGTTCTGTCGGGACAAAGGGATAACGTTTTATCTTTATCGTATACCACTGTGTTAAATTCGATTAAAAGATCTTTGGTTGTAGCCCTACTTAATTGCTAGGTTTCCCAAGCAATTATCAAAAATAAATAGTTTTAAAATTCCCATTCGGAAACATAAATATCTTATTTCCTTTAAAAATTCCTATCATCGTCGGTTCCGCTACGAAGGTTTGTAATTTCCTTACAAAAAAAATTTACTGGCGCCCATTTTATTTTTTTTCAGCTACGCCTCTGTGGTAAGTTGGAATCAACTTTTTATCTGTAATTTTTTTTTACTTCCTCTTTTTGTATAAGATAGTCGTGGTGGCAGCACTTTTTTTTTACTGCCTGTTGCCTTTTTTTTTCTCTCTTTTTATTATCCTCTTGGACGACTGTAATTTGACAGTTTGGTTTTGTCTCCGTCTTGTTGTTCAAACGTTTAACTTTTATTATGCCGGTTGGTCGCATCATCGTAGTTTTTTTTTTGTTTAAAATATAAATAAATACACGTGAGCATACAAAAAAGTGCAACAATTTTTCAAAATAAACTTTTGAAGACGTCGTTTACTACAATCGTTCAAACGATGATCGTTTTAAAAGTTACGCGATGAGAGCCCAGGATTTTGTTGTTTAATATTTTAGATTACAGAATGTTGAAGTATAGAATTTTTAAGAGCTGAATTTTAATTGTAAGATCTGAAAAAAAAAACAAAATTTCTTAAAGACGTACATAGCTATGTTTGTATATTCCTTGAAAAATAACCAAATTTCGAAAACAGATTTTTATCCTCTCCCGATTTTAACTATGAAATTGAGGTCGTACTTCGTGTGCACCAAAAATATTTTGTATGAATTTTGTGTGAAAAATGTTTAAATGAATTTTGTGTAAAAAATAAATAACGTAGGTTTTAAAGAAGGTTTGGCTATCTAAAAATTTTACATTATCTCTCACAATTTCCGACGTTTGAAGGCAGTTTTAAGCAACAGTTTCCATTACTATTTTTCATCTGATGTTTCAAAACAATCAATAAAAATAAGGAAATATATGCATAAGCTCAAATTTAAGACAAACATTCATAGCTTTCACAATTTTTTTATTGAAGCACGAATCGTTAGCATTATTGACCGCATGTCAAACAAATTAATGCAGACCAAACCAAAAAAGTTCTTAGGTCGTTCAAAAATGTGTTTAATAAAATATGTGTAAATTTAAATTAACTTCTCCATAGTTTTGTAGTGCGTACAAAATAAATATATTTGAGCAGCATTCTTCCCCCAAAAAATTTAAATTAGTCAAAAAATAAATAAATAATTGAAACTCATTGAGCATTAAATAAATTAAAAAATCAGTATTATAGAATTTTTATATTTTAAAATATTTTTTATCTTCATATTTTTGAAAAAAAAACTAATCCAATTTTTGTTTATGATTTATGAAAAAACTACTTATTTTCATGACAATTATTTTAACATAGAAAATAATATTGAAAAACCGGTAGGTAGGTACCCGATGAATTTATATATTTTGTTTGACGGGTGAATGGAATTCTGGCTGTCCGCCTGTTTGTCTACAGCCTAAACGGCCCAATTGATTTTCTTCCTACTTGGTATATAGTGGTCTTTGGTGATTATGCGTTTTTTCATTGTTTTTTTAGAACCAAAAATAATTGGTTGCCAGGATACAATTTTTTTAGCAATTTTATATACATAATCGCATTTTTCTCACAAACGGCTCCATAGTTTTTCTTAAAAAAAATCTTAATAAATTATTTTTAGTAAGGGTTTGGATGGAAAACTATTTTTCAAAAAATGGTTATTAATGGTACCTCCCCAAGGAACCATTTTATTAATTTTCCATTTTCTTCAAAATAGTGTGACTGATTTCAATAATTATTTTTATACAGAGGTTTCCAAAAACTAAAAATATTTCTGTGTACTTAAATCTAAAAAAAAGTGTTTTGGATTTTTAAAAAAGATTTTCAAATTTTTTTTTGAAAATCAAATATTTTGAAAACTATATGATCGATTTTAATAAAGAATTGTATACACTTTTTAAAAATACTTTCTAAAGTATTTAAAAAAGAATCACTTTTATGAAAAATAACGGTGCCTTCCATACCAATATTAAAAAACCGTTTAGAAAAATATTTGTTTCTTAAAAATGGCTCCTATGTTTTTTATAAATTTTTTTATATAGGCTTAAATTAGTCTGCAACAATAAAATATAAAAATTTACAAATAGCAAATATAAATAATACCTACTTCTTCTTTTGAATTTTCTGAATATCGGCTAAGCAGATTTTGATAAATTGTTTTATAAGCAAATTTCTAAAAAGATTAAATGATAAAACTTAAAAAAAAAAACTTTTCCTTAAAAATGTTTTAAGATTTTTATTTATGCAAAATTATTTTTTTAAGGAAACCGCTTCAACGATTTAAAATTGTTTTTGTCCAAACAATCATTTTCAATAACGAATTAAGATGGCTCTCTTTTTTTTCATCTCAAACTCTCAGCGAAGTTTTCTTGGCTAATGTTTTTTTAGTTAATTCAAATATCGTATTTCAAGTTTTTAAGCATTTTCACTAAATAATTTGCATGTCCTTACAAATAATTTTCTTAAACCCTCAGAAAACGATTTCCTTCATATTTTGAACAAGATTTTCACAACCGAAATAAAATTAACCAATAGAAAATAATATTGAAAATTTTTTTGGCCCAAAATTGATTTTAAATAAAAAAAGAATTAAGTCTGTTTTCCAATGGAAGTAAAAATTGTCAAAATAGTCTTTATTGGAAAGATCTTCGTGAAAAACAAGTGTTCCATTTCACTACTTAATCCCCGATACTAATGACTGACTGAATTTTTGAGTTCTCGCGGGGGGGGGGGGTTATTTTTGAGTTTTGAAATGAGTTTTTCAAAAATTGTTACCTAAAATAAAACAATCCGTTTTAAACTTTTACTTAATAATCGAGTCAAATTATTGCGAAACTTAGAATAAATTGCAAAGAAACATCTGTAATGGGGTCTTATTGGAAAACCGATGGTGAAAAGTCCACTCTACCATGACGCATTATAGGGTGGTCCTTAAATTGGACGTAGTCTTGGAAAGCCCTCATTCGATTCAAAACATTGAAAAACAATTTACCTAATTTTTTTTCAGATTTTTATTAAACCCCCGGGTCTCCCTATTTTCACTTTATGGTACTAATTATGGGTAAAGGATTATTCATATAAAACGCGAAAATAAATCAGAATGTATAGATTAGATTTAGACGAGATAAAAATTGTTAAGGTGGGGTGGTCTATTTCCCCCCCATTCAGACGGGAGGGGTAATTTTCTAGAAATTTGGTCAAAAACAGACAAAGAATATATAAAAAAAAAACGGGAACACTTACAATGCCACGCCTCAGCTTTTTTTTAAAGCCACGATTCCATTCTATAATATGCTTCCTAAATAAAGTTTGTATTTTAAGTAGTTTTTAAAAAAAATATTTCTTATCTTCAAAAATTATAATTTTTTGTTTTTTTAATTTTTAAGTTTGAAAATTATTTTTTTCAAAAACTATTTGAAATAAAAATTTTATTTAGAAAGCGTATTATAGAATGGAATTGTGGCTTTAAAAAAAGCTAAGGCGTGGCATTGTATGCATTCCCGTTTTTTTTTTTAAATAATTTTTTTCTGTTTTGATCCAAACTTAGATAGCATTTAAACAATTCACAGTGAGTTTTCTCATTAAATTGTTATGTGCAGAAGTCGGTATCCATCGACTGAACAATGTGTCTTAGATTGGGTATGCTGACATCTAACTGATGAGCCCACCACCATGTCTGGGCGAAACGCATTTTGGAGTAAAGGTCACAAATACCTTTTATAGAGGATATATTTAGAGATATGTATTTTGAAAAAATTCAAATAGACAAAAAGAGAAGAGAAAATTCTTCGACAAGCCATGCTTTTATATATTTTTTTTTTTTTAAATGGCTTTGAGACATTATTTTTTCTTTTTAAATGCAAATGCCGTTTCACGGAACTAGTTAGAAATAGTAGGAGGATATGAAAGAATTTGTATAGTGGATTGCATTCAAGGTGTTAAACATTTCATTGAATCCCACGGGGAGCATTTAGTTAAGCTGGAGGAATAAAGAAAGGAATTTTGCTTTGAGTTAAGGCTTGAACCCACATCTTTTTTTTGTTATGAGTAGTCAAGCACTACATATAACTTCATCATTACCACTCGCAATGGTTGCAATGGTTATCATTGATGAATTTAAACTTTAAGAAAACTGGTTCAGTTCAATAACAGACAAGCTTAATTTTTCAGAAAAAATTTGTTGCAAAAGAGCCAAGGACATCAATCCACACAGCAATTAAACCACCTTGTACTATTCAATACCTCAAAAAAAAAAAAAAAAAACTCATCCAACAAATAATACTAACTGAATCATCATATGCGAAGAATTTAATAAATTACTTTTGACTATTTAATCCCAAATTGATTTTATAATATACAAAGCTAATTCCATGCTATAGGCTTCTTAAGAAGAACTTCAATTGAATTTAAGAACGACTATACACCTTAAAGTAATGGCTCTCTTTATATCCTTGGTTTGGTATTACTTATTCCAGAGAATACAAAACTGAATGTTATTTGGTTTCCTTTTTCAATTCTTTGAACTGCATTTCAAAGAATTGAAAACAAAATTCATAAAAGATTTACACACACACTGAAGAAACACTTTGCTTTGAGGAATTTGAGATTGTCTGACGGTATGTGGTATGGCGCTTGATTATTATGCTAGATGCACGTTTATTGATTTGATGACTTAAAAATACCAAAGACAAAGCCAGTGTAATCTTTTTATCAAGGAAATATAATAGACTTGTGAGGAACTTTTATCCTTAATTTCTTCGTACGTGTCTGAAAGAGTTTTGTTCTTTTGAATGTTACATTACATTGAAAAAATTACGAACCGAATCAGTCGATAACTTTTTTACTTAATCTACTTATGAAACTTAATGTGTAATGAAGTCAGCTTTTCAGTTTAATGAATTCGATTTAAAACAAAAAAGTTAGTCTAATTTTAAATAATAATAATTGAAAAAAGTTTCCAACTGTTGTTTTTGTTGTCATCAAATTAGACCAAAGATCTTTGGATAAATAAATAAATAAATAATCAAATAAATAATTTAAAAAAATTGTGAAAAAATCGAGTGTTTTTTTATTACTAAATTATTTTAATACAGCAATATGCTGACGAATAATTAATAGTTTTTGAGCAATAAGTGAAAAAGTCAACAAAAAAATGCATTTTTGCGACATTTTTTGCATTTTTTTCCTGTTGCGGCATTAAATTTTAGTCGCAAGCCTCAGATTTCGATTCAGCACCCCGAAAACATAAGGCAGGGGAAAAATCAAAACCACCCACAAGTTGCTTGATGAGTGCCCTTTGAGCACAAATTGACAGGGCTGAAAACTTTGTTCAAAATAATGATTCCCATTAATTTTTGATTTTTTGAAAATAACAATAAAAAAAAGACTGGGTTTCATCTACACTGTTAACCTTAACATCCCTTCAATGCTTTCAGAATCAAGAGACTCGCATGTTATTCTTTTTTTTTTTACTAATTGTCAGCTTTAGATCTTCAGACTTTATTAGATGTTCAGAAAAAAATTCTGCTTAGAGCAAATATTGTTTTTTTTTTTGTGATATACGAACAAAAAACAATATTCAAAAATTAAGTTTTTTTTCTTTAAGAAAAAATTTTCTTATAAATTCTTTCAATTACACTTTGAAACAAAAATTTTCTCATGTTGAATTTTTGAAAGTTTCTGCTTCCTTATAATAAAACAAACACACATTGCGTACCCGGATATGTTTTGGGTTATAGAATGTCGCCAAAACAACTTCTTCATAGTTCATTTAGATTTTTTTTAGTGAAAAGATTAGAAAATTAATGCTGAAGACACAACGAAACCAATCTTTTTGACTTAATAACAAGAGAAGAATTAATTTTTATGAGCTAAGGCACAGCAAACGGGTAAAAAAAAGCTAATATCTTTTCACAGAAATGTGTGCCTTAAAAATCAGAAACAAATAGAATTACGTGGTGTGCTTTTAGTTTTATGCTAAGTTTTGACTTTAATACGGTTATTAAATTTGTCTTAATTTCTGCAACAAACCTGGACATAGACACATCTGCTTAAAATGACATTAATTTATACGACGTCATAGCTATGTCATGATGCTCTGAATGTACTGGCAAGCTTACACGGTTTTTGGGGCAGGTCTGTTTTAATTTTAGAGAAATCCCGAGTTATTAGCTAGTCTCTATCAACCCTACACATGATTTAATAAGAAGGATCAAATGTGGTTTAATATGCTAACATACAATTAGAGAAAAAATCAGGTAAATAATAAACCAGGGCCCTGTTAAATTTACAAGATGCACAATCCCATATAAGGTTACAGCCATTTCAGAAATTTATCTGATTTTAATAACTTTATATTCAATGTTAAATTAGCCTATATTACCTGTTATTTTAACATAAAATTCTGGTAAACAAGAAATTTTGACAAGGATATAGCGCTAATTTTATTAAAAAACTTTTTTTTTTTTAAACACTTTATGTTATGAATTCCTGTTTAACCACAAATCAGGTTGCTATATGGTTATGTTTACAATGATTATCTGTTGAATTTAACCTGTTCTCATATTAAAGAAACACTACCGATTCATTTTAATGTGACACCATTGTTAAAACTCACACACACAGGCAATAAAATTATTTGAATTTAACCTGGCCGCCTGCCAAAGACGCTTTCTTCTAGGGCTGAAATACACACTTTAGCCATCCAAACAAAATCAGTTTCAACTTATTGGTATATGGCACAAGTTTTATGTGTAGCGAAGTGGCCCAGGGGATGCATGCTATCGCCATGTGTGAGACACTAAGTACCTAAGTATCACAAAGTATTTTTAAAATATAAAATAATAATTAAATGCCCATACTTTCAGAATATTTCAAAATTAATTGGATTTGGATGGTAAGCAGGGTTAGAGATGGAACCTAGACGCAGGGATCCAAGAAATAATATATAATAATTTTCATGTTATGTTTACTAGATTTACAGGTAAAATTGACAATTTTACTACGTTAAGGCAGTATTAAATTTACATTATGTCATGCAGATATTACCTGCAACCTACGTTGATTTAACACGACATTTAAATCAGGTATCTAGCTAAGTAGTTAACCTGATCTACCAAGTTGAAAAATAGCAATCTGAAAATCAGGTATAATAAACCAGAAATTGATTAATTATACCTGCTTTTTTTCTGAGTGATACTCAATTTGAAAGAATAAAAATAGTATTTTCAAGAATTGTTACAAATTTGGTTAACACACATATTATATACTCAGATTATATTTCACACGGCAATGCACCACAGGATTTTTTGCAATATAAATCCATGCGAATGGGCAGTGGCTTAAACATTCAACAAGGAACCTTCCACACGATTGTTGTACGTTTGCCGTTTTGATTTATACTAATTATTTATATGTTTCTACAAGCGAGAGCTAGTAACCATTATTATAAGGCTTTCAATTTGCATACAGGAGTAATAATTGTTCTAGGTATAAGATTAGAGTGATTTGATGCAAGAAAATGCTTAAATTATTTAATGAAAACACTATGAGACAAATTTATGTTTCATTATTAGAGATCCAGTCTGAAGTTTAGCAATAAGATCTAAAAAAGTACTATGGGCGTTTTTTTGAGAAAATGGGAGCTAAGCTCTTGAGAGTATGTTAGTTGGGTACTTTTCTCATACAAATTCGTATAGTATTTTCACTAATTTTTTTGTTGTTTTTTTTTTCTTTAGTCATCCCTTTAAAGGATCACATTCAAAAATGTATTTAAACAAATTAAAAAAAAAAAAATTAGGTCGAAATATTACCAAGCTAATTCTCATATAAAAACATCATTCAATAAAACGCCACTAAATTTAACAGCGAAATTTTTTTCCAAACTTTTTGAATAATGTCTTTTAAATGAAATATTAGAAAAAAAAATCAGCAAAAAAATTTAAAAAAGCTACAGTAGTTCAAGAGAAAAAAAATATAACGTTAAAAGAGAGTAAATCTTAATCAAATTTGTATGAGAAAAGTATGGGCTTAGAGCCACGTGTAAATGACCTCAGACAAAATTTTTGTTGTGCAACAATTTTTTTGTTGCACATACATTTTTAATTTAAGAGGTATCTGCTATTTAAAAATGGTTCTGGGAAATAGCGGACACCCTAATAAAGATTCAAAGGTGCAGTGCAAAAATACCAGTGGAAAAAAGTCCAAATAAATAAAAAAAAAAACGACTGCGGGCATACTTTCCTCTTTGAATTAATCTAGCCGTGTGTTTTAGTTCCTTTTTTTGTAGAAATAAATCCCATCTTATAAAAATAACGAAAAAATATTTAATTCAACATTGATCACCAATGTTTTCATCAGGCTTCATGTAAACGCATTTGCCCTCTTCGTACATAGGTGCCAGTCTGGCTAACATACCAAATGGAGCATTTGAGGAGTTGGGTTGGGTTAGTAGGATAGAAGAACCAAAAAGGCTGTTTAGGTTGTATGAACTGGTAGGAAAATTAGACTCGAGGAAAAAAGCCTCAAAAAACAAATGAAATTAGTCCCCGAAAAAATTAACAGAAGACAACAATAACAAAAATTCTCAAACTTGATGGTGTTATTTCGATAATTGTGACCCAATTTATTATATTTTTTGTGGGCTTCGTTTCATTGTGAAATAAAACCTCAATGAAATGAGACCCCAACATTAATTGGGGGTCTTTTACACGAGTCAAATAAAATAAAGCAACAACAAATTTCCAATTTTTGTTAGTGTTTTTGAAGAGCCTGTTTGTAAAAAAATTTTTGAAGTACCATTAAAAATGACACAAGAAAAAATTATTTATTTTTAAAGTCCTCATTTGTCTTTGTCTAAAAATAATTTTTCTATTAATTTTCTTAAAAACACTTCTACTTCAGTCCTTATTTGTATGGATAATTTTTTTTTTTTCAGTTAAAAATTATGCTCTTGTTAATTCAGTTTTTGCATTTTTGCACAACTTTGCATGGTTTATCTGACTTTAAATGAAAAAAGACACTTTAAGCTTTGGTTACCAATATTTCAGCAAATAAGGACGTCAATAAAAATTCGGAAATGTGAAAAAGCGTTTAACAAGATTTTTTTAAGGTTTTGTAGTAAGTTTTTTTGTTTACCCTTCACCGTTAGTTTAAAAAAGTATAAAAAGATACTTTTTGTGGTCTTCTCGTAATTTTTATTTTTTTTGCTAATATTGATTGCAAGACTTACGATTGGATGCAGATTTGTAGATTTTTAAAACATAAATGATCTTGTAAATTTTCAAATTGATTCTCAAACCGTTTTTCCTTATCAAATTTTCAAAGTCTTACAAAACAAGTCAAAGGACAAAATTTAACAAAATAAATTTAGATAAATATACCCCGCAGTCCGTCCTTGATTGCACTGCACCGAAAAATATGTATAGATACATATATTTTTGTTTGGAAATATCAAAAGATTTCAGGGTTATTTGAACTTAAAGTAGAAGCTCTTGCATAAGAGTAAAAAGATATTCGAAATATTGAAACAGAATTTTGAAAAGATGTATACTTTCAAATTTTGTTGAAATTTTACATATTTTCTATTGTTACACATCCTCAAAATAAAAAATGAAAATCGTTTTAATACCATTTTCAAATCAAAATTATGATATCAGATTCGAACTCAGAGCATCGAAAAAGATTCTTTACTTTGAATCTCTGTGAGTTTAAGTCCAAACCTCTGTCAAAAATTATTTTGTATGAATTTTGAACTTTAGACTTACAATCACAGAAATTAACAGAAATCCCAGAATGCTCAAACAAAGGAAACAGATCGAAAGTTGGTTTTAAAGGATTCAAAGAAAAGGTTCTATTTTGCAGACCAGCAGGTATTAAAATCCATTTATTGAAATGATGTGATTAAACTGTATTTACCATATACTCATCTCGCATACTACAATACATTGACTGATTCTTCGTGTCGTATTTTGAAACGGAAATCAAAAGAAACGGCGTACAATGCACACATCCGATCAATGTTATTCCAGCCAGGACAATCTTCGCTCTCTTAACGGTGCACATAGTTTGCCGCTTCAACGGATACATAACAGCGATAAATCGTTCAACAGTAAAGGCCACAACATACCAAACCGAACAGAAGCTACACAAGCTGCTGAAGAATACAAAAAATTGACAAACGAACTCACGATTATAAACATTCACTTTCACATAAGTTAGCCACGATACAAATGTGGCAAACAAGTACAACGTATCACTGACAGCCAGTGCTGACAAATAGAAACTCGACGAGAGCTTCCTCAGATTTGTTTTGAAAAACACAAAAACCGAAAGGATATTTCCGATACTGCCGCCAAAAACTATTATCGGGGTGTAGTAGAGTGTGAGATAAATGGCTGCGGCACTGATAATTTTTGAATATTCCAACTGCTGCTGATGCTGTGATGTGTCGTTGTTGAGGGATTGATTTGGAATTGTCGCTGTTGAGCCATCGAGATCGGTTTGGTTGTAAGTTAGTACATCGTTGTAATCCATCATTTTGGCTTGTGGAATGTCGTTGTTTATTTTTTTTTTAATATTAATTATTTAATAAAATGGGCAAGGATACACTTTCACTCTTAGAAGCTAAAAAACCGAGGATTCATATTTGAATCATGACAAATTCTGAGATATTCGACAATCACACACGCACTTTTTCAAGGTAGGAATTTTACTGAAAATAAGGACACACAATTTAAATTTCATTTAAATTTAAATATTGCCATTGACCGCATTCTAACGGTTCGCTGGTGGAACAGAGCAATCACTTTCGAAATGCCAAACAGAAGGAACTCATAATCTCTCGAATAGAACATGACCGAGGACCGACAGAATACGAACTGAAATCCATGAATGAAAAGTATTCTATTTTAAGTGTTAAAAACATCGCACCAAAATCTTTTTCCTTAAGTGAGTACGATGGATAGAGCTTTCATTCCTGGAAGTTTTCCAGTGAAATGAAAGTTTATGGGAATTTCCTCATAGTTTCTATTTCCTCTTCCTGATTGTTATGGCCACCATCAGTGATGGCGGTGTATTCCAGAGATATTAAAATCATCAACAGGTAACACCTCTACCTTCATTCTGGAATGAATATACCCGAGAGTATAAAAGCTTTTTTTATAATACCTACAAGTTCGGTTAAGGTCATATTTGTTTACCTTTACCAAATAACTTTGAATGCAGTTTCTTGTTCACGTCACAATATTTGTATGGAAAAGGCATAAAGCTATAAGCATATAAATGAAGATGTACAGACAAAAAATATTGAACCAGTACATGGCTAATGGATTCTATAAATAATAATGCGAGATAAAAATAAGCATTTTATCTAGCAATTTACTTTTACAGCTCGAAAGATGTAAAATATGGATTTTCAAAGAGTTTTAAAACACTTTTGTTTGTTATTTTTGGAATTTAATATTTAGGACCGTTCAAGTGAATAATTCCAGGGCCGTCTTTAGGCAATTTATCGTTCTTACAGCACAGAGGACAGTATTTAGAGATTGTAGGCCCATAAGGCTGAGTCTGTGGCAAGGGTAGGTACTATGAAGTGGAATTGATACTTTGATTGAAAATACAAATTATTAAAAACAATGTACCTACTTATAACATAAAATGACTGAATTACCGCAAAAAAAAAGGTATTGACGAAAAAAAACTTTTAAAATTTTTGAAGAGTCACCGGCGGTGTAAAAAATGAATCGATTTTGCAAAATGTGATAACTTTTCTATTACGGTAAATAAAAAAAATTAAATGGCATAATCTAGATTTTGTATCATGACAAATCGATTTGTGTTAAATTTTTTTTTCAAAACTGAATCTGAAAAATTTTAACACCGCTGGCGCTGCCTAGTGGTACCAGTTGTATGGAGAGGCGGTCATAGGCTTATAGAATCTGAACCCATGACTGATTTCGATGAAATTTTCAGGGACGATAAAAACTTTTGTAATAAATGATCTGACAAAATTTTTCCCCCCTAACACGCCCACTATTTTTTTAAAAGAGGCATTTCTTATCACCAATATTTATAAAAATTTGGGCTCTGGTACTATATCCTTGGCACCATGTAGAGAAAACAAATTTAAGCATTTTTCTTATAAAAGTGGGGGTCTAAATCCCCCCAAAATAGTTGGGAGACAAGATTTTAATAAAAAAAAATTGCTTACGAGAACATTTATTTTGTCACTACTAATAAACGATTAACTAAAGGCAAATTATTAAGTAATAAAATGTTATGTATAGAAGTTTTTAACATTTTTCCAAAAAAAAACATAGAAAACATAGAACGACAAATTCGAAATCGTAAAAACCTTTTAACGACTAAATGACCATGAAATAAAGCCATAAAACATTTGGTTTAAACTGTTTTTTTCAAGGTGGTGATATGCTAACTTGATGTAACTTCACATCAAGTTAGCATTATCACCAAAAAATGACACAAAGAACGCAAAAAAAAAACATAGAAAACATTCAAGACTTATTAACGAAAAATTATTAAGCAATAAACCATTCGGTATTAGCAGCTTTTACCACTTTCTTAGGTGATATTTTGTTGACTTGATATCAATCAAGCTTAACAAAACAAAACATAGAAAACAAAGCGCGATTAGATTAGATTTTTCACAACTAATTAAAGGCTAGCTAATGGAAAATTATTAAACAGTAGGCATAAGAAGTTTTTACCGCTTTTCGAATTCTCTCAAGTAAGCAAAGCACCCAAAAAAAGCAGAGAAAACATTGAACCACAAATTCAAAATCATCAGAACTAATTAATGACAAATTATCCACCCACCCATTATTTGATGTATCAAAATTGATATGCTAACTTGACACTTATAGAAAACAATTAATCCAAAAACTCACAGAAAAGACTGCATGAAAAGATTGATTTGAACGACTGACTACAACCAATTTATCATATACTAAAATATTTAAATTTAGAAGTTTATACCACTTTTCAAAAAAACATAGAAAACATAAAACAACAAATTTGACAAAAAATAATGCACCTATCTATTTTTCGATCCGTGAGAGCGGCTTTTCTAACTTGATATCAAGTTAGCAAAGCACCAAAAAAACATAGAAAACATTGAACCACAAATTCAAAATCATCAGAACTAATTAACGACTAATGAATGGCAAATTATCCACCTACCCATTATTTGATGTATCAAAATTGATTCGCTAACTTGACACTCATAGAAAACAAATGATCCAAAAACTCATAGAAAACATCGCATGGAAAAATTGCTTTTTTATAACTAAATAACGACTAACTATATCCAAATTATCAAATACTAAAATATTAAAAATTAGAAGTTTTTACCACTTTTCAAAAAACATAGAAAACATAGAACAACAAATTTGAAACTGTCGCAAATAATAATGCATCTATCTAATTTTCGATCCGTAAGAGCTGCTTTGCTTACTTGATCAAGCTAGCAAAGCACCCACACAAACATAGAAAACTTCTCAATTGTCACAACTTATTAACGACTAACTAACAGCAAATTATCCCCCTATTATTTTTCGATTCGTCAAAGTTGCTTTGCTAACTTGACACTCATGTTTTGATTCAAACACAAACTTAATTTGAATTTGGCTATTTTGATTCTTAAGTGGAGTAGAGTTGTTTTCATTCTGAGAGTCTAAGGAATACAAGAATTTGAATGTTTACCCCTATATTAAATCATTATAACTCTAGAATGGGATGACTTTTGAAACATAAAAATGTTTACGAGATTATGAAAACTCCTTTGTGGCTCTGGAAAAAAAATGTATAGACTATTTGTTGGATAAATAATTGTCTGAACATTTTTAAAGAACAGAACTCAAATCAACTGACAACTTTATTACTTTCACCATTAATACCTACAAAAATAAAAATCTAATGAAAAGGTTGTTTGAATATTATTTTTCTATTTTCTTGAAAACTATTTATTAAAAAAAAACAACTCGTCCTTAGTGTTTGATAATTTAATGTAGACAAGGAATTGAAAAATCGAATTCAGTACATAACAAAGCAAAGCGCCAAAGATATCGTACTCACACCCAAATTACTATATTATTATGCTTTTAAAAAAAGTAGGCGTATAAGTGGGTGGAAAATTTAATTAATGATTTTCTTTACAATTATTTATCGTCCCTGAAAATTTCATCAAAATCGGTAAAATGGTTCACATTATGAACCTATGGCCATCTCGTAGTACAACTGGTAAAACTGTATGTTTCAAGGGGAAAGCAAATCTCATCGCTTCTAGCGCACCTAGTCTCACCTTGTTTGCTGCTAGATGTTGTTGTTTTATAAACATAGTATATACTACTTTAGTTTAAATATCCACTGCCAAAAAATGTCATAAAAACCCATTTAAAAAAATAAGAACTTAAACCTAGTAGAAATAGAGTGCCGTGATTTTAGTATGTTCCACTTTGAAAGCATACAATTCTAAATTCTGTTCATAGATTTAAATTTTTTTGTGGCAACAGATATGGTTATTAATAATTATTATAGAGAAATATGAGGCCATAGATCCAACACCAAAATTTTAACCTATGTCCTATTTCGGTCCCACTGTGCGCTGGTGATAGTCCAAACTATAGGATACTTAAATTATTTTCTTCAAAGTTCAGGGGTCATATTTTTCAGAACATATTATAAAAACACAAAGCTGGGATAGGTAACCTCCTCCCAGGAACAATTATCCTTAGTATAAAACAGGATGCTCCATATAAAAAGCAACAGAAAGCTATTTATAGAAAACTTGAAGTGAAACTAAAAACAATCATTAGGGACGTGGAGTCTATTTCCACCGGATTTGGAGGGAGATACATTATTTACAAAAGCAAACAAAAAACTAAAAATGTTTAAAAGTAACTAGCGAACTTACTTGGCTCTATCGAATGTTTTGTGTAATTCAAATTTAGTGTATTTCAGAACAATTAGGGCTCTATTCTTACATTACATTTTGCAACTTTTCAATTCATCATTTTTCCATTTTGTGTATTAAAATTGAAAATCTTCCTTCAATACAAAATTTATTATTTATTTCATTATTTGTGGGTGACCATTAATGGGGTGTAAACAGTTAAAATAATTTAAAAGTTACAATTAACTTATTCGAAGAGCGTTTTGAAAGGCAAGAAGATACTACTAGTGTACAAAGAATTTTAAAATTGAGAACAAATTTTATATTTTATAAATAATTCTTCAAATCTGGAAACATTGAGTGACATAAAAGTTAAATAAGAACTAAAAATAATATTTACCTAGCCTCGTCACAAAATACTGAAACACGAAAAAATTAATACTAAAAAAATACGCTAGTATTTGAAAATTTTATTTATACATTTTATTGGTCGAGCTATTAGTTACATTTTATAGAAAGACATCATTCGAAATGACCAATGACCAATTTTCTATAAGAAATGAAATGGAACACGCAGTACGATATCTCGCAGACCGAAAACATGAATAAAAAATCTCACATTTTTTTAAATCCCGAATAACTAAATCTCGCAAAATTAAAAATTTTATTTTTTATAATATCGCAATTACAAAATTTTGCTTTTAATAATTTCGCAGTTAGATCGCAAACTAAAAAATCTCACAAATTTCAATCAATATCTCTTTTTTGTTAACAATTATTTTTAACAAGTAAAAAATGTAACATAAAACAGTTGTTTTTTAATTTTATTTTCGGTTAATTACATTAATTTTATTTTCAGGCAAACAAAATGTGTTTGAAAATACTTCGCAAGTAGGTTTTTAAGACATCCGAAATGTTATGTTAAAAATATTTTCCAAATTCGTTTAATTCGATTTTCATATGCATACTTATGTAGATACAATAGCCGTTTTAGTAAATTTTAATTTCCTGTATTGTTATTGTATTTAACATGCCACTTTAAAAAAATGCACTTTGAAAAAAAACTTATTACAAAAAAAAGAATTACAAGTAGTCCATGCTTTTTTTTTTTAATTCTTGAAATTTGTTGTCAAAATTTGAACATGTTTGTATGATGTAAAAGCTTAAAATTCTTACGTGGAATGCCAACGGATTATGGCAAAAACTTGGAGAATTGGAGATGTATATGCGAGAAAATGATATTGACATATGTTTGATATCAGAAACGCATGGCAAAAATGAATCAAATCTTAAAATCCACGGGTTTCATGACTACCACGCCATTCATCCGTCAAACAAAGCAAGAGGTGGATCATCATTGTATATAAAAGAATGCATTGAACACTCGATAGGCCTCAAAATAGAGGTGGCATCAATGCAATTGAGTAGTGTACAGGTTAAAACTAAAAATATTCCTCTAAATGTCTCTTCCCTCCGCGTTGCGAAATTGATAAGAGTGAATTTACGACATTGATAAAGTCACTAAGTCCAAATTTAATTGTTGGTGGTGACTTTAATGCAAAGCACACTTTCTGGGCCTCACGAAGCATATCTCAAAAGGGTCGCATGCTATATGAAGCAGGAATGGAAAATAATTGTGACTTTCATTCCACTGGCAAGCCAACTTACTGGCCAACTGATCCGTCGAAAATATCTGACCTAATCGATTTATTCATGGTAAAAGGAATACCCTCTAACTGTATAGAAATTTTAGAGGGCTATGACCTCTTCTCAGATCATTTTGCCGTCGTACTCACTATGAGCGAAAGCCTTGTTAAAATTGAAAAACCACCCAGGTTAACAAACAGTAAAACCAACTGGGATGGATTTAAAAAAGATATCGAGAACAACCTTGAGTTAAGGGTATCATTACAAACGCCTCTTGAGCTTGAAGACGCAGTAGATACCTTTGTTCATATAATACAAAAAGCAGCTTGGGATAATACACCTTATCAAAGGCTAATGCCTCGCTATAAACATATAAAATATCCGCAAGAAATAAAAGATTTAGTGAAAGAGAAACGAAAAGCACGTCCAAAAATGGCAGCAAACCCGTGCTCCTCAACACAAAGCTCATTTAAATCGCTTGAGTAATATGCTAAAAACGGCGATATCAGATTTCAAAAACCCTTGAAGTTGAAAATTACCTTGAAGGCTTGACAGCGGGGAAAGAATCCAACTACTCACTTTGGAAAGCTATAAAAACAACGAAAAACCAAAGCTTCCAGTGCCTCCGATTAAGAAAAGCCAAAATGAATGGGCTAAAAGTGACAAAGAAAAAGCGACGGTATTCGCCGATTACTTAGAGGAAACATTTAAACATTTAATCCGTTCGATGGGCAAGAACTCAACGAAAATATCAATATGAATTTAACCTCAAATGAAAGCTACATAACGAGAAATGCTACACTTGCTGAATTAAAAAGAGAAATAAGGAAGCTTAAGTCCAACAAAGCTCCAGGATATGACTTAATAACGGCAGAGATTTTAAAAATGCTCCCTCGTAAGGGGTTTATAAACCTCCTTTACATAATAAATGCCGCTCTAAGGTTAGAATATGTTCCGAGCCAATGGAAAGTTGCTGAAGTCATAATCATAATGGTTTTGAAACCTGGCAAACCTTCTCACGAAAAGAAGAAGAGTCTGTAAGCGATTTCGCTTCTTCCTATAATATCTAAAGTTTTTGAAAGAATACTACTCCTGCGCCTGCAACCGATAATAGAAGAGAAACAAATAATACGGATTTAGAAGCAAGCATTCGACAATTGATCAAGTTCATAGAATCACTGACGTAATTGAGAGAGCTCTTGAAGAAAAGAAAATCTGTTCAACTGTCTTTTTGGACGTGTCACAGGCGTTTGACAAGGTGTGGCACGAAGGCCTCAAATTCAAATTAAGACAAGTTCTGCCTGAAGGACTTTACAACATTCTAAACGGATATCTAAATGAAAGACTTTTTCGTGTAACACACGGAAATGACTATTCTGATTTCAAAGAAATAGTGGCTGGGGTACCACAAGGAAGTGTATTAGGTCCAGTTCTGTATCTTTTATTTACACGTGATATACCTCAAACAGATGACACTATTGTAGCCACGTTTGCTGATTATACTGCAATACTAGCAGTAGGCAAAATGATTAGCGAAGCTACAATTAAATTACAAAATGCTCTTTATAATGTCAATGAGTGGACGAAAACATGACGAATAGCGCTCAATGAACAAAAGTCAGTCCACGTGGACTTTACGTCTTTCTTAAGACCGCTCGTGTTCCATTTGCAAATGAGGCAAAGTATCTGGGAATGACTCTAGACGCGAAATAAAAATGGAAGCCGCACGTGAAAAAGAAATGAGAAGAACTAAAAAGTAAATTAAGAGATATGAACTGGTTACTCGGTAAATATTCAAAGCTTAGTATTGAAAATAAATTGATTTTATATCGACAGGTTCTTAAACCTGTTTGGACTTATGGTATACAACTTTGGGGTTGTACCTGCGATACAAACTTAAATAACTTTCAAACGTTTGAAAATAAATTGCTAAGGCCATTTGTAACTGCTCCGTGGTATATAAGAAACGAAGATCTTCATAGGGATCTCGGGATTCCTACGGTGCGGGAGGATATAAAAAGTTTCGCGCGAAAACATAGAAATCGACTATTAGAACACGCTAATTCAACGATTATTGACATTCTTGACGAGTCGAATTTAGTACGCCGTCTGCGAAGAACAAAACCTTCCGACTTGGTGCGGTGAACAGGAAACCGCTCGAAATCGCGGATTAAGCAGGAACTTTCACCGGAAAGTAACCTGCAACACGTTACTTCTTAACTTTGTTAAAAATAAATTGCTAGATAAGTTTCAACTTATTTGCAATCGAAAAGTGGATGTGATTTTAGTGTAGTAAGAATCTCACACTTCTATGAGCACGCGTTTTTCGGTCCTCATAGAGCCTTATGCAGGTTTTGCACCTACCCACAGAAAAATAACCACAAAAAAAAATTAAACCAAACGTACTCCTCCAAAGCTTCACAACAAAAATATCGTAGCAAATCACAGCTTCTTCAGTGCTGACAGATACTGAAAAACTAGTGAAATCTTTGTCGCAAACCTTTTTTTCGAGTTTTGTGAAGACTTTGATCCTAAGAAGCTCCAATTCCCATCGCATTCATTGATATTTTGTTCAAAGCCAATTTGTTTGTATTTCGAACTACACGTCGAACCAAACCTGATTAAAATGTAAGAAATATTTAGTTTACTTTTACTTTATTCAATTGCTATATTTATTTGTGTGGAGTGGAGGTCCTAATATGTTAAGGCCTTCACTAAATTATTCCAAAACACCTGTAAGCACTCTGGAGATTTTTTTAAATTAATACAAGTTAAAGTATTATTTATTTTTAATTATAAGAGTTCTTACATATTTTCGGCTTAAAGAGAAAAGCTTCTTACTTTTTTTTTGCATTTCTTACAAAAAAAAATTATATATTTGTAAAATAGTGTTCGCATTTCTTAAGTGAAACCAAAATTACATTAAGTATTTTTCGACACTCGTCAGTGCGCAAATTCAGTGGAATTGAAAAGATTTCATAGATTTTTGTAGTTTTAGCAAATTTTGAAGTGGTCTATAATGGCCAAAAAATGTGGAACTAGCCACTTTTCACTCTAAGCTGACAATATATAATTTTATGAATATAATTTCATTTCTACCTTCTCCCCATTAAACCAATTTTTTTCTCGATAATTTAATTCAATATTTTTACTTCCTCATACTTATTAAGGATTATTTTAGCATTATTAACTATTAGATTTTTGTTTTGTATCAACTAACAGGTTTAACTTTAAATAAGAATCTCTAAAACATAAGTTCATATATGCTATAATTTAGCAATGTTGAAATATTTAAGCCCACATCGCCATCGGTATCATCAGAATCCACCCACACTCTCTCTCCCTTAACCATTTAATATTCCCAATAAATAAATCTGGCACATAAAAATTATGTTTTATTATAAACAAAAAAAAAAACAAACAGGTAAGGGATACAATAATAACCACATATCTGATGAACATTCTTTTAATAATATTCAAGGTTCTTCATAGTTATGCCAATATACTACTTTTATAAAGAATAACAAAAACTTTCTCACACGAGAAGTCTTTAATTAAAATTCATAAATCAATTTAATTAAAGTTTATTTAAGAATTTACCACCCACAGTTTCAGCAAAATTTTAACCGTATGAATTAAAAAAAAATGTAATAATCCAATTGGGTGAGTGAAGGTGTATTATAAATCGAAAGGCTTTTTTTTATTACCAAATTGATGTAATTATGAGAATGTTAATATGAAAAAATTAATTGAGTTATGTTTCAGCATCTTTTTATACATTATGTGGATATCTTCTTATGAACATTAATATACAAAAATATTAAAAATATTGAAAATATAAAAATATCAAGTCAATATTTTCATTTAATTCTTTCAAAATTGAGTTAAAGCAGAATCATTATGTTACAAACAATTCCATATAATAATTTTTACCCTTAAAGCTTATTAAGTAGTTTAATTTTTAAAAGGACTTATTAATGTTCTGCTTTGTTGGTCATGCAAGAAATTCAGGATGTCCACTTGGCCGTATACGTGCTTTTTTTTTATTAATTTATTGAATTGGTTGCTTTTTTCATCAGTTTTTGTTCATATTCTTATGACAATTATAGTAAACACACTTTATTTCTTATAATATCTTGATGATTATGCTTAATAAAAGGGATACAATTGAAGAGGATGTTAAATGATGCACTTTCTGTATGATGCTCTTGTATTATAAACTTTCATTTGGTTTTATGAAAAACATTGCTTTTAGGAGCTCGGTTTTCTTTTAAGAGGAAATAAAGCCATTTTAGTGAAAAGAATTCATTTCACATGAAAAAGTAATAAACACATATTTATGTAGCTTACATTTTTTAGGTCTTTCCTTTTAGCTTAGTATATAAGGTCTTTATTTCAAAAGACAGTTTGTATATGTTTAGCTTATTGCGTGAACGCAATAAATGTAAGATATGTAAGAGGTAACCTTCATATAAGAGTTAAAAAAAAAAGCTGACTAAGCGACTGTAACACCTAAAAGATTATGCAATATTTCTGTATATAAATTAAAGGTCAAGAGTGGTGGTATGTACTCGTAGATTTATAGAATCTTACAGCATCAATATTTCTGTAAATTTTGAAATTTATTCACCAAACCGTTTTTCTTCACCAATTTTTCAAAGTCTTACAAACTAATATTTTCGTAGACTTTTTACACAGTTTCACATTGGTTAGATATTTTTTTAACTCGAAATGAAATAAAAAGCTCATTTTTCCAAAAAATAAAAAAAAAACAGAAAATGTTTCATACAAAAATTCTTATTTTTTTTTTTTTTGAAAAATCTACTTTTTGTCATTTCAAGTCAACAAAATATTTATCAAATGCGAAACTGTGAAAAAAAGTCTATATAAATTGTTGTTTTAAATGCATTTTAATGACGACTACGCAATGTACACGAATAACACAATTTGTCCCCTTAATTGATTTGTAAGACTTGGAAAATTTTGTGAAGAAAAACGGTTCGGTGAATTAATTTTAAAAATTTACAGAAATATTGATGCTGTAAAATTCTCTAAATCTCAAATCAAAATTTGAAAAGTAACAAGAGACTTACCGAAAGACCACAAAAAGTTGTTTTTTAGTCCTTTTTTGAAACTAACTTAAAAAAATTATGGAAGAAACTTACTCAAATTTCCAGATTTGTCCTTAAATATTTTGTGACGTCATTTTTTGCTAAGATATTGGTAATCAAAGCCAAACATATTTGTTTTTATTGAAAATCAGATAAACCATGCAAAACAAATTATACGAATGCAAAAAAAAAATTAATTGAAGATAAATTAACAGATTATCTGATCATTACATTTGATTAAGTCAAAAAAAAAACTACCTTTGAAATTTGGGACCTTCAAAAAAATACAAAAAAAAATGTATAGTGTTAGTTCTTAGAATAACGCAATACGGAACTGTACAAAAATTATTTTCAAACAAATATCAAAATAAAAATTATAAAGCTTTATAATGCTTTTTGTTTCAACAAAACACAATCACTCATCATAAAGCTACAAAATTTCAAAAAATACTGATAAAAATTGAAAAAAAAAATGTGTTCCTTTAATTTCCGTGACTAGTGTACATAGGTACTATCTATATGGTATAATCAATTTACTTAACTGGATAATCGATTTACTTTAATTAAGCAAACTACTTTCATTAACATGCAAAATAATAAAAAATCATAAAAGGCAAAACACGTCTTGTTTCAGCGATAACTTTATTACAAGTGATCTTTCTTAAGGAAACATATTTTAGTCACATAGCTTAAAACTAACAGTTAACATATTAGAGTTAAGAAAAGCGGTGCATATTATAACATTAAAATAATGATTCGATTGTACAGCTAGAGAGCAAAAAGATAAGATGATAACATGAACTCCATACGCATGTATAAATGTATAAATCGTTTTAATACTAGATTTAGCAAGTAAAGAGTAGGTACAGGGTGGTCAATATTGTGTGGACTTATAATTTAAATTTAGCACATTGCAAATAAATATCTCTTACAATGGCAAGTTGTATACATTCGTAAAAAAATTGAACTTGAGATTTTGATCAAACTTGTCATTACGATGATAAGGAATACGAAAAAAAAAGATTTCACAATTCTGTCTCTCTGTCTATCTATCTGTTCCGCTTAAGCCTAACGATTGTATCGATTTTCTTGAAACTTTCATTTATTTTAACTTAAAATAGTAGTACCTGCCATACAATTTTTTTTAGCAATTTTACAAATTCATATTTTCTCAAAAACGGCTACACAATTTTCCTTAAAAAATCATTAAATGTCTTTCAGTTAGTAGTACAGATAGGCCTCCGAATAAAAAAAAAAATTGGTACCACCATGAAACTTGAAGGAAACGTTTCATGTACCATGAGAATGAAGGACCAAAAGAGTCTATACAAATAACGGGTGATTTTTTAAGAGGTTTAGAACTTAAAAAAAAAAAAAACACAAAAAATTCGAAAAAATGAATGAAACATTTATTTGAATCGATAGTTTGAACTTTGCAATTTAATGTTTAAAGATAATTTCATGCAAATGTTGACCGCGGCTGCGTCTCAGGTAGCCCATCCGCTGAGTCCAATTTTGGCATACTCTTTCACACATATCGGCCGGTATCTCACGAATGAATGCATGGATGTTGGCTTCCAGTGCGTCAATCGAAGCGGGTTTGTCCCTATAGACATTAGCCTTGACATACCCCCACTAAAAATAATCTAATGGTGTCAAATCGCACGATCTAGGCGGCCAATTGACCGGCCCGAAACGTGAAATTAACTGTTCACCAAACTCGCCTCGCAATTGCGCCATTGTTTCGCGTGCTGTGTGGCATGTGGCACCGTCTTGTTGAAACCACATATCATGCAAGTCAAGAACTTCCATTTCGGGCAAAAAAAAGTTTGTTATCATCGCTCGGTAGCGTTCACCATTGACAGTAACGCTGCGATTCGCATCATCTTTGAAGAAATATGGCCCAATAATGCCGCCGGCCCATAAACCGCACCAAACAGTGGCTTTTTCAGGATGCATTGGTAGCTGTTGCAATGCTTCTGGCTGATCTTCACTCCAAATGCGGCAATTATGCTTATTTACGTACCCATTCAACCAAAAATGAGCCTCATCGCTGAACAAAAGCAGCGCGCGATGAACATTTCGAACCGAGCACGAATTTTGATAGTAAAATTCAATAATTTGCAAGCGTTGTTCATCTGTAAGACGATCCATGATTAAATTGCAAACCAAACTGAAGCTGTTTGACAGTGACACAAGGTACTAAACGCACGTCAGCTGTCAAAACCAGTGTTGCCAAAACCAAACCAGCTAAAAAATCACCCTTTATTTTGCATCGAAGGGTGTTTTTTATTTTTAAGAAATTGGGAAGTGTCGTGTTATTTTTCAAATTTGGTTGAAACCGATGGTAGTCTCAAGAAGCGTGTTAAAAATGTTTCATTTACTGCTAAAATGACCAAGAAAAGAAATTAACAAAAATATCAAGGGTGAAAGGATGTTTTTGTGGGTTTGTGTAAAGGGTGTAACTTGTTTTTGGAAACAATATTTGTTTTTGAAAAAAATATTATACGTTCCTGCACGCATAAAAATATCCTTAATTTTAGATATTTTTATAGACTCTTTTGATTCTTCATTCTTATATTTGAGAAAACATTTCTACTAAGTTTCATGGTGGTACCATCTTTTATAGGTTTTATGGTAATAATCCCACTATAACCCCACTCCCCAGAAAAAAAAATTTACAGATTTCACTCCTTGAGTAACAATGGGGACATTGAAAATGACTTATGTGTGCTAGATAAATCTTTAATCTTTATAATTAGTAATCTTTCTTTTATATTGAATGTTATTTTTACCGGTTTCCAAGCACATCAATTTATACCAATTTTAATCATGATTTTTACTAAGACCAATCTATAAATTATATTGAACTGAAAAAAAATTAAAAAATTGTTAACCAAAATTAATTTGGCATTTCTATCTTTACTGGCACATAGTTACACATAAATAGATTGTTTTCTACAGCTCTAAGAACACTTAAGAAATTTGAAGCCATTGCATCATTGCGTATTTGGATCATTCTTGAGCCATTGTCTCAACAAAAATTTTATCATCTGAACTTTTCATTGCTTCATACAAACAAAACAGAATAAAATAAATTATCAAATACCCAAATATACAAAGATGATACAACACCCAAAATAAGGCTATACTATTGCATGATTTTCGTTTACTTTTTCTTTTAAAAATTTGATTAAATATTTCATATTCCCTTTGTTCTATCATCAACAAAATTTTGACTATGGACAAAATGATGCTAGCATGTATTGCTATTTTTGTTTTGTTATTTTGTTGTGTATTGGTTTTTCCTTATTTTTGGTAACACTAGCTAAAATTTGATTTTCCAAAAATACAATATTCAATGTTGGTAGTTGTTACGTCTCAAACAAATATTATTTGTCCAATTCGTTTGTAGCTTTTTATTTTCAAATTTTGTTTCATTTGCAAAAATAAAAAAGAGATTTAATATTTTCCTTATGTCATTTTATTGACCTATATTTTCTGACACTTGTCTCCTAGTTTCATATTTGTATTATCCTTGTGGGGTAACTCACTTTTTCTTTTTTCTATAGCTTTGTTGTAACACCAACCAAAAATTCAAAATTTTAACCCTTATTCCTTGTTTTTTTTTCGGTCTGTATTTGTATTTATTTTTCCTAAATCTCTTAACGTTTGTAGTAGGCAACGCTAAATTAAATTTAATTTTCCTCTTAATACATGCCTACGAACAAACATTAAATGCTAGGGGTTGTTACGTCTGGACAACATATTATTTAACTTATTATTTGTGTGGGTCTTTAATTTTGTTTCATTTAAAAATTACAAGAAAGAACCTTCTTTTAAACAGAGAGGCTGTACACTTCCCACCTTTTATCATTTTACTGACCTTTATTTTTCCCGCTTGTCTTCTATTTTTATATTTTCATTTTCTTTGTGTGGTAACTTTATTTTTGTTTATTTAGCTTTGTGGTAACACCAACCAAAAATTTAATATTACTTTTATCTTGTATTTGAATTTATTTTTCGTAGCTCTTATGACGTGTGTTGTAGGCAACGCTAGCAAATAAATTGATTTTCCCCCAAATATAAGCCTACAAACAAATATTCAATGCTGGTGAGTGTAACGTTTCCGCAATTTTTCACCATTGTGTTTTTTTTTAATTTTGGGACTTCTTGCGAGTCTATTCCAAAAAATTCGAAAGGACAAAAGTCGGTAAGAAATTCTTGATGGACTTCACATTTCTATTAAATAGGAAAATATAGGAATACATGATAATCATATATAAAAGTATTTACCAATTTGAATTCACAATAGCGATAAATCGACTTTTAGTCTTATCAACAAGTTTTTTTTTGAAAAACTATCCCAATAAGGACATTTCTTCATTTTGAAAAATAGAAAACACATTTTCAGTCGTGTTTATAAACTTTTTCTATCTTTAGGCAGCCGTCCAACTGAAAAAAGTTATTAGTAAACTTTGTTTACTGTTGTCATAAAGTTGTCTCACTTAGACAAAGACTTCGGTTGTCTAAGATTTGTCTAAATTGACGTTTTACTGTATTATTATAAGGCATATTTCCAACAATTAAGGACTTCTAAAAAAACTTTCTAACTAGTCAACCGCATATAAAATCTAATTTAATATGCGGTTGACTTAACTTTAAAAATAATTTAGTTTTCAGATTTTATTGACCTATATTTTTATTTCCGCTTCTTTTCTTATTTCATATTTTAATTTTCTTAGTTAATCTTTCTTATCATAGCTAAATAAAACTCAAAAGTAAAAAAATTTATATAACAAAAAATAATCCAACGAATATCACAATCATCCTATCTAACTTACTAAATTACCTACCTACTAACCAAACATATCCCGTAAGCATCTAACCCTACTACCTACGAAGTAACAAAACACAAACGCAAATTGCATTTAATTTAACTAGTTAGGTACTAGCTGAAAAAAAAAAAATCCGAGTAGCAGAACAAACATTCCTTCATCGGAGCATCTATACGACTGAACAAAACAAACAGTGAACAAGCAACACTAGAACATTGAACGAGTGAACATGAATACTGAACTTGAATGAAAAGTAATTTTCTTCAGTAATTCACTGACAGAGAGACAAACAATGAAACAAATCAAAAAACATAATGAACAGAGAGAGAGAGACATTTTGAATGAACTGTGGCACTATGGGAAATATTTGTGTTCTTCTTATTTGGGCTGATTCCCGCACACAAACTTGCAAATCAACGATGACGATGAAATATAGGAATATTGATTGAATATTAAGTACCACTTTTTAATTATTGTATTTTAGATTTGTGAGGCTTATCAAGAACCTACGGCTACGTATGATACATCAAATTAATTGTCAATTATTGAATTTGCGAATAAAAAAAAAAAACTAATTGTATAGGTGCACAGACCAAAGAGTTATTAGGTGGTATGTTAATGAACAGTAATATGTAATTATGTCAACGGAAGTACTTTCAAAAAATTCAAATTTAACATATTATATGTAGATCTATGTTATCTATCACCAGTATGAATTTGAGATTTTTAAATACAATCGTTAAAAAGACAAAAAATATAACTGCCAAAAATCGATCAACAAAAATTAGTATATCTAAAAAAATTGTAAAAAAATATAAAAAAAAAATTTATAAAAATTTCCTCAAAGAAAAACAATTAATTATTTATTATCTTTCTCAAACTATAAAATTTATTACAATCAGACCTAACCCTAATGTGTAGTAAATAATTTATGAACCATCTATTTTTGAATTTTGAAGTTACAACCTTTAATATCTCATTTCGTAGATTTCTTGGAATTTCAAAATATATGAACGAAATTGTTATATTAAACGTTACTATCGATAAACAAAAAAATTGTCACTCTAGCACATCTCATTTAGATTTTTGGCTTTTCGACCATTTCACATAAAAGCCCTATTCTACTCGTATAATTCAAATTAAAAAAAAAACATCATTTTGCATTTCTACATACATTTTCTTTTCAAGCCATTTTTTGTAAACTGCCAACACATAGTTAAAACTGCACAATAAACTGCTGACTGCATTTATAACTATAAAAATATAGAATTAAAATTCATTTATTCAATTTAGTAACACCAACCAAAAATTCGATCGTAACCCCCGTATACGCTAGCGTTCATCTCATATACACATTTATTCACTTTATTCATTTTAGTAACACCATAATTTATCCAAAACGACCCTTTAAACATTTTCAATGTTAAAAAAACACCTTATTTCTTCATGTATATTTTGCATCATGGTTTTATTAAATTTTTTAGTTTTATTTTGTTAAGGTACCTACTTTACCTATTCATGTTCTTTGACTTTTTTATAAAAAAGAACAATAAAATGATTATAGTCGGGGACAAACAAACAGACCAAAGATCATCAACCAAAATAGGAAAGGGTGAATCGAAAATTAAAAAAAAGAAAACCATTCGAAATTCACACACTCAAGCGAACTTTTCACAAGATTCGTGTACACAAGAGTGCGTTGAGTTTCTATGATTTGTAAAACTACTAATTTTTGAATTAAAATTGTGCTAAATTTGTTTTTCTTCTAATGGAAATGATGGGGCTACCAACCAAAAAGAAGTAGATTTGACCTATTAATGTAAAATTGAAGTAAGTTGAAACAGAGATTTTTAAAATGAAGTAGATTTCAAAAATTTAGTGATCGTGCGAAGCAGGAAGTAGCTAGCTTGATTTTAATTTAACAACTCTAAGCTTAAAATTTAATCGACATTTTCATAGACTAAATAATAATAAAGACATTGGCCGGGTTGTTTTTTGTTTGTTCGTTTTTTCTTTCCTACAGACAGATCGAAATTAAAATGAGGCCAGAGAATGAACTGCCTGTGTTCTGTTTTTGTTTGTTTTTTTGTTGTCGAGGGATTTAGATATTTTCTTGGTTGGGTTCTTCGTCCTTGGGTCGTGTTGTTGTATCTTGTGCTTGACAAGTGCATTGAGAAAAGAAGGGTATTGAAATTTATCTACATAGGTACAAACCTACCAACATAGATTTTATTTTATTTTCTGGATTCTACAATTTTGATGATCATCAAAACGAAAGAAATTAAAGTTGAAAAAATGAATAAGCGATGATATCAACTTTTTCATGTAACTTTCGTTGTTTTGATCAAAATTATCAATATTTTCTTTAGGTAGGTAGGTACCTATATTTGTGTGCATAGTTTCTTCAGTGTTTGGCGATTATTTTCTACGAGGAGCAAGAGTCTAAAGGGATGGACAGATTTGCTTGACTTGTTCTAGGTACACCGTCGTAATCTTTTTTCTATTTTTTGTTTACTGTTTTGCATTAAGAAATTTTTAAGACAAAAGAGAATGTAAAATAAGTAGTTTAAATTAATTGATTTTTATTTTAAGAAACTCAGGGATAGGTAGGTACGTAAAAATTAATCTTTTTGTTTTTTGTTTTTTAAAACGATTAGGTAACAAAATGCCTAAGAAAAACGACGTTCGATTAAAGAACGCATTTTTAAGAAAAATTTAAGAAAAAATGTGAATACCAATAAATAAATAACCAAAAAAGTGAAAATAAGCTAAGAAAAAAATTATTTATGTTGGGATACCTACGCCAGAAGAACATTCATCAACAAAAATGGTGGGTTTTCAGATAAAAAATAAATTAATTAAAACATCTTTTTTAGTGGAGAAACATATTTGGGAAGATGATGTTATTGTAAGGGGAGAAATCAGATGCTTTAGCAGTATTGTGTTTAAGTTTCAAGCCTCAAAAATGACTGCAATTTACTTATATTTACATATACAAAAAATAAAAATCGTCCCCCAATTCATAATTCGGACGGATTTTCAACGACGTGTTTTTTTCAATTTTTGTTGGCAACCACCGATGTAAAAGCAAAAAAAAAAACATGTTGTCAACCTGTGTTGCATGGTTTTTAAAATATTTTGAAAACTTGTTCCGATTCCATCAACCAATGTTGTAAACAAAGTTGATCATATAAACCCCAATAATAGGGCCTGGGCTTCAGTCTTAGGATATCCGTCGAACTGAACGGACGTGTTTCGCCAGTCTTATGGAATCCTTCGTGCTGAACGGACGTGTCAGTGCCGGTGTTAAGTTGAGTTAAGTTGTAGTTGGAGTCGGAGTTAGAGTTAGAGTTGGAGTTGGAGTTGGAGTTGGAGTTGGAGTTGGAGTTGGAGTTGGAGTTGGAGTTGGAGTTGGAGTTGGAGTTGGAGTTGGAGTTGGACTTGGATTTGGACTTGGACTTGGACTTGGACTTGGACTTGGACTTGGACTTGGACTTCTTGGACTTGGACTTGGACTTGGACTTGGACTTGGACTTGGACTTGGACTTGGACTTGGACTTGGACTTGGACTTGGACTTGGACATAGAATTGGACTTGGAATTGGACTCGGACTTGGACTTGGGCTAGGACCTGGACTTGGACTTGGACTTGGACTTGGACTTGGACTTGGACTAGGACTTGGACTAGGACTTGGACTTGGACTTGGACTTGGACTTGGACTTGGACTTGGACTAGGACTTGGACTTGGACTTGGACTTGGACTTGGACTTGGACTTGGACTTGGACTTGGACTTGGACTTGGACTTGGACTTGGACTTGGACTTGGACTTGGACTTGGACTTGGACTTGGACTTGGACTTGGACTTGGACTTGGACTTGGACTTGGACTTGGACTTGGACTTGGACTTGGACTTGGACTTGGACTTGGACTTGGACTTAGATTTGAACTTGGACTTGGACTTGAAAATTGGACTTGGACTTGGCCTTGGACTTGGACTTGAACTTGGACTTGGACTTGGACTTGGGCTTGGACTTGGACTTGGACTTGGACTTGGACTAGGACTTGGACTTGGACTTGGACTTGGACTTGGACTTGGACTTGGACTTGGACTTGGACTTGGACTTGGACTTGGACTTGGACTTGGACTTGGACTTGGACTTGGACTTGGACTTGGACTTGGACTTGGACTTGGACTTGGACTTGGACTTGGACTTGGACTTGGACTTGGACTTGGACTTGGACTTGGACTTGGACTTGGACTTGGACTTGGACTTGGACTTGGACTTGGACTTGGACTTGGAGTTAGATTTGGACTTGGACTTGGACTTGAAAATTGGACTTGACCTTGGACATGGACTTGGACTTGGACTTGGACTTGGACTTGGACTTGGACTTGGACTTGGACTTGGACTTGGACTTGGACTTGGACTTGGACTTGGACTTGGACTTGGACTTGGACTTGGACTTGGACTTGGACTTGGACTTGGACTTGGACTTGGACTTGGACTTGGATTTGGAGTAAGATTTGAACTTGGACTTGGACTTGAAAATTGGACTTGGACTTGGCCTTGGACTTGGACTTGAACTTGGACTTGGACTTGGACTTGGGCTTGGACTTGGACTTGGACTTGGACTTGGACTAGGACTTGGACTTGGACTTGGACTTGGACTTGGACTTGGACTTGGACTTGGACTTGGACTTGGACTTGGACTTGGACTTGGACTTGGACTTGGACTTGGACTTGGACTTGGACTTGGACTTGGACTTGGACTTGGACTTGGACTTGGACTTGGACTTGGACTTGGACTTGGACTTGGACTTGGACTTGGACTTGGACTTGGACTTGGACTTGGACTTGGACTTGGACTTGGATTTGGAGTTAGATTTGAACTTGGACTTGGACTTGAAAATTGGACTTGGACTTGGCCTTGGACTTGGACTTGAACTTGGACTTGGACTTGGACTTGGACTTAGACTTGGACTTGGGCTTGGACTTGGACTTGGACTTGGACTTGGACTTGGACTTGGACTTGGACTTGGACTTGGACTTGGACTTGGACTTGGACTTGGACTTGGACTTGGACTTGGACTTGGACTTGGACTTGGACTTGGACTTGGACTTGGACTTGGACTTGGACTTGGACTTGGACTTGGACTTGGACTTGGACTTGGACTTGGACTTGGACTTGGACTTGGACTTGGACTTGGACTTGGACTTGGACTTGGACTTGGACTTGGACTTGGACTTGGACTTGGACTTGTAGTTGGACTTGGACTTGGACTTGGAGTTAGATTTGGACTTGGACTTGGACTTGAAAATTGGACTTGGCCTTGGACATGGACTTGGACTTGGACTTGGACTTGGACTTGGACTTGGACTTGGACTTGGACTTGGACTTGGACTTGGACTTGGACTTGGACTTGGACTTGGACTTGGATTTGGAGTTAGATTTGAACTTGGACTTGGACTTGAAAATTGGACTTGGACTTGGCCTTGGACTTGGACTTGAACTTGGACTTGGACTTGGACTTGGACTTGGACTTGGACTTGGACTTGGACTTGGACTTGGACTTGGACTTGGACTTGGACTTGGACTTGGATTTGGAGTTAGATTTGAACTTGGACTTGGACTTGAAAATTGGACTTGGACTTTGCCTTGGACTTGGACTTGAACTTGGACTTGGACTTGGACTTGGACTTAGACTTGGACTTGGGCTTGGACTTGGACTTGGACTTGGACTTGGACTTGGACTTGGACTTGGACTTGGACTTGGACTTGGACTTGGACTTGGACTTGGACTTGGACTTGGACTTGGACTTGGACTTGGACTTGGACTTGGACTTGGACTTGGACTTGGACTTGGACTTGGACTTGGACTTGGACTTGGACTTGGACTTGGACTTGGACTTGGACTTGGACTTGGACTTGGACTTGGACTTGGACTTGGACTTGGACTTGGACTTGGACTTGGACTTGGACTTGGACTTGGACTTGGACTTGGACTTGGACTTGGACTTGTAGTTGGACTTGGACTTGGACTTGGAGTTAGATTTGGACTTGGACTTGGACTTGAAAATTGGACTTGGCCTTGGACATGGACTTGGACTTGGACTTGGACTTGGACTTGGACTTGGACTTGGACTTGGACTTGGACTTGGACTTGGACTTGGACTTGGACTTGGACTTGGATTTGGAGTTAGATTTGAACTTGGACTTGGACTTGAAAATTGGACTTGGACTTGGCCTTGGACTTGGACTTGAACTTGGACTTGGACTTGGACTTGGACTTAGACTTGGACTTGGGCTTGGACTTGGACTTGGACTTGGACTTGGACTTGGACTTGGACTTGGACTTGGACTTGGACTTGGACTTGGACTAGGACTTGGACTTGGACTTGGACTTGGACTTGGACTTGGACTTGGACTTGGACTTGGACTTGGACTTGGACTTGGACTTGGACTTGGACTTGGACTTGGACTTGGACTTGGACTTGGACTTGGACTTGGACTTGGACTTGGACTTGGACTTGGACTTGGACTTGGACTTGGACTTGGACTTGGACTTGGACTTGGACTTGGACTTGGACTTGGACTTGGACTTGGACTTGGACTTGGACTTGGACTTGGACTTGGACTTGGACTTGGACTTGGACTTGGACTTGGATTTGGAGCTGGACTTGGATTTGCACTTGGACTTGGGCTTGAACTTGGACTTGGACTTGGACTTGGACTTGGACTTGGACTTGGACTTGGACTTGGACTTGGACTTGGACTTGGACTTGGACTTGGAATTGGACTTGGACCTTGGACTTGGACTTGGACTTGGACTAGGACTTGGACTTGGACTTGGACTTGGACTTGGACTTGGACTTGGACTTGGACTTGGACTTGGACTTGGACTTGGACTTGGACTTGGACTTGGACTTGGACTTGGACTTGGACTTGGACTTGGACTTGGACTTGGACTTGGACTTGGACTTGGACTTGGACTTGGACTTGGACTTGGACTTGGACTTGGACTTGGACTTGGACTTGGACTTGGACTTGGACTTGGACTTGGACTTGGACTTGGACTTGGACTTGGACTTGGACTTGGACTTGTACTTGGACTAATACAGGTATCGAAACAAATTTTATTTTCATTTATTTTTTCAGGATATTTCGAAATTTGCATGGAAAAACGACGTCTTTTCAAAGTTAATCAAATAAGTTATGACGCACATCACTGGAAAGGTCTATTCATGCATTATACAGGTTTCGAATCAAATTTTATTTTCATTTATTTTTTCAGGAGATATTTAAAAATTTGCGTGGAAAAACGACGTCTTTTCAAAGTTAATCAAATATAACATGACGCACATCACTGGCAAGGTCTATTCATGCATTATACAGGTTTCGAATCAAATTTTATTTTCATTTATTTTTTCAGGAGATATTTAAAAATTTGAATAGAAAAACGATGTCTTTTCAAAGTTAATCAAATAAATCATGACATACATCACTGGTAGGGTCTATTCAAGCCTTATGCTGGGATCGAAACTTATTTTATTTTGATTGATTTTTTAGGAGATATTTCAAAATTTGTATAGAAAAACGACGTCTTTTCAAAGTATTTCAAATAGATCATGACGCACATCACTGGAAAGGTCTATTCAAGCACTATGCAGGTATCGAAATTAATTTTATTTTGATTAATTTCTTTAGGAGATATTTCAAAATTTACATAGAAAAACGACGTTTCTCATAGTTAATCAAATAAAACATGACGCACATCACTGGAAAGGTCTATTCATGCATTATACAGGTTTCGAATCAAATTTTATTTTGATTGATTTTTTCAGGAGATATTTCAAAATTTGCATGGAAAAACGACGTATTTTCAAAGTTAATAAAATAAATTATGACGCACATCACTGGAAAGGTCTGTTCAAGCACTTTGCTGGTACCAAAATTAATTTGGTTTTGATTGATTTCTTTAGGATATATTTCAAAGTTTGCATAGAAAAACGACGTCTTTTCAAAATATTTCAAATAAATCATGATGCACATCACTGGAAAGGTCTATTCAAGCCTTATGCTGGGATCGAAATTAATTTTATTTTGATTAATTTCTTTAGGAGATATTTCAAAATTTGCATAGAACAACGACGACTTTTCAAAGTTTTTCAAATAAGTCATGACGCACATCACTGGAAAGGTCAATTCAAGCCCTATGCTGGAATCGAAACTAATTTTATTTTGATTAATTTCCTTAAGAGATATTTCAAAATTTGCATGGAAAAACGACGTCTTTTCAAAGTTAATCAAATAAAACATGACGCACATCACTGGAAAGGTCTATTCAAGCCCTATGCTGGGATCGAAACTAATTTTATTTTGATTGATTTCCTTAGGATATATTTCAAAATTTGCATAGAAAAACGACGTCTTTTCAAAATATTTCAAATAAATCATGATGCACATCACTGGAAAGGTCTATTCAAGCTCTATGCTGGTATCGAAATTAATTTTATTTTGATTAATTTCTTTAGGAGATATTTCAAAATTGGCATAGAAAAACGACGTTTTTTCAAAATATTTCCAATAAATCATGACGTACATCACTGGAAAGGTCTATTCAAGCCCTATGCTGGGATCGAAACTAATTTTATTTTGATTAATTTCTTTAGGAGATATTTCAAAATTTGTATAGAAAAACGACGTCTTTTCAAAGTATTTCAAATAAATCATGACGCACATCACTGGAAAGGTCTATTCAAGCACTATGCTGGAATCGAAACTAATTTTATTTTGATTAATTTCTTTAGGAGATATTTCAAAATTTGCATAGAAAAACGACGTTTTTTCAAAATATTTCCAATAAATCATGACGTACATCACTGGAAAGGTCTATTCAAGCCCTATGCTGGGATCGAAACTAATTTTATTTTGATTGATTTCCTTAGGAGATATTTCAAAATTTGTATAGAAAAACGACGTCTTTTCAAAGTATTTCCAATAAATCATGACGCACATCACTGGAAAGGTCTATTCAAGCACTATGCTGGTATCGAAATTAATTTTATTTTGATTAATTTCTTTAGGAGATATTTCAAAATTTGTATAGAAAGACGACGGTTTTTCAAAGTTAATCAAATAAAACATGACGCACATCACTGAGAAGGTCTATTCAAGCACTATGCTGGAATCGAAACTAATTTTATTTTGATTAATTTCTTTAGAAGATATTTCAAAATTTGCATAGAAAAACGACGTTTTTTCAAAGTATTTCCAATAAATCATGACGCACATCACTGGATAGGTCTATTCAAGCCCTATGCTGGGATCGAAACTTATTTTATTTTGATTGATTTCCTTAGGAGATATTTCAAAATTTGCATAGAAAAACGACGTTTTTTCAAAGTATTTCAAATAAATCGTGACGCACATCACTGGAAAGGTCTATTCAAGCACTATGCTGGAATCGAAACTAATTTTATTTTGATTAATTTCTTTAGGAGATATTTCAAAATATGCATAGAAAAACGACGTTTTTTCAAAATATTTCCAATAAATCATGACGTACATCACTGGAAAGGTCTATTCAAGCCCTATGCTGGGATCGAAACTAATTTTATTTTGATTGATTTCCTTAGGAGATATTTCAAAATTTGTATAGAAAAACGACGTCTTTTCAAAGTATTTCAAATAAATCATGACGCACATCTCTGGAAAGGTCTATTCAAGCCCTATGCTGGGATCGAAACTTATTTTATTTTGATTAATTTCTTTAGGAGATATTTCAAAATTTGCATAGAAAAACGACGTTTTTTCAAAGTATTTCCAATAAATCATGACGCACATCACTGGATAGGTCTATTCAAGTCCTATGCTGGGAGCGAAAATAATTTTATTTTGATTGATTTCCTTAGGATATATTTCAAAATTTGCCAGGAAAAACCACGTCTTTTCAAAATATTTCAAACAAACCATGACGCACATCACTGGAAAGGTCTATACAAGCCCTATGCTGGGATCGAAAATAATTTTATTTTGATTGATTTCCTTAGGAGATATTTCAAAATTTGTATAGAAAAACGACGTCTTTTCAAAGTATTTCCAATAAATCATGACGCACATCACTGGAAAGGTCTATTCAAGCACTATGCTGGTATCGAAATTAATTTTATTTTGATTAATTTCTTTAGGAGATATTTCAAAATTTGTATAGAAAGACGACGGTTTTTCAAAGCTAATCAAATAAAACATGACGCATATCACTGGAAAGGTCTATTCAAGCACTATGCTGGAATCGAAACTAATTTTATTTTGATTAATTTCCTTAAGAGATATTTCAAAATTTGCATAGAAAAACGACGTCTTTTCAAAGTTAATCAAATAAAACATGACGCACATCACTGGAAAGGTCTATTCAAGCCCTATGCTGGAATCGAAACTAATTTTATTTTGATTAATTTCTTTAGAAGATATTTCAAAATTTGCATAGAAAAACGACGTTTTTTCAAAGTATTTCCAATAAATCATGACGCACATCACTGGATAGGTCTATTCAAGCCCTATGCTGGGATCGAAACTTATTTTATTTTGATTGATTTCCTTAGGAGATATTTCAAAATTTGCATAGAAAAACGACGTTTTTTCAAAGTATTTCCAATAAATCATGACGCACATCACTGAAAAGGTCTATTCAAGCCCTATGCTGGAATCGAAACTAATTTTATTTTGATTAATTTCTTTAGAAGATATTTCAAAATTTGCATAGAAAAACGACGTTTTTTCAAAGTATTTCCAATAAATCATGACGCACACAGTGGAAAGGTCTATTCAGGCCCTATGCTGTGATCTAAACTAATTTTATTTTGATTGATTTCTTTAGGAGATATTTCAAAATTTGCATAGAAAAACGACGTTTTTTCAAAGTATTTCCAATAAATCATGACGCACATCACTGGAAAGTTCTATTCAAGCCTTATACTGAGATCGAAATTAATTTTATTTTGATTGATTTCCTTAGGAGATATTTCAAAATTTGTATAGAAAAACGACGTTTTTTCAAAGTATTTCCAATAAATCATGATGCACATCACTGGAAAGGTCTATTCAAGCCCTATGCTGGGATCGAAATTAATTTTATTTTGATTAATTTCTTTAGGAGATATTTCAAAATTTGCATGGAAAAACGACGTCTTTTCAAAGTATTTCCAATAAATCATGACGCACATCACTGGAAAGGTCTATTCAAGCACTATGCAGGTACCAAAATTAATTTGGTTTTGATTGATTTCCTTAGGATATATTTCAAAATTTGCATAGAAAAACGACGTCTTTTTAAAATATTTCAAATAAATCATGATGCACATCACTGGAAAGGTCTATTCAAGCCCTATGCAGGTATCGAAATTAATTTTATTTTGATTAATTTCTTTAGGAGATATTTCAAAATTTGCATAGAACAACGACGTCTTTTCAAAATATTTCAAACAAATCATGACGCACATCACTGGAAAGGTCTATTCAAGCCCTATGCAGGTATCGAAATTAATTGTATTTTGATTAATTTCTTTAAGATATATTTCAAAATTGGCATAGAAAAACGACGTCTTTTCAAAGTTAAATAAATAAAACATGACGCACAACAATGGAAAGGTCTATTCAAGCCCTATACTGGGATCGAAACTTATTTTATTTTGATTAATTTCTTTTGGAGATATTTCAAAATTTGCATAGAAAAACGACGTCTTTTCAAAATATTTCAAATAAATCATGACGCACATCACTGGAAAGGTCTATTCAAGCCCTATGCTGGGATCAAAACTTATTTTGTTTTGATTGATTTCCTTAGGAGATATTTTAAAATTTGTATAGAAAAAAGAAGTCTTTTCAAAGTATTTCAAATAAATCTTGACGCACATCACTGGAAAGGTCTGTTCAAGCACTATGCAGGTATCGAAATTAATTTTATTTTGATTAGTTTCTTTAGGAGATATTTCAAAATTTACATAGAAAAACGACGTCTTTTCAAAGTATTTCAAATAAATCATGACGCACATCACTGGAAAGGTCTATTCAAGCACTATGCAGGTATCGAAATTAATTTTATTTTGATTAATTTCCTTAGGAGATATTTCAAAATTTACATAGAAAAACGACGTTTTTTCAAAGTATTTCAAATAAATCATGACGCACATCACTCGAAAGTTCTATTCAAGCACTATACAGGTTTCGAATCAAATTTTATTTTGATTGATTTTTTCTGGAGATATTTCAAAATTTGTATAGAAAAACGACGTTTTTTCAAAGTATTTCCAATAAATCATGACGCACATCACTGGAAAGGTCTATTCAAGCCCTATGCTGGGATCGAAACTAATTTTATTTTGATTGATTTCCTTAGGAGCTATTTCAAAATTTGTATAGAAAAACGACGTCTTTTCAAAGTATTTCAAATAAATCATGACGCACATCACTGGAAAGGTCTATTCAAGCACTATGCAGGTATCGAAATTAATTTTATTTTGATTAGTTTCTTTAGGAGATATTTCAAAATTTACATAGAAAAACGACGTCTTTTCAAAGTATTTCAAATAAATCATGACGCACATCACTCGAAAGTTCTATTCAAGCACTATACAGGTTTCGAATCAAATTTTATTTTGATTGATTTTTTCTGGAGATATTTCAAAATTTGCATAGAAAAACGACGTCTTTTCAAAGTATTTCAAATAAATCATGACGCTCATCACTGGAAAGGTCTATTCAAGCTCTATGCTGGTATCGAAATTAATTTTATTTTGATTAATTTCTTTAGGAGATATTTCAAAATTTGTATAGAAAAACGACGTCTTTTCTAAGTATTTCAAATAAATCATGACGCACATCACTGGAAAGGTCTATTCAAGCACTATGCAGGTATCGGAATTAATTTTATTTTGATTGATTTGTTCAGGAGATATTTCAAAATTTGCATAGAAAAACGACGTCTTTTCAAAATATTTCAAATAAATCTTGACGCACATCACTGGAAAGGTCTGTTCAAGCACTATGCAGCTATTGAAACAAATTCTATTTTGATTGATTTCTTTAGGAGATATTTAAAAATTTGCAAGGAAAAACATGTGAAATTTTCCCAAAAATAAATCAATTAAGCTAAAATCGATTTCGATACCTGGGTAGGGCTTAAATAGACGTTTCCATTGACGGAAGTCATGATTTATATGATTATCTGTGAAGAAAATTCGTTGTTTCAGCAAATTTTGAAATATCTCCTACAAAAATTAGTCAAAATAAAATAAAATTCAATACTTGGAAAGGGCCTGAAAAAACTTTTCTAGTGATGTGCGTCATGATGGATTTAACTGTAAAATATTCTGATCAGGAAACCGAACGCCACTTTTTGGCGGGGGCCTATTTATGATTGGAACTCATTTTTTACACTCAGAGAATTAGGTTAACCTTGGAAATATCACAGTAATTCTATCGCTTGAACAACAATTTCAAAAACAGTGCCCTGCCACCTGTGGAAATTGTTGAAATAAAAAAACTCGTTGATTACTTGGAAAATTTTCACCATCAAAATACTGATTGATGTTGAAAAAAAAAGGTGTTGAGTAGATGCATCTACGGGTCAAATTAATTTCAGTGTTTCCAATTTTCGGGAACATACTTTTTTGTATGTCAATGAGTGGAAGGGTGCAACCTGAATTGTTTTAATTTTCAAAACTTTCAGTTGAAGAAAGTTACAGAACTGCCACCAGCTGCCAAATTCGTATTGGAAAATAATAATTAATGTTTTTTAAAAATTAGGTGTTTAGTAGACGCACCTTCGATTAAAATTTCAATGTTGCCACTTTATGGAAACATACGTTTTTTGATGATCAAAAAGTGGGATTTCTTCTTTTTTTGGTAGTTTTTAATATTTTTGTTCGAAAAACATGTAAATAATTTTTGCATCCAAAAATAATTAGGTCTGTAGTTAAGGGTAAATTAATAAACTATGGGTTGCTTGGGCCAAGCAAACATTTTTCACCTAGAATATTGTACTACAGTGATGACCGATATAAGAATATCTTACTGAAAACTCACTCATAAGGAAGACGTTCTAAAACACCATGCACATTAGGTGTGTTGGATTTTTTAAACTAATTTTAAAATCAAAATGGGTATCGTGGATCTTGTTAAGGATTTATAAAGAAATAATTTTTGTTCTTGGACATTTTTCAAAACTGAATTTTGAGACCCCGCGGCCGTTTTAAAGTAAAAAAACAATTATTCGAAAAAGTGGTCAGAAAAACCATTTTATTCGCGTCGATATGTGGAGAAAATTACTTATTATGTTTCATTTTGGATTTCTTTACTCATTTGTATTGACCGATTATTAATTTAAGTGCGCTGTATAAAGTTGTCGGGCCAATTCGAGCATCCCATTAAAAAAAAAATAATCGAAAATGGCTAGAAAATCGATAGATTTTTTGGGGGCTTTCCCAAAGATTCAAGGTAAAAAGTTAAAGCAGGGGGGTTGCATACCTCACTGTTTATACGCAGTAATGCTTATGCTAGCACTGTGCATATTAGCAAGTTTTGAATTTCCCACAAAATTTCCCAAAGTAAAACACAAGGGAAAAAAATACGTGTTTGGCAATACTAAACACACCATTTAACATTTCTGTGATTTGTTATGGATCGTTATTTTCACATCCATTTATTTTTTTGCAAAACAAAATGTTCTAAAATTAATTAAAAATACTTATAAATGTTGCCTATCGTTAAAATTCTGATATTTAGAGTTTTCTAGTGATAATCTTTCCAATAAGGATATCCGCGTTTCCAAATTCCTGGAGTAAAAAGTGCAATTCGGTAAAACACAAACCCGATTTTCAAAATTTTAAACATTTTTAATTGCATTTAGGGGGGTTTCTTCAACTTAAGATTTGGAAAATTTTCTATTCAGATAAAATCAACTTCGAAATCGGGATGTCGTAAAGGAAACTCGCCCCAAATTATTTCACAAAACCATTTATTTATCAATTATGAACTCGTTTTAAGAATTTTATTAATCCGAAGCCAATACCATTTTGTGTGATCGCAGGATATTTGGGAAACAAAAATTTCAACGATCAAATCCTATGAATTATTAATTATAAACAAGTCTGTGAAATTAAATTAACCCCAAGGTAACATCATTGTTCAATGAGAAAAACCACTTTTCTCAAAAATTGTTAGCAACTTTTTCTTATTACAAAAAAACTAAAAGTTGATATGTTTTTATAAATTTACCAATTCATTAATTAAAATTAATTAACTAAAGAAACTTAACAAGGGGGTTTTTAAAATGCTATAGTAAAAAAACCGCTCATTGATTTTTTTTGAAAGTCCTTTTTGCAGGTATTGAAACTTCTATCTACAAAATAAAATTTATTTGAAGTTGATATCTTCATTCGTTCTTGAGATATGGTGAACAAAAAAAAGTGAAGGAACGTACAAACGTACGAACGTACGAACAGACACAGAAATCTCTCTAAAAATCAAGGATCCCGATTCTAGGGAGCTCCAAACGTCGGCCAATTACAAAAACTTCCAATTGAAAGTTAACAATATAAAGGAAAATAAATACAAAAATCAAATAAATTCAAATAAATTAATATTGCAATACAAAAAAAATAAAAAGATACTCATCAACCAAATCCACCTGCGCTATATGCAGGATAAGCAGCAGCAACAGCAGCAACCCAGGATCAGGAACTAACCGCACATTACACATATCACTTCACAATACACTTATGCACTTATAATTGATAATTACGAGTATGATCACTCTGCGCATAAATAAATTAAATTAAATACAAATTAATCAAATAAAAGAATCAGTAACCGCACTACTGATTAGACAATATATTTAATTTTATCATCACATCCCGAACGACACTTTCATTTAAAAACGAACACGAACTTTACACTTTTTTTCTTCAAACCGAATTAAAAAAAAAAACGATACCTTCTACGAGAGGTGGACCCACCGACGGCGACGCACGCACGACTGCCATCAATGAAATTCAGAACATTTGTAAATTGTAAAATGATTATGATCGTTAAGAGCTAGACCACGGCGAATTCATTGACCGGCAAGTTGTTGCAAATGCAAGACCATCAACAATAAAATCATTGGGGTTAACTGTTTTTGGATGGAATTAAAAGGAAACGAAACATCAATGGTGTTGATTATGTATAAGCTCTTGCTCTTGAATTTGTTTTTTTCTTATGTTCTTTTGCTTAAGTTCTATTTTTTTTACATGCACCTAAGAAAGCAAAGACAATTTTTGAAAGTGCCGTAAGGAAACAATTTCAATGGAGCCAACCACCAGGGGCGGTTCCAATATATTTTAAAGGGTTGGCGACTCATAATTATTAATTTTAATAACTTGTTATTTCAATAAAATCTATATACAATTCAAGTAAAATTAATGTTAATTACTATATTGTCAATTAGCCACATACAAATAACGAATTGCCTTGCACTTTCTGGCAGATAAAACATAGCCATGTAAATTAGGTAGGTATGTAAAATATATCTTTTAACATTGCTAATATTAAAAGATCATTCTTTCGAGGAAATACAAAACTCTAAAATTTATCAGCGCGACACAAAACAGACTAAATTAAAATATTCGAATATGACTGTGTATATCATCAGTAGGTTTTTATTTTCATTTTTGGAAAGCTCTGGGAAATTTCATTACCAAATCTTTTATTTTAAACCATCTTGAAGGCTTTGTTTCAGAAATATCGCCATCCAAAGACATTAAGGTAGGTAGTTGGCGGCAGAGAATCGTAAAAATCTGGTGAAGTCAATTTGGAAGCAAATAATTTACCAACCAGACTTTGAATTTTGTTTTGGAAAGGTGGCTTAATTTTCTACTCAGCACTGGAAAACGCATCAATTTCAAAGGTTTAGTTTAGGAAATATAGAAATTTGGATACAAATATTAAAAAATTAACTACTGTTTGAGAATCATAAGGCATGGAATTTTAAAAAACAGCTAACGTCGATACAAGATACTAGTAAACTAGATTTATTTGTTAATTATTTAAATAAGCAATATTTAAAGATTTTGGATGTTCAAAATTCTACAAAGAAAATTCTATTACAAAAATTATGACAAAGCTCGTAATTAAATTTTTTTTTCAATAATTCTTTTTTTGTAGGGAAATTTTTGAATAATAAATTTTTGTTGTTGTTTTTTTTTAACAATATTGCAGCACTGAACAGGCTTCAGTCTTCAGATATCCGTCGAACTGAACGGACGTGTTTCAGCCAGTCTTCTGGTATCCGTCGTGGGGAACGGACGTGTCAGTCAGTTAAGTTAAGTTGAGTTAAGTTAAGTTAAGGTTGGAGTTAGAGTTAGAGTTAGAGTTAGAGTTAGAGTTAGAGTTAGAGTTAGAGTTAGAGTTAGAGTTAGAGTTAGAGTTAGAGTTAGAGTTAGAGTTAGAGTTAGAGTTAGAGTTAGAGTTAGAGTTAGAGTTAGAGTTAGAGTTAGAGTTAGAGTTAGAGTTAGAGTTAGAGTTAGAGTTAGAGTAAGAGATAGAGTTTGAGTTTGAGTTGGAGTTGGAGTTGGAGTTGGAGTTGGAGTTGGAATTGGACTTTGACTTTGACTTTGACTTTGACTTTGACTTTGACTTTGACTTTGACTTTGACTTGGACTTGGACTTGGACTTGGACTTGGACTTGGACTTGGACTTGGACTTGGACTTGGACTTGACTTGGACTTGGACTTGGACTTGGACTTGGACTTGGACTTGGACTTGGACTTGGACTTGGACTTGGACTTGGACTTGGACTTGGGCTTGGACTTGGACTTGAACCTGGACTTGGACTTGGACTTGGACTTGGACTTGGACTTGGACTTGGACTTGGACTTGGACTTGGACTTGGACTTGGCCTTTGACTTTGACTTTGACTTTGACTTTGACTTTGACTTTGACTTTGACTTTGACTTTGACTTTGACTTTGACTTTGACTTTGACTTTGACTTTGACTTTGACTTTGACTTTGACTTTGACTTTGACTTTGACTTTGACTTTGACTTTGACTTTGACTTTGACTTTGACTTTGACTTTGACTTTGACTTTGACTTTGACTTTGACTTTGACTTTGACTTTGACTTTGACTTTGACTTTGACTTTGACTTTGACTTTGACTTTGACTTTGACTTTGACTTTGACTTTGACTTTGACTTTGACTTTGACTTTGACTTTGACTTTGACTTTGACTTTGACTTTGACTTTGACTTGGACTTGGACTTGGACTTGGACTTGGACTTGGACTTTGACTTGGCCTATGACTTGGACTTGGACTTGGACTTGGACTTGGACTTGGACTTGGACTTGGACTTGGACTTGGACTTGGACTTGGACTTGGACTTGGACTTGGACTTGGACCTGGACTTGGACTTGGACTTGGACTTGGACTTGGACTTGGACTTGGACTTGGACTTGGACTTGGACTTGGACTTGGACTTGGACTTGGACTTGGACTTGGACTTGGACTTGGACTTGGACTTGGACTTGGACTTGGACTTGGACTTGGACTTGGACTTGGACTTGGACTTGGACTTGGACTTGGACTTGGACTTGGACTTGGACTTGGACTTGGACTTGGACTTGGACTTGGACTTGGACTTGGACTTGGACTTGGACTTGGACTTGGACTTGGACTTGGACTTGGACTTGGACTTGGACTTGGACTTGGACTTGGACTTGGACTTGGACTTGGACTTGGACTTGGACTTGGACTTGGACTTGGACTTGGACTTGGACTTGGACTTGGACTTGGACTTGGACTTGGACTTGGACTTGGACTTGGACTTGGACTTGGACTTGGACTTGGACTTGGACTTGGACTTGGACTTGGACTTGGACTTGGACTTGGACTTGGACTTGGACTTGGACTTGGACTTGGACTTGGACTTGGACTTGGACTTGGACTTGGACTTGGACTTGGACTTGGACTTGGACTTGGACTTGGACTTGGACTTGGACTTGGACTTGGACTTGGACTTGGACTTGGACTTGGACTTGGACTTGGACTTGGACTTGGACTTTGACTTTGACTTTGACTTTGACTTTGACTTTGACTTTGACTTTGACTTTGACTTTGACTTTGACTTTGACTTTGACTTTGACTTTGACTTTGACTTTGACTTTGACTTTGACTTTGACTTTAACTTTGACTTTGACTTTGACTTTGACTTTGACTTTGACTTTGACTTTGACTTTGACTTTGACTTTGACTTTGACTTTGACTTTGACTTTGACTTTGACTTTGACTTGGACTTGGACTTGGACTTGGACTTGGACTTGGACTTGGACTTTGACTTGGCCTATGACTTGGACTTGGACTTGGACTTGGACTTGGACTTGGACTTGGACCTGGACTTGGACTTGGACTTGGACTTGGACTTGGACTTGGACTTGGACTTGGACTTGGACTTGGACTTGGACTTGGACTTGGACTTGGACTTGGACTTGGACTTGGATTTGGAGCTGGACTTGGATTTGGACTTGGAATTGGACTTGGACTTGGACTTGGACTTGGACTAAGACTTGGACTTGGACTTGGACTTGGACTTGGACTTGGACTTGGACTTGGACTTGGACTTGGACTTTGACTTTGACATGGACTTGGACTTGGACTTGGACTTGGACTTGGACTTGGGCTTGGGCTTGGACTTGGGCTTGGACTTGGACTTGGACTTGGACTTGGACTTGTACTTGGACTTGGACTTGGACTTGGACTTGGACAAGGACTTGGACTTGGAATTGGACTTGGACTTGGACTTGGACTTGGACTTGGACTTGGACTTGGACTTGGACTTGGACTTGGACTTAGACTTGGACTTGGACTTGGACTTGGACTTGGACTTGGACTTGGACTTGGACTTGGACTTGGACTTGGACTTGGACTTGGACTTGGAAATGGACTTGGACTTGGACTTTGACTTTGACTTTGACTTTGACTTTGACTTTGACTTTGACTTGGACTTGGACTTGGACTTGGACTTGGACTTGGACTTGGACTTGGACTTGGACTTGGACTTGGACTTGGACTTGGACTTGGACTTGGACTTGGACTTGGACTTGGACTTGGACTTGGACTTGGACTTGGACTTGGACTTGGACTTGGACTTGGACTTTGACTTTGACTTGGACTTGGACTTGGACTTGGACTTGGACTTGGACTTGGACTTGGACTTGGACTTGGACTTGGACTTGGACTAGGACTTGGACTTGGACTTGGACTTGGACTTGGACTTGGACTTGGACTTGGACTTGGACTTGGACTTGGACTTGGACTTGGACTTGACTTGGACTTGGACTTGGACTTGGACTTGGACTTGGACTTGGACTTGGACTTGGACTTGGACTTGGACTTGGACTTGGACTTGGACTTGGACTTGGACTTGGACTTGGACTTGGACTTGGACTTGGACTTGGACTTGGACTTGGACTTGGACTTGGACTTGGACTTGGACTTGGACTTGTACTTGTACTTGTACTTGTACTTGTACTTGTACTTGTACTTGGTCTTGGACTAATACAGGTATCGAAACAAATTTTAATTTTCATTTATTTTTTCAGGAAATTTCAAAATTTGCATGGAAAAACGACGTCTTTTCAAAGTTAATCAAATAAGTTATGACGCACATCACTGGAAAGGTCTATTCATGCATTATACAGGTTTCGAATCAAATTTAATTTTCATTTATTTTTTCAGGAGATATTTAAAAATTTGCATGGAAAAACCACGTCTTTTCAAAGTTAATCAAATATAACATGACGCACATCACTGGCAAGGTCTATGCATTCATTATACAGGTTTTGAATCAAATTTTATTTTCATTTATTTTTTCAGGAGATATTTCAAAATTTGCATAGAAAAACGATGTCTTTTCAAAGTTAATCAAATAAATCATGACGCACATCACTGGAAAGGTCTATTCATGCATTATACAGGTTTCGAATCAAATTTTATTTTGATTGATTTTTTCTGGAGATATTTCAAAATTTGCATAGAACAACGACGTCTTTCAAAGTATTTCAAATAAATCATGATGCACATCACTGGAAAGGTCTATTCAAGCCCTATTCTGGGATCGAAATTAATTTTATTTTGATTAATTTCTTAAGGAGATATTCCAAAATTTGCATGGAAAAACGACGTCTTTTCAAAGTATTTCAAATAAATCATGACGCACATCACTGGAAAGGTCTATTCAAGCAATATGCAGGTACCAAAATTAATTTTATTTTGATTAATTTCTTTAGGAGATATTTCAAAATTTGCATAGAAGAACGACGTCTTTTCAAAATATTTCAAATAAATCATGACGCACATCACTGGAAAGGTCTATTCAAGCCCTATGCTGGGATTGAAACTAATTTTATTTTGATTGATTTTTTTAGGAGATATTTCAAAATTTGCATAGAACAACGACGTCTTTTCAAAGTATTTCAAATAAATCATGACGCACATCACTGGAAAGGTCTATTCAAGCACTATGCAGGTATCGAAATTAATTTTATTTTGATTAATTTCCTTAGGAGATATTTCAAAATTTACATAGAAAAACGACGTCTTTTCAAAGTATTTCCAATAAATCATGACGCACATCACTGGAAAGGTCTATTCAAGCCCTATGCTGGGATCGAAACTAATTTTATTTTGATTGATTTCCTTAGGAGCTATTTCAAAATTTGTATAGAAAAACGACGTCTTTTCAAAGTATTTCAAATAAATCATGACGCACATCACTGGAAAGGTCTATTCAAGCACTATGCAGGTATCGAAATTAATTTTATTTTGATTAGTTTCTTTAGGAGATATTTCAAAATTTACATAGAAAAACGACGTCTTTTCAAAGTATTTCAAATAAATCATGACGCACATCACTCGAAAGTTCTATTCAAGCACTATACAGGTTTCGAATCAAATTTTATTTTGATTGATTTTTTCTGGAGATATTTCAAAATTTGTATAGAAAAACGACGTTTTTTCAAAGTATTTCCAATAAATCATGACGCACATCACTGGAAAGGTCTATTCAAGCCCTATGCTGGGATCGAAACTAATTTTATTTTGATTGATTTCCTTAGGAGCTATTTCAAAATTTGTATAGAAAAACGACGTCTTTTCAAAGTATTTCAAATAAATCATGACGCACATCACTGGAAAGGTCTATTCAAGCACTATGCAGGTATCGAAATTAATTTTATTTTGATTAGTTTCTTTAGGAGATATTTCAAAATTTACATAGAAAAACGACGTCTTTTCAAAATATTTCAAATAAATCATGACGCACATCACTCGAAAGTTCTATTCAAGCACTATACAGGTTTCGAATCAAATTTTATTTTGATTGATTTTTTCTGGAGATATTTCAAAATTTGCATAGAAAAACGACGTCTTTTCAAAGTATTTCAAATAAATCATGACGCTCATCACTGGAAAGGTCTATTCAAGCTCTATGCTGGTATCGAAATTAATTTTATTTTGATTAATTTCTTTAGGAGATATTTCAAAATTTGTATAGAAAAACGACGTCTTTTCTAAGTATTTCAAATAAATCATGACGCACATCACTGGAAAGGTCTATTCAAGCACTATGCAGGTATCGGAATTAATTTTATTTTGATTGATTTGTTCAGGAGATATTTCAAAATTTGCATAGAAAAACGACGTCTTTTCAAAATATTTCAAATAAATCATGACGCACATCACTGGAAAATTCTATTCAAGCACTATGCAGGTATCGGAATTAATTTTATTTTGATTGATTTGTTCAGGAGATATTTCAAAATTTGCATAGAAAAACGACGTCTTTTCAAAATATTTCAAATAAATCTTGACGCACATCACTGGAAAGGTCTGTTCAAGCACTATGCAGCTATTGAAACAAATTCTATTTTGATTGATTTCTTTAGGAGATATTTAAAAATTTGCAAGGAAAAACATGTGAAATTTTCCCAAAAATAAATCAATTAAGCTAAAATCGATTTCGATACCTGGGTAGGGCTTAAATAGACGTTTCCATTGACGGAAGTCATGATTTATATGATTATCTGTGAAGAAAATTCGTTGTTTCAGCAAATTTTGAAATATCTCCTACAAAAATTAGTCAAAATAAAATAAAATTCAATACTTGGAAAGGGCCTGAAAAAACTTTTCTAGTGATGTGCGTCATGATGGATTTAACTGTAAAATATTCTGATCAGGAAACCGAACGCCACTTTTTGGCGGGGGCCTATTTATGATTGGAACTCATTTTTTACACTCAGAGAATTAGGTTAACCTTGGAAATATCACAGTAATTCTATCGCTTGAACAACAATTTCAAAAACAGTGCCCTGCCACCTGTGGAAATTGTTGAAATAAAAAAACTCGTTGATTACTTGGAAAATTTTCACCATCAAAATACTGATTGATGTTGAAAAAAAAGGTGTTGAGTAGATGCATCTACGGGTCAAATTAATTTCAGTGTTTCCAATTTTCGGGAACATACTTTTTTGTATGTCAATGAGTGGAAGGGTGCAACCTGAATTGTTTTAATTTTCAAAACTTTCAGTTGAAGAAAGTTACAGAACTGCCACCAGCTGCCAAATTCGTATTGGAAAATAATAATTAATGTTTTTTAAAAATTAGGTGTTTAGTAGACGCACCTTCGATTAAAATTTCAATGTTGCCACTTTATGGAAACATACGTTTTTTGATGATCAAAAAGTGGGATTTCTTCTTTTTTTGGTAGTTTTTAATATTTTTGTTCGAAAAACATGTAAATAATTTTTGCATCCAAAAATAATTAGGTCTGTAGTTAAGGGTAAATTAATAAACTATGGGTTGCTTGGGCCAAGCAAACATTTTTCACCTAGAATATTGTACTACAGTGATGACCGATATAAGAATATCTTACTGAAAACTCACTCATAAGGAAGACGTTCTAAAACACCATGCACATTAGGTGTGTTGGATTTTTTAAACTAATTTTAAAATCAAAATGGGTATCGTGGATCTTGTTAAGGATTTATAAAGAAATAATTTTTGTTCTTGGACATTTTTCAAAACTGAATTTTGAGACCCCGCGGCCGTTTTAAAGTAAAAAAACAATTATTCGAAAAAGTGGTCAGAAAAACCATTTTATTCGCGTCGATATGTGGAGAAAATTACTTATTATGTTTCATTTTGGATTTCTTTACTCATTTGTATTGACCGATTATTAATTTAAGTGCGCTGTATAAAGTTGTCGGGCCAATTCGAGCATCCCATTAAAAAAAAAATAATCGAAAATGGCTAGAAAATCGATAGATTTTTTGGGGGCTTTCCCAAAGATTCAAGGTAAAAAGTTAAAGCAGGGGGGTTGCATACCTCACTGTTTATACGCAGTAATGCTTATGCTAGCACTGTGCATATTAGCAAGTTTTGAATTTCCCACAAAATTTCCCAAAGTAAAACACAAGGGAAAAATATACGTGTTTGGCAATACTAAACACACCATTTAACATTTCTGTGATTTGTTATGGATCGTTATTTTCACATCCATTTATTTTTTTGCAAAACAAAATGTTCTAAAATTAATTAAAAATACTTATAAATGTTGCCTATCGTTAAAATTCTGATATTTAGAGTTTTCTAGTGATAATCTTTCCAATAAGGATATCCGCGTTTCCAAATTCCTGGAGTAAAAAGTGCAATTCGGTAAAACACAAACCCGATTTTCAAAATTTTAAACATTTTTAATTGCATTTAGGGGGGTTTCTTCAACTTAAGATTTGGAAAATTTTCTATTCAGATAAAATCAACTTCGAAATCGGGATGTCGTAAAGGAAACTCGCCCCAAATTATTTCACAAAACCATTTATTTATCAATTATGAACTCGTTTTAAGAATTTTATTAATCCGAAGCCAATACCATTTTGTGTGATCGCAGGATATTTGGGAAACAAAAATTTCAACGATCAAATCCTATGAATTATTAATTATAAACAAGTCTGTGAAATTAAATTAACCCCAAGGTAACATCATTGTTCAATGAGAAAAACCACTTTTCTCAAAAATTGTTAGCAACTTTTTCTTATTACAAAAAAACTAAAAGTTGATATGTTTTTATAAATTTACCAATTCATTAATTAAAATTAATTAACTAAAGAAACTTAACAAGGGGGTTTTTAAAATGCTATAGTAAAAAAACCGCTCATTGATTTTTTTTGAAAGTCCTTTTTGCAGGTATTGAAACTTCTATCTACAAAATAAAATTTATTTGAAGTTGATATCTTCATTCGTTCTTGAGATATGGTGAACAAAAAAAAGTGAAGGAACGTACAAACGTACGAACGTACGAACAGACACAGAAATCTCTCTAAAAATCAAGGATCCCGATTCTAGGGAGCTCCAAACGTCGGCCAATTACAAAAACTTCCAATTGAAAGTTAACAATATAAAGGAAAATAAATACAAAAATCAAATAAATTCAAATAAATTAATATTGCAATACAAAAAAAATAAAAAGATACTCATCAACCAAATCCACCTGCGCTATATGCAGGATAAGCAGCAGCAACAGCAGCAACCCAGGATCAGGAACTAACCGCACATTACACATATCACTTCACAATACACTTATGCACTTATAATTGATAATTACGAGTATGATCACTCTGCGCATAAATAAATTAAATTAAATACAAATTAATCAAATAAAAGAATCAGTAACCGCACTACTGATTAGACAATATATTTAATTTTATCATCACATCCCGAACGACACTTTCATTTAAAAACGAACACGAACTTTACACTTTTTTTCTTCAAACCGAATTAAAAAAAAAAACGATACCTTCTACGAGAGGTGGACCCACCGACGGCGACGCACGCACGACTGCCATCAATGAAATTCAGAACATTTGTAAATTGTAAAATGATTATGATCGTTAAGAGCTAGACCACGGCGAATTCATTGACCGGCAAGTTGTTGCAAATGCAAGACCATCAACAATAAAATCATTGGGGTTAACTGTTTTTGGATGGAATTAAAAGGAAACGAAACATCAATGGTGTTGATTATGTATAAGCTCTTGCTCTTGAATTTGTTTTTTTCTTATGTTCTTTTGCTTAAGTTCTATTTTTTTTACATGCACCTAAGAAAGCAAAGACAATTTTTGAAAGTGCCGTAAGGAAACAATTTCAATGGAGCCAACCACCAGGGGCGGTTCCAATATATTTTAAAGGGTTGGCGACTCATAATTATTAATTTTAATAACTTGTTATTTCAATAAAATCTATATACAATTCAAGTAAAATTAATGTTAATTACTATATTGTCAATTAGCCACATACAAATAACGAATTGCCTTGCACTTTCTGGCAGATAAAACATAGCCATGTAAATTAGGTAGGTATGTAAAATATATCTTTTAACATTGCTAATATTAAAAGATCATTCTTTCGAGGAAATACAAAACTCTAAAATTTATCAGCGCGACACAAAACAGACTAAATTAAAATATTCGAATATGACTGTGTATATCATCAGTAGGTTTTTATTTTCATTTTTGGAAAGCTCTGGGAAATTTCATTACCAAATCTTTTATTTTAAACCATCTTGAAGGCTTTGTTTCAGAAATATCGCCATCCAAAGACATTAAGGTAGGTAGTTGGCGGCAGAGAATCGTAAAAATCTGGTGAAGTCAATTTGGAAGCAAATAATTTACCAACCAGACTTTGAATTTTGTTTTGGAAAGGTGGCTTAATTTTCTACTCAGCACTGGAAAACGCATCAATTTCAAAGGTTTAGTTTAGGAAATATAGAAATTTGGATACAAATATTAAAAAATTAACTACTGTTTGAGAATCATAAGGCATGGAATTTTAAAAAACAGCTAACGTCGATACAAGATACTAGTAAACTAGATTTATTTGTTAATTATTTAAATAAGCAATATTTAAAGATTTTGGATGTTCAAAATTCTACAAAGAAAATTCTATTACAAAAATTATGACAAAGCTCGTAATTAAATTTTTTTTTCAATAATTCTTTTTTTGTAGGGAAATTTTTGAATAATAAATTTTTGTTGTTGTTTTTTTTTAACAATATTGCAGCACTGAACAGGCTTCAGTCTTCAGATATCCGTCGAACTGAACGGACGTGTTTCAGCCAGTCTTCTGGTATCCGTCGTGGGGAACGGACGTGTCAGTCAGTTAAGTTAAGTTGAGTTAAGTTAAGTTAAGGTTGGAGTTAGAGTTAGAGTTAGAGTTAGAGTTAGAGTTAGAGTTAGAGTTAGAGTTAGAGTTAGAGTTAGAGTTAGAGTTAGAGTTAGAGTTAGAGTTAGAGTTAGAGTTAGAGTTAGAGTTAGAGTTAGAGTTAGAGTTAGAGTTGGAGTTAGAGTTAGAGTTAGAGTTAGAGTAAGAGATAGAGTTAGAGTTGGAGTTTGAGTTTGAGTTTGAGTTTGAGTTTGAGTTGGAGTTGGAATTGGAGTTGGAATTGGAGACTTGGACTTGGACTTGGACTTGGACTTGGACTTGGACTTGGACTTGGACTTGGACCTGGACTTGGACTTTGACTTGGACTTGGACTTGGGCTTGGACTTGGACTTGGACTTGGACTAGGACTTGGACTTGGACTTGGACTTGGACTTGGACTTGGACTTGGACTTGGACTAGGACTTGGAGTTGGACTTGGACTTGGACTTGGACTTGGACTTGGACTTGGACTTGGACTTGGACTTGGACTTGGACTTGGACTTGGACTTGGACTTGGACTTGGACTTGGACTTGGACTTGGACTTGGACTTGGACTTGGACTTGGACTTGGACTTGGACTTGGACTTGGACTAATACAGGTATCGAAACAAATTTTATTTTCATTTATTTTTTCAGGAGATATTTCAAAATTTGCATAGAAAAACGATGTCTTTTCAAAGTTAATCAAATAAATCATGACATACATGACTGGAAAGGTCTATTCAAGCCCTATGCAGGTACCAAAATTAATTTGATTTTGATTGATTTTTTCAGGAGATATTTCAAAATTTGCATAGAACAACGACGTCTTTTCAAAGTATGTCAAATAAATCATGATGCACATCACTGGAAAGGTCTATTCAAGCCCTATGCAGGTATCAAAATTAATTTGGTTTTGATTGATTTTTTTAGGAGATATTTCAAAATTTGCATAGAACAACGACGTCTTTTCAAATAATTTCAAATAAATCATGATGCACATCACTGAAAAGGTCTATTCCAGCCCTATGCAGGTATCAAAATTAATTTGGTTTTGATTGATTTTTTTAGGAGATATTTCAAAATTTGCATAGAACAACGACGTCTTTTCAAATAATTTCAAATAAATCATGATGCACATCACTGGAAAGGTCTATTCAAGCCCTATGCAGGTACCAAAATTAATTTGGTTTTGATTGATTTCTTTAGGAGATATTTCAAAATTTGCATTGAAAAACGACGTCTTTTCAAAATATTTCAAATAAATCATGACGCACATCACTGGAAAGGTCTATTCAAGCACTATGCAGGTATCGAAATTAATTTAATTTTGATTAATTTCTTTAGGAGATATTTAAAAATTTGCATAGAAAAACGACGTCTTTTCAGATTTTTTCAAATACATTATGATGCACATCACTGGAAAGGTCTATTTAAGCACTATGCTGGTATCGAAACAAATTTTATTTTAATTAATTTCTTTAGGAGATATTTCAAAATTAACATAGAAAAACGACGTCCTTTCAGAGTATTTCAAATATATCATGACGCAAATCACTGGAAAGGTCTATTTAAGCACTATGCTGGAATCGAAACTAATTTTATTTTAATTAATTTCTTTAGGAGATATTTCAAAATTTGCATAGAAAAACGACGTCTTTTCAAAATATTTTAAACACATCATGACGCACATCACTGGAAAGGTCTATTTAAGCCCTATGCTGGGATCGAAACTTATTTTATTTTGATTAATTTCTTTAGGAGATATTTCAAAATTTGCATAGAAGAACAACGTTTTTTCAAAGTATTTCCAATAAATCATGACGCACATCACTGGAAAGGTCTATTAAAGCCCTATACAGGTTTCGAAACAAATTTTATTTTTATTGATTTTTTCAGGAGATATTTAAAAATTTGCATAGAAAAACGACGTCTTTTCAAAGTTAATCAAATAAAACGACGCACATCACTGGAGAGGTCTATTCATGCACTATACAGTTTTCGAATCAAATTTAATTTCCATTTATTTTTTCAGGAGATATTTAAAAATTTGCATGTAAAAAACGACGTCTTTTCAAAGTTAATCAAATAAATCATGACATACATGACTGGAAAGGTCTATTCAAGCCCTATGCAGGTACCAAAATTAATTTGGTTTTGATTGATTTTTTTAGGAGATATTTCAAAATTTGCATTGAAAAACGACGTCTTTTCAAAGTTTTTCAAATAAATCATGACGCACATCACTGGAAAGGTCTATTCAAGCCCTATGCTGGAATCGAAACTAATTTTATTTTGATTAATTTCTTTAAGAGATATTTCAAAATTTGCATAGAAAAACGACGTCTTTTCAGAGTATTTCAAATACAATATGACGCACATCACTGGAAAGGTCTATTTAAGCACTATGCTGGTATCGAAACTTATTTTATTTTGATTAATTTCCTTAGGAGATATTTCAAAATTAACATAGACAAACGACGTCTTTTCAGAGTTTTTCAAATAAATCATGACGCACATCACTGGAAAGGTCTATTCAAGCCCTATGCTGGAATCGAAACTAATTTTATTTTGATTAATTTCTTAAAGAGATATTTCAAAATTTGCATAGAAAAACGGCGTCTTTTCAGAGTATTTCAAATACATTATGACGCACATCACTGGAAAGGTCTATTTAAGCACTATGCTGGTATCGAAACAAATTTTATTTTAATTTATTTCTTTAGGAGATATTTCAAAATTAACATAGGAAAACGACGTCTTTACAGAGTTTTTCAAATAAATCATGACGCACATCACTGGAAAGGTCTATTCATGCATTATACAGGTTTCGAATCAAATTTTATTTTCATTTATTTTTTCAGGAGATATTTCAAAATTTGCATAGAAAAACGACGTCTTTTCAAAGTAAATCAAATAAAACATGACGCACATCATTGGAAAGGTCTTCTCAAGCCCTATACAGGTTTCGAAACAAATTTAATTTTGATTGATTTTTTCAGGAGATATTTCAAAATTTGCATAGAAAAACGACGTCTTTTCCAAGTTAATCAAATAAATCATGACATACATGACTGGAAAGGTCTATTCAAGCCCTATGCAGGTACCAAAATTAATTTGGTTTTGAATGATTTTTTAGGAGATATTTCAAAATTTGCATAGAACAACGACGTCTTTTCAAATAATTTCAAATAAATCATGATGCACATCACTGGAAAGGTCTATTCAAGCCCTATGCAGGTACCAAAATTAATTAAGTTTTGATTGATTTCTTTAGGAGATATTTTAAAATTTGCATAGAAAAACGACGTCTTTTCAAAATATTTCAAATAAATCATGACGCATATCACTGGAAAGGTCTATTCAAGCCCTATTCTGGGATCGAAACTTTTTTTATTTTGATTAATTTCTTTAGGAGATATTTTAAAATTTACATAGAAAAACGACGTTTTTTCAAAGTATTTCCAATAAATCATGACGCACATCACTGGAAAGGTCTATTCAAGCCCTATGCTGGAATCGAAACTAATTTTATTTTGATTAATTTCCTTAGGAGATATTTCAAAATTTGCATAGAAAAACGGCGTCTTTTCAGAGTATTTCAAATACATTATGACGCACATCACTGGAAAGGTCTATTCAAGCCCTATGCTGGAATCGAAACTAATTTTATTTTGATTAATTTCTTTAAGAGATATTTCAAAATTTGCATAGAAAAACGACGTTTTTTCAAAGTATTTCCAATAAATCATGACGCACATCACTGGAAAGGTCTATTCAAGCCCTATGCTGGAATCGAAACTAATTTTATTTTGATTAATTTCCTTAGGAGATATTTCAAAATTTGCATAGAAAAACGGCGTCTTTTCAGAGTATTTCAAATACATTATGACGCACATCACTGGAAAGGTCTATTTAAGCACTATGCTGGTATCGAAACAAATTTTATTTTAATTTATTTCTTTAGGAGATATTTCAAAATTAACATAGGAAAACGACGTCTTTACAGAGTTTTTCAAATAAATCATGACGCACATCACTGGAAAGGTCTATTCATGCATTATACAGGTTTCGAATCAAATTTTATTTTCATTTATTTTTTCAGGAGATATTTCAAAATTTGCATAGAAAAACGACGTCTTTTCAAAGTTAATCAAATAAAACATGACGCACATCATTGGAAAGGTCTTCTCAAGCCCTATACAGGTTTCGAAACAAATTTAATTTTGATTGATTTTTTCAGGAGATATTTCAAAATTTGCATAGAAAAACGACGTCTTTTCCAAGTTAATCAAATAAATCATGACATACATGACTGGAAAGGTCTATTCAAGCCCTATGCAGGTACCAAAATTAATTTGGTTTTGAATGATTTTTTAGGAGATATTTCAAAATTTGCATAGAACAACGACGTCTTTTCAAATAATTTCAAATAAATCATGATGCACATCACTGGAAAGGTCTATTCAAGCCCTATGCAGGTACCAAAATTAATTAAGTTTTGATTGATTTCTTTAGGAGATATTTTAAAATTTGCATAGAAAAACGACGTCTTTTCAAAATATTTCAAATAAATCATGACGCATATCACTGGAAAGGTCTATTCAAGCCCTATTCTGGGATCGAAACTTTTTTTATTTTGATTAATTTCTTTAGGAGATATTTTAAAATTTACATAGAAAAACGACGTTTTTTCAAAGTATTTCCAATAAATCATGACGCACATCACTGGAAAGGTCTATTCAAGCCCTATGCTGGAATCGAAACTAATTTTATTTTGATTGATTTCCTTAGGAGATATTTCAAAATTTGCATAGAAAAACGGCGTCTTTTCAGAGTATTTCAAATACATTATGACGCACATCACTGGAAAGGTCTATTTAAGCACTATGCTGGTATCGAAACAAATTTTATTTTAATTTATTTCTTTAGGAGATATTTCAAAATTAACATAGGAAAACGACGTCTTTACAGAGTTTTTCAAATAAATCATGACGCACATCACTGGAAAGGTCTATTCATGCATTATACAGGTTTCGAATCAAATTTTATTTTCATTTATTTTTTCAGGAGATATTTCAAAATTTGCATAGAAAAACGACGTCTTTTCAAAGTTAATCAAATAAAACATGACGCACATCATTGGAAAGGTCTTCTCAAGCCCTATACAGGTTTCGAAACAAATTTAATTTTGATTGATTTTTTCAGGAGATATTTCAAAATTTGCATAGAAAAACGACGTCTTTTCCAAGTTAATCAAATAAAACATGACGCACACCACTGGAAAGGTCTATTCATTCATTATACAGGTTTCGAATCAAATTTTATTTTGATTGATTTTTTCAGGAGATATTTAAAAATTTACATGGAAAAACGACGTATTTTCAAAGTTAATCAAATAAATCATGACGCACATCACTGGAAAGGTCTATTCATGCATTATACAGGTTTCGAATCAAATTTTACTTTGATTGATTTTTTCAGGAGATATTTCAAAATCTGCATGGAAAAACGACGTATTTTCAAAGTTAATCAAATAAATTATGACTTACATCACTGGAAAGGTCTGTATAAATATTATTCAGGTATCGAAACAAATTTTATTTTGATTGATTTTTTTCAGGAGATGTTTCAAAATTTTCATAGAAAAACGATGTCTTTTCAAAGTTAATCAAATAAACCATGACGCACATCACTGGAAAGGTCTATTCAAGCCCTATACAGGTTTCGAAACAGATTTTGTTTTCATTTATTTTTTCAGGAGATATTTCAAAATCTGCATGGAAAAACGACGTATTTTCAAAGTTAATCAAATAAATTATGACTTACATCACTGGAAAGGTCTGTTCAAATATTATTCAGGTATCGAAACAAATTTTATTTTGATTGATTTTTTTCAGGAGATGTTTCAAAATTTTCATAGAAAAACGATGTCTTTTCAAAGTTAATCAAATAAACCATGACGCACATCACTGGAAAGGTCTATTCAAGCCCTATACAGGTTTCGAAACAGATTTTGTTTTCATTTATTTTTTCAGGAGATATTTCAAAATTTGCATGGAAAAACGACGTATTTTCAAAGTTAATCAAATAAATTATGATGCACATCACTGAGAAGGTCTATTCTAGTCCTTTACAGGTTTCGAAACAAATTTTATTTTGATTGATTTTTTCAGGGCATATTTTAAAATTTGCATGGAAAAATGACATCATTTCAAAGTTCATCAAATAAATTATGATGCAAATAATGTTTAAATAAAATATCTTGTATAATACTTAAAAAATTTCCACGATCGAAGCTATGATTGATGTGCTTTTAAAAAAAAGGCGTTGAGAAGATGCATCTACGGGTAAAATTTCAGTGTTTCCAATTTTCGGGAACATACTTTTTTTGTATGTTAATGAGTGGAAGAGTGGAACCGGAGTGGTTTTGATTATTTTTAAATTTTCAGTTTAAAAATGTTGCAGATCTGCCACCAGCTGCCAAATTCGTGTTGGAAAATACTTATTGATATTTCAAAAAAGTTTCGTTTTGAGGGCTTTCAAATTTCAATGTTGCAAATTTTTGGAAAAATACTTTTTTGATGATCAAAAGGTGGGATTTCTCCTTAAGAAATGAAGATGATTTAAACTGATATGTAGGGTGTCCATTACTTGTTTGAAAAAAAATAAGGACATTTTCAAAAATCCAAATTTCTACTCACCACACCATAAAAATAATAGATAAATATAATCAAATGTTTATTTTATAAATAAATAAAGTATATAATGTCTATTTTGCTTACTTTTTACTAAAAGTCTGGAATATTTTGAATTTAACGCTCATTGAAAACAAAAATAATGGCATTACACAAAAAACCTTGTGTTTGAATACGGCCGTTTAAAGTTTTGGACTTACTTCAATGGTCGATAACTCAAAAAAAATTATGGGTATTTAAGAAAAAAGGGTTTTTTGAAAAAGTTCGGTATAGTTCCAGTTTTGTTCTTATTACTTTTACTTATTTTCCAACAAAGGCGTAAAATTGTTCAGATTTTAAAAAAAGAAACCAAGCGAAAATCTTAGAAAATGAACTAAAAGTCTTTTTTATTAATTAGGTATAACGCACCGATTGTTTATTTGACAGTGAATTTTTGTCAAAAACAAGAAAAAAATCAGTCAACTCTTAGCTTACAAACTCTAAAAATAAATAACACAAACTAAATATTCTCAAAAAAAAACACAACATAATTTACCAGGTACGTAGTAGGTTAATTAAGTGAACCATAAGAGATCAAAAATTATTTATTGAAAATGACATCAAAGTACGAGTACGATTTGTAATAACTGGGTATCAAGCCAGAATTCACGAGACTGCTTACATCGTTCTTCTTCCTTTCTGCTATATCCAATTTATGCTGGTACAACCGTACCAACGCTTCAGGATGTTTTTTTTTCTATTCAGGACTGTTCTTTTAGCCTGATCAAGCTCTTTGAAGTCATCAAAGTAAGATGTTTTATAGAAAATATCCTGTAAGGTTTTTACAATTTTGATTGCTCTAACCTTAACTTTACAACTTGACCCTGAACATATTTGTTCAACCTTGGCACCGGAAGTTTTTTTATATCTGAAGTCTTCGTAACCCATTTCAATTACTGTGAATGGTGTTCCATGTTTCCATTCGAGTGGCAGATACGTATTGCGAAGGCCCGTAAATAGGTCCAGACCAGCGTTACTACTTCGAGAAAAAAAGTCGAAGTAGGAAAGGAAATAAATTGACAAAAATCGAGGTAGATTTCAAAATGAACTTTTTTATACAAATCTATATTTTCTTAAAATTATTATCATATTTCCATATTTATTTCAAGTTAAAAAAAAACACCTTATTTCTTCATGTAGCTATATTTTGCATCATGGTTTTATTAATTTTTTTAGTTTTATTTTGTTAAGGTACCTACTTTACCTATTCTTGTTCTTTGACTTTTTTATAAAAAAGAACAATAAAATGATTATAGTCGGGGACAAACAAACAGACCAAAGATCATCAACCAAAATAGGAAAGGGTGAATCGAAAATTAAAAAAAAGAAAACCATTCGAAATTCACACACTCAAGCGAACTTTTCACAAGATTCGTGTACACAAGAGTGCGTTGAGTTTCTATGATTTGTAAAACTACTAATTTTTGAATTAAAATTGTGCTAAATTTGTTTTTCTTCTAATGGAAATGATGGGGCTACCAACCAAAAAGAAGTAGATTTGACCTATTAATGTAAAATTGAAGTAAGTTGAAACAGAGAAATAAACAAAAGAAATTAAAGTTGAAAAAATGAGGAAGCGATGATATCAACTTTTTCATGTAACTTTCGTTGTTTTGATCAAAATTATCAATATTTTCTTTAGGTAGGTAGGTACCTATATTTGTAGGTATGTATGTGCATAGTTTCTTCAGTGTTTGGCGATTATTTTCTACGAGGAGCAAGAGTCTAAAGGGATGGACAGATTTGCTTGACTTGTTGTAGGTACACCGTCGTAATCTTTTTTTCTATTTTTTGTTTGCTGTTTTGCATTAAGAAATTTTTAAGACAAAAGAGAATGTAAAATAAGTAGTTTAAATTAATTGATTTTTATTTTAAGAAACTCAGGGATAGGTAGGTAGATAGGTAGGTACGTAAAAATTAATCTTTTTGTTTTTTGTTTTTTAAAACGATTAGGTAACAAAATGCCTAAGAAAAACGACGTTCGATTAAAGAACGCATTTTTAAGAAAAATTTAAGAAAAAATGTGAATACCAATAAATAAATAACCAAAAAAGTGAAAATAAGCTAAGAAACAAATTATTTATGTTGGGAGGTCCTTGAAGAACATTCATCAACAAAAATGGTGGGTTTTCAGATAAAAAATAAATTAATTAAAAAATCTTTTTTAGTGGAGAACCATATTTGGGAAGATGATGTTATTGTAAGGGGAGAAATTAGATACTTTAGCAGATTTGTGTTTAAGTTTCAAGCCTCAAAAATGACTGCAATTTACTTATATTTACATATACAAAAAATAAAAATCGTCCCCCAATTCATAATTCGGACGGATTTTCAACGACGTGTTTTTTTCAATTTTTGTTGGCAACCACCGATGTAAAAGCAAAAAAAAAAAAACATGTTGTCAACCTGTGTTGCATGGTTTTTAAAATATTTTGAAAACTTGTTCCGATTCCATCAACCAATGTTGTAAACAAAGTTGATCATATAAACCCCAATAATAGGGCCTGGGCTTCAGTCTTAGGATATCCGTCGAACTGAACGGACGTGTTTCGCCAGTCTTATGGAATCCTTCGTGCTGAACGGACGTGTCAGTGTCGGTGTTAAGTTGAGTTAAGTTGTAGTTGGAGTGGAGTTAGAGTTAGAGTAAGAGTTGGAGTTGGAGTTGGAGTTGGAGTTGGAGTTGGAGTTGGAGTTGAAGTTGAAGTTGGAGTTGGAGTTGGAGTTGGAGTTGGAGTTGGAGTTGGAGTTGGAGTTGGAGTTGGAGTTGGAGTTGGAGTTGGACTTGGAGTTGGAGTTGGAGTTGGAGTTGGAGTTGGAGTTGGAGTTGGAGTTGGAGTTGGAGTTGGAGTTGGAGTAGGAGTTGGATTTAGAGTTGGAGTTGGAGTTCGAGTTGGACATGGACTTGGACTTGGACTTCTTGGACTTGGGCTTGGACTTGGACTTGGACTTGTACTTGGACTTGGACTTGGACTTGGACTTGGACTTGGACTTGGACTTGGACTTGGACTTGGACTTGGACTTGGACTTGGACTTGGACTTGGACTTGGACTTGGACTTGGACTTGGACTTGGACTTGGACTTGGACTTGGACTTGGACTTGGACTTGGACTTGGACTTGGACTTGGACTTGAACTTGGACTTGGACTTGGACTTGGACTTGGACTTGGACTTGGACTTGGACTTGGACTTGGACTTGGACTTGGACTTGGACTTGGACTTGGACTTGGACTTGGACTTGGACTTGGACTTGGACTTGGACTTGGACTTGGACTTGGACTTGGACTTGGACTTGGACTTGGACTTGGACTTGGACTTGGACTTGGACTTGGACTTGGACTTGGACTTGGACTTGGACTTGGACTTGGACTTGGACTTGGACTTGGACGTGGACTTGTACATGGACTAATACAGGTATCGAAACAAATTTTATTTTCATTTATTTTTTCAGGATATTTCAAAATTTGCATGGAAAAACGACGTCTTTTCAAAGTTAATCAAATAAACCATGACGCACATCACTGGACAGGTATATTCATGCATTATACAGGTTTCGAATCAAATTTAATTTTTATTTATTTTTTCAGGAGATATTTAAAAATTTGCATGGAAAAACGACGTCTTTTCAAAGTTAATCAAATATAACATGACGCACATCACTGGAAAGGTCTATTCATGCATTATACAGGATTTGAATCAAATTTTATTTTCATTTATTTTTTTAGGAGATATTTCAAAATTTGCGTAGAAAAACGATGTCTTTTCAAAGTTAATCAAATAAATCATGACAACCATCACTGGAAAGGTCTATTCAAGCACTATGCTGGAATCGAAACTAGTTTTATTTTGATTTATTTCTTTAAGAGATATTTCAAAATTTGCATAGAAAAACGACGTCTTTTCAAAGTATTTCAAATAAATCATGACGCACATCACTGGAAAGTTCTATTCAAGCACTATGCAGGTATCGAAATTAATTTTATTTTGATTAATTTCTTAAGGAGATATTTAAAAATTAACATAGAAAAACGACGTCTTTTCAAAATATTTCAAGCAAATCATGACGCACATCACTGGAAAGGTCTATTCAAGCCCTATGCTGGGATCGAAACTTATTTTATTTTGATTAATTTCTTTAGGAGGTATTTCAAAATTTGCATGGAAAAACGACGTCTTTTCAAAGTATTTCAAATAAATCATGATGCACATCACTGGAAAGGTCTATTCAAGCCCTGTGCTGGGATCGAAATTAATTTTATTTCGATTAATTTCTTTAGGAGATATTTCAAAATTTGCATAGAAAAACGACGTCTTTTCAGAGTATTTCAAATACATTATGACGCACATCACTGGAAAGGTCTATTCAAGCACTATGCTGGGATCGAAACTAATTTTATTTTGATTGATTTTTTTAGGAGATATTTCAAAATTTGCATGGAAAACCGACGTCTTTTCAAAGTATTTCAAATAAATCATGATGCACATAACTTGAAAGGTCTATTCAAGCCCTATGCTGGGATCGAAATTAATTTTATTTTGATTAATTTCTTTAGGAGATATTTCAAAATTTGCATGGAAAAACGACGTCTTTTCAAAGTATTTCAAATAAATCATGACGCACATCACTGGAAAGGTCTATTCAAGCACAACGCTGGAATCGAAACTAGTTTTATTTTGATTTATTTCTTTAAGAGATATTTCAAAATTTGCATAGAAAAACGACGTCTTTTCAAAGTATTTCAAATAAATCATGACGCACATCACTGGAAAGTTCTATTCAAGCACTATGCAGGTATCGAAATTAATTTTATTTTGATTAATTTCTTAAGGAGATATTTAAAAATTAACATAGAAAAACGACGTCTTTTCAAAATATTTCAAACAAATCATGACGCACATCACTGGAAAGGTCTATTCAAGCCCTATGCTGGGATCGAAACTTATTTTATTTTGATTAATTTCTTTAGGAGGTATTTCAAAATTTGCATGGAAAAACGACGTCTTTTCAAAGTATTTCAAATAAATCATGATGCACATCACTGGAAAGGTCTATTCAAGCCCTGTGCTGGGATCGAAATTAATTTTATTTTGATTAATTTCTTTAGGAGATATTTCAAAATTTGCATAGAAAAACGACGTCTTTTCAGAGTATTTCAAATACATTATGACGCACATCACTGGAAAGGTCTATTCAAGCACTATGCTGGGATCGAAACTAATTTTATTTTGATTGATTTTTTTAGGAGATATTTCAAAATTTGCATAGAACAATGACGTCTTTTCAAAGTATTTCAAATAAATCATGTTGCACATCACTGGAAAGTTCTATTCAAGCACTATGCAGGTATCGAAATTAATTTTATTCTGATTAATTTCTTAAGGAGATATTTAAAAATTAACATAGAAAAACGACATCTTTTCAGAGTATTTCAAATACATCATGACGCACATCACTGGAAAGGTCTATTTAAGCACTATGCTGGTATCGAAACAAATTTTATTTTAATTAATATCTTTAGGAGATATTTCAAAATTTGCATAGAAAAACGACGTCTTTTCAAAGTATTTCAAATAAATCATGACGCACATCACAGGAAAGGTCTATTCAAGCCCTATGCTGGGATCGAAATTAATTTTATTTTGATTAATTTCTTTAGGAGATATTTCAAAATTTGCATGGAAAAACGACGTCTTTTCAAAGTATTTCAAATAAATCATGACGCACATCACTGGAAAGATCTATTCAAGCAATATGCAGGTATCGAAACTTTTTTTATTTTGATTAATTTCTTAAGGAGATATTTAAAAATTAACATAGAAAAACGACGTCTTTTCAGAGTATTTCAAATACATCATGACGCACATCACTGGAAAGTTCTATTCAAGCACTATGCAGGTATCGAAATTAATTTTATTTTGATTAATTTCTTAAGGAGATATTTAAAAATTAACATAGAAAAACGACGTCTTTTCAAAATATTTCAAACAAATCATGACGCACATCACTGGAAAGGTCTATTCAAGCCCTATGCTGGGATCGAAACTTATTTTATTTTAATTAATTTCTTTAGGAGGTATTTCAAAATTTGCATGGAAAAACGACGTCTTTTCAAAGTATTTCAAATAAATCATGATGCACATCACTGGAAAGGTCTATTCAAGCCCTGTGCTGGGATCGAAATTAATTTTATTTTGATTAATTTCTTTAGGAGATATTTCAAAATTTGCATAGATAAACGACGTCTTTTCAGAGTATTTCAAATACATTATGACGCACATCACTGGAAAGGTCTATTCAAGCACTATGCTGGGATCGAAACTAATTTTATTTTGATTGATTTTTTTAGGAGATATTTCAAAATTTGCATGGAAAAACGACGTCTTTTCAAAGTATTTCAAATAAATCATGATGCACATAACTTGAAAGGTCTATTCAAGCCCTATGCTGGGATCGAAATTAATTTTATTTTGATTAATTTCTTTAGGAGATATTTCAAAATTTGCATGGAAAAACGACGTCTTTTCAAAGTATTTCAAATAAATCATGACGCACATCACTGGAAAGGTCTATTCAAGCACTATGCTGGAATCGAAACTAGTTTTATTTTGATTTATTTCTTTAAGAGATATTTCAAAATTTGCATAGAACAATGACGTCTTTTCAAAGTATTTCAAATAAATCATGTTGCACATCACTGGAAAGTTCTATTCAAGCACTATGCAGGTATCGAAATTAATTTTATTCTGATTAATTTCTTAAGGAGATATTTAAAAATTAACATAGAAAAACGACGTCTTTTCAGAGTATTTCAAATACATCATGACGCACATCACTGGAAAGGTCTATTTAAGCACTATGCTGGTATCGAAACAAATTTTATTTTAATTAATATCTTTAGGAGATATTTCAAAATTTGCATAGAAAAACGACGTCTTTTTTTTAATTAATTTTATTTTGATTAATTTTTTTAGGAGATATTTCAAAATTTGCATGGAAAAACGACGTCTTTTCAAAGTATTTCAAATAAATCATGACGCACATCACTGGAAAGATCTATTCAAGCAATATGCAGGTATCGAATCTTTTTTTATTTTGATTAATTTCTTAAGGAGATATTTAAAAATTAACATAGAAAAACGACGTCTTTTCAGAGTATTTCAAATACATCATGACGCACATCATTGGAAAGGTCTATTTAAGCACTATGCTGGTATCGAAACAAATTTTATTTTAATTAATATCTTTAGGAGATATTTCAAAATTTGCATAGAAAAACGACGTCTTTTCAAAGTATTTCAAATAAATCATGACGCACATCACAGGAAAGGTCTATTCAAGCCCTATGCTGGGATCGAAATTAATTTTATTTTGATTAATTTCTTTAGGAGATATTTCAAAATTTGCATGGAAAAACGACGTCTTTTCAAAGTATTTCAAATAAATCATGACGCACATCACTGTAAAGATCTATTCAAGCAATATGCAGGTATCGAAACTTTTTTTATTTTGATTAATTTCTTAAGGAGATATTTAAAAATTAACATAGAAAAACGACGTCTTTTCAGAGTATTTCAAATACATCATGACGCACATCACTGGAAAGGTCTATTTAAGCACTATGCAGGTATCGAAACTTTTTTTATTTTGATTAATTTCTTAAGGAGATATTTAAAAATTAACATAGAAAAACGACGTCTTTTCAGAGTATTTCAAATACATCATGACGCACATCACTGGAAAGGTCTATTTAAGCCCTATGCTGGGATCGAAATTAATTTTATTTTGATTAATTTCTTTAGGAGATATTGCAAAATTTGCATAGAAAAACGATGTCTTTCAAAGTTAATCAAATAAATCATGACAGACATGACTGGAAAGGTCTATTCAAGCCCTATGCAGGTACCAAAATTAATTTGGTTTTGATTGATTTTTTTAGGAGATATTTCAAAATTTGCATAGAACAACGACGCCTTTTCAAAGTATTTCAAATAAATCATGATGCACATCACTGGAAAGGTCTATTCAAGCCCTATGCTGGGATCGAAATTAATTTTATTTTGATTAATTTCTTTAGGAAATATTTCAAAATTTGCATAGAAAAACGACGTGTTTTCAAAGTTTTTCAAATAAATCATGACGCACATCACTGGAAAGGTCTATTAAAGCCCTATACAGGTTTCGAAACAAATTTTATTTTGATTGATTTTTCAAGAGATATTTCAAAATTTGCATAGAAAAACGACGTCTTTTCAAAGTTAATCAAATAAAACATTACGCACATCACTGGAAAGGTCTATTGATGCATTATACAGGTTTCGAATCAAATTTTATTTACATTCATTTTTTCAGGAGATATTTCAAAATTTGCATGGAAAAACGAGGTCTTTTCAAAGTTAATCAAATAAAACATGACGCACATCATTGGAAAGGTCTATTCAAGCCCTATACAGGTTTCGAAACAAATTTTATTTTGATTGATTTTTTCAGGAGATATTTCAAAATTTGCATAGAAAAACGACGTCTTTTCAAAGTTAATCAAATAAAACATGACGCACATCATTGGAAAGGTCTATTCAAGCCCTATACAGGTTTCGAAACAAATTTAATTTTGATTGATTTTTTCAGGAGAAATTTCAAAATTTGCATAGAAAAACGACGTCTTTTCAAAGTTAATCAAATAAAACATGACAACCATCACTGGAAAGGTCTATTCATGCATTATACAGGTTTCGAATCAAACTTTATTTTCATTTATTTTTTCAGGAGATATTTCAAAATTTGCATGGAAAAACGACGTCTTTTCAAAGTTAATCAAATAAACCATGACGCACATCACTGGAAAGGTTTATTTAAGCACTATGCTGGTATCGAAACAAATTTTATTTTAATTAATTTCTTTAGGAGATATTTCAAAATTAACATAGAAAAACGATGTCTTTTCAAAGTTAATCAAATAAATCATGACGCACATCACTGAAAAGGTCTGTTCAAGTATTATTCAGGTATCAAAACAGATTTTATTTTGATTGATTTTTTCAGGAGAAATTTCAAAATTTGCATGGAAAAACGACGTCTTTTCAAAGTTAATCAAATAAACCATGACGCACATCACTGGAAAGGTCTGTTCAAGTATTATTCAGGTATCAAAACAAATTTTATTTTCATTTATTTTTTCAGGAGATATTTCAAAATTTGCATGGAAAAACGATGTCTTTTCAAAGTTAATCAAATAAATTATGACGAAAATAATGTTTAAATAAAATAACTTGTATAATACTTAAAAAATTTCCACGATCGAAGTTATGATTGATGTGCTTTTAAAAAAAAGGCGTTGAGAAGATGCATCTACGGGTAAGATTTCAGTGTTTCCAATTTTCGGGAACATACTTTTTTTGTACGTTAATGAGTGGAAGGGTGGAACCGGAGTGGTTTTGATTATTTTTAAAATTTCAGTTTAAAAATGTTGCAGATCTGCCACCAGCTGCCAAATTCGTGTTGGAAAATACTTATTGATATTTCAAAAAAGTTTCGTTTTGAGGGCTTTCAAATTTCAATGTTGCAAATTTTTGGAAAAATACTTTTTTGATGATCAAAAGGTGGGATTTCTCCTTAAGAAATGAAGATGATTTAAACTGATATGTAGGGTGTCCATTACTTGTTTGAAAAAAAATAAGGACATTTTCAAAAATCCAAATTTCTACTCACCACACCATAAAAATAATAGATAAATATAATCAAATGTTTATTTTATAAATAAATAAAGTATATAATGTCTATTTTGCTTACTTTTTACTAAAAGTCTGGAATATTTTGAATTTAACGCTCATTGAAAACAAAAATAATGGCATTACACAAAAAACCTTGTGTTTGAATACGGCCGTTTAAAGTTTTGGACTTACTTCAATGGTCGATAACTCAAAAAAAATTATGGGTATTTAAGAAAAAAGGGTTTTTTGAAAAAGTTCGGTATAGTTCCAGTTTTGTTCTTATTACTTTTACTTATTTTCCAACAAAGGCGTAAAATTGTTCAGATTTTAAAAAAAGAAACCAAGCGAAAATCTTAGAAAATGAACTAAAAGTCTTTTTTATTAATTAGGTATAACGCACCGATTGTTTATTTGACAGTGAATTTTTGTCAAAAACAAGAAAAAAATCAGTCAACTCTTAGCTTACAAACTCTAAAAATAAATAACACAAACTAAATATTCTCAAAAAAAAACACAACATAATTTACCAGGTACGTAGTAGGTTAATTAAGTGAACCATAAGAGATCAAAAATTATTTATTGAAAATGACATCAAAGTACGAGTACGATTTGTAATAACTGGGTATCAAGCCAGAATTCACGAGACTGCTTACATCGTTCTTCTTCCTTTCTGCTATATCCAATTTATGCTGGTACAACCGTACCAACGCTTCAGGATGTTTTTTTTTCTATTCAGGACTGTTCTTTTAGCCTGATCAAGCTCTTTGAAGTCATCAAAGTAAGATGTTTTATAGAAAATATCCTGTAAGGTTTTTACAATTTTGATTGCTCTAACCTTAACTTTACAACTTGACCCTGAACATATTTGTTCAACCTTGGCACCGGAAGTTTTTTTATATCTGAAGTCTTCGTAACCCATTTCAATTACTGTGAATGGTGTTCCATGTTTCCATTCGAATGGCAGATACGTATTGCGAAGGCCCGTAAATAGGTCCAGACCAGCGTTACTACTTCGAGAAAAAAAGTCGAAGTAGGAAAGGAAATAAATTGACAAAAATCGAGGTAGATTTCAAAATGAACTTTTTTATACAAATCTATATTTTCTTAAAATTATTATCATATTTCCATATTTATTTCAAGTTAAAAAAAAACACCTTATTTCTTCATGTAGCTATATTTTGCATCATGGTTTTATTAATTTTTTTAGTTTTATTTTGTTAAGGTACCTACTTTACCTATTCTTGTTCTTTGACTTTTTTATAAAAAAGAACAATAAAATGATTATAGTCGGGGACAAACAAACAGACCAAAGATCATCAACCAAAATAGGAAAGGGTGAATCGAAAATTAAAAAAAAGAAAACCATTCGAAATTCACACACTCAAGCGAACTTTTCACAAGATTCGTGTACACAAGAGTGCGTTGAGTTTCTATGATTTGTAAAACTACTAATTTTTGAATTTAAATTGTGCTAAATTTGTTTTTCTTTTAATGGAAATGATGGGGCTACCAACCAAAAAGAAGTAGATTTGACCTATTAATGTAAAATTGAAGTAAGTTGAAACAGAGATTTTTAAAATGAAGTAGATTTCAAAAATTTAGTGATCGTGCGAAGCAGGAAGTAGCTAGCTTGATTTTAATTTAACAACTCTAAGCTTAAAATTTAATCGACATTATCATAGACTAAATAATAATAAAGACATTGGCCGGGTTGTTTTTTGTTTGTTCGTTTTTTCTTTCCTACAGAGAGATTTGGTTTTCTTTTTTGTTGTCGAGGGATTTAGATATTTTCTTGGTTGGGTTCTTCGTCCTTGGGTCGTGTTGTTGTATCTTGTGCTTGACAAGTGCATTGAGAAAAGAAGGGTATTGAAATTTATCTACATAGGTACAAACCTACCAACATAGATTTTATTTTATTTTCTGGATTCTACAATTTTGATGGTCATCAAAACGAAAGAAATTAAAGTTGAAAAAATGAGGAAGCGATGATATCAACTTTTTCATGTAACTTTCGTTGTTTTGATCAAAATTATCAATATTTTCTTTAGGTAGGTAGGTACCTATATTTGTGTGCATAGTTTCTTCAGTGTTTGGCGATTATTTTCTACGAGAAGCAAGAGTCTAAAGGGATGGACAGATTTGCTTGACTTGTTGTAGGTACACCGTCGTAATCTTTTTTTCTATTTTTTGTTTGCTGTTTTGCATTAAGAAATTTTTAAGACAAAAGAGAATGTAAAATAAGTAGTTTAAATTAATTGATTTTTATTTTAAGAAACTCAGGGATAGGTAGGTAGATAGGTAGGTACGTAAAAATTAATCTTTTTGTTTTTTAAAACGATTAGGTAACAAAATGCCTAAGAAAAACGACGTTCGATTAAAGAACGTATTTTCAAGAAAAATTTAAGAAAAAATGTGAATACCAATAAATAAATAACCAAAAAAGTGAAAATAAGCTAAGAAAAAAATTATTTATGTTGGGATACCTACGCCAGAAGAACATTCATCAACAAAAATGGTGGGTTTTTAGATAAAAAATAAATTAATTAAAAAATCTTTTTTAGTGGAGAACCATATTTGGGAAGATGATGTTATTGTAAGGGGAGATATTAGATACTTTAGCAGTATTGTGTTTAAGTTTCAAGCCTCAAAAATGACTGCAATTTACTTATATTTACATATACAAAAAATAAAAATCGTCCCCCAATTCATAATTCGGACGGATTTTCAACGACGTGTTTTTTTCAATTTTTGTTGGCAACCGCCGATGTAAAAGCAAAAAAAAAACATGTTGTCAACCTGTGTTGCATGGTTTTTAAAATATTTTGAAAACTTGTTCCGATTCCATCAACCAATGTTGTAAGCAAAGTTGATCATATAAACCCCAATAATAGGGCCTGGGCTTCAGTCTTAGGATATCCGTCGAACTGAACGGACGTGTTTCGCCAGTCTTATGGAATCCTTCGTGCTGAACGGACGTGTCAGTGCCGGTGTTAAGTTGAGTTAAGTTGTAGTTGGAGTCGGAGTTAGAGTTAGAGTTAGAGTTGGAGTTGGAGTTGGAGTTGGAGTTGGAGTTGGAGTTGGAGTTGGAGTTGGAGTTGGAGTTTAGTTGGACTTGGACTTGGACTTGGACTTGGACTTGGACTTGGACTTGGACTTGGACTTGGACTTGGACTTGGACTTGGACTTGGACTTGGACTTGGACTTGGACTTGGACTTGGACTTGGACTTGGACTTGGACTTGGACTTGGACTTGGACTTGGACTTGGACTTGGACTTGGACTTGGACTTGGACTTGGACTTGGACTTGGACTTGGACTTGGACTTGGACTTGGACTTGGACTTGGACTTGGACTTGGACTTGGACTTGGACTTGGACTTGGACTTGGACTTGGACTTGGACTTGGACTTGGACTTAGACTTGGACTTGGACTAATACAGGTATCGAAACAAATTTTATTTTCATTTATTTTTTCAAGATATTTCAAAATTTGCATGGAAAAACGACGTCTTTTCAAAGTTAATCAAATATAACATGACGCACATCACTGGAAAGGTCTATTCATGCATTATACAGGTTTTGAATCAAATTTTATTTTCATTTATTTTTTCAGGAGATATTTCAAAATTTGCATAGAAAAACGATGTCGTTTCAAAGTTAATCAAATAAATCATGACATACATGACTGGAAAGGTCTATTGAAGCCCTATGCAGGTAACAAAATTAATTTGATTTTGATTGATTTTTTTAGGAGATATTTCAAAATTTGCATAGAACAACGACGTCTTTCCAAAGTATTTCAAATAAATCATGATGCACATCACTGGAAAGGTCTATTCAAGCCCTATGCTGGGATCGAAATTAATTTTATTTTGATTAATTTTTTTAGGAGATATTTCAAAATTTGCATGGAAGAACGACGTCTTTTCAAAATATTTCAAACAAATCATGACATACATGACTGGAAAGGTCTATTCAAGCACTATGCAGTAACCAAAATTAATTTGGTTTTGATTGATTTCTTTAGGAGATATTTTAAAATTTGCATAGAAAAACGACGTCTTTTCAAAATATTTCAAATAAATCATGAAGCACATCACTGGAAAGGTCTATTCAAGCCTTATGCTGGGATCGAAACTAGTTTTATTTTGATTGATTTTCTTAGGAGATATTTCAAAATTTGCATAGAACAACGACGTCTTTCCAAAGTATTTCAAATAAATCATGAAGCACATCACTGGAAAGGTCTATTCAAGCCCTATACAGGTTTTGAAACAAATTTAATTTTGATTGAATTTTTCAGGAGATATTTCAAAATTTGCATAGAAAAACGACGTCTTTTCAAAGTTAATCAAATGAAACATGACGCACATCACTGGAAAGGTCTATTCATGCATTATACAGGTTTCGAATCAAATTTTATTTTGATTGATTTTTTCAGGAGATATTTCAAAATTTGCATGGAAAAACGACGTATTTTCAAAGTTAATCAAATAAATTATGACGCACATCACTGGAAAGGTCTGTTCAAGTATTATTCAGGTATCAAAGCAAATTTTATTTTGATTGATTTTTTCAGGAGAAATTTCAAAATTTGCATGGAAAAACGACGTCTTTTCAAAGTTAATCAAATAAACCATGACGCACATCACTGGAAAGGTCTATTCATGCATTATACAGGTTTCGAATCAAATTTTATTTTCATTTATTTTTTCAGGAGATACTTCAAAATTTGCATGGAAAAACGACGTCTTTTCAAAGTTTATCAAATAAACCATGACGCACATCACTGGAAAGGTCTGTTCAAGCCCTATACAGGTATCGAAACAAAAGTAATTTTGATTGATTTTTTCAGGAGAAATTTCAAAATTTGCATAGAAAAACGACGTCTTTTCAAAGTTAATCAAATAAAACATGACGCACATCATTGGAAAAGTCTATTCAAGCCCTATACAGGTTTCGAAACAAATTTAATTTTGATTGAATTTTTCAGGAGATATTTCAAAATTTGCATAGAAAAACGACGTCTTTTCAAAGTTAATCAAATGAAACATGACGCACATCACTGGAAAGGTCTATTCATGCATTATACAGGTTTCGAATCAAATTTTATTTTGATTGATTTTTTTAGGAGATATTTCAAAATTTGCATGGAAAAACGACGTATTTTCAAAATTAATCAAATAAATTATGACGCACATCACTGGAAAGGTCTGTTCAAGTATTATTCAGGTATCAAAACAAATTTCATTTTGATTGATTTTTTCAGGAGAAATTTCAAAATCTGCATGGAAAAACGACGTCTTTTCAAAGTTAATCAAATAAACCATGACGCACATCACTGGAAAGGTCTATTCATGCATTATACAGGTTTCGAATCAAATTTTATTTCCATTTATTTTTTCAGGAGATATTTCAAAATTTGCATGGAAAAACGACGTCTTTTCAAAGTTAATCAAATAAACCATGACGCACATCACTGGAAAGGTCTGTTCAAGCCCTATACAGGTATCGAAACAAAAGTAATTTTGATTGATTTTTTCAATAGATATTTCAAAATTTGCATAGAAAAACGATGTCTTTTCAAAGTTAATCAAATAAATCATGACGCACATCACTGGAAAGGTCTGTTCAAGTATTATTCAGGTATCAAAACAAATTTTATTTTGATTGATTTTTTCAGGAGAAATTTCAAAATTTGCATGGAAAAACGACGTCTTTTCAAAGTTAATCAAATAAACCATGACGCACATCACTGGAAAGGTCTGTTCAAGCCCTATACAGGCTTCGAAACAAATTTAATTTTGATTGATTTTTTCAGGAGATATTTCAAAATTTGCATAGAAAAACGACGTCTTTTCAAAGTTAATCAAATAAAACATGACGCACATCATTGGAAAAGTCTTTTCAAGCCCTATACAGGCTTCGAAACAAATTTAATTTTGATTGATTTTTTCAGGAGATATTTCAAAATTTGCATAGAAAAACGACGTCTTTTCAAAGTTAATCAAATAAACCATGACGCACATCACTGGAAAGGTCTATTCATGAATTATACAGGTTTCGAATCAAATTTTATTTTCATTTATTTTTTCAGGAGATATTTCAAAATTTGCATGGAAAAACGACGTCTTTTCAAAGTTAATCAAATAAACCATGACGCACATCACTGGAAAGGTCTCTTCAAGCCCTATACAGGTATCGAAACAAAAGTAATTTTGATTGATTTTTTCAATAGATATTTCAAAATTTGCATAGAAAAACGATGTCTTTTCAAAATTAATCAAATAAATCATGACGCACATCACTGGAAAGGTTCATGCATTATACAGGTTTCGAATCAAATTTTATTTTGATTGATTTTTTTAGGAGATATTTCAAAATTTGCATGGAAAAACGACGTATTTTCAAAGTTAATCAAATAAATTATGACGCACATCACTGGAAAGGTCTATTCAAGCCCGATGATGGGATCGAAACTAATTTTATTTTGATTAATTTCTTTAGGAGATATTTCAAAATTTGCATGGAAAAACGACGTCTTTTCAAAGTATTTCAAATAAATCATGACGCACATCACTGGAAAGGTCTATTCAAGCCCTATGCTGGGATCGAAATTAATTTTATTTTGATTAATTTCTTTAGGAGATATTTCAAAATTTGCATAGAAAACCGTTGTCTTTCAAAGTTAATCAAATAAATCATGACAGACATGACTGAGAAGGTCTATTCAAGCCCTATGCAGGTACCAAAATTAATTTGGTTTTGATTGATTTCTTTAGGAGATATTTTAAAATTTGCTTAGAAAAACGACGTCTTTTCAAAATATTTCAAATAAATCATGACGCACATCACTGGAAAGATCTATTCATGCATTACACAGGTTTCGAAACAAATTTTATTTTGATTGATTTTTTCAGGAGATATTTCAAAATTTGCATAGAAAAACGACGTCTTTTATAAATATTTCAAATAGATCATGACGCACATCACTGGAAAGGTCTATTCAAGCCTTATTCTGGGATCGAAACTAATTTTATTTTGATTGATTTTTTTAGGAGATATTTCAAAAGTTGCATAGAACAATGACGTCTTTTCAAAGTATTTCAAATAAATCATGACGCACATCACTGGAAAGGTCTATTCAAGCACTATGCAGGTATCGAAATTAATTTTATTTTGATTTATTTCTTTAGGAGATATTTAAAAATTAACATAGAAAAACGACGTCTTTTCAGAGTATTTCAAATACATCATGACGCACATCACTGGAAAGGTCTATTCAAGCCCTATGCTGGGATCGAAACTTATTTTATTTTGATTAATTTCTTTAGGAGATATTTCAAAATTTGCATAGAAAAACGACGTTTTTTCAAAGTATTTCCAATAAATCATGACGCACATGACTGGAAAGGTCTATTCAAGCCCTATGCTGGAATCGAAACTAATTTTATTTTGATTAATTTCCTTATAGATATTTCAAAATTTGCATAGAAAAACGACGTCTTTTCAAAGTTAATCAAATAACCCATGACACACATCACTGGAAAGGTCTATTCAAGCCCTATACAGGTTTCGAAACAAATTTTATTTTCATTTATTTTTTCAGGAGACATTTCAAAATTTGCATGGAAAAACGACGTCTTTTCAAAGTTTTTCAAATAAATCATGACGCACATCACTGGAAAGGTCTATTCAAGCCCTATACAGGTTTCGAAACTAATTTTATTTTGATTAATTTCTTTAAGAGATATTTCAAAATTTGCATAGAAAAACGACGTCTTTTCAAAGTTAATCAAATAAAACATGACGCAAATCATTGGAAAGGTCTATTCATGCATTATACAGGTTTCGAATTAAATTTTATTTTCATTTATTTTTTCAGGAGATATTTCAAAATTTGCAGAAAAAAACGACGTCTTTCAAAGTTAATCAAATAAAACATGACGCACATCACTGGAAAGGTCTATTCAAGTCCTTTACAGGTTTCGAAACAAATTTTATTTTGATTGATTTTTTCAGGGGATATTTTAAAATTTGCATGGAAAAATGACGTCATTTCAAAGTTAATCAAATAAATTATGATGCAAATAATGTTTAAATAAAATAACTTGTATAATACTTAAAAAATTTCCACGATCGAAGCTATGATTGATGTGCTTTTAAAAAAAAGGCGTTGAGAAGATGCATCTACGGGTAAAATTTCAGTGTTTCCAATTTTCGGGAACATACTTTTTTTGTATGTTAATGAGTGGAAGAGTGGAACCGGAGTGGTTTTGATTATTTTTAAATGTTCAGTTTCAAAATGTTGCAGATCTGCCACCAGCTGCCAAATTCGTGTTGGAAAATACTTATTGATATTTCAAAAAAGTTTCGTTTTGAGGGCTTTCAAATTTCAATGTTGCAAATTTTTGGAAAAATACTTTTTTGATGATCAAAAGGTGGGTTTTCTCCTTAAGAAATGAAGATGATTTAAACTGATATGTAGGGTGTCCATAACTTGTTTGAAAAAAATAAGGACATTTTCAAAAATCCAAATTTCTACTGTAAGATCCCACCACTCACCACACCATAAAAATAATAGATAAATATGATCAAATGTTTATTTTATAAATAAATAAAGTATATAATGTCTTTTTTGCTTACTTTTTACTAAAAGTCTGGAATATTTTGAATTTAACGCTCATTGAAAACAAAAATAATGGCATTACACAAAAAACCTTGTTTTTGAATGCGGCCGTTTAAAGTTTTGGACTTACTTCAATGGTCGATAACTCAAAAAAAATTATGGGTATTTAAGAAATAAAGGGTTTTTTGAAAAAGTTCGATATAGTTCCAGTTTTGTTCTTATTACTTTTACTTATTTTCCAACAAAGGCGTAAAATTGTTCAGATTTTAAAAGAAGAAACAAAGCGAAAATCTTAGAAAATGAACTAAAAGTCTTTTTTATTAATTAGGTATAACGCACCGATTGTTTATTTGACAGTGAATTTTTGTCAAAAACAAGAAAAAAATCAGTCAACTCTTAGCTTACAAACTCTAAAAATAAATAACACAAACTAAATATTCTCAAAAAAAAACACAACATAATTTACCAGGTACGTAGTAGGTTAATTAAGTGAACCATAAGAGATCAAAAATTATTTATTGAAAATGACATCAAAGTACGAGTACGATTTGTAATAACTGGGTATCAAGCCAGAATTCACGAGACTGCTTACATCGTTCTTCTTCCTTTCTGCTATATCCAATTTATGCTGGTACAACCGTACCAACGCTTCAGGATGTTTTTTTTCTATTCGGGACTGTTCTTTTAGCCTGATCAAGCTCTTTGAAGTCATCAAAGTAAGATGTTTTATAGAAAATATCATGTAAGGTTTTTACAATTTTGATTGCTCTAACCTTAACTTTACAACTTGACCCTGAACATATTTGTTCAACCTTGGCACCGGAAGTTTTTTTATATCTATGAAGTCTTCAATTACTGTGAATGGTGTTCCATGTTTCCATTCGAATGGCAGATACGTATTGCGAAGGCCCGTAAATAGGTCCAGACCAGCGTTACTACTTCGAGAAAAAAAGTCGAAGTAGGAAAGGAAATAAATTGACAAAAATCGAGGTAGATTTCAAAATGAACTTTTTTATACAAATCTATATTTTCTTAAAATTATTATCATATTTCCATATTTATTTCAAGTTAAAAAAAAAACACCTTATTTCTTCATGTAGCTATATTTTGCATCATGGTTTTATTAAATTTTTTAGTTTTATTTTGTTAAGGTACCTACTTTACCTATTCTTGTTCTTTGACTTTTTTATAAAAAAGAACAATAAAATGATTATAGTCGGGGACAAACAAACAGACCAAAGATCATCAACCAAAATAGGAAAGGGTGAATCGAAAATTAAAAAAAAGAAAACCATTCGAAATTCACACACTCAAGCGAACTTTTCACAAGATTCGTGTACACAAGAGTGCGTTGAGTTTCTATGATTTGTAAAACTACTAATTTTTGAATTTAAATTGTGCTAAATTTGTTTTTCTTTTAATGGAAATGATGGGGCTACCAACCAAAAAGAAGTAGATTTGACCTATTAATGTAAAATTGAAGTAAGTTGAAACAGAGATTTTTAAAATGAAGTAGATTTCAAAAATTTAGTGATCGTGCGAAGCAGGAAGTAGCTAGCTTGATTTTAATTTAACAACTCTAAGCTTAAAATTTAATCGACATTATCATAGACTAAATAATAATAAAGACATTGGCCGGGTTGTTTTTTGTTTGTTCGTTTTTTCTTTCCTACAGAGAGATTTGGTTTTCTTTTTTGTTGTCGAGGGATTTAGATATTTTCTTGGTTGGGTTCTTCGTCCTTGGGTCGTGTTGTTGTATCTTGTGCTTGACAAGTGCATTGAGAAAAGAAGGGTATTGAAATTTATCTACATAGGTACAAACCTACCAACATAGATTTTATTTTATTTTCTGGATTCTACAATTTTGATGATCATCAAAACGAAAGAAATTAAAGTTGAAAAAATGAGGAAGCGATGATATCAACTTTTTCATGTAACTTTCGTTGTTTTGATCAAAATTATCAATATTTTCTTTAGGTAGGTAGGTACCTATATTTGTGTGCATAGTTTCTTCAGTGTTTGGCGATTATTTTCTACGAGAAGCAAGAGTCTAAAGGGATGGACAGATTTGCTTGACTTGTTGTAGGTACACCGTCGTAATCTTTTTTTCTATTTTTTGTTTGCTGTTTTGCATTAAGAAATTTTTAAGACAAAAGAGAATGTAAAATAAGTAGTTTAAATTAATTGATTTTTATTTTAAGAAACTCAGGGATAGGTAGGTAGATAGGTAGGTACGTAAAAATTAATCTTTTTGTTTTTTAAAACGATTAGGTAACAAAATGCCTAAGAAAAACGACGTTCGATTAAAGAACGCATTTTTAAGAAAAATTTAAGAAAAAATGTGAATACCAATAAATGAATAACCAAAAAAGTGAAAATAAGCTAAGAAAAAAATTATTTATGTTGGGATACCTACGCCAGAAGAACATTCATCAACAAAAATGGTGGGGTTTCAGATAAAAAATAAATTAATTAAAAAATCTTTTTTAGTGGACAACCATATTTGGGAAAATGATGTTATTGTAAGGGAAGAAATTAGATACTTTAGCAGTATTGCGTTTAAGTTTCAAGCCTCAAAAATGACTGCAATTTACTTATATTTACATATACAAAAAATAAAAATCGTCCCCCAATTCATAATTCGGACGGATTTTCAAGGACGTGTTTTTTTCAATTTTTGTTGGCAACCACCGATGTAAAAGCAAAAAAAAAACATGTTGTCAACCTGTGTTGCATGGTTTTTAAGATATTTTGAAAACTTGTTCCGATTCCATCAACCAATGTTGTAAACAAAGTTGATCATATAAACCCCAATAATAGGGCCTGGGTTTCAGTCTTAGGATATCCGTCGAACTGAACGGACGTGTTTCGCCAGTCTTATGGAATCCTTCGTGCTGAACGGACGTGTCAGTGTCGGTGTTAAGTTGAGTTAAGTTGTAGTTGGAGTCAAAGTTAGAGTTAGAGTTGGAGTTGGAGTTGGAGTTGGAGTTGGAGTTGGAGTTGGAGTTGGAGTTGGAGTTGAAGTTGGAGTTGGAGTTGGAGTTGGAGTTGGAGTTGGAGTTGGAGTTGGAGTTGGAGTTGGAGTTGGAGTTGGAGTTGTAGTTGGAGTTGGAGTTGAAGTTGAAGTTGGACTTGGAGTTAGAGTTAGAGTTAGAGTTAGAGTTGGAGTTGGAGTTGGAGTTGGAGTTGGAGTTGGAGCTGGAGTTGGAGTTTGACTTGGACTTGGAGTTGGACTTGGACTTGGACTTGGACTTGGACTTGGATTTGGAGCTGGACTTGGACTTGGACTTGGACTTGGACTTGGACTTGGACTAGGACTTGGACTTGGACTTGGACTTGGACTTGGACTTGGACTTGGACTTGGACTTGGACTGGGACTTGGACTTGGACTTGGACTTGGACTTGGACTTGGACTTGGACTTGGACTTGGACTTGGACTTGGACTTGGACTTGGACTTGGACTTGGACTTGGACTTGGACTTGGACTTGGACTTGGACTTGGACTTGGACTTGGACTTGGACTTGGACTTGGACTTGGACTTGGACTTGGACTTGGACTTGGACTTGGACTTGGACTTGGACTTGGACTTGGACTTGGACTTGGACTTGGACTTGGACTTGGACTTGGACTTGGACTTGGACTTGGACTTGGACTTGGACTTGGACTTGGACTTGGACTTTGACTTAGATTTGGGCTACTTGGACTTAGATTTGGGCTACTTGGACTTTGACTTGGACTTGGGCTACTTGAACTTTGACTTGGACTTAACTTAGACTTGGACTTGGACTTGGACTTGGACTTGGACTTGGACTTGGACTTGGACTTGGACTTGGACTTGGACTTGGACTTGGACTAGGACTTGGACTTGGACATGGACTTGGACTTGGACATGGACATGGACTTGGACTTGGACTTGGACTTGGACTTGGACTTGGACTTGGACTTGGACTTGGACTTGGACTTGGACTTGGACTTGGACTTTGACTTAGATTTGGGCTACTTGGACTTTGACTTGGACTTGGGCTACTTGGACTTTGACTTGGACTTAACTTAGACTTGGACTTGGACTTGGACTTGGACTTGGACTTGGACTAGGACTTGGACTAGGACTTGGACTAGGACTTTGACTTGGACTTGGACTTGGACTTGGACTTGGACTTGGACTTGGACTTGGACTTGGACTTGGACATGGACTTGGACTTGGACTTGGACATGGACATGGACTTGGACTTGGACTTGGACTTGGACTTGGACTTGGACTTGGACTTGGACTTGGACTTGGACTTGGACTTGGACTTGGACTTGGACTTGGACTTGGACTTGGACTTGGACTTGGACTTGGACTTGGATTTGGACTTGGACTTGGACTTGGACTTGTACTTGGACTTGGACTTGGACTTGGACTTGGACTTGGACTTGGACTTGGACTTGGACTTGGACTTGGACTTGGACTTGGACTTGGACTTGGACTTGGACTTGGACTTGGACTTGGACTTGGACTTGGACTTGGACTTGGACTTGGACTTGGACTTGGACTTGGACTTGGACTTGGACTTGGACTTGGACTTGGACTTGGACTTGGACTTGGACTTGGACTTGGACTTGGACTTGGACTTGGACTTGGACTTGGACTTGGACTTGGACTTGGACTTGGACTTGGACTTGGACTTGGACTTGGACTTGGACTTGGACTTGGACTTGGACTTGGACTTGGACTTGGACTTGGACTTGGACTTGGACTTGGACTTGGACTTGGACTTGGACTTGGACTTGGACTTGGACTTGGACTTGGACTTGAACTTGGACTAATACAGGTATCGAAACAAATTTAATTTTCATTTATTTTTTCAGGATATTTCAAAATTTGCATGGAAAAACGACGTTTTTTCAAAGTTAATCAAATAAACCATGACACACATCACTGGAAAGGTCTATTCATGCATTATACAGGTTTCGAATCAAATTTAATTTTCATTTATTTTTTCAGGAGATATTTAAAAATTTGCATGGAAAAACGACGTATTTTCAAAGTTAATCAAATATAACATGACACACATCACTGGAAAGGTCTATTCAAGCCCTATGCTAGGATCGAAACTTATTTTATTTTGATTAATTTCATTAGGAGATATTTCAAAATTTGCATAGAAAAACGACGTCTTTTCAAAGTTTTTTCAAATAAATCATGACGCACATCACTGGAAAGGTCTATTCAAGCCCTATGCTGGAATCGAAACTAATTTTATTTTGATTAATTTCTTTAAGAGATATTTCAAAATTTGCATAGAAAAACGACGTCTTTTCAAAGTTAATCAAATAAAACATGACGCACATCACTGGAAAGGTCTATTCAAGCCCTATGCAGGTATCGAAACTTATTTTATTTTGATTAATTTCTTTAGGAGATATTTCAAAATTTGCATAGAAAAACGACGTTTTTTCAAAGTATTTCCAATAAATCGTGACGCACATCACTGGAAAGGTCTATTCAAGCCGTATACAGGTTTCGAAACAAATTTTATTTTGATTGATTTTTTCAGGAGATATTTCAAAATTTGCATAGAAAAACGACGTCTTTTCAAAGTCAATCAAATAAAACATGACGCACATCATTGGAAAGGTCTATTCAAGCCCTATACAGGTTTTGAAACAAATTTATTTTGATTGATTTTTTCAGGAGATATTTCAAAATTTGCATAGAAAAACGACGTCTTTTCAAAGTCAATCAAATAAAACATGACGCACATCATTGGAAAGGTCTATTCAAGCCCTATAGAGGTTTCGAAACAAATTTAATTTTGATTGATTTTTTCAGGAGATATTTCAAAATTTGCATAGAAAAACGACGTCTTTTCAAAGTCAATCAAATAAAACATGACGCACATCATTGGAAAGGTCTATTCAAGCCCTATACAGGTTTCGAAACAAATTTAATTTTGATTGATTTTTTTTAGGAGATATTTCAAAATTTGTATAGAAAAACGACGTCTTTTCAAAATATTTCCAATAAATCATGACGCACATCACTGGAAAGGTCTTTTCATGCAATATACAGGTCTCGAATCAAATTTTATTTTCATTTATTTTTTCAGAAGATATTTAAAAATTTGCATGGAAAAACGACGTCTTTTCAAAATATTTCAAATAAATCATGACGCACATCACTGGAAAGGTCTATTCAAGCCTTATGCTGGGATCGAAACTAATTTTATTTTGATTGATTTCCTTAGGAGATATTTCAAAATTTGTATAGAAAAACGACGTCTTTTCAAAGTATTTCCAATAAATCATGACGCACATCACTGGAAAGGTCTATTCAAGCCCTATGCTGGGATCGAAACTTATTTTATTTTGATTAATTTCTTTAGGAGATATTTTAAAATTTGCATAGAAAAACGACGTCTTTTGAAAATATTTCAAATAAATCATGACGCACATCACTGGAAAGGTCTATTCAAGCCTTATGCTGGGATCGAAACTAATTTTATTTTGATTGATTTTTTCAGGAGATATTTCAAAATTTGCATAGAACAATGACGTCTTTTCAAAGTATTTCAAATAAATCATGACGCACATCACTGGAAAGGTCTATTCAAGCCCTATGCTGGGATCGAAACTTAGTTTATTTTGATTGATTTCCTTAGGAGATATTTCAAAATTTGTATAGAAAAACGATGTCTTTTCAAAATATTTCAAACAAATCATGACGCACATCACTGGAAAGGTCTATTCAAGCCCTAATCTGGGATCGAAACTTAGTTTATTTTGATTGATTTCCTTAGGAGAAATTTCAAAATTTGTATAGAAAAACGACGTCTTTTCAAAGTATTTCCAATAAATCATGACGCACATCACTGGAAAGGTCTATTCAAGCACTATGCAGGTATCGGAATAAATTTTATTTTGATTGATTTTTTCAGGAGATATTTCAAAATTTGCATAGAAAAACGACGTCTTTTCAAAGTTAATCAAATAAAACATGACGCACATCACTGGAAAGGTCTATTCATGCATTATACAGGTTTCGAATCAAATTTTATTTTCATTTATTTTTTCTGGAAATATTTCAAAATTTGCATAGAAAAACGACGTCTTTTCAAAGTTAATCAAATAAAACATGACGCACATCATTGGAAAGGTCTATTCAAGCCCTATACAGGTTTCGAAACAAATTTAATTTTGATTGATTTTTTCAGGAGATATTTCAAAATTTGCATAGAAAAACGACGTCTTTTCAAAGTCAATCAAATAAAACATGACGCACATCATTCGAAAGGTCTATTCAAGCCCTATACAGGTTTCAAAACAAATTTTATTTTGATTGATTTTTTCAGGAGATATTTCAAAATTTGCATAGAAAAACGACGTCTTTTCAAAGTCAATCAAATAAAACATGACGCACATCATTGGAAAGGTCTATTCAAGCCCTATACAGGTTTCGAAACAAATTTAATTTTGATTGATTTTTTCAGGAGATATTTCAAAATTTGTATAGAAAAACGACGTCTTTTCAAAGTATTTCCAATAAATCATGACGCACATCACTGGAAAGGTCTATTCAAGCACTATGCAGGTATCGAAATTAATTTTATTTTGATTAATTTCTTTAGGAGATATTTAAAAGTTAACATAGAAAAACGACGTCTTTTCAGAGCATTTCAAATACATCATGACGCACATCACTGGAAAGGTCTATTCAAGCCTTATGCTGGGATCGAAACTAATTTTATTTTGATTGATTTCCTTAGGAGATATTTCAAAATTTGTATAGAAAAACGACGTCTTTTCAAAGTATTTCCAATAAATCATGACGCACATCACTGGAAAGGTCTATTCAAGCACTATGCAGGTATCGAAATTAATTTTATTTTGATTAATTTCTTTAGGAGATATTTAAAAATTAACATAGAAAAACGACGTCTTTTCAGAGTATTTCAAATACATCATGACGCACATCACTGAAAAGGTCTATTCAAGCCCTATGCTGGGATCGAAACTTAGTTTATTTTGATTGATTTCTTTAGGAGATATTTCAAAATTTGTATAGAAAAACGACGTCCTTTCAAAGTATTTCCAATAAATCATGACGCACATCACTGGAAAGGTCTATTCAAGCCCTATGCTGGGATCGAAACTTATGTTATTTTGATTAATTTCTTTAGGAGATATTTTCAAATTTGCATAGAAAAACGACGTCTTTTCAAAATATTTCAAATACATCATGACGCACATCACTGGAAAGGTCTATTTAAGCACTATGCTGGTATCGAAACAAATTTTATTTTAATTAATTTCTTTAGGAGATATTTCCAAATTTGCATAGAAAAACGACGTCTTTTCAAAATATTTCAAACAAATCATGACGCACATCACTGGAAAGGTCTATTCAAGCCCTATGCTGGAATCGAAACTAATTTTATTTTGATTAATTTTTTGAAGAGATATTTCAAAATTTGCATAGAAAAACGACGTCTTTTCAAAGTTAATCAAATAAAACATGTTGCACATCACTGGAAAGGTCTATTCAAGCCCTATGCTGGGATCGAAACTAATTTTATTTTGATTAATTTCCTTAGGAGATATTTCAAAATTTGCATAGAAAAACGGCGTCTTTTCAAAGTTAATCAAATAAAACATGACGCACATCACTGGAAAGGTCTATTCATGCATTATACAGGTCTCGAATCAAATTTTATTTTCATTTATTTTTTCAGGAGATATTTCAAAATTTGCATGGAAAAATGACGTCTTTTCAAAGTTAATCAAATAAATCATGACGCACATCACTGGAAAGGTCTATTCATGCATTATACAGGTTTCGAATCAAATTTTATTTTGATTGATTTTTTCAGGAGATATTTCAAAATTTGCATGGAAAAACGACGTATTTTCAAAGTTAATCAAATAAATTATGACGCACATCACTGGAAAGGTCTGTTCAAGCCCTATGCTGGGATCGAAATTACTTTTATTTTGATTAATTTCTTTAGGAGATATTTCAAAATTTGCATGGAAAAACGACGTCTTTTTAAAGTATTTTAAATAAATCATGACGCAAATCACTGGAAAGGTCTATTCAAGCACTATGCAGGTACCAAAATTAATTTGGTTTTGATTGATTTCTTTAGGAGATATTTTAAAATGTGCATAGAAAAACGACGTCTTTTCAAAATATTTCAAATAAATCATGACGCACATCACTGGAAAGGTCTATTCAAGCCTTATGCTGGGATCGAAACTAATTTTATTTTGACTGATTTTGTCAGGAGATATTTCAAAATTTGCATAGAACAATGACGTCTTTTCAAAGTATTTCAAATAAATCATGACGCACATCACTAGAAAAGTCTATTTAAGCACTATGCTGGTATCGAACAAATTTTATTTTAATTAATTTCTTTAGGAGATATTTCAAAATTTGCATAGAAAAACGATGTCTTTTCAAAATATTTCAAAAAAATCATGACGCACATCACTGGAAAGGTCTATTCAAGCCCTATGCTGGGATCGAAACTTAGTTTATTTTGATTGATTTCCTTAGGAGATATTTCAAAATTTGTATAGAAAAACGACGTCTTTTCAAAGTATTTCCAATAAATCATGACGCACATCACTGGAAAGGTCTATTCAAGCACTATGCAGGTATCGGAATTAATTTTATTTTGATTGATTTTTTTAGGAGATATTTCAAAATTTGCATAGAAAAACGGCGTCTTTTCAAAGTTAATCAAATAAATCATGACGCACATCACTGGAAAGGTCTATTCATGCCCTATGCTGGAATCGAAACTAATTTTATTTTGATTAATTTCTTTAAGAGATATTTCAAAATTTGCATAGAAAAACGACGTCTTTTCAAAGTTAATCAAATAAAACATGTTGCACATCACTGGAAAGGTCTATTCAAGCCCTATACTGGAATCGAAACTAATTTTATTTTGATTAATTTCCTTAGGAGATATTTCAAAATTTGCATAGAAAAACGACGTTTTTTCAAAGTATTTCCAATAAATCATGACGCACATCACTGGAAAGGTCTATTAAAGCCCTATACAGGTACCAAAATTAATTTGGTTTTGATTGATTTTTTTAGGAGATATTTCAAAATTTGCATAGAAAAACGACGTCTTTTCAAAGTTAATCAAATAAAACATGACGCACATCACTGGAAAGGTCAATTCATGCATTATACAGGTTTTGAATCAAATTTTATTTTCATTTATTTTTTCAGGAGATATTTCAAAATTTGCATGGAAAAACGACGTCTTTTAAAAGTTAATCAAATAAATCATGACATACATGACTGGAAAGGTCTATTCAAGCCCTAAGCTGGGATCGAAATTAATTTTATTTTGATTGATTTTTTTAGGAGATATTTCAAAATTTGCATAGAACAATGACGTCTTTTCAAAGTATTTCAAATAAATCATGACACACATCACTGGAAAGGTCTATTCAAGCACTATGCAGGTATCGAAATTAATTTTTTTTTGATTTATTTCTTTAGGAGATATTTAAAAATTAACATAGAAAAACGACGTCTTTTCAGAGTATTTCAAATACATCATGACGCACATCACTGGAAAGGTCTATTTAAGAACTATGCTGGTATCGAAACAAATTTTATTTTAATTAATTTCTTTAGGAGATATTTCAAAATTTGCATAGAAAAACGACGTCTTTTCAAAATATTTCAAACAAATCATGACGCACATCACTGGAAAGGTCTATTTAAGCCCTATGCTGGAATCGAAACAAATTTTATTTTGATTAATTTCTTTAAGAGATATTTCAAAATTTGCATAGAAAAACGACGTCTTTTCAAAGTATTTCAAATAAAACATGTTGCACATCACTGGAAAGGTCTATTCAAGCCCTATACTGGAATCGAAACTAATTTTATTTTGATTAATTTCCTTAGGAGATATTTCAAAATTTACATAGAAAAACGACGTCTTTTCAAAGTATTTCAAAAAAATCATGACGCGCATAACTGGAAAGGTCTGTTCAAGCACTATGCAGATATCGAAACAAATTCTCTTTTGATTGATTTCCTTAGGAGATATTTCAAAATTTGCAAGGAAAAACATGTGAAATTTTCCCAAAAATAAATCAATTAAACTAAAATCAATTTCGATACCTGGGTAGGGCTTAAATAGACGTTTCCATTGATGGAAGTCATGATTTATATGATTATCTGTGAAGAAAATTCGTTGTTTCAGCAAATTTTGAAATATCTACTACAAAAATTAGTCAAAATAAAATAAATAAAATTCAATACTTGGAAAGGGCCTGAAAAAACTTTTCTAGCGATGTGCGTCATGATGGATTTAGCTGTAAAATATTCTGGTCAGGAAACCGAACGCCACTTTTTGGCGGGGGCCTTTTTATGATTGGAACTCATTTTTTATAGTCAGAGGATTAAGTTTACCTTGGAAATATCACAGTAATCCTATCGCTTGAACAACAATTTCAAAAACAGTGCCCTGCCACCTGTGGAAATTGGTGAAATAAAAAAAACTCGTTGATTACTTGGAAAATTTTCACGATCAAAATAATGATTGATGTTTAATTGAGTAGATGCATCTACGGGTCAAATTAATTTCAGTGTTTCCAATTTTCGGGAACATACTTTTTTGTATGTCAATGAGTGGAAGGGTGCAACCTGAATTTTTTTGATAATTTTTAAAACTTTCAGTTCAACAAAGTAACAGAACTGCCACCAGCTGCCAAATAAAATTTCAATGTTGCCACTTTATGGAAACATACTTTTTTTGATGATCAAAAAGTGGGATTTCTTCTTTTTTTGGTAATTTTTAATATTTTTGTTCGAAAAACATGTAAATAATTTTTGCATCCAAAAATAATTAGGTCTGCAGTTAAGGGTAAATCAATGAACTATGGGTTGCTTGGGCCAAGCAAACATTTTTCACCTAGAATATTGTACTACAGTGATGACCGATATAAGAATAACTTACTCAAAACTCACTCATAAGGAAGACGTTCTAAAACACCATGCACATTAGGTGTGTTGGATTTTTTTAAAAAAATTTAAATTCAAAATGGGTATCGTGGATCTTGTTAAGGATTTATAAAGAAATAATTTTTGTTCTTGGACATTTTTCAAAACTGAATTTTGAGACCCCGCGGCCGTTTTAAAGTAAAAAAAACAATTATTCGAAAAAGTGGTCAGAAAAACCATTTAAATTCGCGTCGATATGTGGTCACAATTACTTATTATGTTTCATTTTGGAATTCTTTACTCATTTGTATTGACCGATTATTAATTTAAGTGCGCTGTATAAAGCTGTCGGGCCAATTCGAGCATCCCATTAAAAAAAAAATAATCGAAAATGGCTAGAAAATTGATAGATTTTTTGGGGGCTTTCCTAAACATTCAAGGTAAAAAGTTAAAGCAAGGGGGTTGCATACCTCACTGTTTATACGCAGTAATGCTTATGCTAGCACTGTGCATATAAGCAAGTTTTGAATTTCCCACAAAATTTCCCAAAGTAAAACACAAGGGAAAAATATACGTGTTTGGCAATATTAAACACACCATTTAACATTTCTGTGATTTGTAATTGAAATGGATCGTTATTTTCACATCCATTTATTTTTTTGCAAAACAAAAAGTTCTAAAATTAATTAAAAATACTTATAAATGTTGCCTATCGTTAAAATTCTGATATTTAGAGTTTTCTAGTGATAATCTTTCCAATAAGGATATCCGCGTTTCCAAATTCCTGGAGTAAAAAGTGCAATTCGGTAAAACACAAACCCGATTTTCAAAATTTTAAACATTTTTAATTGCATTTAGGGGGGTTTCTTCACCTTAAGATTTGGAAAATTTTCTATTCAGATAAAATCAACTTCGAAATCGGGATGTCGTAAAGGAAAGTCGCCCCAAATTATTTAACAAAACCATTCATTTATCAATTATGAACTAGTTTTAAGAATTTAATTAATCCGAAGCCAATACCATTTTGTGTGATCGCAGGATATTTGGGAAAAAAAAATTTCAACGATTTTGGTACAGTTTCTTGTTGTTTTTTTTTGGTATATGAAAAACAATGTGTCGAATTTTTTTGCAAATCCTAAAAATTATTAATTATAAACAAGTCTGTGAAATTAAATTAACCCCAAGGTAACATCATTGTTCAATGAGAAAAACCACTTTTTTCAAAAATTGTTAGCAACTTTTTCTTATTACAAAAAAACTAAAAGTTGATATGTTTTTATAAATTTACCAATTCATTAATTAAAATTAATTAACTAAAGAAACTTAACAAGGGGGTTTTTAAAATGCTATAGTAAAAAAACCGCTCATTGATTTTTTTTGAAAGTCCTTTTTGCAGGTATTGAAACTTCTATCTACAAAATAAAATTTATTTGAAGTTGATATCTTCATTCGTTCTTGAGATATGGTGAACAAAAAAAAGTGAAGGAACGTACAAACGTACGAACGTACGAACAGACACAGAAATCTCTCTAAAAATCAAGGATCCCGATTCTAGGGAGCTCCAAACGTCGGCCAATTACAAAAACTTCCAATTGAAAGTTAACAATATAAAGGAAAATAAATACAAAAATCAAATAAATTCAAATAAATTAATATTGCAATACAAAAAAAATAAAAAGATACTCATCAACCAAATCCACCTGCGCTATATGCAGGATAAGCAGCAGCAACAGCAGCAACCCAGGATCAGGAACTAACCGCACATTACACATATCACTTCACAATACACTTATGCACTTATAATTGATAATTACGAGTATGATCACTCTGCGCATAAATAAATTAAATTAAATACAAATTAATCAAATAAAAGAATCAGTAACCGCACTACTGATTAGACAATATATTTAATTTTATCATCACATCCCGAACGACACTTTCATTTAAAAACGAACACGAACTTTACACTTTTTTTCTTCAAACCGAATTAAAAAAAAAAACGATACCTTCTACGAGAGGTGGACCCACCGACGGCGACGCACGCACGACTGCCATCAATGAAATTCAGAACATTTGTAAATTGTAAAATGATTATGATCGTTAAGAGCTAGACCACGGCGAATTCATTGACCGGCAAGTTGTTGCAAATGCAAGACCATCAACAATAAAATCATTGGGGTTAACTGTTTTTGGATGGAATTAAAAGGAAACGAAACATCAATGGTGTTGATTATGTATAAGCTCTTGCTCTTGAATTTGTTTTTTTCTTATGTTCTTTTGCTTAAGTTCTATTTTTTTTACATGCACCTAAGAAAGCAAAGACAATTTTTGAAAGTGCCGTAAGGAAACAATTTCAATGGAGCCAACCACCAGGGGCGGTTCCAATATATTTTAAAGGGTTGGCGACTCATAATTATTAATTTTAATAACTTGTTATTTCAATAAAATCTATATACAATTCAAGTAAAATTAATGTTAATTACTATATTGTCAATTAGCCACATACAAATAACGAATTGCCTTGCACTTTCTGGCAGATAAAACATAGCCATGTAAATTAGGTAGGTATGTAAAATATATCTTTTAACATTGCTAATATTAAAAGATCATTCTTTCGAGGAAATACAAAACTCTAAAATTTATCAGCGCGACACAAAACAGACTAAATTAAAATATTCGAATATGACTGTGTATATCATCAGTAGGTTTTTATTTTCATTTTTGGAAAGCTCTGGGAAATTTCATTACCAAATCTTTTATTTTAAACCATCTTGAAGGCTTTGTTTCAGAAATATCGCCATCCAAAGACATTAAGGTAGGTAGTTGGCGGCAGAGAATCGTAAAAATCTGGTGAAGTCAATTTGGAAGCAAATAATTTACCAACCAGACTTTGAATTTTGTTTTGGAAAGGTGGCTTAATTTTCTACTCAGCACTGGAAAACGCATCAATTTCAAAGGTTTAGTTTAGGAAATATAGAAATTTGGATACAAATATTAAAAAATTAACTACTGTTTGAGAATCATAAGGCATGGAATTTTAAAAAACAGCTAACGTCGATACAAGATACTAGTAAACTAGATTTATTTGTTAATTATTTAAATAAGCAATATTTAAAGATTTTGGATGTTCAAAATTCTACAAAGAAAATTCTATTACAAAAATTATGACAAAGCTCGTAATTAAATTTTTTTTTCAATAATTCTTTTTTTGAAGGGAAATTTTTGAATAATAAATTTTTGTTGTTGTTTTTTTTTAACAATATTGCAGCACTGAACAGGCTTCAGTCTTCAGATATCCGTCGAACTGAACGGACGTGTTTCAGCCAGTCTTCTGGTATCCGTCGTGGGGAACGGACGTGTCAGTCAGTTAAGTTAAGTTGAGTTAAGTTAAGTTAAGGTTGGAGTTAGAGTTAGAGTTAGAGTTAGAGTTAGAGTTAGAGTTAGAGTTAGAGTTAGAGTTAGAGTTAGAGTTAGAGTTAGAGTTAGAGTTAGAGTTAGAGTTAGAGTTAGAGTTAGAGTTAGAGTTAGAGTTAGAGTTAGAGTTAGAGTTAGAGTTAGAGTTAGAGTTAGAGTTAGAGTTAGAGTTAGAGTTAGAGTTAGAGTTAGAGTTAGAGTTAGAGTTAGAGTTAGAGTTAGAGTTAGAGTTAGAGTTAGAGTTAGAGTTAGAGTAAGAGATAGAGTTAGAGTTGGAGTTTGAGTTTGAGTTTGAGTTGGAGTTGGAGTTGGAGTTGGAATTGGAGACTTGGACTTGGACTTGGACTTGGACTTGGACTTGGGCTTGGACTTGGACTTGAACCTGGACTTGGACTTGGACTTGGACTTGGACTTGGACTTGGACTTGGACTTGGACTTGGACTTGGACTTGGACTTGGACTTGGACTTGGACTTGGACTTTGACTTTGACTTTGACTTTGACTTTGACTTTGACTTTGACTTTGACTTTGACTTTGACTTTGACTTTGACTTGGACTTGGACTTGGACTTGGACTTGGACTTGGACTTGGACTTTGACTTGGCCTATGACTTGGACTTGGACTTGGACTTGGACTTGGACTTGGACTTGGACTTGGACTTGGACTTGGACTTGGACTTGGACTTGGACTTGGACTTGGACTTGGACCTGGACTTGGACTTGGACTTGGACTTGGACTTGGACTTGGACTTGGACTTGGACTTGGACTTGGACTTGGACTTGGACTTGGACTTGGACTTGGACTTGGACTTGGAGCTGGACTTGGATTTGGACTTGGACTTGGAATTGGACTTGGACTTGGACTTGGACTTGGACTTGGACTTGGACTTGGACTAAGACTTGGACTTGGACTTGGACTTGGACTTGGACTTGGACTTGGACTTGGACTTGGACTTGGACTTGGACTTGGACTTGGACTTGGACTTGGACTTGGACTTGGACTTGGACTTGGACTTGGACTTGGACTTGGACTAATACAGGTATCGAAACAAATTTTATTTTCATTTATTTTTTCAGGAGATATTTCAAAATTTGCATGGAAAAACGACGTCTTTTCAAAGTTAATTAAATAAATTATGACGCACATCACTCGAAAGGTCTATTCATGCATTATACAGGTTTCGAATCAAATTTAATTTTCATTTATTTTTTCAGGAGATATTTCAAAATTTGCATGGAAAAACGACGTCTTTTCAAAGTTAATTAAATAAATTATGACGCACATCACTGGAAAGGTCTGTTCAAGCCCTATACATGTTTCGAAACAAATTTTATTTTGATTGATTTTTTCAGGAGATATTTCAAAATTTGCATAGAAAAACGACGTCTTTTCAAAGTTAATCAAATAAAACATGACGCACATCACTGGAAAGGTCTATTCATGCATTATACAGGTTTCGAATCAAATTTTATTTTGATTGATTTTTTCAGGAGATATTACAAAATTTGCATGGAAAAACGACGTATTTTCAAAGTTAATCAAATAAATTATGACGCACATCACTGGAAAGGTCTGTTCAAATATTATTCAGGTATCGAAACAAATTTTATTTTGATTGATTTTTTTCAGGAGAAATTTCAAAATTTTCATAGAAAAACGATGTCTTTTCAAAGTTAATCAAATAAACCATGACGCACATCACTGGAAAGGTCTGTTCAAGTATTATTCAGGTATCAAAACAAATTTTATTTTGATTGATTTTTTCAGGAGATATTTCAAAATTTGCATGGAAAAACGACGTCTTTTCAAAGTTAATCAAATAAATCATGACGCACATCACTGGAAAAGTCTGTTCAAGCCCTATACAGGTTTCGAAACAAATTTTATTTTGATTGATTTTTTCAGGAGATATTTCAAAATTTTCATGGAAAAATGACGTCATTTCAAAGTTAATCAAATAAATTATGACGCACATCACTGGAAAGGTCTGTTCAAATATTATTCAGGTATCAAAACAAATTTTATTTTGATTGATTTTTTCAGGAGAAATTTCAAAATTTGCATAGAAAAACGATGTCTTTTCAAAGTTAATCAAATAAATTATGATGCACATCACTGGAAAGGTCTATTCAAGCCTTATGCTGGGATCGAAACTAATTTTATTTTGATTGATTTTTTTAGGAGATATTTCAAAATTTGCATAGAAAAACGACGTCGTTTCAAAGTATTTCCAATAAATCATGAGGCACATCACTGGAAAGGTCTGTTCAAGCCCTATACAGGTTTCGAAACAAATTTTATTTTCATTTATTTTTTCAGGAGATATTTCAAAATTTGCATGGAAAAACGACGTCTTTTCAAAGTTAATTAAATAAATTATGACGCACATCACTCGAAAGGTCTATTCAAGCCTTATACAGGTTTCGTATCATATTTAATTTTCATTAATTTTTGCAGGAGATATTTCAAAATTTGCATGGAAAAACGACGTCTTTTCAAAGTTAATCAAATGAATAATGACGCACATAATGTTTAAATAAAATAACTTGTATAATACTTAAAAAATTTCCACGATCGAAGTTATGATTGAAGTTTTTTTAAAAAGAAGTCGGTGAGTAGGTGCATCTACGGGTAAGATTTCACTGTTTCCAATTTTCGGGAACATACTTTTTTTGTATGTTAATGAGTGGAAGGGTGGAACCGGAGTGGTTGTGATTATTTTTAAATTTTCAGTTTAAAAATGTTGCAGATCTGCCACCAGCTGCCAAATTCGTGTTGGAAAATACTTATTGATATTTCAAAAAAGTTTCGTTTTGAGGGCTTTCAAATTTCAATGTTGCAAATTTTTGGAAAAATACTTTTTTGATGATCAAAAGGTGGGATTTCTCCTTAAGAAATGAAGATGATTTAAACTGATATGTAGGGTGTCCATAACTTGTTTGAAAAAAAATAAGGACATTTTCAAAAATCCAAATTTCTACTCACCACACCATAAAAATAAAAGATAAATAAATATGATCAAATGTTTATTTTATAAATAAATAAAGTATATAATGTCTATTTTGCTTACTTTTTACTAAAAGTCTGGAATATTTTGAATTTAACGCTCATTGAAAACAAAAATAATGGCATTACACAAAAAACCTTGTTTTTGAATACGGCCGTTTAAAGTTTTGGACTTACTTCAATGGTCGATAACTCAAAAAAAATTATGGGTATTTAAGAAATAAAGGGTTTTTTGAAAAACTTCGATATAGTTCCACTTTTTTTCTTATTACTTTTAATTATTTTCCAACAAAGGCGTAAAATTGTTCAGATTTAAAAAAAAGAAACCAAGCGAAAATCTTAGAAAATGAACTAAAAGTCTTTTTTATTAATTAGGTATAACGCACCGATTGTTTATTTGACAGGTCAAAAACAAGAAAAAAATCAGTCAACTCTCAGCTTAACAACTCTAAAAATAAATAACACAAACTAAATATTCTCAAAAAAAACACAACATAATTTACCAGGTACGTAGTAGGTAAATGAAGTGAACCATAAGAGATCAAAAATTATTTATTGAAAATGACATCAAAGTACGAGTACGATTTGTAATAACTGGGTATCAAGCCAGAATTCACGAGACTGCTTACATCGTTCTTCTTCCTTTCTGCTATATCCAATTTATGCTGGTACAACCGTACCAACGCTTCAGGATGTTTTTTTTCTATTCGGGACTGTTCTTTTAGCCTGATCAAGCTCTTTGAAGTCATCAAAGTAAGATGTTTTATAGAAAATATCATGTAAGGTTTTTACAATTTTGATTGCTCTAACCTTAACTTTACAACTTGACCCTGAACATATTTGTTCAACCTTGGCACCGGAAGTTTTTTTATATCTATGAAGTCTTCAATTACTGTGAATGGTGTTCCATGTTTCCATTCGAATGGCAGATACGTATTGCGAAGGCCCGTAAATAGGTCCAGACCAGCGTTACTACTTCGAGAAAAAAAGTCGAAGTAGGAAAGGAAATAAATTGACAAAAATCGAGGTAGATTTCAAAATGAACTTTTTTATACAAATCTATATTTTCTTAAAATTATTATCATATTTCCATATTTATTTCAAGTTAAAAAAAAACACCTTATTTCTTCATGTAGCTATATTTTGCATCATGGTTTTATTAATTTTTTTAGTTTTATTTTGTTAAGGTACCTACTTTACCTATTCTTGTTCTTTGACTTTTTTATAAAAAAGAACAATAAAATGATTATAGTCGGGGACAAACAAACAGACCAAAGATCATCAACCAAAATAGGAAAGGGTGAATCGAAAATTAAAAAAAAGAAAACCATTCGAAATTCACACACTCAAGCGAACTTTTCACAAGATTCGTGTACACAAGAGTGCGTTGAGTTTCTATGATTTGTAAAACTACTAATTTTTGAATTAAAATTGTGCTAAATTTGTTTTTCTTCTAATGGAAATGATGGGGCTACCAACCAAAAAGAAGTAGATTTGACCTATTAATGTAAAATTGAAGTAAGTTGAAACAGAGATTTTTAAAATGAAGTAGATTTCAAAAATTTAGTGATCGTGCGAAGCAGGAAGTAGCTAGCTTGATTTTAATTTAACAACTCTAAGCTTAAAATTTAATCGACATTATCATAGACTAAATAATAATAAAGACATTGGCCGGGTTGTTTTTTGTTTGTTCGTTTTTTCTTTCCTACAGAGAGATTTGGTTTTCTTTTTTGTTGTCGAGGGATTTAGATATTTTCTTGGTTGGGTTCTTCGTCCTTGGGTCGTGTTGTTGTATCTTGTGCTTGACAAGTGCATTGAGAAAAGAAGGGTATTGAAATTTATCTACATAGGTACAAACCTACCAACATAGATTTTATTTTATTTTCTGGATTCTACAATTTTGATGATCATCAAAACGAAAGAAATTAAAGTTGAAAAAATGAGGAAGCGATGATATCAACTTTTTCATGTAACTTTCGTTGTTTTGATCAAAATTATCAATATTTTCTTTAGGTAGGTAGATACCTATATTTGTAGGTATGTATGTGCATAGTTTCTTCAGTGTTTGGCGATTATTTTCTACGAGGAGCAAGAGTCTAAAGGGATGGACAGATTTGCTTGACTTGTTGTAGGTACACCGTCGTAATCTTTTTTTCTATTTTTTGTTTGCTGTTTTGCATTAAGAAATTTTTAAGACAAAAGAGAATATAAAATAAGTAAATTAAATTAATTGATTTTTATTTTAAGAAACTCAGGGATAGGTAGGTACTCGTAGATAGGTAGGTACGTAAAAATTAATCTTTTTGTTTTTTGTTTTTTAAAACGATTAGGTAACAAAATGCCTAAGAAAAACGACGTTCGATTAAAGAACGCATTTTTAAGAAAAATTTAAGAAAAAATGTGAATACCAATAAATAAATAACCAAAAAAGTGAAAATAAGCTAAGAAAAAAATTATTTATGTTGGGATACCTACGCCAGAAGAACATTCATTCATCAACAAAAATGGTGGGTTTTCAGATAAAAAATAAATTAATTAAAAAATCTTTTTTAGTGGAGAAACATATTTGGGAAGATGATGTTATTGTAAGGGGAGAAATTAGATACTTTAGCAGTATTGTGTTTAAGTTTCAAGCCTCAAAAATGACTGCAATTTACTTATATTTACATATACAAAAAATAAAACTTAAAAAAGGTTTTCCAAAATCATCCCCCAATTCATAATTCGGACGGATTTTCAACGACGTGTTTTTTTCAATTTTTGTTGGCAACCGCCGATGTAAAAGCAAAAAAAAAACATGTTGTCAACCTGTGTTGCATGGTTTTTAAAATATTTTGAAAACTTGTTCCGATTCCATCAACCAATGTTGTAAGCAAAGTTGATCATATAAACCCCAATAATTGGGCCTGGGCTTCAGTCTTAGGATATCCGTCGAACTGAACGGACGTGTTTCGCCAGTCTTATGGAATCCTTCGTGCTGAACGGACGTGTCAGTGTCGGTGTTAAGTTGAGTTAAGTTGTAGTTGGAGTCAAAGTTAGAGTTAGAGTTGGAGTTGGAGTTGGAGTTGGAGTTGGAGTTGGAGTTGGAGTTGGACTTGGAGTTGGAGTTGGAGTTGAAGTTGGAGTTGGACTTGGAGTTAGAGTTGGAGTTGGAGTTGGACTTGGACTTGGACTTGGACTTATACAGGTATCGAAACAAATTTTATTTTCATTTATTTTTTCAGGATATTTCAAAATTTGCATGGAAAAACGACGTTTTTTCAAAGTTAATCAAATAAACCATGACGCACATCACTGGAAAGGTCTATTCATGCATTATACAGGTTTTGAATCAAATTTTATTTTCATTAATTTTTTTAGGAGATATTTCAAAATTTGCATAGAAAAACGATGTCTTTTCAAAGTTAATCAAATAAATCATGACAGACATGACTGGAAAGGTCTATTCAAGCCCTATGCAGGTACCAAAATTAATTTGGTTTTGATTGATTTTTATAGGAGATATTTCAAAATTTGCATAGAACAACGACGTCTTTTCAAAATATTTCAAACAATTCATGACGCACATCACTGGAAAGGTCTATTCAAGCCCTATGCTGGGATCGAAACTTATTTTATTTTGATTAATTTCTTTAGGAGATATTTCAAAATTTGCATAGAAAAACGACGTCTTTTCAAAGTATTTCAAATAAATCATGATGCACATCACTGGAAAGGTCTATTCAAGCACTATGCAGGTATCGAAATTAATTTTATTTTGATTAATTTCTTTAGGAGATATTTAAAAATTAACATAGAAAAACGACGTCTTTTCAGAGTATTTCAAATACATCATGACGCACATCACTGGAAAGGTCTATTTAAGCCCTATGCTGGGATCGAAATTAATTTTATTTTGATTAATTTCTTTAGGAGATATTTCAAAATTTGCATAGAAAAACGATGTCTTTTCAAAGTTAATCAAATTAATCATGACAGACATGACTGGAAAGGTCTATTCAAGCCCTATGCAGGTACCAAAATTAATTTGGTTTTGATTGATTTCTTTAGGAGATATTTTAAAATTTTCATAGAAAAACGACGTCTTTTCAAAATATTTCAAATAAATCATGACGCACATCACTGGAAAAATCTATTAAAGCCCTATACAGGTTTCGAAACTAATTTTATTTTGATTGATTTTTTCAGGAGATATTTCAAAATTTGCATAGAAAAACGACGTCTTTTCAAAGTTAATCAAATAAAACATGACGCACATCACTGGAAAGGTCTATCCAAGCCCTATAATGGATTCGTATCAAATTTTATTTTCATTTATTTTTTTTAGGAGATATTTCAAAATTTGCATGGAAAAACGACGTCTTTTCAAAGTTAATCAAATAAAACATGACGCACATCACTGGAAAGGTCTATTCAAGCCCTATGCTGGGGTCGAAACTAATTTTATTTTGATTGATTTTCTTAGGAGATATTTCAAAATTTGTATAGAAAAACGACGTCTTTTCAAAGTATTTCAAATAAATCATGACGCACATCACTGGAAAGGTCTATTCAAGCACTATGCAGGTATTGAAATTAATTTTATTTTGATTAATTTCTTTAGGAGATATTTCAAAATTTGTATAGAAAAACGACGTCTTTTCAAAGTATTTCAAATAAATCATGACGCACATCACTGAAAAGGTCTATTCAAGCACTATGCTGGTATCGAAATTAATTTTATTTTGATTAATTTCTTTAGGAGATATTTCAAAATTTGTATAGAAAGACGACGTCTTTTCAAAGTTAATCAAATAAAACATGACGCACATCCCTGGAAAGGTCTATTCAACCCCTATGCTGGAATCGAAACTAATTTTATTTTGATTAATTTCTTTAGAAGATTTTTCAAAATTTGCATAGAAAAACGATGTTTTTTCAAAGTATTTCCAATAAATCATGACGCACATCACTGGAAAGGTCTATTCAAGCCCTATGCTGGAATCGAAACTAATTTTATTTTGATTGATTTCCTTAGGAGATATTTCAAAATTTGTATAGAAAAACGACGTCTTTTCAAAGTATTTCAAATAAATCATGACGCACATCACTGGAATGGTCTATTCAAGCACTATGTAGGTATCGAAATAAGGTTTATTTTGATTAATTTCCTTAGGAGATATTTCAAAATTTACATAGAAAAACGACGTCTTTTCAAAGTTAATCAAATATAACATGACGCACATCACTGGAAAAGTCTATTCCAGCCCTATGCTGGAATCGAAACTAATTTTATTTTGATTGATTTCCTTAGGAGATATTTTAAAATTTGTATAGAAAAACGACGTCTTTTCAAAGTATTTCAAATAAATCATGATGCACATCACTGGAAAGGTCTATTCAAGCCTTATGCTGGGATCGAAATTAATTTTATTTTGATTAATTTCTTTAGGAGATATTTCAAAATTTGCATAGAACAACGACGTCTTTTCAAAGTATTTCAAATAAATCATGATGCACATCACTGGAAAGGTCTATTCAAGCCCTATGCAGATACCAAAATTAATTTGGTTTTGATTGATCTCTTTAGGAGATATTTCAAAATTTGCATAGAAAAACGACGTCTTTTCAAAATATTTCAAATAAATCATGACGCACATCACTGGAAAAGTCTATTCAAGCCTTATGCTGGTATCGAAATTAATTTTATTTTGATTAATTTTTTTAGGAGATATTTCAAAATTTGCATAGAACAACGACGTCTTTTCAAAGTATTTCAAATAAATCATGATGCACATCACTGGAAAGGTCTATTCAAGCCCTATGCTGGGATCGCAATTAATTTTATTTTGATTAATTTCTTTAGGAGATATTTCAAAATTTGTGTGGAAAAATGACGTCTTTTCAAAGTATTTCAAATACATCATGACGCACATCACTGGAAAGGTCTATTAAAGCACTATGCTGGAATCGAAACTAATTTTATTTTGATTAATTTCTTTGGAAGATATTTTCAGGAGATATTTAAAAATTTGCATAGAAAAACGACGTCTTTTCAAAATATTTCGAATAATTCATGACGCACATCACTGGAAAGGTCTATTCAAGCTTTATGCTGGAATCGAAACTAATTTTATTTTGATTGTTTTTTTTAGGAGATATTTCAAAATTTGCATAGAAAAACGACGTCTTTTCAAAATATTTCAAATAAATCATGACGCACATCACTGGAAAGGTCTATTCAAGCCCAATGCTGTGATCGAAACTAATTTTATTTTGATTGATTTCCTTAGGAGATATTTCAAAGTTTGTGTGGAAAAACGACGTCTTTTCAAAGTTAATTAAATAAATTATGAAGAACATCACTGGAAAGGTCTGTTCAAGCCCTATACAGGAATCGAATCAAATTTAATTTTGGTTGATTTTGGCAGGAGATATTTCAAAATTTGCATAGAACAACGACGTCTTTTCAAAGTTAATCAAATTAAATATGACGCACATTACTGGAAAGGTCTATTCATGCATTATACAGGTTTCGAATCAAATTTTATTTTGATTAATTTTTTCAGGAGATAATTCAAAATTTCCATAGAAAAACGACGTCTTTTCAAAGTTAATTAAATAAATTATAACGCACATCACTGGAAAGGTCTATTCAAGCCTTATACAGGTTTCGTATCATATTTAATTTTGATTGATTTTTTCAGGAGATATTTCAAAATTTGCATAGAAAAACGACGTCTTTTCAAAGTTAATCAAATAAAACATGACGCACATCACTAGAAAGGTCTATTCATGCATTATTCAGGTTTCAAATCAAATTTTATTTTCATTGATTTTTTCAGGAGATATTTCAAAATTTGCATGGAAAAACGACGTCTTTTCAAAGTTAATTAAATAAATTATGAAGAACATCACTGGAAAGGTCTGTTCAAGCCCTATACAGGAATCGAATCAAATTTAATTTTGGTTGATTTTGGCAGGAGATATTTCAAAATTTGCATAGAACAACGACGTCTTTTCAAAGTTAATCAAATTAAATATGACGCACATTACTGGAAAGGTCTATTCATGCATTATACAGGTTTCGAATCAAATTTTATTTTGATTAATTTTTTCAGGAGATAATTCAAAATTTCCATAGAAAAACGACGTCTTTTCAAAGTTAATTAAATAAATTATAACGCACATCACTGGAAAGGTCTATTCAAGCCTTATACAGGTTTCGTATCATATTTAATTTTGATTGATTTTTTCAGGAGATATTTCAAAATTTGCATAGAAAAACGACGTCTTTTCAAAGTTAATCAAATAAAACATGACGCACATCACTAGAAAGGTCTATTCATGCATTATTCAGGTTTCAAATCAAATTTTATTTTCATTGATTTTTTCAGGAGATATTTCAAAATTTGCATAGAAAAACGACGTATTTTCAAAGTTAATCAAATAAATTATGACGCACATCACTGGAAAGGTCTATTCAAGCCCTATACAGGTACCGAAAATAATTTTATTTTGATTGATTTTTTCAGTAGATATTTCAAAATTTGCATGGAAAAACGACGTCTTTTCAAAGTTAATCAAATAAAACATGACGCACATCATTGGAAAGGTCTATTCGAGCCCTATACAGGAATCGAAACAAATTTAAATTTGATTGATTTTTGCAGGAGATATTTCAAAATTTGCATAGAAAAACGACGTCTTTTCAAAGTCAATCAAATAAAACATGACGCACATCATTCGAAAGGTCTATTCAAGCCCTATACAGGTTTCAAAACAAATTTTATTTTGATTGATTTTTTCAGGAGATATTTCAAAATTTGCATAGAAAAACGACGTCTTTTCAAAGTCAATCAAATAAAACATGACGCACATCATTGGAAAGGTCTATTCAAGCCCTATACAGGTTTCGAAACAAATTTAATTTTGATTGATTTTTTCAGGAGATATTTCAAAATTTGTATAGAAAAACGACGTCTTTTCAAAGTATTTCCAATAAATCATGACGCACATCACTGGAAAGGTCTATTCAAGCACTATGCAGGTATCGAAATTAATTTTATTTTGATTAATTTCTTTAGGAGATATTTAAAAGTTAACATAGAAAAACGACGTCTTTTCAGAGCATTTCAAATACATCATGACGCACATCACTGGAAAGGTCTATTCAAGCCTTATGCTGGGATCGAAACTAATTTTATTTTGATTGATTTCCTTAGGAGATATTTCAAAATTTGTATAGAAAAACGACGTCTTTTCAAAGTATTTCCAATAAATCATGACGCACATCACTGGAAAGGTCTATTCAAGCACTATGCAGGTATCGAAATTAATTTTATTTTGATTAATTTCTTTAGGAGATATTTAAAAATTAACATAGAAAAACGACGTCTTTTCAGAGTATTTCAAATACATCATGACGCACATCACTGAAAAGGTCTATTCAAGCCCTATGCTGGGATCGAAACTTAGTTTATTTTGATTGATTTCTTTAGGAGATATTTCAAAATTTGTATAGAAAAACGACGTCCTTTCAAAGTATTTCCAATAAATCATGACGCACATCACTGGAAAGGTCTGTTCAAGCCCTATACAGGTTTCGAAACAAATTTTATTTTCATTTATTTTTTCAGGAGATATTTCAAAATTTGCATAGAAAAACGACGTCTTTTCAAAGTTGATCAAATAAAACATGACGCACATCACTGGAAAGGTCTATTCAAGCCCTATGCTGGGATCGAAACTAATTTTATTTTGATTGATTTCCTTAGGAGATATTTCAAAATTTGTGTGGAAAAACGACGTCGTTTCAAAGTATATCAAATACATCATGACGCACATCACTGGAAAGGTCTATTCAAGCACTATGCTGGTATCATAACAAATTTTATTTTGACTAATTTCTTTAGGAGATATTTCAAAATTTGCATAGAAAAACGACGTCTTTTCAAAATTAATCAAACAAATCATGATGCACATCACTGGAAAGGTCTATTCAAGCCCTATGCTGGGATCGAAATTAATTTTATTTTAAATAATTTCTTTAGGAGATATTTCAAAATTTGCATAGAACAACGACGTCTTTTCAAAATATTTCGAATAAATCATGACGCACATCACTGGAAAGGTCTATTCAAGCCCTATGCTGGAATCGAAACTTATTTTATTTTGATTGATTTTTTAGGAGATATTTCAAAATTTGCATAGAAAAACGACGTCTTTTCAAAATATTTCAAATAAATCATGACGCACATCACTGGAAAGGTCTATTCAAGCCCTATGCTGGAATCGAAACTTATTTTATTTTGATTGATTTTTTTAGGAGATATTTCAAAATTTGCATAGAAAAACGACGTCTTTTCAAAATATTTCAAATAAATCATGACGCACATTACTGGAAAGGTCTATTCAAGCCCTATGCTGGAATCGAAACTTATTTTATTTTGATTGATTTTTTTAGGAGATATTTCAAAATTTGCATAGAAAAACGACGTCTTTTCAAAATATTTCAAATAAATCATGACGCACATTACTGGAAAGGTCTATTCAAGCCCTATGCTGGGATCGAAATTAATTTTATTTTGAATAATTTCTTTAGGAGATATTTCAAAATTTGCATGGAAAAACGACGTCTTTTCAAAGTATTTCAAATAAATTATGACGCACATCACTGGAAAGGTCTATTCAAGCACTATGCTGGAATCGAAACTTATTTTATTTTGATTGATTTTTTTAGGAGATATTTCAAAATTTGCATAGAAAAACGACGTCTTTTCAAAATATTTCAAATAAATCATGACGCACATCACTGGAAAAGTCTATTCAAGCACTATGCAAGTACCAAAATTAATTTGGTTTTGATTGATTTCTTTAGGAGATATTTCAAAATTTGTATAGAAAAACGACTTCTTTTCAAAATATTTCAAATAGATCATGACGCACATCACTGGAAAGGTCTATTCAAGCCCTATGCAGGAATCGAAACTAATTTTATTTTGATTGATTTCCTTAGGAGATATTTCAAAATTTGTGTGGAAAAACGAAGTCTTTTCAAAGTATTTCAAATACATCATGACGCACATCACTGGAAAGGTCTATTCAAGCACTATGCAGGTATCGAAATTAAGTTTATTTTGATTTATTTCTATAGGAGATATTTTCAGGAGTTATTTCAACATTTGCATAGAAAAACGACGTCTTTTCAAAATATTTCGAATAAATCATGACGCACATCACTGGAAAGGTATTTTCAAGCCTTATGCTGGGATCGAAACTAATTTTATTTTGATTGATTTTTTTAGGAGATATTTCAAAATTTGCATAGAACAACGACGTCTTTTCAAATAAATCATGACGCACATCACTAGGAAGGTATATTCAAGCCCTATGCTGTTATTGAAACTAATTTTATTTTGATTGATTTCTTTAGGAGATATTTTAAAATTTGTGTGGAAAAACGACGTCTTTTCAAAGTATTTCAAATACATTATGACGCACATCACTGGAAAGGTCTATTCAAGCACTTTGCTGGTATCGAAACTAATTTTATTTTGATTAATTTCTTTAGGAGATATTTCAAAATTTGTATAGAAAAACGACGTCTTTTCAAAATATTTCAAATAAATTATGACGCACATCACTGGAAAGTTCTATTCAAGCCCTATGCTGGGATCGAAATTAATTTTATTTTGAATAATTTCTTTAGGAGATATTTCAAAATTTGCATGGAAAAACGACGTATTTTCAAAGTATTTCAAATAAATCATGATGCACACCACTGGAAAGGTCTATTCAAGCCCTATGCTGGAATTGAAACTAATTTTATTTTGATTAATTTCTTTAAGAGATATTTCAAAATTTGCATAGAAAAACGACGTCTTTTCAAAATATTTCAAACAAATCATGACGCACATCACTGGAAAGGTCTATTCAAGCACTATGCAGGTATCGAAACTTATTTTATTTTGATTGATTTCTTTAGAGAATATACAAAATTTGCCTAGAAAAACATTATTTTTTCAAAGTAAATTAACCTTGAAAAAAATTATTTTCTTGCATTTTTAAAAGGAGGCTTAGTTTTCAACTCAGCACTGGAAACCGCATCAATTCTGAAGGTTTGGTTTAGAAAATATCTGTGCTCACAAGAAATAACCACTTAAGTCCATTCAAGACAAAAGTCAGTTTTCATCATGTTCTTCATGCTTCATTGCACCCGTTATTTAAACACTTTTTTCATTAAATAAAACCAGAATGAAAAAACCGCTTATGTCATTTTCCCTCTTAGAAACATAAGCAATAAACGCTTAACTCAAATAAGAATTCCAAAATAATTTAATGCAGTTTTTAATAATGGCTTCTATCGACTTAAGCCGCTTTTCTAAATTGGAAACCATTCCAAAAACACAAAAGTATATGAGAGTCAAAAACAACTTATTCCGATATAAGCTGTTATTGCAAAATAAACAAAACATTTTTCGTTACTTAAAAGAATTAAGTCATTTTTGCAAATTTGTATTTGTATTTTGAGAAATCTTATGTTGCTTAAGCTACTATTGCAGATCGAAAATTCCTACAACCTGGAATTAAATGGACTTAAGCTGTTCTCTCTCTCCAATGCATGGAGGAATTTTCAATGCAGATGGGAATGTCACATAACGCAGAAGCCTGAATTGTAAATCGTTAATGCCTACAGCTATGGCTGCAGTGGATGTGTATTCTTACGGTTTTGAATTTTACGTCAGAACTTACATAGCAGTTACTATGAAAGCAGACAGTGAATTTGTTCGGACCGTCGGAAGATGAACTCCACTCTTTTTGCTCTGTTTACTGATTTCAGGAAAAGAATTTATAGCTGTTACATATTCACACAGATTCACAGTGATCGGTAGAAGGTAGGTATTTCTACAAATAATTTATTACAATATTTGTCATTGCCCAAAATTTATGAGTTATGCTGTGAGTATTATCCAACTGCCTCTTAAGGCCTGAGTACAATTTCTTCGGTACAGCTATACATAACGTATAAAGCAAGGTACATCTATGAAAATTATATCTTTTTATTTTTCTTTAAAATTGGCTAAGCAAGTTCATTTGTGAACTGCCTTATTGTAGCCTTATCAAAATCAGAAAGAGAATAATAATGGAATAGATACATTTTTATCATCCCGATAACTGGCTTTATTTGGTCGGGCTGTTTGAGTTAAAAGCTTATTTAAGCAAAGAGAAATGATTTTCCAAGACATTTTCGATTTCAGTACTTTTTAAAGATCGTGGAAATGAAGATTAAAAAAAATTGTGTTGAAAAAACAAATTGACAAGATATAGCGAAAGTCTGTGCCCCGGGCGGCAGCTTACAGGGGCGCCAAATCCATGTGCCTACTGAGATGTGGCAATGGATTTTCAAATTGTATTTCTCAGTCCGCCTTTAAGCAGTTTTTCCTACCGTTCCACGAATTAAAAATTTATTTCAAACTTCTTACACTCAGTCACGAAAGTAAAAATACTTAGGATATACGAGAACGTCAGTTTAAAGTATACACTAACTTTTGTGACACATTGTAGTTGTGAAAATAAATTCCGACGAGAAAAATACTGTAACTTTCGTGAACAGCCACGGCCATACATACCTACAACAAAAATGTGCACATCGGTGTGTCTGCCTGCACACTGGTTTAGCATTTCGCTGCACATAAACACGACACCGATCGAGCAACGCATCAAAAAATCAGAACATTTTGATTTTGCCCACACCAGCTCACACGTACACATTTCAATACACCGATGCAAATGTGGTATGTATGAGCCGCTTAAACTTTTTTCCTTTCAGCTTGTAGTTTCGTGTGTGTGTGCATATGTAAGCAATTTTAAAATAAAAATGATTTCAAACTATCTTCACTCTACACTCAATCATGAAAGTAACTATACAATGACCAAGGATAATATAGTTAAGTTACTTATAGGGGGAACGTTTAAGTTTAAAGTGTACACTTACTTTTGTGTCACATTGTAATTTGGACGAAAAAAATAGTGTCCCTTTCGTAAATGAACTTTTTTCTTTTCAGGGTTCCTATTCCAAAATATTCGGTAGATACAAACTACTGTTAGCTTTTTTTGTTGGTGCTGGAAGTTGCGCCTGTGTGTAAACATTTTTGTGACTTGGAGTTGTTACCGATTTTCGATTTTCATTTCGTGTTCATGTTAAAAAAAAAATGTGCCCAGCCCAGAACTAAATTATCCTAAAATGAATTGAAGTTTTAAAATATTTGGAAAGAATATGTGAACTCAAAAGAAGTTACTGTTTTATCTCGTGTGTTGTCTGTCCTCTGTTTAATAAATAGGTACGGAATAAATATGTACCTGAATTACGAGTACTATTGCAAATCGTTTGAATCGTAAGTTAAAAAAAAAGTTTTTCAAGAATTCCCTGTCACTGCATTTTCTCATTTTTACATTAGGTACCTATTAAGTTGTGAAAAAAGCATCGAACGGGAACGGCAGAAAGAAAAACTTAAAATTTATAATATAGAAATTATTTTCTTACATACATTAGTACCTATATATTTACATACGAGTACCTACAAAATACCGAAAGTCTTCCTTTTTCAGATTGACACCACGTAAGTTAATTTGCCTTTAAGTGGTTTGTTTTACCTTTTATTAATTTCATAATATTATGTATGTACCTATTTGTGTTTGTAGTTGGATTGAATTGTTTTGTACAAGGGTAGGTACCTACGCAAATAAAAAGTGAAAAGAAAAGCAAACCTAGGAAGTTAAAAAAAATTAAAACTATGGGTAGCGTGATGTCTCGTGAGGTCGCCCTTCTCTAATAGTCAGCCAGCTTTGATAAAAAATAGCATTGATAGTAAAAGCTTTGCCTGACTTACGGTTTTCGGAAAAAACATATTTTCGGAAAAAACATATTTTCGGAAAAAACATATTTTCTTTATGTGTAAGTACAAAATTCTAGTTAAATGCGGCTCATGGTTTTCTGTTCAAAAATTGAAGTTTGCAAATGTTTGAATGTGATAGTTCTTACAAAAAAAAGTTAGTGGAAGTGCCTTTTGTAAAACTCTCCATTAACTAGAATACTGAAGAGAAGTCCATTATGTTATGGTTTTTGTGTTTTTTTTAAGTCTATTTTTCTTGTTTTTTGCACAAAAATATGATTTTTTTCAAAAGATGATTATTTAAAAGCGGGGCTGGCCTTAGGAGACACATCTTGTCCCCCATGACTGACTTCTGAAGACCACTTGATTTCAGTAGTCAGCCGCCTCAAATCAAAATGAAGGAATGGGTGCCAAAGAATATCAATTACCAAGAAGCCAATCTTTCGTACGTTTCACCCTCCAAAACCCATTTGTTTACATTGTTGTATTTGTAATTCCACATCGTGTCGATGCATAGATGAGAATCACAACAACAATTTAATGCGGTGAGTTTCATTTGTTTTGACAGTTCGATATTTTTATTTCCAAAATAAGTATTTTTTTGCATCTGCCTCGTTGTTTTTTAATTAAAATTTTGTGTTTAATTGTAGTTTTTTAGAAATAATATTGTAATAATAAACAATAATATCTATGCCGTATTCAAAAGAACCAATCGGTTCATATATTATGGTTCCGAGAAGTCATCAAATATCAAATTGATAATCTCTTGCCCTCTGCAATCCAGTTTTGATATGTGGATTGCTTGTCTGTGCATTTGATTATAAATTTGTGTTTTTTACATTATAAAATGGAAATTCTATTTCGATTCCGCGAAGTAAAACTTATGCTTTAAAATCTCCACAGCTCGTAGACCAAAACCATAGACCCCCAAAGTAAAGTCCAACAAAGCAAGTTGTCGGTGCTATCATTGCCTTCCCAAAAGGTACATTGACGCAGTTTTCTCAGTTCCCATTCCAGTTTGCATTGAAATTGATATATCAGGGGCATCTGAAAACAACAACACCCCACTTCAAGCCAGTTAAGCTTGTGCAAGAGATTCAGGAACTTGTTGCATTTAATTTTTCTCTAGCTGATAGAATGCACAGAATGCAGTGAAGCAAAGTCGACTTCCAGAAATGGAAATCCTTGTAAGTCATTTGACAAACAAGCGGGATCAAGTCCAAAACGAACTTCATGACACCCACAGCACAAAAATGGGTACATACATTTAATTTTTCAATCCGAATCAAGCATGGAATATGTTTTGGAAACGCTTGTAAATGATGTTATTACAAGTGATACATTTCAAAAACAAATTAAAAAAATCAAAATGTAAGTACACAATTATTTAGCCTTTGCTTGCCATTTGCATTAACTTTTATTTACATAAATATTCTACTTTGGTTTCTCATTTCAGATGATGAATCTGAAACTGAATATGGAAGGTCTTGAAAAAGAAAGAGAAACGGTCATTAGCCTTAGTTAAAGTCTTCTAAGTTATTTCGAAAACCACTTCCAATTTAAGATAAAATTTAAAAAAAAAACACATACAAAACTATTTTCGTCTTTTTTTTTGAAATGCAAGAAAATGAAAATGATGAATGATGATAGAGGACATAAATTGAGACTCATAGCTATTTCAATCATCCAAATCCAACAAGTAGTTTTGAAATAACAGCGTTTTGTATCCAGCACCTGCAAGAATTTCAATCGAAATGATTGCAAGTGCTGGACATAAAACGTTGCCAATTCAAAAATACTTGCTCGATTTTGTTGGTTGAAACGGTTATTAGCCTTAATTTAAGTCTCCTAAGTTATGTCGAAAACCATTTCCAATTTAAGATAAAATTTTTTAAAAAAAACACATACAAAACTATTTTCGTCTTTTTTTTTGAAATGCAAGAAAATGATGAAACTAGTCCCATATGCAATTTTATGGAAATTTTTGATTAAATTGAAAATGGTTTTTAAAATAACTTAGAGGACATACATTGAGACTCATAGCCATTTCAATCATCCAAATCCAACAAGTAGTTTTGAAATAACAGCGTTTTGTATCCAGCACCTGCAAGAATTTCAATCGAAATGATTGCAAGTGCTGGACATAAAACGTTGCCAATTCAAAAATACTTGCTCGATTTTGTTGGTTGAAACGGTTATTAGTCTTAATTTAAGTCTCCTAAGTTATGTCGAAAACAATTTCCAATGTAAGATAAAATTTAAAAAAAAAACACATACAAAACTATTTTCGTCTTTTTTTTTTGAAATGCAAGAAAATGATGAAACTAGTCCCATATGCAATTTTATGGAAATTTTTGATTAAATTGAAAATGGTTTTTAAAATAAAATAGAGGACATAAATTGAGACTCATAGCCATTTCAATCATCCAAATCCAACAAGTAGTTTTGAAATAACAGCGTTTTGTATCCAGCACCTGAAAGAATTTCAATCGTAAAAATTAATCTTTTTGTTTTTTGTTTTTTAAAACTGCTAGGAAACGAAATGCCTAAGAAAAACGACGTTCGATCAAAGAACGTATTTTTAAGACAAATCGACGAACTAGCACGTTTTAAGAAAAAAAAGTGGATACCTACCCATAAATAAGTAAAAAAAATATGAAATAAGCTATGAAAATATATTATTTCTGTTGGTAGGCACTTGGTACGTATATACCTACGCCAGAAAAACATTCACCAACAAAAATGCTGGTTTTTCAGATAAAAAAGAAATTAATTAAAAAATCCTTTTTAGCCCAAAACCATTATTTACATACATATTAATCAACATTGTTGGCAGCCACCGATGAAAGATCATTTAAACGCAAAAAAAACATGTTGTCAACCTGTGTTGCATGGCTTTCAAAATGTGCAATGTTGTCAACAAAGTTGATGATTTAACCCCCCTAATATGGCTTCAGCTTCAGTCTTAAGATATCTGTCGAAGTGAACGGACGTGTTTCCGCCAGTCTTACGCTATCCTTCGTGCTGAACGGACGTGTCAGTGTTGGTGTTATGTTTAGTTGGAATTGGAGTAAAAGTTGGAGTTGGAGCTAGAGTTGGAGTTGGAGTTGGAGTTTGAGTTGGACTTGGAGTCGGAGTCGGAGTTGGACTTGGACTTGGACCTGGACTTGGACTTGGACTTGGACTTGGACTTGGACTTGGACTTGGACTTGGACTTGGACTTGGACTTGGACTTGGACTTGGACTTGGACTTGGACTTGGACTTGGACTTGGACTTGGAGTTGGACTTGGACTTGGACTTGGACTTGGACTTGGACTTGGCCTTGGCCTTGGACTTGGACTTGGACATGGACTTGAACTTGAACTTGGACTTGGACTTGGACTTGGACTTGGACTTGGACTTGGACTTGGACTTGGACTTGGACTTGGACTTGGACTTGGACTTGGACTTGGACTTGGACTTGGACTTGGACTTGGACTTGGACTTGGACTTGGACTTGGACTTGGACTTGGACTTGGACTTGGACTTGGACTTGGACTTGGACTTGGACTTGGACTTGGACTTGGACTTGGACTTGGACTTGGACTTGGACTTAGAATTGGACCTGGACCTGGACTTGGACTTGGACTTGGACTTGGACTTGGACTTGGACTTGGACTTGGACTTGGACTTGGACTTGGACTTGAACTTGGACTTGGACTTGGACTTGGACTTGGACTTGGACTTGGACTTGGACTTGGACTTGGACTTGGACTTGGACTTGGACTTAGAATTGCACTTGGACTTGGACATGGACCTGGACTTGGACTTGGACTTGGACTTGGACTTGGACTTGGACTTAGACTTGGACTTGGACTTGGACTTGGGCTTGGACTTGGACTTGGACTTGGACTTGGACTTGGACTTGGACTTGGACTTGGACTTGGACTTGGACTTGGACTTGGACTTGGACTTGGACTTGGACTTGGACTTGGACTTGGACTTGGACTTGGACTTGGACTTGGACTTGGACTTGGACTTGGACTTGGACTTGGACTTGGACTTGGACTTGGACTTGGACTTGGACTTGGACTTGGACTTGGACTTGGACTTGGACTTGGACATGATGATGGACTTGGACTTGGACTTGGACTTGGACTTGGACTTGGACTTGGACTTGGACTTGGACTTGGACTTGGACTTGGACTTGGACTTGGACTTGGACTTGGACTTGGACTTGGACTTGGGCTAATACAGGTATCGAAACAAATTTTATTTTCATTTATTTTTTCAGGATATTTCAAAATTTGCATGGAAAAACGACGTCTTTTCAAAGTTAATCAAATAAACCATAACGCACATCACTGGAAAGGTCTATTCATGCATTATACAGGTTTCGAATCAAATTTAATTTTCATTTATTTTTTCAGGAGATATTTCAAAATTTGCATGGAAAAACGACGTCTTTTCAAAGTTAATCAAATATAACATGACGCACATCACTGGAAAGGTCTATTCATGCATTATACAGGTTTTGAATCAAATTTTATTTTCATTTATTTCTTTAGGAGATATTTCAAAATTTGTATAGAAAAACGACGTCTTTTCAAAATATTTCAAATAAATCATGACGCACATCACTGGAAAGGTCTATTCAAGCACTATGCTGGTATGGAAACAAATTTTATTTTGATTAATTTCTTTAGGAGATATTTCAAAATTTGCATAGAAAAACGACGTCTTTTCAAAATATTTCAAACAAATCATGACGCACATCACTGGAAAGGTCTATTCAAGCCCTATGCTGGGATCGAAACTTATTTTATTTTGATTAATTTCTTTAGGAGATATTTCAAAATTTGCATTGAAAAACAACGTCTTTTCAAAGTTTTTCAAATAAATCATGACGCACATCACTGGAAAGGTCTATTCAAGCCCTATGCTGGAATCGAAACTAATTTTATTTTGACTAATTTCTTTAGGAGATATTTAAAAATTTGCATAGAAAAACGACGTCTTTTCAAATTTAATCAAATAAAACATGACGCACATCACTGGAAAGGTCTATTCAAGCCCTATGCTGGGATCGAAACTAATTTCATTTCGATTAATTTCTTTAGGAGATATTTCAAAATTTGCAGAGAAAAACGACGTCTTTTCAAAGTTAATCAAATAAATCATGACGCACATCACTGGAAAGGTATGTTTAAGCCCTATACAGGTTTCAAAACAAATTTTATTTTGATTGATTTTTTGGGGAGATATTTCAAAATTTGCATAGAAAAACGACGTCTGTTCAAAGTTAATCAAATAAAATATAACGCACATAACTGGAAAAGTATGTGCAAGCCCTATACAGGTTTCGAAACAAATTTTATTTTGATTGATTTCCTTAGGAGATATTTCAAAATTTGCATGGAAAAGCGACGTCTGTTTACAGCATTTCAAATAAATCATGACGCACATCACTGGAAAGGTCTATTCAAGCACTATGCAGGTATCGAAACTTATTTTATTTTGATTGATTTCTTTAGAGAATATACAAAATTTGCCTAGAAAAACATTATTTTTTCAAAGTAAATTAACCTTGAAAAAAATTATTTTCTTGCATTTTTAAAAGGAGGCTTAGTTTTCAACTCAGCACTGGAAACCGCATCAATTCTGAAGGTTTGGTTTAGAAAATATCTGTGCTCACAAGAAATAACCACTTAAGTCCATTCAAGACAAAAGTCAGTTTTCATCATGTTCTTCATGCTTCATTGCACCCGTTATTTAAACACTTTTTTCATTAAATAAAACCAGAATGAAAAAACCGCTTATGTCATTTTCCCTCTTAGAAACATAAGCAATAAACGCTTAACTCAAATAAGAATTCCAAAATAATTTAATGCAGTTTTTAATAATGGCTTCTATCGACTTAAGCCGCTTTTCTAAATTGGAAACCATTCCAAAAACACAAAAGTATATGAGAGTCAAAAACAACTTATTCCGATATAAGCTGTTATTGCAAAATAAACAAAACATTTTTCGTTACTTAAAAGAATTAAGTCATTTTTGCAAATTTGTATTTGTATTTTGAGAAATCTTATGTTGCTTAAGCTACTATTGCAGATCGAAAATTCCTACAACCTGGAATTAAATGGACTTAAGCTGTTCTCTCTCTCCAATGCATGGAGGAATTTTCAATGCAGATGGGAATGTCACATAACGCAGAAGCCTGAATTGTAAATCGTTAATGCCTACAGCTATGGCTGCAGTGGATGTGTATTCTTACGGTTTTGAATTTTACGTCAGAACTTACATAGCAGTTACTATGAAAGCAGACAGTGAATTTGTTCGGACCGTCGGAAGATGAACTCCACTCTTTTTGCTCTGTTTACTGATTTCAGGAAAAGAATTTATAGCTGTTACATATTCACACAGATTCACAGTGATCGGTAGAAGGTAGGTATTTCTACAAATAATTTATTACAATATTTGTCATTGCCCAAAATTTATGAGTTATGCTGTGAGTATTATCCAACTGCCTCTTAAGGCCTGAGTACAATTTCTTCGGTACAGCTATACATAACGTATAAAGCAAGGTACATCTATGAAAATTATATCTTTTTATTTTTCTTTAAAATTGGCTAAGCAAGTTCATTTGTGAACTGCCTTATTGTAGCCTTATCAAAATCAGAAAGAGAATAATAATGGAATAGATACATTTTTATCATCCCGATAACTGGCTTTATTTGGTCGGGCTGTTTGAGTTAAAAGCTTATTTAAGCAAAGAGAAATGATTTTCCAAGACATTTTCGATTTCAGTACTTTTTAAAGATCGTGGAAATGAAGATTAAAAAAAATTGTGTTGAAAAAACAAATTGACAAGATATAGCGAAAGTCTGTGCCCCGGGCGGCAGCTTACAGGGGCGCCAAATCCATGTGCCTACTGAGATGTGGCAATGGATTTTCAAATTGTATTTCTCAGTCCGCCTTTAAGCAGTTTTTCCTACCGTTCCACGAATTAAAAATTTATTTCAAACTTCTTACACTCAGTCACGAAAGTAAAAATACTTAGGATATACGAGAACGTCAGTTTAAAGTATACACTAACTTTTGTGACACATTGTAGTTGTGAAAATAAATTCCGACGAGAAAAATACTGTAACTTTCGTGAACAGCCACGGCCATACATACCTACAACAAAAATGTGCACATCGGTGTGTCTGCCTGCACACTGGTTTAGCATTTCGCTGCACATAAACACGACACCGATCGAGCAACGCATCAAAAAATCAGAACATTTTGATTTTGCCCACACCAGCTCACACGTACACATTTCAATACACCGATGCAAATGTGGTATGTATGAGCCGCTTAAACTTTTTTCCTTTCAGCTTGTAGTTTCGTGTGTGTGTGCATATGTAAGCAATTTTAAAATAAAAATGATTTCAAACTATCTTCACTCTACACTCAATCATGAAAGTAACTATACAATGACCAAGGATAATATAGTTAAGTTACTTATAGGGGGAACGTTTAAGTTTAAAGTGTACACTTACTTTTGTGTCACATTGTAATTTGGACGAAAAAAATAGTGTCCCTTTCGTAAATGAACTTTTTTCTTTTCAGGGTTCCTATTCCAAAATATTCGGTAGATACAAACTACTGTTAGCTTTTTTTGTTGGTGCTGGAAGTTGCGCCTGTGTGTAAACATTTTTGTGACTTGGAGTTGTTACCGATTTTCGATTTTCATTTCGTGTTCATGTTAAAAAAAAAATGTGCCCAGCCCAGAACTAAATTATCCTAAAATGAATTGAAGTTTTAAAATATTTGGAAAGAATATGTGAACTCAAAAGAAGTTACTGTTTTATCTCGTGTGTTGTCTGTCCTCTGTTTAATAAATAGGTACGGAATAAATATGTACCTGAATTACGAGTACTATTGCAAATCGTTTGAATCGTAAGTTAAAAAAAAAGTTTTTCAAGAATTCCCTGTCACTGCATTTTCTCATTTTTACATTAGGTACCTATTAAGTTGTGAAAAAAGCATCGAACGGGAACGGCAGAAAGAAAAACTTAAAATTTATAATATAGAAATTATTTTCTTACATACATTAGTACCTATATATTTACATACGAGTACCTACAAAATACCGAAAGTCTTCCTTTTTCAGATTGACACCACGTAAGTTAATTTGCCTTTAAGTGGTTTGTTTTACCTTTTATTAATTTCATAATATTATGTATGTACCTATTTGTGTTTGTAGTTGGATTGAATTGTTTTGTACAAGGGTAGGTACCTACGCAAATAAAAAGTGAAAAGAAAAGCAAACCTAGGAAGTTAAAAAAAATTAAAACTATGGGTAGCGTGATGTCTCGTGAGGTCGCCCTTCTCTAATAGTCAGCCAGCTTTGATAAAAAATAGCATTGATAGTAAAAGCTTTGCCTGACTTACGGTTTTCGGAAAAAACATATTTTCGGAAAAAACATATTTTCGGAAAAAACATATTTTCTTTATGTGTAAGTACAAAATTCTAGTTAAATGCGGCTCATGGTTTTCTGTTCAAAAATTGAAGTTTGCAAATGTTTGAATGTGATAGTTCTTACAAAAAAAAGTTAGTGGAAGTGCCTTTTGTAAAACTCTCCATTAACTAGAATACTGAAGAGAAGTCCATTATGTTATGGTTTTTGTGTTTTTTTTAAGTCTATTTTTCTTGTTTTTTGCACAAAAATATGATTTTTTTCAAAAGATGATTATTTAAAAGCGGGGCTGGCCTTAGGAGACACATCTTGTCCCCCATGACTGACTTCTGAAGACCACTTGATTTCAGTAGTCAGCCGCCTCAAATCAAAATGAAGGAATGGGTGCCAAAGAATATCAATTACCAAGAAGCCAATCTTTCGTACGTTTCACCCTCCAAAACCCATTTGTTTACATTGTTGTATTTGTAATTCCACATCGTGTCGATGCATAGATGAGAATCACAACAACAATTTAATGCGGTGAGTTTCATTTGTTTTGACAGTTCGATATTTTTATTTCCAAAATAAGTATTTTTTTGCATCTGCCTCGTTGTTTTTTAATTAAAATTTTGTGTTTAATTGTAGTTTTTTAGAAATAATATTGTAATAATAAACAATAATATCTATGCCGTATTCAAAAGAACCAATCGGTTCATATATTATGGTTCCGAGAAGTCATCAAATATCAAATTGATAATCTCTTGCCCTCTGCAATCCAGTTTTGATATGTGGATTGCTTGTCTGTGCATTTGATTATAAATTTGTGTTTTTTACATTATAAAATGGAAATTCTATTTCGATTCCGCGAAGTAAAACTTATGCTTTAAAATCTCCACAGCTCGTAGACCAAAACCATAGACCCCCAAAGTAAAGTCCAACAAAGCAAGTTGTCGGTGCTATCATTGCCTTCCCAAAAGGTACATTGACGCAGTTTTCTCAGTTCCCATTCCAGTTTGCATTGAAATTGATATATCAGGGGCATCTGAAAACAACAACACCCCACTTCAAGCCAGTTAAGCTTGTGCAAGAGATTCAGGAACTTGTTGCATTTAATTTTTCTCTAGCTGATAGAATGCACAGAATGCAGTGAAGCAAAGTCGACTTCCAGAAATGGAAATCCTTGTAAGTCATTTGACAAACAAGCGGGATCAAGTCCAAAACGAACTTCATGACACCCACAGCACAAAAATGGGTACATACATTTAATTTTTCAATCCGAATCAAGCATGGAATATGTTTTGGAAACGCTTGTAAATGATGTTATTACAAGTGATACATTTCAAAAACAAATTAAAAAAATCAAAATGTAAGTACACAATTATTTAGCCTTTGCTTGCCATTTGCATTAACTTTTATTTACATAAATATTCTACTTTGGTTTCTCATTTCAGATGATGAATCTGAAACTGAATATGGAAGGTCTTGAAAAAGAAAGAGAAACGGTCATTAGCCTTAGTTAAAGTCTTCTAAGTTATTTCGAAAACCACTTCCAATTTAAGATAAAATTTAAAAAAAAAACACATACAAAACTATTTTCGTCTTTTTTTTTGAAATGCAAGAAAATGAAAATGATGAATGATGATAGAGGACATAAATTGAGACTCATAGCTATTTCAATCATCCAAATCCAACAAGTAGTTTTGAAATAACAGCGTTTTGTATCCAGCACCTGCAAGAATTTCAATCGAAATGATTGCAAGTGCTGGACATAAAACGTTGCCAATTCAAAAATACTTGCTCGATTTTGTTGGTTGAAACGGTTATTAGCCTTAATTTAAGTCTCCTAAGTTATGTCGAAAACCATTTCCAATTTAAGATAAAATTTTTTAAAAAAAACACATACAAAACTATTTTCGTCTTTTTTTTTGAAATGCAAGAAAATGATGAAACTAGTCCCATATGCAATTTTATGGAAATTTTTGATTAAATTGAAAATGGTTTTTAAAATAACTTAGAGGACATACATTGAGACTCATAGCCATTTCAATCATCCAAATCCAACAAGTAGTTTTGAAATAACAGCGTTTTGTATCCAGCACCTGCAAGAATTTCAATCGAAATGATTGCAAGTGCTGGACATAAAACGTTGCCAATTCAAAAATACTTGCTCGATTTTGTTGGTTGAAACGGTTATTAGTCTTAATTTAAGTCTCCTAAGTTATGTCGAAAACAATTTCCAATGTAAGATAAAATTTAAAAAAAAAACACATACAAAACTATTTTCGTCTTTTTTTTTTGAAATGCAAGAAAATGATGAAACTAGTCCCATATGCAATTTTATGGAAATTTTTGATTAAATTGAAAATGGTTTTTAAAATAAAATAGAGGACATAAATTGAGACTCATAGCCATTTCAATCATCCAAATCCAACAAGTAGTTTTGAAATAACAGCGTTTTGTATCCAGCACCTGAAAGAATTTCAATCGTAAAAATTAATCTTTTTGTTTTTTGTTTTTTAAAACTGCTAGGAAACGAAATGCCTAAGAAAAACGACGTTCGATCAAAGAACGTATTTTTAAGACAAATCGACGAACTAGCACGTTTTAAGAAAAAAAAGTGGATACCTACCCATAAATAAGTAAAAAAAATATGAAATAAGCTATGAAAATATATTATTTCTGTTGGTAGGCACTTGGTACGTATATACCTACGCCAGAAAAACATTCACCAACAAAAATGCTGGTTTTTCAGATAAAAAAGAAATTAATTAAAAAATCCTTTTTAGCCCAAAACCATTATTTACATACATATTAATCAACATTGTTGGCAGCCACCGATGAAAGATCATTTAAACGCAAAAAAAACATGTTGTCAACCTGTGTTGCATGGCTTTCAAAATGTGCAATGTTGTCAACAAAGTTGATGATTTAACCCCCCTAATATGGCTTCAGCTTCAGTCTTAAGATATCTGTCGAAGTGAACGGACGTGTTTCCGCCAGTCTTACGCTATCCTTCGTGCTGAACGGACGTGTCAGTGTTGGTGTTATGTTTAGTTGGAATTGGAGTAAAAGTTGGAGTTGGAGCTAGAGTTGGAGTTGGAGTTGGAGTTTGAGTTGGACTTGGAGTCGGAGTCGGAGTTGGACTTGGACTTGGACCTGGACTTGGACTTGGACTTGGACTTGGACTTGGACTTGGACTTGGACTTGGACTTGGACTTGGACTTGGACTTGGACTTGGACTTGGACTTGGACTTGGACTTGGACTTGGACTTGGACTTGGACTTGGAGTTGGACTTGGACTTGGACTTGGACTTGGACTTGGACTTGGCCTTGGCCTTGGACTTGGACTTGGACATGGACTTGAACTTGAACTTGGACTTGGACTTGGACTTGGACTTGGACTTGGACTTGGACTTGGACTTGGACTTGGACTTGGACTTGGACTTGGACTTGGACTTGGACTTGGACTTGGACTTGGACTTGGACTTGGACTTGGACTTGGACTTGGACTTGGACTTGGACTTGGACTTGGACTTGGACTTGGACTTGGACTTGGACTTGGACTTGGACTTGGACTTGGACTTGGACTTAGAATTGGACCTGGACCTGGACTTGGACTTGGACTTGGACTTGGACTTGGACTTGGACTTGGACTTGGACTTGGACTTGGACTTGGACTTGAACTTGGACTTGGACTTGGACTTGGACTTGGACTTGGACTTGGACTTGGACTTGGACTTGGACTTGGACTTGGACTTGGACTTAGAATTGCACTTGGACTTGGACATGGACCTGGACTTGGACTTGGACTTGGACTTGGACTTGGACTTGGACTTAGACTTGGACTTGGACTTGGACTTGGGCTTGGACTTGGACTTGGACTTGGACTTGGACTTGGACTTGGACTTGGACTTGGACTTGGACTTGGACTTGGACTTGGACTTGGACTTGGACTTGGACTTGGACTTGGACTTGGACTTGGACTTGGACTTGGACTTGGACTTGGACTTGGACTTGGACTTGGACTTGGACTTGGACTTGGACTTGGACTTGGACTTGGACTTGGACTTGGACTTGGACTTGGACTTGGACTTGGACTTGGACTTGGACTTGGACATGATGATGGACTTGGACTTGGACTTGGACTTGGACTTGGACTTGGACTTGGACTTGGACTTGGACTTGGACTTGGACTTGGACTTGGACTTGGACTTGGACTTGGACTTGGGCTAATACAGGTATCGAAACAAATTTTATTTTCATTTATTTTTTCAGGATATTTCAAAATTTGCATGGAAAAACGACGTCTTTTCAAAGTTAATCAAATAAACCATAACGCACATCACTGGAAAGGTCTATTCATGCATTATACAGGTTTCGAATCAAATTTAATTTTCATTTATTTTTTCAGGAGATATTTCAAAATTTGCATGGAAAAACGACGTCTTTTCAAAGTTAATCAAATATAACATGACGCACATCACTGGAAAGGTCTATTCATGCATTATACAGGTTTTGAATCAAATTTTATTTTCATTTATTTCTTTAGGAGATATTTCAAAATTTGTATAGAAAAACGACGTCTTTTCAAAATATTTCAAATAAATCATGACGCACATCACTGGAAAGGTCTATTCAAGCACTATGCTGGTATGGAAACAAATTTTATTTTGATTAATTTCTTTAGGAGATATTTCAAAATTTGCATAGAAAAACGACGTCTTTTCAAAATATTTCAAACAAATCATGACGCACATCACTGGAAAGGTCTATTCAAGCCCTATGCTGGGATCGAAACTTATTTTATTTTGATTAATTTCTTTAGGAGATATTTCAAAATTTGCATTGAAAAACAACGTCTTTTCAAAGTTTTTCAAATAAATCATGACGCACATCACTGGAAAGGTCTATTCAAGCCCTATGCTGGAATCGAAACTAATTTTATTTTGACTAATTTCTTTAGGAGATATTTAAAAATTTGCATAGAAAAACGACGTCTTTTCAAATTTAATCAAATAAAACATGACGCACATCACTGGAAAGGTCTATTCAAGCCCTATGCTGGGATCGAAACTAATTTCATTTCGATTAATTTCTTTAGGAGATATTTCAAAATTTGCAGAGAAAAACGACGTCTTTTCAAAGTTAATCAAATAAATCATGACGCACATCACTGGAAAGGTATGTTTAAGCCCTATACAGGTTTCAAAACAAATTTTATTTTGATTGATTTTTTGGGGAGATATTTCAAAATTTGCATAGAAAAACGACGTCTGTTCAAAGTTAATCAAATAAAATATAACGCACATAACTGGAAAAGTATGTGCAAGCCCTATACAGGTTTCGAAACAAATTTTATTTTGATTGATTTCCTTAGGAGATATTTCAAAATTTGCATGGAAAAGCGACGTCTGTTTACAGCATTTCAAATAAATCATGACGCACATCACTGGAAAGGTCTATTCAAGCACTATGCAGGTATCGAAATTAATTTTATTTTGATTAATTTCTTTAGGAGATATTTCAAAATTAACATAGAAAAACGACGTCTTTTCAAAGTATTTCAAATAAATCATGACGCACATCACTGGAAAGGTCTATTCAAGCATTATGCTGGTATCGAAACAAATTTTATTTTGATTAATTTCTTTAGGAGATATTTCAAAATTTGCATAGAAAAACGACGTCTTTTCAAAATATTTCAAACAAATCATGTTGCACATCACTGGAAAGGTCTATTCAAGCCCTATGCTGGAATCGAAACTAATTTTATTTTGATTAATTTCTTTAAGAGATATTTCAAAATTTGCAGAGAAAAACGACGTCTTTTCAAAGTTAATCAAATAAATCATGACGCACATCACTGGAAAGGTATGTTTAAGCCCTATACAGGTTTCAAAACAAATTTTATTTTGATTGATTTTTTGGGGAGATATTTCAAAATTTGCATAGAAAAACGACGTCTGTTCAAAGTTAATCAAATAAAATATAACGCACATAACTGGAAAAGTATGTGCAAGCCCTATACAGGTTTCGAAACAAATTTTATTTTGATTGATTTCCTTAGGAGATATTTCAAAATTTGCATGGAAAAACGACGTCTTTTTACAGCATTTCAAATAAATCATGACGCACATCACTGGAAAGGTCTATTCAAGCACTATGCAGGTATCGAAATTAATTTTATTTTGATTAATTTCTTTAGGAGATATTTCAAAATTAACATAGAAAAACGACGTCTTTTCAAAGTATTTCAAATAAATCATGACGCACATCACTGGAAAGGTCTATTCAAGCATTATGCAGGTATCGGAATTAATTTTATTTTGATTAATTTCTTTAGGAGATATTTCAAAATTTGCAGAGAAAAACGACGTCTTTTCAAAGTTAATCAAATATAACATGACAGACATGACTGGAAAGGTCTATTCAAGCCATATGCAGGTACCAAAATTAATTTGGTTTTGATTAATTTTTTTAGGAGATATTTCAAAATTTGCATAGAACAACGACGTCTTTTCAAAGTATTTCAAATAAATCATGACGCACATCACTGGAAAGGTCTATTCAAGCCTTATACAGGTTTCGAAACAAATTTAATTTTGATTGATTTTTTCAGGAGATATTTCAAAATTTGCATAGAAAAACGACGTCTTTTCAAAGTTAATCAAATAAAACATGACGCACATCATTGGAAAGGTCTATTCAAGCCCTATACAGGTTTCGAAACAAATTTTATTTTAATTGATTTTTTCAGGAGATATTTCAAAATTTGCATGGAAAAACGACGTCTTTGAAAAGTTAATCAAATAAATCATGACGCACATCACTGGAAAGGTCTATTCATGCATTATACAGGTTTCGAATCAAATTTTATTTTGATTGATTTTTTCAGGAGATATTTCAAAATTTGCATGGAAAAACGACGTATTTTCAAATTTAATCAAATAAATTATGACGCACATCACTGGAAAGGGCTGTTCAAATATTATTCAGGTATCGAAACAAATTTTATTTTGATTGATTTTTTTCAGGAGAAATTTCAAAATTTTCATAGAAAAACGATGTCTTTTCAAAGTTAATCAAATAAACCATGACGCACATCACTGGAAAGGTCTGTTCAAGTATTATTCAGGTATCAAAACAAATTTTATTTTCATTTATTTTTTCAGGAGATATTTCAAAATTTTCATGGAAAAACGACGTCTTTTCAAAGTTAATCAAATAAATCATGACGCACATTACTGGAAAGGTCTATTCATGCATTATACAGGTTTCGAATCAAATTTTATTTTGATTGATTTTTTCAGAAGATATTTCAAAATTTTCATGGAAAAACGACGTTTTTTCAAAGTTAATCAAATAAATTATGACGCACATCACTGGAAAGGTCTGTTCAAGTCCCTTACAGGTTTCGAAACAAATTTTATTTTTATTGATTTTTTCAGGAGATATTTCAAAATTTGCATAGAAAAACGATGTCATTTCAAAGTTAATCAAATAAATCATGACATACATGACTGGAAAGGTCTATTCAAGCCCTATGCAGGTACCAAAATTAATTTGATTTTGATTGATTTTTTTAGGAGATATTTCAAAATATTCATAGAACAACGACGTCTTTTCAAAGTATTTCAAATAAATCATGATGCACATCACTGGAAAGGTCTATTCAAGCCCTATGCTGGGATCGAAATTAATTTTATTTTGATTAATTTCTTTAGGAGATATTTCAAAATTTGCATGGAAAAACGATGTCTTTTCAAAGTTAATCAAATAAACCATGACGCACATCACTGGAAAGGTCTGTTCAAGCCCTATACAGGTTTCGAAACAAATTTTATTTTCATTTATTTTTTCAGGAGATATTTCAATATTTTCATGGAAAAACGACGTATTTTCAAAGTTAATTAAATAAATTATGACGCACATCACTGGAAAGGTCTGTTCAAGTCCTATACAGATATCGAAACAAAAGTAATTTTGATTGATTTTTTCAATAGATATTTCAAAATTTGCATAGAAAAACGATGTCTTTTCAAAGTTAATCAAATAAATTATGATGCAAATAATGTTTAAATAAAATAACTTGTATAATACTTAAAAAATTTATGATTGTTGTGCTTTTAAAAAAAAGCGTTGAGAAGATGCATCTACGGGTAAAATGTCAGTGTTTCCAATTTTCGGGAACATACTTTTTTTGTATGTTAATGAGTGGAAGAGTGGAACCGGAGTGGTTTTGATTATTTTTAAATTTTCAGTTTAAAAATGTTGCAGATCTGCCACCAGCTGCCAAATTCGTGTTGGAAAATACTTATTGATATTTCAAAAAAGTTTCGTTTTGAGGGCTTTCAAATTTCAATGTTGCAAATTTTTGGAAAAATACTTTTTTGATGATCAAAAGGTGGGATTTCTCCTTAAGAAATGAAGATGATTTAAACTGATATGTAGGGTGTCCATAACTTGTTTGAAAAAAAATAAGGACATTTTCAAAAATCCAAATTTCTACTCACCACACCATAAAAATAATAGATAAATATGATCAAATGTTTATTTTATAAATAAATAAAGTATATAATGTCTATTTTGCTTACTTTTTACTAAAAGTCTGGAATAATTTGAATTTAACGCTCATTGAAAACAAAAATAATGGCATTACACAAAAAACCTTGTTTTTGAATACGGCCGTTTAAAGTTTTGGACTTACTTCAATGGTCGATAACTCAAAAAAAATTATGGGTATTTAAGAAATAAAGGGTTTTTTGAAAAAGTTCGATATAGTTCCAGTTTTGTTCTTATTACTTTTACTTATTTTCCAACAAAGGCGTAAAATTATTCAGATTTGAATAGAAAAAACCAAGCGAAAATCTTAGAAAATGAACTAAAAGTCTTTTTTATTAATTAGGTATAACGCACCGATTGTTTATTTGACAGTGAATTTTTGTCAAAAACAAAAAAAAAATCAGTCAACTTTTAGCTTCACCATAGAAAATAAACTTAAAAAAGAACTCTAAAAATAAATAACACAAACTAAATATCTCAAAAAAAAAACACAATATAATTTACCAGGTACGTAGTAGGTAAATGAAGTGAACCATAAGAGATCAAAAATTATTTATTGAAAATGACATCAAAGTACGAGTACGATTTGTAATAACTGGGTATCAAGCCAGAATTCACGAGACTGCTTACATCGTTCTTCTTCCTTTCTGCTATATCCAATTTATGCTGGTACAACCGTACCAACGCTTCAGGATGTTTTTTTTTTCTATTCGGGACTGTTCTTTTAGCCTGATCAAGCTCTTTGAAGTCATCAAAGTAAGATGTTTTATTAAAACATCCTAAAGTTTTTAAAATCCTAAAGTTTTTCAATTTTGATGGCTTTAACCTTAACTTTACAACTTGACCCTGAACATATTTGTTCAACCTTGGCACCGGAAGTTTTTTTTATATCTATGAAGTCTTCGTAACCCATTTCAATTACTGTCAATGGTGTTCCATGTTTCCATTCGAATGGCAGATACGTATTGCGAAGGCCCGTAAATAGGTCCAGACCAGCGTTACTACTTCGAGAAAAAAAGTCGAAGTAGATTTGAAGAAAAAAAGGAAATAGATTGACAAAAATCGAGGTAGATTTCAAAATGAACTTTTTTATACAAATCTATATTTTCTTAAAATTATTATCATATTTCCATATTTATTTCAAGTTAAAAAAAAAAACACCTTATTTCTTCATGTAGCTATATTTTGCATCATGGTTTTATTAAATTTTTTAGTTTTGTTTTGTTAAGGTACCTACTTTACCTATTCTTTTTCTTTGACTTTTTTATAAAAAAGAACAATAAAATGATTATAGTCGGGGACAAACAAACAGACCAAAGATCATCAACCAAAATAGGAAAGGGTGAATCGAAAATTAAAAAAAAGAAAACCATTCGAAATTCACACACTCAAGCGAACTTTTCACAAGAGTGCGTTGAGTTTCTATGATTTGTAGAACTACTAATGTTTGAATTAAAATTGTGCTAAATTTGTTTTTCTTCTAATGGAAATGATGGGGCTACCAACCAAAAAGAAGTAGATTTGACCTATTAATGTAAAATTGAAGTAAGTTGAAACAGACAACAGAGATTTTTAAAATGAAGTAGATTTCAAAAATTTAGTGATCGTGCGAAGCAGGAAGTAGCTAGCTAGATTTTAATTTAACAACTCTAAGCTTAAAATTTAATCGACATTATCATAGACTAAATAATAATAAAGACATTGGCCGGGTTGTTTTTTGTTTGTTCGTTTTTTCTTTCCTACAGACAGATCGAAATTAAAATGAGGCCAGATAATGAACTGCCTGTGTTCTGTTTTTGTTTGCTTTTTTGTTGTCGAGGGATTTAGATATTTTCTTGGTTGGGTTCTTCGTCCTTGGGTCGTGTTGTTGTATCTTGTGCTTGACAAGTGCATTGAGAAAAGAAGGGTATTGAAATTTATCTACATAGGTACAAACCTACCAACATAGATTTTATTTTATTTTCTGGATTCTACAATTTTGATGATCATCAAAACGAAAGAAATTAAAGTTGAAAAAATGAGGAAGCGATGATATCAACTTTTTCATGTAACCTTCGTTGTTTTGATCAAAATTATCAATATTTTCTTTAGGTAGGTAGGTACCTATATTTGTGTGCATAGTTTCTTCAGTGTTTGGCGATTATTTTCTACGAGGAGCAAGAGTCTAAAGGGATGGACAGATTTGCTTGACTTGTTGTAGGTACACCGTCGTAATCTTTTTTTCTATTTTTTGTTTGCTGTTTGTCATTAAGAAATTTTTAAGACAAAAGAGAATGTAAAATAAGTAGTTTAAATTAATTGATTTTTATTTTAAGAAACTCAGGGATAGGTAGGTAGATAGGTAGGTACGTAAAAATTAATCTTTTTGTTTTTTGTTTTTTAAAACGATTAGGTAACAAAATGCTTAAGAAAAACCACGTTCGATTAAAGAACGCATTTTTAAGAAAAATTTAAGAAAAAATGTGAATACCAATAAATAAATAACCAAAAAAGTGAAAATAAGCTAAGAAAAAAATTATTTATGTTGGGATACCTACGCCAGAAGAACATTCATCAACAAAAATGGTGGGTTTTCAGATAAAAAATAAATTAATTAAAACATCTTTTTTAGTGGAGAAACATATTTGGGAAGATGATGTTATTGTAAGGGGAGAAATCAGATGCTTTAGCAGTATTGTGTTTAAGTTTCAAGCCTCAAAAATGACTGCAATTTACTTATATTTACATATACAAAAAATAAAAATCGTCCCCCAATTCATAATTCGGACGGATTTTCAACGACGTGTTTTTTTCAATTTTTGTTGGCAACCACCGATGTAAAAGCAAAAAAAAACCATGATGTAAACCTGTGTTGCATGGTTTTTAAAATATTTTGAAAACTTGTTCCGATTCCATCAACCAATGTTGTAAACAAAGTTGATCATATAAACCAAAATAATAGGGCCTGGGCTTCAGTCTTAGGATATCCGTCGAACTGAACGGACGTGTTTCGCCAGTCTTATGGAATCCTTCGTGCTGAACGGACGTGTCAGTGCCGGTGTTAAGTTGAGTTAAGTTGTAGTTGGAGTCGGAGTTAGAGTTAGAGTTAGAGTTAGAGTTAGAGTTAGAGTTGGAGTTGGAGTTGGAGTTGGAGTTGGAGTTGGAGTTGGAGTTGGAGTTGGAGTTGGAGTTGGAGTTGGAGTTGGAGTTGGAGTTGGAGTTGGAGTTGGAGTTGGAGTTGGAGTTGGAGTTGGAGTTGGAGTTGGAGTTAGAGTTGGAGCTGGAATTGGACTTGGACTTGGACTTGGACTTGGACTTGGACTGGGACTTGGACTTGGACTTGGACTTGGACTTGGACTTGGACTTGGACTTGGACTTGGACTTGGACTTGGACTTGGACTTGGACTTGGGCTTGGACTTGGACTTGGACTTGGACTTGGACTTGGACTTGGACTTGGACTTGGACTTGGACTTGGACTTGGACTTGGACTTGGACTTGGACTTGGACTTGGACTTGGACTTGGACTTGGACTTGGACTTGGACTTGGACTTGGACTTGGACTTGGACTTGGACTTGGACTTGGACTTGGACTTGGACTTGGACTTGGACTTGGACTTGGACTTGGACTTGGACTTGGACTTGGACTTGGACTTGGACTTGGACTTGGACTTGGACTTGGACTTGGACTTGGACTTGGACTTGGACTTGGACTTGGACTTGGACTTGGACTTGGACTTGGACTTGGACTTGGACTTGGACTTGGACTTGGACTTGGACTTGGACTTGGACTTGGACTTGGACTTGGACTTGGATTTGGAGCTGGACTTGGACTTGGACTTGGACTTGGACTTGGACTTGGACTTGGACTTGGACTTGGACTTGGACTTGGACTTGGACTTGGACTTGGACTTGGACTTGGACTTGGACTTGGACTTGGACTTGGACTTGGACATGATGATGGACTTGGACTTGGACTTGGACTTGGACTTGGACTTGGACTTGGACTTGGACTTGGACTTGGACTTGGACTTGGACTTGGGCTAATACAGGTATCGAAACAAATTTTATTTTCATTTATTTTTTCAGGATATTTCAAAATTTGCATGGAAAAACGACGTCTTTTCAAAGTTAATCAAATAAACCATAACGCACATCACTGGAAAGGTCTATTCATGCATTATACAGGTTTCGAATCAAATTTAATTTTCATTTATTTTTTCAGGAGATATTTCAAAATTTGCATGGAAAAACGACGTCTTTTCAAAGTTAATCAAATATAACATGACGCACATCACTGGAAAGGTCTATTCATGCATTATACAGGTTTTGAATCAAATTTTATTTTCATTTATTTCTTTAGGAGATATTTCAAAATTTGTATAGAAAAACGACGTCTTTTCAAAATATTTCAAATAAATCATGACGCACATCACTGGAAAGGTCTATTCAAGCACTATGCTGGTATGGAAACAAATTTTATTTTGATTAATTTCTTTAGGAGATATTTCAAAATTTGCATAGAAAAACGACGTCTTTTCAAAATATTTCAAACAAATCATGACGCACATCACTGGAAAGGTCTATTCAAGCCCTATGCTGGGATCGAAACTTATTTTATTTTGATTAATTTCTTTAGGAGATATTTCAAAATTTGCATTGAAAAACAACGTCTTTTCAAAGTTTTTCAAATAAATCATGACGCACATCACTGGAAAGGTCTATTCAAGCCCTATGCTGGAATCGAAACTAATTTTATTTTGACTAATTTCTTTAGGAGATATTTAAAAATTTGCATAGAAAAACGACGTCTTTTCAAATTTAATCAAATAAAACATGACGCACATCACTGGAAAGGTCTATTCAAGCCCTATGCTGGGATCGAAACTAATTTCATTTCGATTAATTTCTTTAGGAGATATTTCAAAATTTGCAGAGAAAAACGACGTCTTTTCAAAGTTAATCAAATAAATCATGACGCACATCACTGGAAAGGTATGTTTAAGCCCTATACAGGTTTCAAAACAAATTTTATTTTGATTGATTTCCTTAGGAGATATTTCAAAATTTGCATGGAAAAGCGACGTCTGTTTACAGCATTTCAAATAAATCATGACGCACATCACTGGAAAGGTCTATTCAAGCACTATGCAGGTATCGAAATTAATTTTATTTTGATTAATTTCTTTAGGAGATATTTCAAAATTAACATAGAAAAACGACGTCTTTTCAAAGTATTTCAAATAAATCATGACGCACATCACTGGAAAGGTCTATTCAAGCATTATGCTGGTATCGAAACAAATTTTATTTTGATTAATTTCTTTAGGAGATATTTCAAAATTTGCATAGAAAAACGACGTCTTTTCAAAATATTTCAAACAAATCATGTTGCACATCACTGGAAAGGTCTATTCAAGCCCTATGCTGGAATCGAAACTAATTTTATTTTGATTAATTTCTTTAAGAGATATTTCAAAATTTGCAGAGAAAAACGACGTCTTTTCAAAGTTAATCAAATAAATCATGACGCACATCACTGGAAAGGTATGTTTAAGCCCTATACAGGTTTCAAAACAAATTTTATTTTGACTGATTTTTGCAGGAGATATTTCAAAATTTGCATAGAAAAACGACGTCTTTTCAAAGTTAATCAAATAAAATATAACGCACATAACTGGAAAAGTATGTGCAAGCCCTATACAGGTTTCGAAACAAATTTTATTTTGATTGATTTCCTTAGGAGATATTTCAAAATTTGCATGGAAAAACGACGTCTTTTTACAGCATTTCAAATAAATCATGACGCACATCACTGGAAAGGTCTATTCAAGCACTATGCAGGTATCGAAATTAATTTTATTTTGATTAATTTCTTTAGGAGATATTTCAAAATTAACATAGAAAAACGACGTCTTTTCAAAGTATTTCAAATAAATCATGACGCACATCACTGGAAAGGTCTATTCAAGCATTATGCAGGTATCGGAATTAATTTTATTTTGATTAATTTCTTTAGGAGATATTTCAAAATTTGCTGAGAAAAACGACGTCTTTTCAAAGTTAATCAAATATAACATGACAGACATGACTGGAAAGGTCTATTCAAGCCATATGCAGGTACCAAAATTAATTTGGTTTTGATTAATTTTTTTAGGAGATATTTCAAAATTTGCATAGAACAACGACGTCTTTTCAAAGTATTTCAAATAAATCATGACGCACATCACTGGAAAGGTCTATCCAAGCCTTATACAGGTTTCGAAACAAATTTAATTTTGATTGATTTTTTCAGGAGATATTTCAAAATTTGCATAGAAAAACGACGTCTTTTCAAAGTTAATCAAATAAAACATGACGCACATCATTGGAAAGGTCTATTCAAGCCCTATACAGGTTTCGAAACAAATTTTATTTTGATTGATTTTTTCAGGAGATATTTCAAAATTTGCATGGAAAAACGACGTCTTTGAAAAGTTAATCAAATAAATCATGACGCACATCACTGGAAAGGTCTATTCATGCATTATACAGGTTTCGAATCAAATTTTATTTTGGTTGATTTTTTCAGGAGATATTTCAAAATTTGCATGGAAAAACGACGTATTTTCAAATTTAATCAAATAAATTATGACGCACATCACTGGAAAGGGCTGTTCAAATATTATTCAGGTATCGAAACAAATTTTATTTTGATTGATTTTTTTCAGGAGAAATTTCAAAATTTTCATAGAAAAACGATGTCTTTTCAAAGTTAATCAAATAAACCATGACGCACATCACTGGAAAGGTCTGTTCAAGTATTATTCAGGTATCAAAACAAATTTTATTTTCATTTATTTTTTCAGGAGATATTTCAAAATTTTCATGGAAAAACGACGTCTTTGAAAAGTTAATCAAATAAATCATGACGCACATCACTGGAAAGGTCTATTCATGCATTATACAGGTTTCGAATCAAATTTTATTTTGATTGATTTTTTCAGAAGATATTTCAAAATTTTCATGGAAAAACGACGTTTTTTCAAAGTTAATCAAAAAAATTATGACGCACATCACTGGAAAGGTCTGTTCAAGTCCCTTACAGGTTTCGAAACAAATTTTATTTTTATTGATTTTTTCAGGAGATATTTCAAAATTTGCATAGAAAAACGATGTCATTTCAAAGTTAATCAAATAAATCATGACATACATGACTGGAAAGGTCTATTCAAGCCCTATGCAGGTACCAAAATTAATTTGATTTTGATTGATTTTTTTAGGAGATATTTCAAAATATTCATAGAACAACGACGTCTTTTCAAAGTATTTCAAATAAATCATGATGCACATCACTGGAAAGGTCTATTCAAGCCCTATGCTGGGATCGAAATTAATTTTATTTTGATTAATTTCTTTAGGAGATATTTCAAAATTTGCATGGAAAAACGATGTCTTTTCAAAGTTAATCAAATAAACCATGACGCACATCACTGGAAAGGTCTGTTCAAGCCCTATACAGGTTTCGAAACAAATTTTATTTTCATTTATTTTTTCAGGAGATATTTCAATATTTTCATGGAAAAACGACGTATTTTCAAAGTTAATTAAATAAATTATGACGCACATCACTGGAAAGGTCTGTTCAAGTCCTATACAGATATCGAAACAAAAGTAATTTTGATTGATTTTTTCAATAGATATTTCAAAATTTGCATAGAAAAACGATGTCTTTTCAAAGTTAATCAAATAAATTATGATGCAAATAATGTTTAAATAAAATAACTTGTATAATACTTAAAAAATTTATGATTGTTGTGCTTTTAAAAAAAAGCGTTGAGAAGATGCATCTACGGGTAAAATGTCAGTGTTTCCAATTTTCGGGAACATACTTTTTTTGTATGTTAATGAGTGGAAGAGTGGAACCGGAGTGGTTTTGATTATTTTTAAATTTTCAGTTTAAAAATGTTGCAGATCTGCCACCAGCTGCCAAATTCGTGTTGGAAAATACTTATTGATATTTCAAAAAAGTTTCGTTTTGAGGGCTTTCAAATTTCAATGTTGCAAATTTTTGGAAAAATACTTTTTTGATGATCAAAAGGTGGGATTTCTCCTTAAGAAATGAAGATGATTTAAACTGATATGTAGGGTGTCCATAACTTGTTTGAAAAAAAATAAGGACATTTTCAAAAATCCAAATTTCTACTCACCACACCATAAAAATAATAGATAAATATGATCAAATGTTTATTTTATAAATAAATAAAGTATATAATGTCTATTTTGCTTACTTTTTACTAAAAGTCTGGAATAATTTGAATTTAACGCTCATTGAAAACAAAAATAATGGCATTACACAAAAAACCTTGTTTTTGAATACGGCCGTTTAAAGTTTTGGACTTACTTCAATGGTCGATAACTCAAAAAAAATTATGGGTATTTAAGAAATAAAGGGTTTTTTGAAAAAGTTCGATATAGTTCCAGTTTTGTTCTTATTACTTTTACTTATTTTCCAACAAAGGCGTAAAATTATTCAGATTTGAATAGAAAAAACCAAGCGAAAATCTTAGAAAATGAACTAAAAGTCTTTTTTATTAATTAGGTATAACGCACCGATTGTTTATTTGACAGTGAATTTTTGTCAAAAACAAAAAAAAAATCAGTCAACTTTTAGCTTCACAATAGAAAATAAACTTAAAAAAGAACTCTAAAAATAAATAACACAAACTAAATATCTCAAAAAAAAACACAATATAATTTACCAGGTACGTAGTAGGTAAATGAAGTGAACCATAAGAGATCAAAAATTATTTATTGAAAATGACATCAAAGTACGAGTACGATTTGTAATAACTGGGTATCAAGCCAGAATTCACGAGACTGCTTACATCGTTCTTCTTCCTTTCTGCTATATCCAATTTATGCTGGTACAACCGTACCAACGCTTCAGGATGTTTTTTTTTTCTATTCGGGACTGTTCTTTTAGCCTGATCAAGCTCTTTGAAGTCATCAAAGTAAGATGTTTTATAGAAAATATCCTGTAAGGTTTTTACAATTTTGATTGCTTTAACCTTAACTTTACAACTTGACCCTGAACATATTTGTTCATATCTATGAAGTCTTCGTAACCCATTTCAATTACTGTGAATGGTGTTCCATGTTTCCATTCGAATGGCAGATACGTATTGCGAAGGCCCGTAAATAGGTCCAGACCAGCGTTACTACTTCGAGAAAAAAAGTCGAAGTAGATTTGAAGAAAAAAAGGAAATAGATTGACAAAAATCGAGGAAGATTTCAAAATGAACTTTTTTATACAAATCTTTATTTTTTAAAATTAAATTAAACTTATTAATAAAAACTTAAAACAAAAACAAAAGAAATTCTTTCAGGCTTCATATTTCCATATCTATTTCAAGTTAAAAAAAAAACACCTTATTTCTTCATGTAGCTATATTTTGCATCATGGTTTTATTAATTTTTTTAGTTTTATTTTGCTAAGGTACCTACTTTACCTATTCTTGTTCTTTGACTTTTTTATAAAAAAGAACAATAAAATGATTATAGTCGGGGACAAACAAACAGACCAAAGATCATCAACCAAAATAGGAAAGGGTGAATCGAAAATTAAAAAAAAGAAAACCATTCGAAATTCACACACTCAAGCGAACTTTTCACAAGATTCGTGTACACAAGAGTGCGTTGAGTTTCTATGATTTGTAAAACTACTAATTTTTGAATTAAAATTGTGCTAAATTTGTTTTTCTTCTAATGGAAATGATGGGGCTACCAACCAAAAAGAAGTAGATTTGACCTATTAATGTAAAATTGAAGTAAGTTGAAACAGACAACAGAGATTTTTAAAATGAAGTAGATTTCAAAAATTTAGTGATCGTGCGAAGCAGGAAGTAGCTAGCTAGATTTTAATTTAACAACTCTAAGCTTAAAATTTAATCGACATTATCATAGACTAAATAATAATAAAGACATTGGCCGGGTTGTTTTTTGTTTGTTCGTTTTTTCTTTCCTACAGACAGATCGAAATTAAAATGAGGCCAGATAATGAACTGCCTGTGTTCTGTTTTTGTTTGCTTTTTTGTTGTCGAGGGATTTAGATATTTTCTTGGTTGGGTTCTTCGTCCTTGGGTCGTGTTGTTGTATCTTGTGCTTGACAAGTGCATTGAGAAAAGAAGGGTATTGAAATTTATCTACATAGGTACAAACCTACCAACATAGATTTTATTTTATTTTCTGGATTCTACAATTTTGATGATCATCAAAACGAAAGAAATTAAAGTTGAAAAAATGAGGAAGCGATGATATCAACTTTTTCATGTAACCTTCGTTGTTTTGATCAAAATTATCAATATTTTCTTTAGGTAGGTAGGTACCTATATTTGTGTGCATAGTTTCTTCAGTGTTTGGCGATTATTTTCTACGAGGAGCAAGAGTCTAAAGGGATGGACAGATTTGCTTGACTTGTTGTAGGTACACCGTCGTAATCTTTTTTTCTATTTTTTGTTTGCTGTTTTGCATTAAGAAATTTTTAAGACAAAAGAGAATGTAAAATAAGTAGTTTAAATTAATTGATTTTTATTTTAAGAAACTCAGGGATAGGTAGGTACGTAAAAATTAATCTTTTTGTTTTTTAAAACGATTAGGTAACAAAATGCCTAAGAAAAACGACGTTCGATTAAAGAACGTATTTTCAAGAAAAATTTAAGAAAAAATGTGAATACCAATAAATAAATAACCAAAAAAGTAAAAATAAGCTAAGAAAAAAATTATTTATGTTGGGATACCTACGCCAGAAGAACATTCATCAACAAAAATGGTGGGTTTTCAGATAAAAAATAAATTAATTAAAAAATCTTTTTTAGTGGAGAACCATATTTGGGAAGATGATGTTATTGTAAGGGGAGAAATTAGATACTTTAGCAGTATTGTGTTTAAGTTTCAAGCCTCAAAAATGACTGCAATTTACTTATAATTACATATACAAAATATAAAAATCGTCCTCCAATTCATAATTCGGACGGATTTTTAACGACGTGTTTCTTTCAATTTTTGTTGGCAACCACCGATGTAAAAGCAAAAAAAAAACATGTTGTCAACCTGTGTTGCATGGTTTTTAAGATATTTTTAAAACTTGTTCCGATTCCATCAACCAATGTTGTAAACAAAGTTGATCATATAAACCCCAATAATAGGGCCTGGGCTTCAGTCTTAGGATATCCGTCGAACTGAACGGACGTGTTTCGCCAGTCTTATGGAATCCTTCGTGTTGAACGGGCGTGTCAGTGCCGGTGTTAAGTTGAGTTAAGTTGTAGTTGGAGTCGGAGTTAGAGTTAGAGTTGGAGTTGGAGTTGGAGTTGGAGTTGGAGTTGGAGTTGGAGTTGGAGTTGGAGTTGGAGTTGGAGTTGGAGTTGGAGTTGGAGTTGGAGTTGGAGTTGGAGTTGGAGTTGGAGTTGGACTTGGACTAGGAGTTAGAGTTAGAGTTGGAGTTGGAGTTGGAGTTGGAGTTGGAGTTGGAGTTGGAGTTGGAGTTGGAGTTGGATTTAGAGTTGGAGTTGGAGTTGGAGTTGGAGTTGGAGTTGGAGTTGGAGTTGGAGTTGGAGTTGGAGTTGGAGTTGGACTTGGACTTGGACTTGGACTTCTTGGACTTGGACTTGGACTTGGACTTGGACATAGAATTGGACTTGGACTTGGACTAGGACTTGGACTTGGACTTGGACTTGGACTTGGACTTGGACTTGGACTTGGACTTGGACTTGGACTTGGACTTGGACTTGGACTTGGACTTGGACTTGGACTTGGACTTGGACTTAGACTTGGACTTGGACTTGGACTTGGACTTGGACTTGGAATTGGACTTGGACTTGGGCTTGGACTTGGACTTGGACTTGGACTTGGACTTGGACTTGGACTTGGACTTGGACTTGGACTTGGACTTGGACTTGGACTTGGACTTGGACTTGGACTTGGACTTGGACTTGGACTTGAACTTGGACATGGACTTGGACTTGGACTTGGACTTGGACTTGGACTTGGACTTGGACTTGGACTTGGACTTGGACTTGGACTTGGACTTGGAGTTGGACTTGGACTTGGACTTGGACTTGGACTTGGACTTGGACTTGGACTTGGACTTGGACTTGGACTTGGACTTGGACTTGGACTTGGACTTGGACTTGGACTTGGACTTGGACTTGGACTTGGACTTGGACTTGGACTTGGACTTGGACTTGGACTTGGACTTGGACTTGGACTTGGACTTGGACTTGGACTTGGACTTGGACTTGGATTTAGACTTGGACTTGGACTTGGACTTGGACTTGGACTTGGACTTGGACTTGGACTTGGACTTGGACTTGGACTTGGACTTGGACTTGGACTTGGACTTGGACTTGGACTTGGACTTGGACTTGGACTTGGACTTGGACTTGGACTTCTTGGACTTGGACTTGGACTTGGACTTGGACTTGGACTTGGACTTGGACTTGGACTTGGACATAGAATTGGACTTGTAATTGGACTTGGACTTGGACTAGGACTTGGACTTGGACTTGGACTTGGACTTGGACTTGGACTTGGACTTGGACTTGGACTTGGACTTGGACTTGGACTTGGACTTGGACTTGGACTTGGACTTGGACTTGGACTTGGACTTGGACTTGGACTTGGACTTGGACTTGGACTTGGACATGGACTTGGACTTGGACATGGACTTGGACTTGGACTTGAGCTTGGACTTGGACTTGGACTTGTACTTGGACTTGGACTTGGACTTGGACTTGGACTTGGACTTGGACTTGGACTTGGACTTGGACTTGGACTTGGACTTGAACTTGGACTTGGACTTGGACTTGGACTTGGACTTGGACTTGGACTTGGACTTGGACTTGGACTTGGACTTGGACTTGGACTTGGACTTGGACTTGGACTTGGACTTGGACTTGGACTTGGACTTGGACTTGGACTTGGACTTGGACTTGGACTTGGACTTGGACTTGGACTTGGACTTGGACTTGGACTTGGACTTGGACTTGGACTTGGACTTGGACTTGGACTTGGACTTGGACTTGGACTTGGACTTGGACTTGGACTTGGACTTGGACTTGGACTTGGACTTGGACTTGGACTTGGACTTGGACTTGGACTTGGACTTGGATTTAGACTTGGACTTGGACTTGGACTTGGACTTGGACTTGGACTTGGACTTGGACTTGGACTTGGACTTGGACTTGGACTTGGACTTGGACTTGGACTTGGACTTGGACTTGGACTTGGACTTGGACTTGGACTTGGACTTGGACTTGGACTTGGACTTGGACTTGGACTTGGACTTGGACTTGGACTTGGACTTGGACTTGGACTTGGACTTGGACTTGGACTTGGACTAATACAGGTATCGAAACAAATTTTATTTTCATTTATTTTTTCAGGATATTTCAAAATTTGCATGGAAAAACGACGTCTTTTCAAAGTTAATCAAATAAATCATGACGCACATCACTGGAAAGGTCTATTCAAGCCATATGCTGGGATCGAAACAAATTTTATGTTGATTGATTTTTTTAGGAGATATTTCAAAATTTGCATAGAACAACGACATCTTTTTAAAGTATTTCAAATAAATCATGACGCACATCACTGGAAAGGTCTATTCATGCATTATACAGGTTTTGAATCAAATTTTATTTTCATTTATTTTTTCAGGAGATATTTCAAAATTTGCATAGAAAAACGATGTCTTTTCAAAGTTAATCAAATAAATCATGACATAATTGACTGGAAAGGTCTATTCAAGCCCTATGCAGGTACCAAAATTAATTTGATTTTGATTGATTTTTTTAGGAGATATTTCAAAATTGGCATAGAACAACGACGTCTTTTCAAAGTATTTCAAATAAATCATGATGCACATCACTGGAAAGGTCTATTCAAGCCATATGCTGGGATCGAAACAAATTTTATGTTGATTGATTTTTTTAGGAGATATTTCAAAATTTGCATAGAACAACGACATCTTTTTAAAGTATTTCAAATAAATCATAACGCACATCACTGGAAAGGTCTATTCAAGCCCTATGCTGGGATCGAAACTTATTTTATTTTGATTAATTTCTTCAGGAGATATTTCAAAATTTACATAGAAAAACGACGTCTTTTCAAAGTTTTTCAAATAAATCATGACGCACATCACTGGAAAGGTCTATTCAAGCCTTATGCTGGAATCGAAACTAATTTTATTTTGATTAATTTCTTTAAGAGATATTTCAAAATTTGCATAGAAAAACGACGTCTTTTCAAAGTTAATCAAATAAAACATGACGCACATCACTGAAAAGGTCTATTCAAGTCCTATGCTGGAATCGAAACTAATTTTATTTTGATTAATTTCTTTAGGAGATATTTCAAAATTTGCATAGAAAAACGACGCCTTTTCAAAGTATTTCCAATAAATCATGACGCACATCACTGGAAAGGTCTATTAAAGCCCTATACAGGTTTCGAAACAAATTTAATTTTGATTTATTTTTTCAGGAGATATTTCAAAATTTGCATAGAAAAACGATGTCTTTTCAAAGTTAATCAAATAAATCATGACATACATGACTGGAAAGGTCTATTCAAGCCCTATGCAGGTACCAAAATTAATTTGGTTTTGATTGATTTTTTTAGGAGATATTTCAAAATTTGCATAGAACAACGACGTCTTTTCAAATAATTTCAAATAAATCATAATGCACATCACTTGAAAGGTCTATTCAAGCCCTATGCAGGTACCAAAATTAATTTGGTTTTGATTGATTTCTTTAAGAGATATTTCAAAATTTGCATTGAAAAACGACGTCTTTTCAAAATTAATCAAATAAAACATGACACACATCACTGGAAAGGTCTATTCAAGTCCTATACCGGAGTCGAAACTAATTTTATTTTGATTAATTTCTTTAGGAGATATTTCAAAATTTGCATAGAAAAACGACGTTTTTCAAAGTATTTCCAATAAGTCATGACGCACATCACTGGAAAGGTCTATTAAAGCCCTATACAGGTTTCGAAACAAATTTAATTTTGATTGATTTTTTCAGGAGATATTTCAAAATTTGCATAGAAAAACGACGTCATTTCAAAGTTAATCAAATAGAACATGACGCACATCACTCGAGAGGTCTATTCATGCATTATACAGGTTTCGAGTCAAATTTAATTTTCATTTATTTTTTCAGGAGATATTTCAAAATTTGCATAGAAAAACGATGTCTTTTCAAAGTTTATCAAATAAATCATGACATACATGACTGGAAAGGTCTATTCAAGCCCTATGCAGGTACCAAAATTAATTTGGTTTTGATTGATTTTTTTAGGAGATATTTCAAAATTTGCATAGAACAACGACGTCTTTTCAAATAATTTCAAATAAATCATGATGCACATCACTGGAAAGGTCTATTCAAGCCCTATGCAGGAACCAAAATTAATTTGGTTTTGATTGATTTCTTTAGGAGATATTTCAAAATTTGCATTGAAAAACGACGTCTTTTCAAAATATTTCAAATAAATCATGACGCACATCACTGGAAAGGTCTATTTAAGCACTATGCTGGTATCGAAATTAATTTTATTTTGATTAATTTCTTTAGGAGATATTTCAAAATTAACATAGAAAAACGACGTCTTTTCAGAGTATTTCAAATACATTATGACGCACATCACTGGAAAGGTTTATTTAAGCACTATGCAGGTATCGAAATTAATTTTATTTTGATTAATTTCTTTAGGAGATATTTCAAAATTAACATAGAAAAACGACGTCTTTTCAGAGTATTTCAAATACATTATGACGCACATCACTGGAAAGGTTTATTTAAGCACTATGCTGGTATCGAAACAAATTTTATTTTAATTAATTTCTTTAGGAGATATTTCAAAATTAACATAGAAAAACGACGTCTTTTCAGAGTTAATCAAATAAAACATGACGCACATCACTGGAAAGGTCTATTTAAGCACTATGCTGGTATTGAAACTAATTTTATTTTAATTAATTTCTTTAGGAGATATTTAAAAATTTGCATAGAAAAACGACGTCTTTTCAAAATATTTCAAACAAATCATGACGCACATCACAGGAAAGGTCTATTCAAGCCCTATGCTGGGATCGAAACTTATTTTATTTTGATTAATTTCTTTAGGAGATATTTCAAAATTTGCATAGAAAAACGACGTCTTTTCAAAGTTAATCAAATAAAACATGACGCACATCATTGGAAAGGTCTATTCAAGCCCTATACAGGTTTCGAAACAAATTTAATTTTCATTGATTTTTTCAGGAGATATTTCAAAACTTGCATAGAAAAACGACGTCTTTTCAAAGTTAATCAAATAAAACATGACGCCCATTACTGGAAAGGTCTATTCAAGCCCTATGCTGGAATCGAAACTAATTTTATTTTGATTAATTTCTTTAGGAGATATTTCAAAACTTGCAAAGAAAAACGACGTCTTTTCAAAGTTAATCAAATAAAACATGACATACATGACTGGAAAGGTCTATTCAAGCCCTATGCTGGAATCGAAACTAATTTTATTTTAATTAATTTCTTTAGGAGATATTTCAAAATTTGCATAGAAAAACGACGTCTTTTCAAAATATTTCAAACAAATCATGACGCACATCACAGGAAAGGTCTATTCATGCATTATACAGGTTTTTAATCAAATTTTATTTTCATTTATTTTTTCAGGAGATATTTCAAAATTTGCATAGAAAAACGATGTCTTTTCAAAGTTTATCAAATAAATCATGACATACATGACTGGAAAGGTCTATTCAAGCCCTATGCAGGTACCAAAATTAATTTGGTTTTGTTTGATTTTTTTAGGAGATATTTCAAAATTTGCATAGAACAACGACGTCTTTTCAAATAATTTCAAATAAATCATGATGCACATCACTGGAAAGGTCTATTCAAGCCCTATGCAGGAACCAAAATTAATTTGGTTTTGATTGATTTCTTTAGGAGATATTTCAAAATTTGCATTGAAAAACGACGTCTTTTCAAACTATTTCAAATAAATCATGACGCACATCACTGGAAAGGTCTATTTAAGCACTATGCTGGTATCGAAATTAATTTTATTTTGATTAATTTCTTTAGGAGATATTTCAAAATTAACATAGAAAAACGACGTCTTTTCAGAGTATTTCAAATACATTATGACGCACATCACTGGAAAGGTTTATTTAAGCACTATGCAGGTATCGAAATTTATTTTATTTTGATTAATTTCTGTAGGAGATATTTAAAAATTAACATAGAAAAACGACGTTTTTTCAGAGTATTTCAAATACATCATGACGCACATCACTGAAAAGGTCTATTTAAGCACTATGCTGGTATCGAAACAAAATTTTTTTTAATTAATTTCAAAATTTGCATAGAAAAACGACGTCTTTTCAAAATATTTCAAACAAATCATGACGCACATCACTGGAAAGGTTTATTCAAGCCCTATGCTGAAATCGAAATTAATTTTATTTTGATTAATTTCTTTAGGAGATATTTCAAAATTTGCATGGAAAAACGACGTCTTTTTAAAGTATTTCAAATAAATCATGACGCACATCACTGGAAAGGTCTATTCAAGCCCTATGCTGGGATCGAAACTTATTTTATTTTGATTAATTTCTTTAGGAGATATTTCAAAATTTGCATAGAAAAACGACGTCTTTTCAAAGTTAATCAAATAAAACATGACGCACATCACTGGAAAGGCCTATTCATGCATTATACAGGTTTCGAATCAAATTTTATTTTCATTTATTTTTTCAGGAGATATTTCAAAATTTGCATGGAAAAACGAGGTCTTTTCAAAGTTAATCAAATAAAACATGACGCACATCACTGGAAAGATCTATTCAAGCCCTATACAGGTTTCGAAACAAATTTTATTTTGATTGATTTTTTCAGGAGATATTTCAAAATTTGTATAAAAAAACGACGTCATTTCAAAGTTAATCAAATGGAACATGACGCACATCACTGGAAAGGTCTATTCATGCATTATACAGGTTTCGAATCAAATTTAATTTTCATTTATTTTTTCAGGAGATATTTCAAAATTTTCATGGAAAGACGACGTCTTTTCAAAGTTAATCAAATATAACATGACGCACATCACTGGAAAGGTCTATTTAAGCACTATGCTGGTATCGAAACAAAATTTTTTTTAATTAATTTCAAAATTTGCATAGAAAAACGACGTCTTTTCAAAATATTTCAAACAAATCATGACGCACATCACTGGAAAGGTTTATTCAAGCCCTATGCTGAAATCGAAATTAATTTTATTTTGATTAATTTCTTTAGGAGATATTTCAAAATTTGCATGGAAAAACGACGTCTTTTTAAAGTATTTCAAATAAATCATGACGCACATCACTGGAAAGGTCTATTCAAGCCCTATGCTGGGATCGAAACTTATTTTATTTTGATTAATTTCCTTAGGAGATATTTCAAAATTTGCATAGAAAAACGACGTCTTTTCAAAGTTAATCAAATAAAACATGACGCACATCACTGGAAAGGCCTATTCATGCATTATACAGGTTTCGAATCAAATTTTATTTTCATTTATTTTTTCAGGAGATATTTCAAAATTTGCATGGAAAAACGAGGTCTTTTCAAAGTTAATCAAATAAAACATGACGCACATCACTGGAAAGATCTATTCAAGCCCTATACAGGTTTCGAAACAAATTTTATTTTGATTGATTTTTTCAGGAGATATTTCAAAATTTGTATAAAAAAACGACGTCATTTCAAAGTTAATCAAATGGAACATGACGCACATCACTGGAAAGGTCTATTCATGCATTAAACAGGTTTCGAATCAAATTTAATTTTCATTTATTTTTTCAGGAGATATTTCAAAATTTTCATGGAAAGACGACGTCTTTTCAAAGTTAATCAAATATAACATGACGCACATCACTGGAAAGGTCTATTCATGCATTATACAGGTTTTTAATCAAATTTTATTTTCATTTATTTTTTTAGGAGATATTTCAAAATTTGCATAGAAAAACGACGTCTTTTCAAAGTTAATCAAATAAAACATGACGCACATCACTGGAAAGGTCTATTCATGCATTATACAGGTTTCGAATCAAATTTTATTTTCATTTATTTTTTCAGGATATATTTCAAAATTTGCATGGAAAATCGACGTCTTTTCAAAGTTAATCAAATATAACATGACGCACATCACTGGAAAGGTCTATTCATGCCCTATGCTGGGATCGAATCAAATTTTATTTTCATTTATTTTTTCAGGAGATATTTAAAAATTTGCATGGAAAAACGACGTCTTTTCAAAGTTAATCAAATAAATCATGACATACATGACTGGAAAGGTCTATTCAAGCCCTATGCAGGTACTCAAATTAATTTGGTTTTGATTGATTTTTTTAGGAGATATTTCAAAATTTGCATAGAACAACGACGTCTTTTCAAATAATTTCAAATAAATCATGATGCACATCACTGGAAAGGTCTATTCAAGCCCTATGCAGGTACCAAAATTAATTTGGTTTTGATTGGTTTTTTAGGAGATATTTCAAAATTTGCATAGAACAACGACGTCTTTTCAAATAATTTCAAATAAATCATGATGCACATCACTGGAAAGGTCTATTCAAGCCCTATGCAGGTACCAAAATTAATTTGGTTTTGATTGATTTCTTTAGGAGATATTTCAAAATGTGCATAGAAAAACGACGTCTTTTCAAAATATTTCAAATAAATCATGACGCACATCACTGGAAAGGTCTATTCAAGCCCTATGCTGGGATCGAAACTAATTTTATTTTGATTGATTTTTTTAGGAGATATTTCAAAATTTGCATAGAACAACGACGTCTTTTCAAAGTATTTCAAATAAATCATGACGCACATCACTGGAAAGGTCTATTCAAGCCCTATGGTGGGATCGAAACTTATTTTATTTTGATTAATTTCTTTAGGAGATATTTCAAAATTTACATAGAAAAACGACGTCTTTTCAAAGTTTTTCAAATAAATCATGACGCACATCACTGGAAAGGTCTATTCAAGCCCTATGCTGGAATCGAAACTAATTTTATTTTGATTAATTTCTTTAGAAGATATTTCGAAATTTGCATAGAAAAACGACGTTTTTTCAAAGTATTTCCAATAAATCATGACGCACATCACTGGAAAGGTCTATTAAAGCCCTATACAGGTTTCGAAACAAATTTTATTTTGATTAATTTTTTTAGGAGATATTTCAAAATTTGCATAGAAACACGACGTCTTTTCAAAGTTAATCAAATAAAACATGACGCACATCATTGGAAAGGTCTATTCATGCATTATACAGGTTTCGAATCAAATTTTATTTTAATTGATTTTTTCAGGAGATATTTCAAAATTTTCATGGAAAAACGACGTATTTTCAAAGTATATCAAATAAATTATGACGCACATCACTGGAAAGGTCTGTTCAAGCCCTATACAGGTTTCGAAACAAAAGTAATTTTGATTGATTTTTTCAGGAGATATTTCAAAATTTGCATAGAAAAACGATGTCTTTTCAAAAATAATCAATAAAATCATGACGCACATCACTGGAAAGGTCTATTAAAGCCCTATACGGGTTTCGAAACAAATTTAATTTTGATTGATTTTTTCAGGAGATATTTCAAAATTTGCATAGAAAAACGACGTCATTTCAAAGTTAATCAAATAGAACATGACGCACATCACTGGAAAGGTCTATTCATGCATTATACAGGCTTTTAATCAAATTTTATTTTCATTTATTTTTTCAGGAGATATTTCAAAATTTGCATAGAAAAACGATGTCTTTTCAAAGTTAATCAAATAAATCATGACATACATGACTGGAAAGGTCTATTCAAGCCCTATGCAGGTACCAAAATTAATTTGGTTTTGATTGATTTTTTTAGGAGATATTTCAAAATTTGCATAGAACAACGACGTCTTTTCAAATAATTTCAAATAAATCATGATGCACATCACTGGAAAGGTCTATTCAAGCCCTATGCAGGAACCAAAATTAATTTGGTTTTGATTGATTTCTTTAGGAGATATTTCAAAATTTGCATTGAAAAACGACGTCTTTTCAAACTATTTCAAATAAATCATGACGCACATCACTGGAAAGGTCTATTTAAGCACTATGCTGGTATCGAAATTAATTTTATTTTGATTAATTTCTTTAGGAGATATTTCAAAATTAACATAGAAAAACGACGTCTTTTCAGAGTATTTCAAATACATTATGACGCACATCACTGGAAAGGTCTATTTAAGCACTATGCTGGTATCGAAACAAATTTTATTTTAATTAATGTCTTTAGGAGATATTTCAAAATAAACATAGAAAAACGACGTCTTTTCAGAGTATTTCAAATACATCATGACGCACATCACTGAAAAGGTCTATTTAAGCACTATGCTGGTATCGAAACAAAATTTTTTTTAATTAATTTCTATAGGAGATATTTCAAAATTTGCATAGAAAAACGACGTCTTTTCAAAATATTTCAAACAAATCATGATGCACATCACTGGAAAGGTTTATTCAAGCCCTATGCTGAAATCGAAATTAATTTTATTTTGATTAATTTCTTTAGGAGATATTTCAAAATTTGCATGGAAAAACGACGTCTTTTTAAAGTATTTCAAATAAATCATGACGCACATCACTGGAAAGGTCTATTCAAGCCCTATGCTGGGATCGAAACTTATTTTATTTTGATTAATTTCTTTAGGAGATATTTCAAAATTTGCATAGAAAAACGACGTCTTTTCAAAGTTAATCAAATAAAACATGACGCACATCACTGGAAAGGCCTATTCATGCATTATACAGGTTTCGAATCAAATTTTATTTTCATTTATTTTTTCAGGAGATATTTCAAAATTTGCATGGAAAAACGAGGTCTTTTCAAAGTTAATCAAATAAAACATGACGCACATCACTGGAAAGATCTATTCAAGCCCTATACAGGTTTCGAAACAAATTTTATTTTGATTGATTTTTTCAGGAGATATTTCAAAATTTGTATAAAAAAACGACGTCATTTCAAAGTTAATCAAATGGAACATGACGCACATCACTGGAAAGGTCTATTCATGCATTATACAGGTTTCGAATCAAATTTAATTTTCATTTATTTTTTCAGGAGATATTTCAAAATTTTCATGGAAAGACGACGTCTTTTCAAAGTTAATCAAATATAACATGACGCACATCACTGGAAAGGTCTATTCATGCATTATACAGGTTTCGAATCAAATTTTATTTTCATTTATTTTTTCGGCTCTGAACCTTTGGCACCTCATATATGGGAAATTTGATATTTTAGAATGTCATCTAATTGGTCAGTAATTGGTCAAGAAAGGTCAACTAGTCCTAGAAATTGGTCAGCCCTTGATAACTAGTTATAAAGACTTGAAGTTTCTCAAGGTCACTCAAGGTCACGCGCGATTTTTGGCACCTCATTTATGGGAAATTTACAAAAAAAAGATGCCATCTGAAAGATTTGTAGATAGTGATAAAAGGTCAACTATTTTCAGTAATTGGTCAGCTATAGTTTTTTTTCTATGAATTTTCAAAACTCGTTTCAAGGTCACAAAAAAAACTTTTGGCACCTCATTTGGGTCATTTCAAATAAACAAGTATGCCATTTGAAAGGCCATTTCACGGTCATAAAAGGTCAGCTATTTTCAGAAATTGGTCAGGCATAGTTTTTTTTTAATGAATTTTTAATTTATTTTAAAAAAAATTTCAAGGTCATAGCGATTTTTGGCACCTCATTTATGGGAAATTTGCAAAAAATAAATACCATCTGAAGGATCTCTAGTTCTATATAAAAGGTCAGCTATTTTCAATAATTGGTCAGCGATAGATTTTTTTTAATAATTTTTTTTTAAATTTCAAGGTCATAGCGATTTTTGGCACCTCATTTATGGGAAATTTGGGAAAATTGCATACATTCTGAAGGATCTCTTGATCTATATAAAAGGTCAGCTAGTTTTAGTAATTGGTCAGCCATAGATTTTTTTTAATGAATTTTTTAATTTTTGTTCAAGGTCATAGCGATTTTTGGCACCTCATTTATGGGAAATTTGGGAAAATTGCATACCATCTGAAAGATCTCTAGATCTATATAAAAGGTCAACTACTTTCAGTAATTGGTCAGCCATATATTTATTTTTATGAGTGTTATATTTTTTTTTATTTAGGTCACAGTATAGATTTTTGGCACCTCATTTGGGGTATATTTGCATAAAATTTATACCATCTAAAAGGCCAGTAGATCGCGATAAAAGGTCAACTAGTTTCAGTAATTGGTCAGCCATAGACGTTTTTGTATGAGTTTTTGAATTTTCGTCAGTAGTATAAGAGAATGTTAGTAGCTAATTTTGAACATGAAAGCAATGCCTAGTCATGCGCAAGTTACCTATGCATCTGTAAAAACAATCTAGTTGTTAAAAAACCCTAGAAAAAATTATTTTGACGCTAATAAGAGCTTGGCAATGGTAATAATCGAAGGTGTCGCCTTGCCAGCAATTTTTAGCCCAGGAAAATTAGACTTTCACTTCGAAAAAATTCCGACAAAGCCGAATTTTGGTAGAGAGCTTTGTGTTGGCGTGTTAACCATTTTCTGAAAAGTTCCGTAAATTTGGACCGGGGCTTAAATTTTTGGGGGGTGTTAAAGGGGGTTAAATTCAGTTTTTTTTCTTAATTTCTCGAAAATTATAAGTTTTTTTTGAAAAAAATGTGAAGATACAAAGTTTAGCTTATGTTATTCTACACAAAAAAGATAAACATACTTTTTTCATACAAGCAATAGATTCTGAGAAAATCATGGTGGATTAAACCAAACACTTTCTTTTTCAAAATGGCGGCCATTCCCTTACCCCGGGCACCTCAAAAACTTGGTTTCTTAAAGAAGAGATGTAGCCAAACTCAAATCGTACCCATCGATTATGGAAATTTTAATAAATTTGTTGACAAAATTTAATTTAATCCTTTAACACCCCCCAAAAATTTAAGCCCCGGTCCAAATTTACGGAACTTTTCAGAAAATGGTTAACACGCCAACACAAAGCTCTCTACCAAAATTCGGCTTTGTCGGAATTTTTTCGAAGTGAAAGTCTAATTTTCCTGGGCTAAAAATTGCTGGCAAGGCGACACCTTCGATTATTACCATTGCCAAGCTCTTATTAGCGTCAAAATAATTTTTTCTAGGGTTTTTTAACAACTAGATTGTTTTTACAGATGCATAGGTAACTTGCGCATGACTAGGCATTGCTTTCATGTTCAAAATTAGCTACTAACATTCTCTTATACTACTGACGAAAATTCAAAAACTCATACAAAAACGTCTATGGCTGACCAATTACTGAAACTAGTTGACCTTTTATCGCGATCTACTGGCCTTTTAGATGGTATAAATTTTATGCAAATATACCCCAAATGAGGTGCCAAAAATCTATACTGTGACCTAAATAAAAAAAAATATAACACTCATAAAAATAAATATATGGCTGACCAATTACTGAAAGTAGTTGACCTTTTATATAGATCTAGAGATCTTTCAGATGGTATGCAATTTTCCCAAATTTCCCATAAATGAGGTGCCAAAAATCGCTATGACCTTGAACAAAAATTAAAAAATTCATTAAAAAAAATCTATGGCTGACCAATTACTAAAACTAGCTGACCTTTTATATAGATCAAGAGATCCTTCAGAATGTATGCAATTTTCCCAAATTTCCCATAAATGAGGTGCCAAAAATCGCTATGACCTTGAAATTTAAAAAAAAATTATTAAAAAAAATCTATCGCTGACCAATTATTGAAAATAGCTTACCTTTTATATAGAACTAGAGATCCTTCAGATGGTATATATTTTTTGCAAATTTCCCATAAATGAGGTGCCAAAAATCGCTATGACCTTGAAATTTTTTTTAAAATAAATTAAAAATTCATTAAAAAAAAACTATGCCTGACCAATTTCTGAAAATAGCTGACCTTTTATGACCGTGAAATGGCCTTTCAAATGGCATACTTGTTTATTTGAAATGACCCAAATGAGGTGCCAAAAGTTTTTTTTGTGACCTTGAAACGAGTTTTGAAAATTCATAGAAAAAAAACTATAGCTGACCAATTACTGAAAATAGTTGACCTTTTATCACTATCTACAAATCTTTCAGATGGCATCTTTTTTTTGTAAATTTCCCATAAATGAGGTGCCAAAAATCGCGCGTGACCTTGAGTGACCTTGAGAAACTTCAAGTCTTTATAACTAGTTATCAAGGGCTGACCAATTTCTAGGACTAGTTGACCTTTCTTGACCAATTACTGACCAATTAGATGACATTCTAAAATATCAAATTTCCCATATATGAGGTGCCAAAGGTTCAGAGCCTATTTTTTCAGGATATATTTCAAAATTTGCATGGAAAATCGACGTCTTTTCAAAGTTAATCAAATATAACATGACGCACATCACTGGAAAGGTCTATTCAAGCCCTATGCAGGTACCAAAATTAATTTGGTTTTGATTGGTTTTTTAGGAGATATTTCAAAATTTGCATAGAACAACGACGTCTTTTCAAATAATTTCAAATAAATCATGATGCACATCACTGGAAAGGTCTATTCAAGCCCTATGCAGGTACCAAAATTAATTTGGTTTTGATTGATTTCTTTAGGAGATATTTCAAAATGTGCATAGAAAAACGACGTCTTTTCAAAATATTTCAAATAAATCATGACGCACATCACTGGAAAGGTCTATTCAAGCCCTATGCTGGGATCGAAACTAATTTTATTTTGATTGATTTTTTTAGGAGATATTTCAAAATTTGCATAGAACAACGACGTCTTTTCAAAGTATTTCAAATAAATCATGACGCACATCACTGGAAAGGTCTATTCAAGCCCTATGGTGGGATCGAAACTTATTTTATTTTGATTAATTTCTTTAGGAGATATTTCAAAATTTACATAGAAAAACGACGTCTTTTCAAAGTTTTTCAAATAAATCATGACGCACATCACTGGAAAGGTCTATTCAAGCCCTATGCTGGAATCGAAACTAATTTTATTTTGATTAATTTCTTTAGGAGATATTTCGAAATTTGCATGGAAAAACGACGTTTTTTCAAAGTATTTCCAATAAATCATGACGCACATCACTGGAAAGGTCTATTAAAGCCCTATACAGGTTTCGAAACAAATTTTATTTTGATTAATTTTTTTAGGAGATATTTCAAAATTTGCATAGAAAAACGAAGTCTTTTCAAAGTTAATCAAATAAAACATGACGCACATCATTGGAAAGGTCTATTCATGCATTATACAGGTTTCGAATCAAATTTTATTTTGGTTGATTTTTTCAGGAGATATTTCAAAATTTTCATGGAAAAACGACGTATTTTCAAAGTATATCAAATAAATTATGACGCACATCACTGGAAAGGTCTGTTCAAGCCCTATACAGGTTTCGAAACAAAAGTAATTTTGATTGATTTTTTCAGGAGATATTTCAAAATTTGCATAGAAAAACGATGTCTTTTCAAAAATAATCAATAAAATCATGACGCACATCACTGGAAAGGTCTGTTCAAGTATTATTCAGGTATCAAAACAAATTTTATTTTGATTGATTTTTTCAATAGATGTTTCAAAATTTGCATGGAAAAACGACGTATTTTCAAAGTTAATCAAATAAACCATGACGCACATCACTGGAAAGGTCTATTCAAGCCCTATACAGGTTTCGAAACAAATTTTATTTTCATTTATTTTTTCAGGAGATATTTCAAAATTTGCATGGAAAAACGACGTCTTTTCAAAGTTAATCAAATAAACCATGACGCACATCACTGGAAAGGTCTGTTCAAGCCCTATACAGGTTTCGAAACAGATTTTATTTTCATTTATTTTTGCAGGAGATATTTCAAAATTTGCATGGAAAAACGACGTCATTTCAAAGTTAATCAAATAAATTATGATGCAAATAATGTTTAAATAAAATAACTATTAAAATACTTAAAAAATTTCCACGATCGAAGTTATGATTGATGTGCTTTTAAAAAAAGGCGTTGAGAAGATGCATCTACGGGTAAAATTTCAGTGTTTCCAATTTTCGGGAACATACTTTTTTTGTATGTAAATGAGTGGAAGGGTGGAACCGGAGTGGTTTTGATTATTTTTAAATTTTCAGTTTAAAAATGTTGCAGATCTGCCACCAGCTGCCAAATGCGTGTTGGAAAATACTTATTGATATTTCAAAAAAGTTTCGTTTTGAGGGCTTTCAAATTTCAATGTTGCAAATTTTTGGAAAAATACTTTTTTGATGATCAAAAGGTGGGATTTCTCCTTAAGAAATGAAGATGATTTAAACTGATATGTAGGGTGTCCATAACTTGTTTGAAAAAAAATAAGGACATTTTCAAAAATCCAAATTTCTACTCACCACACCATAAAAATAATAGATAAATATGATCAAATGTTTATTTTATAAATAAATAAAGTATATAATGTCTATTTTGCTTACTTTTTACTAAAAGTCTGGAATAATTTGAATTTAACGCTCATTGAAAACAAAAATAATGGCATTACACAAAAAACCTTGTTTTTGAATACGGCCGTTTAAAGTTTTGGACTTACTTCAATGGTCGATAACTCAAAAAAAATTATGGGTATTTAAGAAATAAAGGGTTTTTTGAAAAAGTTCGATATAGTTCCAGTTTTGTTCTTATTACTTTTACTTATTTTCCAACAAAGGCGTAAAATTATTCAGATTTGAATAGAAAAAACCAAGCGAAAATCTTAGAAAATGAACTAAAAGTCTTTTTTATTAATTAGGTATAACGCACCGATTGTTTATTTGACAGTGAATTTTTGTCAAAAACAAAAAAAAAATCAGTCAACTTTTAGCTTCACAATAGAAAATAAACTTAAAAAAGAACTCTAAAAATAAATAACACAAACTAAATATCTCAAAAAAAAACACAATATAATTTACCAGGTACGTAGTAGGTAAATGAAGTGAACCATAAGAGATCAAAAATTATTTATTGAAAATGACATCAAAGTACGAGTACGATTTGTAATAACTGGGTATCAAGCCAGAATTCACGAGACTGCTTACATCGTTCTTCTTCCTTTCTGCTATATCCAATTTATGCTGGTACAACCGTACCAACGCTTCAGGATGTTTTTTTTTTCTATTCGGGACTGTTCTTTTAGCCTGATCAAGCTCTTTGAAGTCATCAAAGTAAGATGTTTTATAGAAAATATCCTGTAAGGTTTTTACAATTTTGATTGCTTTAACCTTAACTTTACAACTTGACCCTGAACATATTTGTTCAACCTTGGCACCGGAAGTTTTTTTATATCTATGAAGTCTTCGTAACCCATTTCAATTACTGTGAATGGTGTTCCATGTTTCCATTCGAATGGCAGATACGTATTGCGAAGGCCCGTAAATACGAGTAGGTCCAGACCAGCGTTACTACTTCGAGAAAAAAAGTCGAAGTAGATTTGAAGAAAAAAAGGAAATAGATTGACAAAAATCGAGGTAGATTTCAAAATGAACTTTTTTATACAAATCTATATTTTCTTAAAATTATTATCATATTTCCATATTTATTTCAAGTTAAAAAAAAAACACCTTATTTCTTCATATAGCTATATTTTGCATCATGGTTTTATTAAATTTTTTAGTTTTATTTTGTTAAGGTACCTACTTTACCTATTCTTGTTCTTTGACTTTTTTATAAAAAAGAACAATAAAATGATTATAGTCGGGGACAAACAAACAGACCAAAGATCATCAATCAATATAGGAAAGGGTGAATCGAAAATTAAAAAAAAGAAAACCATTCGAAATTCACACACTCAAGCGAACTTTTCACAAGAGTGCGTTGAGTTTCTATGATTTGTAAAACTACTAATTTTTGAATTAAAATTGTGCTAAATTTGTTTTTCTTTTAATGGAAATGATGGGGCTACCAACCAAAAAGAAGTAGATTTGACCTATTAATGTAAAATTGAAGTAAGTTGAAACAGAGATTTTTAAAATGAAGTAGATTTCAAAAATTTAGTGATCGTGCGAAGCAGGAAGTAGCTAGCTAGATTTTAATTTAACAACTCTAAGCTTAAAATTTAATCGACATTTTCATAGACTAAATAATAATAAAGACATTGGCCGGGTTGTTTTTTGTTTGTTCGTTTTTTCTTTCCTACAGACAGATCGAAATTAAAATGAGGCCAGATAATGAACTGCCTGTGTTCTGTTTTTGTTTGTTTTTTTGTTGTCGAGGGATTTAGATATTTTCTTGGTTGGGTTCTTCGTCCTTGGGTCGTGTTGTTGTATCTTGTGCTTGACAAGTGCATTGAGAAAAGAAGGGTATTGAAATTTATCTACATAGGTACAAACCTACCAACATAGATTTTATTTTATTTTCTGGATTCTACAATTTTGATGATCATCAAAACGAAAGAAATTAAAGTTGGAAAAATGAGGAAGCGATGATATCAACTTTTTCATGTAACTTTCGTTGTTTTGATCAAAATTATCAATATTTTCTGTAGGTAGGTAGGTACCTATATTTGTGTGCATAGCTTCTTCTGATGGCGATTGTGTTTGGCGATTATTTTCTACGAGAAGCAAGAGTCTAAAGGGATGGACAGATTTGCTTGACCTTGCCTACAACAAGTAGGTACACCGTCGTAATCTTTTTTTCTATTTTTTGTTTGCTGTTTTGCATTAAGAAATTTTTAAGACAAAAGAGAATATAAAATAAGTAGTTTAAATTAATTGATTTTTATTTTAAGAAACTCAGGGATAGGTAGGTACGTAAAAATTAATCTTTTTGTTTTTTGTTTTTTAAAACGATTAGGTAACAAAATGCCTAAGAAAAACGACGTTCGATTAAAGAACGTATTTTCAAGAAAAATTTAAGAAAAAATGTGAATACCAATAAATAAATAACCAAAAAAGTAAAAATAAGCTAAGAAAAAAATTATTTATGTTGGGATACCTACGCCAGAAGAACATTCATCAACAAAAATGGTGGGTTTTCAGATAAAAAATAAATTAATTAAAAAATCTTTTTTAGTGGAGAACCATATTTGGGAAGATGATGTTATTGTAAGGGGAGAAATTAGATACTTTAGCAGTATTGTGTTTAAGTTTCAAGCCTCAAAAATGACTGCAATTTACTTATAATTACATATACAAAATATAAAAATCGTCCTCCAATTCATAATTCGGACGGATTTTTAACGACGTGTTTCTTTCAATTTTTGTTGGCAACCACCGATGTAAAAGCAAAAAAAAAAACATGTTGTCAACCTGTGTTGCATGGTTTTTAAGATATTTTTAAAACTTGTTCCGATTCCATCAACCAATGTTGTAAACAAAGTTGATCATATAAACCCCAATAATAGGGCCTGGGCTTCAGTCTTAGGATATCCGTCGAACTGAACGGACGTGTTTCGCCAGTCTTATGGAATCCTTCGTGTTGAACGGACGTGTCAGTGCCGGTGTTAAGTTGAGTTAAGTTGTAGTTGGAGTCGGAGTTAGAGTTAGAGTTGGAGTTGGAGTTGGAGTTGGAGTTGGAGTTGGAGTTGGAGTTGGAGTTGGAGTTGGAGTTGGAGTTGGAGTTGGAGTTGGACTTGGACTAGGAGTTAGAGTTAGAGTTGGAGTTGGAGTTGGAGTTGGAGTTGGAGTTGGAGTTGGAGTTGGAGTTGGAGTTGGATTTAGAGTTGGAGTTGGAGTTGGAGTTGGAGTTGGAGTTGGAGTTGGAGTTGGAGTTGGAGTTGGACTTGGACTTGGACTTGGACTTGGACTTCTTGGACTTGGACTTGGACTTGGACTTGGACTTGGACATAGAATTGGACTTGGACTTGGACTAGGACTTGGACTTGGACTTGGACTTGGACTTGGACTTGGACTTGGACTTGGACTTGGACTTGGACTTGGACTTGGACTTGGACTTGGACTTGGACTTGGACTTGGACTTGGACTTGGACTTGGACTTGGAATTGGACTTGGACTTGGGCTTGGACTTGGACTTGGACTTGGACTTGGACTTGGACTTGGACTTGGACTTGGACTTGGACTTGGACTTGGACTTGGACTTGGACTTGGACTTGAACTTGGACATGGACTTGGACTTGGACTTGGACTTGGACTTGGACTTGGACTTGGACTTGTACTTGGACTTGGACTTGGACTTGGACTTGGACTTGGACTTGGACTTGGACTTGGACTTGGACTTGGACTTGGACTTGGACTTGGACTTGGACTTGGACTTGGACTTGGACTTGGACTTGAACTTGGACTTGGACTTGGACTTGGACTTGGACTTGGACTTGGACTTGGACTTGGACTTGGACTTGGACTTGGACTTGGACTTGGACTTGGACTTGGACTTGGACTTGGACTTGGACTTGGACTTGGACTTGGACTTGGACTTGGACTTGGACTTGGACTTGGACTTGGACTTGGACTTGGACTTGGACTTGGACTTGGACTTGGACTTGGACTTGGAGCTGGACTTGGACTTGGAGCTGGACTTGGACTTGGACTTGGACTTGGACTTGGACTTGGACTTGGACTTGGACTTGGACTTGGACTTGGACTTGGACTTGGACTTGGACTTGTACTTGGACTTGGACTTGGACTTGGACTTGGACTTGGACTTGGACTTGGACTTGGACTTGGACTTGGACTTGGACTTGGACTTGGACTTGGACTTGGACTTGGACTTGGACTTGGACTTGGACTTGGACTTGGACTTGGACTTGGACTTGGACTTGGACTTGGACTTGGACTTGGACTTGGATTTGGACTTGGATTTGGACTTGGACTTGGACTTGGACTTGGACTTGGACTTGGACTTGGACTTGGACTTGGAGTTAGATTTGGACTTGGACTTGGACTTGGCCTAGGACTTGGATATGGACTTGGACTTGGACTTGGACTTGGACTTGGACTTGGACTTGGACTTGGGCTTGGACTTGAACTTGGACTTGGACTTGGACTTGGACTTGGACTTGGACTTGGACTTGGACTTGGACTTGGACTTGGACTTGGACTTGGACTTGGACTTGGACTTGGACTTGGACTTGGACTTGGACTTGGACTTGGACTTGGACTTGGACTTGGACTTGGACTTGGACTTGGACTTGGACTTGGACTTGGACTTGGACTTGGACTTGGACTAATACAGGTATCGAAACAAATTTTATTTTCATTTATTTTTTCAGGATATTTCAAAATTTGCATGGAAAAACGACGTCTTTTCAAAGTTAATCAAATAAATTATGACATACATGACTGGAAAGGTCTATTCAAGCCCTATGCAGGTACCAAAATTAATTTGATTTTGATTGATTTTTTTAGGAGATATTTCAAAATTGGCATAGAACAACGACGTCTTTTCAAAGTATATCAAATAAATCATGATGCACATCACTGGAAAGGTCTATTCAAGCCATATGCTGGGATCGAAACAAATTTTATGTTGATTGATTTTTTTAGGAGATATTTCAAAATTTGCATAGAACAACGACATCTTTTTAAAGTATTTCAAATAAATCATGACGCACATCACTGGAAAGGTCTATTCAAGCCCTACGCTGGGATCGAAACTTATTTTATTTTGATTAATTTCTTCAGGAGATATTTCAAAATTTGCATAGAAAAACGACGTCTTTTCAAAGTTAATCAAATAAAACATGACGCACATCACTGAAAAGGTCTATTCAAGTCCTATGCTGGAATCGAAACTAATTTTATTTTGATTAATTTCTTTAGGAGATATTTCAAAATTTGCATAGAAAAACTACGTCTTTTCAAAGTATTTCCAATAAATCATGACGCACATCACTGGAAAGGTCTATTAAAGCCCTATACAGGTTTCGAAACAAATTTTATTTTGATTGATTTTTTCAGGAGATATTTCAAAATTTGCATAGAAAAACGACGTCTTTTCAAAGTTAATCAAATAAAACATGACGCACATCACTAGAAAGGCCTATTCATGCATTATACAGGTTTCGAATCAAATTTTATTTTCATTTATTTTTTAAGGAGATATTTCAAAATTTGCATAGAAAAACGACGTCTTTTCAAAGTTAATCAAATAAAACATGACGCACATCACTAGAAAGGCCTATTCATGCATTATACAGGTTTCGAAACAAATTTAATTTTGATTGATTTTTTCAGGAGATATTTCAAAATTTGCATAGAAAAACGACGTCATTTCAAAGTTAATCAAATAGAACATGACGCACATCACTGGAAAGGTCTATTCATGCATTATACAGGTTTTTAATCAAATTTAATTTTCATTTATTTTTTCAGGAGATATTTCAAAATTTGCATAGAAAAACGATGTCTTTTCAAAGTTAATCAAATAAATCATGACATACATGGCTGGAAAGGTCTATTCAAGCCCTATGCAGGTACCAAAATTAATTTGATTTTCATTGATTTTTTTAGGAGATATTTCAAAATTGGCATAGAACAACGACGTCTTTTCAAAGTATTTCAAATAAATCATGATGCACATCACTGGAAAGGTCTATTCAAGCCATATGCTGGGATCGAAACAAATTTTATGTTGATTGATTTTTTTAGGAGATATTTCAAAATTTGCATAGAACAACGACATCTTTTTAAAGTATTTCAAATAAATCATGACGCACATCACTGGAAAGGTCTATTCATGCATTATACAGGTTTTGAATCAAATTTTATTTTCATTTATTTTTTCAGGAGATATTTCAAAATTTGCATAGAAAAACGATGTCTTTTCAAAGTTAATCAAATAAATCATGACATACATGACTGGAAAGGTCTATTCAAGCCCTATGCAGGTACCAAAATTAATTTGATTTTGATTGATTTTTTTAGGAGATATTTCAAAATTGGCATAGAACAACGACGTCTTTTCAAAGTATTTCAAATAAATCATGATGCACATCACTGGAAAGGTCTATTCAAGCCCTATGCTGGGATCGAAACTTATTTTATTTTGATTAATTTCTTCAGGAGATATTTCAAAATTTGCATAGAAAAACGACGTCTTTTCAAAGTTAATCAAATAAAACATGACGCACATCACTGAAAAGGTCTATTCAAGTCCTATGCTGGAATCGAAACTAATTTTATTTTGATTAATTTCTTTAGGAGATATTTCAAAATTTGCATAGAAAAACGACGTCTTTTCAAAGTATTTCCAATAAATCATGACGCACATCACTGGAAAGGTCTATTAAAGCCCTATACAGGTTTCGAAACAAATTTTATTTTGATTGATTTTTTCAGGAGATATTTCAAAATTTGCATAGAAAAACGACGTCTTTTCAAAGTTAATCAAATAAAACATGACGCACATCATTGGAAAGGTCTATTCAAGCCTTATACAGGTTTCGAAACAAATTTAATTTTGATTGATTTTTTCAGGAGATATTTCAAAATTTGCATAGAAAAACGACGTCATTTCAAAGTTAATCAAATAGAACATGACGCACATCACTGGAAAGGTCTATTCATGCATTATACAGGTTTTTAATCAAATTTAATTTTCATTTATTTTTTCAGGAGATATTTCAAAATTTGCATAGAAAAACGATGTCTTTTCAAAGTTAATCAAATAAATCATGACATACATGGCTGGAAAGGTCTATTCAAGCCCTATGCAGGTACCAAAATTAATTTGATTTTGATTGATTTTTTTAGGAGATATTTCAAAATTGGCATAGAACAACGACGTCTTTTCAAAGTATTTCAAATAAATCATGATGCACATCACTGGAAAGGTCTATTCAAGCCATATGCTGGGATCGAAACAAATTTTATGTTGATTGATTTTTTTAGGAGATATTTCAAAATTTGCATAGAACAACGACATCTTTTTAAAGTATTTCAAATAAATCATGACGCACATCACTGGAAAGGTCTATTCAAGCCCTATGCTGGGATCGAAACTTATATTATTTTGATTAATTTCTTCAGGAGATATTTCAAAATTTGCATAGAAAAACGACGTCTTTTCAAAGTTAATCAAATAAAACATGACGCACATCACTGAAAAGGTCTATTCAAGTCCTATGCTGGAATCGAAACTAATTTTATTTTGATTAATTTTTTCAGGAGATATTTCAAAATTTGCATAGAAAAACGACGTCTTTTTAAAGTTAATCAAATAAAACATGACGCACATCACTAGAAAGGCCTATTCATGCATTATACAGGTTTCAAATCAAATTTTATTTTGATTGATTTTTTCAGGAGATATTTCAAAATTTGCATAGAAAAACGATGTCTTTTCAAAGTTAATCAAATAAACCATGACGCACATCACTGGAAAGGTCTGTTCAAGCCCTATACAGGTTTCGAAACAAATTTTCCAGTGATGTGTGTCATGATTTATTTGAAATACTTTAAAAAGATGTCGTTGTTCTATGCAAATTTTGAAATATCTCCTAAAAAAATCAATCAACATAAAATTAGTTTCGATCCCAGCAAAAGGCTTGAATAGACCTTTCCAGTTATGTGCGTCATGATTTATTTGAAATATTTTGAAAAGACGTCGTTTTTCTATGCAAATTTTGAAATATCTCCTAAAGAAATCAATCAGAACCAAATTAATTTTGGTACCTGCATAGGGCTTGAATAGACCTTTCAAGTGATGTGCATTATGATTTATTTGAAATTGTTTAAAAAGACGTCGTTGTTCTATGCAAATTTTGAAATATCTCCTAAAAAAATCAATCAAAACCAAATTAATTTTGGTACCTGCATAGGGCTTGAATAGACCTTTCCAGTCATGTATGTCATGATTTATTTGATTAACTTTGAAAAGACATTCAATGCAAATGCAAATTTCAAAATTTGCATGGAAAAACGACGTCTTTTCAAAGTTAATCAAATAAACCATGACGCACATCACTGGAAAGGTCTATTCAAGTCCTATACAGGTTTCGAAACAAATTTTATTTTCTTTGATTTTTTCAGGGGATATTTTAAAATTTGCATGGAAAAATGACGTCATTTCAAAGTTAATCAAATAAATTATGATGCAAATAATGTTTAAATAAAATAACTTGTATAATACTTAAGAAATTTCCACGATCGAAGTTATGATTGATGTGCTTTAAAAAAAAGGCGTTGAGAAGATGCATCTACGGGTAAAATTTCAGTGTTTCCAATTTTCGGGAACATACTTTTTTTGTATGTTAATGAGTGGAAGAGTGGAACCGGAGTGGTTTTGATTATTTTTAAATTTTCAGTTTAAAAATGTTGCAGATCTGCCACCAGCTGCCAAATTCGTGTTGGAAAATACTTATTGATATTTCAAAAAAGTTTCGTTTTGAGGGCTTTCAAATTTCAATGTTGCAAATTTTTGGAAAAATACTTTTTTGATGATCAAAAGGTGGGATTTCTCCTTAAGAAATGAAGATGATTTAAACTGATATGTAGGGTGTCCATAACTTGTTTGAAAAAAATAAGGACATTTTCAAAAATCCAAATTTCTACTCACCACACCATAAAAATAATAGATAAATATGATCAAATGTTTATTTTATAAATAAATAAAGTATATAATGTCTATTTTGCTTACTTTTTACTAAAAGTCTGGAATATTTCGAATTTAACGCTCATTGAAAACAAAAATAATGGCATTACACAAAAAACCTTGTTTTTGAATACGGCCGTTTAAAGTTTTGGACTTACTTCAATGGTCGATAACTCAAAAAAAATTATGGGTATTTAAGAAATAAAGGGTTTTTTGAAAAAGTTCGATATAGTTCCAGTTTTGTTCTTATTACTTTTACTTACTTTCCAACAAAGGCGTAAAATTGTTCAGATTTTAAAAAAAGAAACCAAGCGAAAATCTTAGAAAATGAACTAAAAGTCTTTTTTATTAATTAGGTATAACGCACCGATTGTTTATTTGACAGTGAATTTTTGTCAAAAACAAGAAAAAAATCAGTCAACTCTTAGCTTCACAATAGAAAATAAACTTAAAAAAGAACTCTAAAAATAAATAACACAAACTAAATATTCTCAAAAAAAAAACACAACATAATTTACCAGGTACGTAGTAGGTAAATGAAGTGAACCATAAGTGATCAAAAATTATTTATTGAAAATGCCATCAAAGTACGATTTGTAATAACTGGGTATCAAGCCAGAATTCACGAGACTGCTTACATCGTTCTTCTTCCTTTCTGCTATATCCAATTTATGCTGGTACAACCGTACCAACGCTTCAGGATGTTTTTTTTTTTTCTATTCGGAACTGTTCTTTTAGCCTGATCAAGCTCTTTGAAGTCATCAAAGTAAGATGTTTTATAGAAAATATCCTGTAAGGTTTTTACAATTTTGATTGCTTTAACCTTAACTTTACAACTTGACCCTGAACATATTTGTTCAACCTTGGCACCGGAAGTTTTTTTATATCTATGAAGTCTTCGTAACCCATTTCAATTACTGTGAATGGTGTTCCATGTTTCCATTCGAATGGCAGATACGTATTGCGAAGGCCCGTAAATACGAGTAGGTCCAGACCAGCGTTACTACTTCGAGAAAAAAAGTCGAAGTAGATTTGAAGAAAAAAAGGAAATAGATTGACAAAAATCGAGGTAGATTTCAAAATGAACTTTTTTATACAAATCTATATTTTCTTAAAATTATTATCATATTTCCATATTTATTTCAAGTTAAAAAAAAAACACCTTATTTCTTCATATAGCTATATTTTGCATCATGGTTTTATTAAATTTTTTAGTTTTGTTTTGTTAAGGTACCTACTTTACCTATTCTTTTTCTTTGACTTTTTTATAAAAAAGAACAATAAAATGATTATAGTCGGGGACAAACAAACAGACCAAAGATCATCAACCAAAATAGGAAAGGGTGAATCGAAAATTAAAAAAAAGAAAACCATTCGAAATTCACACACTCAAGCGAACTTTTCACAAGAGTGCGTTGAGTTTCTATGATTTGTAAAACTACTAATTTTTGAATTAAAATTGTGCTAAATTTGTTTTTCTTTTAATGGAAATGATGGGGCTACCAACCAAAAAGAAGTAGATTTGACCTATTAATGTAAAATTGAAGTAAGTTGAAACAGAGATTTTTAAAATGAAGTAGATTTCAAAAATTTAGTGATCGTGCGAAGCAGGAAGTAGCTAGCTAGATTTTAATTTAACAACTCTAAGCTTAAAATTTAATCGACATTTTCATAGACTAAATAATAATAAAGACATTGGCCGGGTTGTTTTTTGTTTGTTCGTTTTTTCTTTCCTACAGACAGATCGAAATTAAAATGAGGCCAGATAATGAACTGCCTGTGTTCTGTTTTTGTTTGTTTTTTTGTTGTCGAGGGATTTAGATATTTTCTTGGTTGGGTTCTTCGTCCTTGGGTCGTGTTGTTGTATCTTGTGCTTGACAAGTGCATTGAGAAAAGAAGGGTATTGAAATTTATCTACATAGGTACAAACCTACCAACATAGATTTTATTTTATTTTCTGGATTCTACAATTTTGATGATCATCAAAACGAAAGAAATTAAAGTTGGAAAAATGAGGAAGCGATGATATCAACTTTTTCATGTAACTTTCGTTGTTTTGATCAAAATTATCAATATTTTCTGTAGGTAGGTAGGTACCTATATTTGTGTGCATAGCTTCTTCTGATGGCGATTGTGTTTGGCGATTATTTTCTACGAGAAGCAAGAGTCTAAAGGGATGGACAGATTTGCTTGACCTTGCCTACAACAAGTAGGTACACCGTCGTAATCTTTTTTTCTATTTTTTGTTTGCTGTTTTGCATTAAGAAATTTTTAAGACAAAAGAGAATATAAAATAAGTAGTTTAAATTAATTGATTTTTATTTTAAGAAACTCAGGGATAGGTAGGTAGATAGGTAGGTACGTAAAAATTAATCTTTTTGTTTTTTGTTTTTTAAAACGATTAGGTAACAAAATGCCTAAGAAAAACGACGTTCGATTAAAGAACGTATTTTCAAGAAAAATTTAAGAAAAAATGTGAATACCAATAAATAAATAACCAAAAAAGTAAAAATAAGCTAAGAAAAAAATTATTTATGTTGGGATACCTACGCCAGAAGAACATTCATCAACAAAAATGGTGGGTTTTCAGATAAAAAATAAATTAATTAAAAAATCTTTTTTAGTGGAGAACCATATTTGGGAAGATGATGTTATTGTAAGGGGAGAAATTAGATACTTTAGCAGTATTGTGTTTAAGTTTCAAGCCTCAAAAATGACTGCAATTTACTTATAATTACATATACAAAATATAAAAATCGTCCTCCAATTCATAATTCGGACGGATTTTTAACGACGTGTTTCTTTCAATTTTTGTTGGCAACCACCGATGTAAAAGCAAAAAAAAAACATGTTGTCAACCTGTGTTGCATGGTTTTTAAGATATTTTTAAAACTTGTTCCGATTCCATCAACCAATGTTGTAAACAAAGTTGATCATATAAACCCCAATAATAGGGCCTGGGCTTCAGTCTTAGGATATCCGTCGAACTGAACGGACGTGTTTCGCCAGTCTTATGGAATCCTTCGTGTTGAACGGACGTGTCAGTGCCGGTGTTAAGTTGAGTTAAGTTGTAGTTGGAGTCGGAGTTAGAGTTAGAGTTGGAGTTGGAGTTGGAGTTGGAGTTGGAGTTGGAGTTGGAGTTGGAGTTGGAGTTGGAGTTGGAGTTGGAGTTGGAGTTGGAGTTGGAGTTGGAGTTGGACTTGGACTAGGAGTTAGAGTTAGAGTTGGAGTTGGAGTTGGAGTTGGAGTTGGAGTTGGAGTTGGAGTTGGAGTTGGATTTAGAGTTGGAGTTGGAGTTGGAGTTGGAGTTGGAGTTGGAGTTGGAGTTGGACTTGGACTTGGACTTGGACTTGGACTTGGACTTCTTGGACTTGGACTTGGACTTGGACTTGGACATAGAATTGGACTTGGACTTGGACTAGGACTTGGACTTGGACTTGGACTTGGACTTGGACTTGGACTTGGACTTGGACTTGGACTTGGACTTGGACTTGGACTTGGACTTGGACTTGGACTTGGACTTGGACTTGGACTTGGACTTGGACTTAGACTTGGACTTGGACTTGGACTTGGACTTGGACTTGGACTTGGACTTGGACTTGGACTTGGACTTCTTGGACTTCTTGGACTTGGACTTGGATTTGGAGCTGGTCTTGGATTTGGACTTGGACTTGGAGCTGGACTTGGACCTGGGCTTGGACTTGGACTTGGACTTGGACTTGGACTTGGACTTGGACTTGGACTTATACATGGACTAATACAGGTATCGAAACAAATTTCATTTTCATTTATTTTTTCAGGATATTTCAAAATTTGCATGGAAAAACGACGTCTTTTCAAAGTTAATCAAATAAACCATGACGCACATCACTGTAAAGGTCTATTCATGCATTATACAGGTTTCGAGTCAAATTTAATTTTCATTTATTTTTTCAGGAGATATTTAAAAATTTGCATGGAAAAACGACGTCTTTTCAAAGTTAATCAAATATAACATGACGCACATCACTGGAAAGGTCTATTCATGCATTATACAGGTTTTTAATTAAATTTTCTTTTCATTTCTTTTTCAGAAGATATTTCAAAATTTGCATAGAAAAACGATGTCTTTTCAAAGTTAATCAAATAAATCATGACGCACATCACTGGAAAGGTCTATTCAAGCCCTATGCAGGTACCAAAATTAATTTGGTTTTGATTGATTTCTTTAGGAGATATTTTAAAATTTGCATAGAAAAACGACGTCTTTTCAAAATATTTCAAATAAATCATGACGCACATCACTGGAAAGGTCTATTCAAGCACTATGCTGGTATCGAAACAAATTTTATTTTAATTAATTTCCTTAGGAGATATTTCAAAATTAACATAGAAAAACGACGTCATTTCAGAGTATTTCAAATACATCATGACGCACATCACTGGAAAGGTCTATTTAAGCACTATGCTGGTATCGAAACAAATTTTATTTTAATTAATATCTGTAGGAGATATTTCAAAATATGCATAGAAAAACGACGTCTTTTCAAAATATTTCAAACAAATCATGACGCACATCACTGGGAAGGTCTATTCATGCCCGATGCTGGGATCGAAACTTATTTTATTTTGATTAATTTCTTTAGGAGATATTTCAAAATTTGCATAGAAAAACGACGTCTTTTCAAAGTTTTTCAAATAAATCATGACGCACATCACTGGAAAGGTCTATTCAAGCCCTATGCTGGAATCGAAACTAATTTTATTTTGATTAATTGCTTTAAGAGATATTTCAAAATTTGCATAGAAAAAAGACGTCTTTTCAAAGTTAATCAAATAAAACATGACGCAAATCATTGGAAAGGTCTATTCATGCATTATACAGGTTTCGAATTAAATTTTATTATCATTTATTTTTTCAGGAGATATTTCAAAATTTGCATAGAAGAACGACGTCTTTTCAAAGTTAATCAAATAAAACATGACGCACATCATTGGAAAGGTCTATTCAAGCCCTATACAGGTTTCAAAACAAATTTAATTTTGATTGATTTTTTCAGGAGATATTTCAAAATTTGCATAGAAAAACGACGTCTTTTCAAAGTTAATCAAATATAACATGACGCCCATCACTGGAAAGGTCTATTCATGCATTATACAGGTTTCGAATCAAATTTTATTTTCATTTATTTTTTCAGGAGATATTTCAAAATTTGCATGGAAAAACGACGTCTTTTCAAAGTTAATCAAATAAATCATGACGCACATCACTGGAAAGGTCTATTCATGCATTATGCAGGTTTCGAATCAAATTTTATTTTGATTGATTTTTTCAGGAGATATTTCAAAATTTGCATGGAAAAACGACGTCTTTTCAAAGTTAATCAAATATAACATGACGCACATCACTAGAAAGGTCCATTCATGCATTATACTGGTTTCGAATCAAATTTTATTTTCATTTATTTTTTCAGGAGATATTTCAAAATTTGCATGGAAAAACGAGGTCTTTTCAAAGTTAATCAAATAAAACATGACGCACATCATTGGAAAGGTCTATTAAAGCCCTATACAGGTTTCGAAACAAATTTTATTTTGATTGATTTTTTCAGGAGATATTTCAAAATTTGCAAAGAAAAACGACGTCTTTTGAAAGTTAATCAAATAAAATATGACGCATATCACTGGAAAGGTCTATTCATGCATTATACAGGTTTCGAATCAAATTTTATTTTCATTTATTTTTTCAGGAGATATTTCAAAATTTGCATGGAAAAACGAGGTCTTTTCAAAGTTAATCAAATAAAACATGACGCACATCATTGGAAAAGTCTATTCAAGCTCTATACAGGTTTCGAAACAAATTTTATTTTGATTGATTTTTTCAGGAGATATTTCAAAATTTGCATAGAAAAACGACGTCTTTTCAAAGTTAATCAAATAAAACATGACGCACATCATTGGAAAGGTCTATTCATGCATTAAACAGGTTTAAAATTAAATTTTATTATCATTTATTTTTTCAGGAGATATTTCAAAATTTGCATGGAAAAACGAGGTCTTTTCAAAGTTAATCAAATAAAACATGACGCACATCATTGGAAAGGTCTATTCAAGCCCTATACAGGTTTTGAAACAAATTTAATTTTGATTGATTTTTTCAGGAGATATTTCAAAATTTGCATAGAAAAACGACGTCTTTTCAAAGTTAATCAAATAAAACATGACGCCCATCACTGGAAAGGTCTATTCATGTATTATGCAGGTTTCGAATCAAATTTTATTTTGATTGATTTTTTCAGGAGATATTTCAAAATTTGCATGGATAAACGACGTCTTTTCAAAGTTAATCAAATATAACATGACGCACATCACTGGAAAGGTCTATTCATGCATTATACAGGTTTTGAATCAAATTTTATTTTCATTTATTTTTTCAGGAGATATTTCAAAATTTGCATGGAAAAACGAGGTCTTTTCAAAGTTAATCAAATAAAACATGACGCACATCATTGGAAAGGTCTATTCAAGCCCTATGCTGGAATCGAAACTAATTTTATTTTGATTAATTTCTATAAGAGTTATTTCAAAATTTGCATAGAAAAACGACGTCTTTTAAAAGTTAATCAAATAAAATATGATGCACATCACTGGAAAGGTCTATTCAAGCCCTATGCTGGAATCGAAACTAATTTTATTTTGATTAATTTCTTTAGGAGATATTTCAAAATTTGCATAGAAAAACGACGTCTTTTCAAAGTTAATCAAATAAATCATGACGCACATCACTGGAAAGGTCTATTCAAGCCCTATGCTGGAATCGAAACTAATTTTATTTTGATTAATTTCTTTAAGAGATATTTCAAAATTTGCATAGAAAAACGACGTCTTTTCAAAGTTAATCAAATAAAATATGATGCATATCACTGGAAAGGTCTATTCAAGCCCTATGCTATAATCGAAACTAATTTTATTTTGATTAATTTCTTAAGGAGATATTTCAAAATTTGCATAGAAAAACGACGTCTTTTCAAAGTTTTTCAAATAAATCATTACGCCAATCACTGGAAAGGTATATTAAAGCCCTATACAGGTTTCGAAACAAATTTTATTTTGATTGATTTTTTCAGGAGATATTTCAAAATTTGCATAGAAAAACGACGTCTTTTCAAAGTTAATCAAATAAAACATGACGCACATCATTGGAAAGGTCTATTCATGCATTATACAGGTTTCGAATTAAATTTTATTATCATTTATTTTTTCAGGAGATATTTCAAAATTTGCATGGAAAAACGACGTCTTTTAAAAGTTAATCAAATAAAACATGACGCACATCATTGGAAAGGTCTATTCAAGCTCTATACAGGTTTCGAAACAAATTTTATTTTGATTGATTTTTTCAGGAGATATTTCAAAATTTGCATAGAAAAACGACGTCTTTTCAAAGTTAATCAAATTAAACATGACGCACATCATTGGAAAGGTCTATTCATGCATTATACAGGTTTCGAATTAAATTTTATTATCATTTATTTTTTCAGGAGATATTTCAAAATTTGCATAGAAAAACGACGTCTTTTCAAAGTTAATCAAATAAAACATGACGCACATCACTGGAAAGGTCTATTCATGCATTATACAGGTTTCGAATCAAATTTTATTTTCATTTATTTTTTTAGGAGATATTTCAAAATTTGCATGGAAAAACGACGTCTTTTCAAAGTCAATCAAATAAATCATGATGCACATCACTGGAAAGGTCTATTCATGCATTATACAGGTTTCGAATCAAATTTTATTTTGATTGATTTTTTCAGGAGATATTTCAAAATTTGCATAGAAAAACGACGTCTTTTCAAAGTTTTTCAAATAAATCATGACGCACATCACTGGAAAGGTCTATTCATGCATTATACAGGTTTCGAATCAAATTTTATTTTCATTTATTTTTTCAGGAGATATTTCAAAATTTGCATGGAAAAACGAGGTCTTTTCAAAGTTAATCAAATAAAACATGACGCACATCATTGGAAAAGTCTATTCAAGCTCTATACAGGTTTTGAAACAAATTTTATTTTGATTGATTTTTTCAGGAGATATTTCAAAATTTGCATAGAAAAACGACGTCTTTTCAAAGTTAATCAAATAAAACATGACGCAAATCATTGGAGAGGTCTATTCATGCATTATACAGGTTTCGAATTAAATTTTATTATCATTTATTTTTTCAGGAGATATTTCAAAATTTGCATAGAAAAACGACGTCTTTTCAAAGTTAATCAAATCAAACATGACGCCCATTACTGGAAAGGTCTATTCATGCATTATACAGGTTTTGAATCAAATTTTATTTTCATATATTTTTTCAGGAGATATTTCAAAATTTGCATAGAAAAACGACGTCTTTTCAAAGTTAATCAAATAAATTATGATGCACATCACTGGAAAGGTCTGTTCAAGCCCTATACAGGTTTCGAAACAAATTTTATTTTCATTTATTTTTTCAATAGATATTTCAAAATTTGCATAGAAAAACGATGTCTTTTCAAAGTTAATCAAATAAATTATGATGCAAATAATGTTTAAATAAAATAACTTGTATAATACATTGATTGATACTTGATTGACATTTGAATGTCATTGGTAGAGTGTCGATATAAATATAGCTCCCATAAAAAAATTAAAATTCAATATTTGTTTAACTTTATTTAAATCAGTTTTTATTGAGAATAATTATTTGATACAATATACATGAAATTAACAAAAAAGTACTGTACTCAATTACAAGGAATAATTAATTTTCAATAAATAAAACTTTGATAAATCTCTATGAGCAACAAGAACAAAAGAAAAGTAACCGAACTTTCACCGGAATCTGGATCATCTTGCTGCCATAAGAAACACACCAACACAAAGGAAACTACCATGGAAGTCGGAAAATTATCAGTTCTCGAATTGAAAAAATTGCTTGACGAAACTTTATCCGATAAACTAAAAAACCTCGCAAACAAAGAAGATATTTCATCACTTTCGCTAGAAGTTGCATCGCTAAAATCAACAAATACGCGCCTTCAAGAAAAATTAGCTAAGGTGACGGATAGATGTGAGCTTTTGGAGTCCCAAATAGAGCTACTGTCACGTAAGGCAAACGAAAACACCATAGTTGTACACCTTCCTTTTAATGAAAACACATACGCAATCGACTTAGCAAAACAAACTTGCAAAGGCCTAATGAATCTAAGAGAAAATGAGAGTATCCATGTAAAAAAGACTCGAGAGTTCTTAAATACAAGACAAAAAAGATGCACGGTGCTCTTAGAACTTGATTCTGCCGATTCTGTTCAACAAATTGTACGCGGGTCAAGTAGCTTGAAAGGAACTGGAATGAGCGTAACACGCGAACAATCACTTCCTTATCGTAAAAAAAAACAAACCCTGTTTGAAACGAAAAATAAATTACTTGCGCTGAATCCGAACGCTAAAATTATTATAAAAGGAGATAAAATGCAAATCAATGACAACACGTTTGTTTACAAATTCTCACGAGGACTAGTAATTAAAACTCCAACCGAAATGGCGAGTATCCAACAACAATTTGGTTCAAGTGCACTTGAATACTTTGACAGCAGCGTGGGAGAAAATCAAACTGAGTTCGCTTTAACACCAACAGCGCCACCAGTGGATATTAACCAGCAATAGGAGTACAGTGCCGTCTGCCATACAAGTAATAGTAGTGAATTTATAAAACTAAGCATAATAAAAAATAATATTTTAAGCTGATTTTTTTAACTTAATTAAAAAATACGATATTATTATATTAATTGAAACTTTTTTAGAAGAAGAAAGACAAAATGAAATTTCAAATTATTTTAAAGATTTTAATACCAGCTATATTCCGGCAGTACGAAACAATATTCATGGTAGAGCTAGTGGGGGAATCCTATGTGGAATCAAAAAAAGTAAAATTAGTAAATTTGTAAAGTTTAGAGTAATTAATGGTAAATTGGTTTTTCAAATAGATGGCAATGTCAACCATAAAACTCACTATATTGTACCATTATATTTAAACTGTAATAATTGGTTGAACGACTTTGAAGAATTGCAAGGCTTTTTAAATAATTTTACATCTGCAAACATTATGTTAATCGGTGATTTGAATGCCAGAATTGGGCTTTTTCAAAATCCATGCATGGAGCATTTGAATATTCGAACGGATTCATTTTCAAGCAGGAACTCTAAAGACGGATTAATTAATAGAAATGGTAGAGCCCATATTGATTTACTTGAAAGTTTTGGTTTTTGGGTTTTGAATGGTGCATTGAGAAATGATGCTTGTGGTGAACTGACTTTTGTAGGTGGACAGGGAAGTTCAGTAATCGACCTCTGTGCGGTCACTGGAGAATGGATTCAGGCTATTGAAAACTTAGAAGTGCTAGCAGCCACCTTTACCTCCCACTTACCAATCATTGCTTCTGCAATCTTTTGCCAAGAATTGCATCGTGATAACTTAAAAAAGCTTCCTAAATTGAAGTGGATAGTTCATCAGGGAGATAGATACCGCGAAAGATTAAATCGGTGCGTTGGCTCTCTACCAGATCCAAACTTTCTTGCAATTGACCAGATTGAGGAGAAGATAACAGAAATTGTAAGGTCATCTGCTTCCCAAAACATTGGTCGTAAACATTTGGAACCCTTATGCAAATGGTTTGATTCCGAATGCATTAGACTCCGTAAAAGATCTTTCGCATGTCTTAACTTATTCCGAAAATTCAATTCTGACCATTTTAAGTCTTTATATTTAGAAGCAAACAAAACATACAAGCAAGTCTGCGAGTATAAAAAACTATGCTACACATCGAACTTAGCAAAAAATTTGGAAAGTTGTAAGGACTCCAAGACTTTTTGGTGTAACGTACGGGAGTTAGGTGGAAGAAATCGTCCATCTGCAAGTCCACTAGGAGCTGAAGTTCTAGCTTCTTATTTTCGATCGTTGCTGACATGCAGTGATGATGTCCAGTCATTTCATTATGCTTTGCCTAACACAATAGTTGACGAGCTTGACTGTCCAATAATTTTCCAAGAACTAGAACTCGCTCTTTTTCAAATGAAAAACATAAGTCCCCGGGTATTGATGGCATTCCTGTTGAATTTTTAAAAAACTCTTCTGTAGAATTTAAACGATATCTACTTTCGTTTTATAACGCTTTGTATGATAACTCCTGTGTTCCAGCAAGTTTTAATAAAGCTGTTATATTTGCAATTTTCAAGAAAGGTGACGCTAATTTACCTGAAAATTATAGAGGCATTTCAATTTTGAATTCCATTAGGAAAATATTTGCAAGAATCTTGTATAACAGACTAACTACATGGGTAGAGGCAAACAATCGGTTAAGCATGTTTCAAGCGGGATTTCGTGAAGGATTTTCAACTATTGACCATATTTTTGCCTTAACCAGTATAGCTAACAAATTTACGCAAAGGAAAAAAAAACGTTATGCTTGCTTCGTGGATTTGAAAGCTGCTTTTGATACCGTCAATCGCCAAGCTCTCATTTATAAGATGGCTTGTCTTGGAAAAGTAAAGTAAGTAAGTCTTGGAATATCCAGAAAGTTTCTGTCCATTTACGAAAACTTTTTATGCCGAACATATGCGACAGTTTATGATGGGTCGCAGATTTCAAATTGGTTTGAAACGACTGCGGGTGTTCCTCAAGGATGTATCTTAAGCCCAATCTTGTTTGCGCTTTACATTGATGATGTTTCTGAGAATATACCGGGTGGAGTCACTTTTTCGGATATCCTCATAAAAGTATTGCTTTACGCAGACGACTTAGTCATGTTAGCAGATAACCCTTTTTCTCTCCAACTCCAAATAAACAGGCTCCAGATGTACTGCAAAACTTGGGATCTCAAAATAAACTCTGAAAAAACAAAGATCATGGTGTTTGAAGCTCGCAAGTGTAAAAGACTAAGAGAGGAAAGGTGGTTTCTGGGCAATGATTCGATTGAAATAGTACAGGAATTCAAATATCTGGGAGTGTTGATGTCTGCTAACGCAAGCTTCACTAAGCATGTTCAGCAAAAAAGTAAAGAACCGAAAATTGCTCTCAGTGTCATGTGGCCCACATTTTTCTCAAAACAAAATATTGATTTAGGTTCTAAATATCGAGTTTTTCAAGCGACTGTTAACAGCTGTATGTGTTATGGTGTTCAAGCTTTTGGTCAAACCTATTTCGAAGAATTTGAGTTGATTCAACGTTTTTTTTTCAAACGCTTATTTCGGCTTCCTAATGCAACACCCACCTATGCAATTCACGTCGAGTCAGGAATAACACCTATTTATGTAAAAAACTTAAAATTTCACTCAGAATTTCTTGTGAAAGTTATGAGAAAACCAGGATGTAATCTTCACAAATCCATCATGAAAAACCTCTTGCGGACATGTGCATCGCCTTTCAAGGAGTGGAATGAACTTGCACAGTCTCAAAACCTATCTCTAGATTTAACGGAATCGAACGTAGATAACTGGCAGGAACAACTTTCTATTATTATTGCGAATATTGATGAAAAGATGTATCTCCAACATTTAAATAGAGCATCATTATCGGACACTCGCGAGATTTATAGAAATTTAAATCATTCTCTAAATTCTAGAAATTATTTCAAATATGGACTTTCTGTGAAAGCCATAACTACAATTTTTAGGGCAAGGGTAGAAATTCTTAGTCTTAACTATGTCCCACATCGATCAGATCTGCCTAATATCTGTAATTTTTGTAACAGAAATGAACGCGACGATGTTTACCATTTCATTGCCATTTGCCCAGTACTGCAAGAAATTCGAAGGCTATACTTTGAACAGAGTGTCCTCTCAAGAGAACAACTACTTGATGTATTGAATGGGTCTGTGGGATGGACAAATCTCTACATGTTTTGTGATCATGCATTAAATTATCGAAATAGTTTTTGAAATATTTACAGCATAAAGACTGTTCAGTGTTCAACCTCTTAATTAAATTATTATTAAATCTTTGCTTATAGATTTGTACCTCACTGTTGTGTAATTTATCTATTAAAATTAAAAATATAAAATTCATAATATTGTAAAAACAAATCAAAATATGTCTAAATTATTATGTACCCACTTTTTAATTCATGTAAAATATTATTCTACCAATTATTTTTATTTATTTTTGTAAAACTATGTTAAAAAATGTCATTTTCTGGCAGACGGCAACTTGCCATGTCAATAAATTATTTTGTTATAAAATACTGTTAACATTTATTGAAATAAAGAAATAATAATAATAATAATAATACTTAAAAAATTTCTACGATCGAAGTTATGATTGATGTGCTTTTAAAAAAAAGGCGTTGAGAAGATGCATCTACGGGTAAAATTTCAGTGTTTACAATTTTCGGGAACATTTTTTTTTGTATGTTAATGAGTGGAAGAGTGGAACCGGAGTGGTTTTGATTATTTTCAAATTTTCAGTTTAAAAATGTTGCAGATCTGCCACCAGCTGCCAAATTCGTGTTGGAAAATACTTATTGATATTTCAAAAAAGTTTCGTTTTGAGGGGGTTCAAATTTCAATGTTGCAAATTTTTGGAAAAATACTTTTTTGATGATCAAAAGGTGGGATTTCTCCTTAAGAAATTAAGATGATTTAAACTGATATGTAGGGTGTCCATAACTTGTTTGAAAAAAAATAAGGACATTTTCAAAAATCCAAATTTCTACTCACCACACCATAAAAATAATAGATAAATATGATCAAATGTTTATTTTATAAATAAATAAAGTATATAATGTCTATTTTGCTTACTTTTTACTAAAAGTCTGGAATATTTTGAATTTAACGCTCATTGAAAACAAAAATAATGGCATTACACAAAAAACCTTGTTTTTGAATACGGCCGTTTAAAGTTTTGGACTTACTTCAATGGTCGATAACTCAAAAAAAAATTATGGGTATTTAAGAAAAAAAGGGTTTTTTGAAAAAGTTCGATATAGTTCCAGTTTTTTTTCAGATTTTAAAAGAAGAAACCAAGCGAAAATCTTAGAAAATTAACTAAAAGGCTTTTTTATTAATTAGGTATAACGCACCGATTGTTTATTTGACAGTGAATTTTTGTCAAAACAAGAAAAAAATCAGTCAACTTTTAGCTTAACAATAGAAAATAAACTTAAAAAAGAACTCTAAAAATAAATAACACAAACTAAATATTCTCAAAAAAAAAACACAACATAATTTACCAGGTACGTAGTAGGTAAATGAAGTGAACCATAAGAGATCAAAAATTATTTATTGAAAATGCCATCAAAGTACGATTTGTAATAACTGGGTATCAAGCCAGAATTCACGAGACTGCTTACATCGTTCTTCTTCCTTTCTGCTATATCCAATTTATGCTGGTACAACCGTACCAACGCTTCAGGATGTTTTTTTTTCTATTCGGGACTGTTCTTTTAGCCTGATCAAGCTCTTTGAAGTCATCAAAGTAAGATGTTTTATAGAAAATATCCTGTAAAGTTTTTACAATTAAGGTTAAAACCTTAACTTTACAACTTGACCCTGAACATATTTGTTCAACCTTGGCACCGGAAGTTTTTTTATATCTATGAAGTCTTCGTAACCCATTTCAATTACTGTGAATGGTGTTCCATGTTTCCATTCGAATGGCAGATACGTATTGCGAAGGCCCGTAAATAGGTCCAGACCAGCGTTACTACTTCGAGAAAAAAAGTCGAAGTAGATTTGAAGAAAAAAAGGAAATAGATTGACAAAAATCGAGGTAGATTTCAAAATGAACTTTTTTATACAAATCTATATTTTCTTAAAATTCCATATTTCCATATTTATTTCAAGTTAAAAAAAACACCTTATTTCTTCATGTAGCTATATTTTGCATCATGGTTTTATTAAATTTTTTAGTTTTGTTTTGTTAAGGTACCTACTTTACCTATTCTTGTTCTTTGACTTTTTTATAAAAAAGAACAATAAAATGATTATAGTCGGGGACAACCAAACAGACCAAAGATCATCAACCAAAATAGGAAAGGGTGAATCGAAAATTAAAAAAAAGAAAACCATTCGAAATTCACACACTCAAGCGAACTTTTCACAAGAGTGCGTTGAGTTTCTATGATTTGTAAAACTACTAATTTTTGAATTAAAATTGTGCTAAATTTGTTTTTCTTCTAATGGAAATGATGGGGCTACCAACCAAAAAGAAGTAGATTTGACCTATTAATGTAAAATTGAAGTAAGTTGAAACAGAGATTTTTAAAATGAAGTAGATTTCAAAAATTTAGTGATCGTGCGAAGCAGGAAGTAGCTAGCTTGATTTTAATTTAACAACTCTAAGCTTAAAATTTAATCGACATTTTCATAGACTAAATAATAATAAAGACATTGGCCGGGTTGTTTTTTGTTTGTTCGTTTTTTCTTTCCTACAGACAGATCGAAATTAAAATGAGGCCAGATAATGAACTGCCTGTGTTCTGTTTTTGTTTGTTTTTTTGTTGTCGAGGGATTTAGATATTTTCTTGGTTGGGTTCTTCGTCCTTGGGTCGTGTTGTTGTATCTTGTGCTTGACAAGTGCATTGAGAAAAGAAGGGTATTGAAATTTATCTACGTAGGTACAAACCTACCAACATAGATTTTATTTTATTTTCTGGATTCTACAATTTTGATGATCATCAAAACGAAAGAAATTAAAGTTGGAAAAATGAGGAAGCGATGATATCAACTTTTTCATGTAACTTTCGTTGTTTTGATCAAAATTATCAATATTTTCTGTAGGTAGGTAGGTACCTATATTTGTGTGCATAGCTTCTTCTGATGGCGATTGTGTTTGGCGATTATTTTCTACGAGAAGCAAGAGTCTAAAGGGATGGACAGATTTGCTTGACCTTGCCTACAACAAGTAGGTACACCGTCGTAATCTTTTTTTCTATTTTTTGTTTGCTGTTTTGCATTAAGAAATTTTTAAGACAAAAGAGAATATAAAATAAGTAGTTTAAATTAATTGATTTTTATTTTAAGAAACTCAGGGATAGGTAGGTACGTAAAAATTAATCTTTTTGTTTTTTGTTTTTTAAAACGATTAGGTAACAAAATGCCTAAGAAAAACGACGTTCGATTAAAGAACGTATTTTCAAGAAAAATTTAAGAAAAAATGTGAATACCAATAAATAAATAACCAAAAAAGTAAAAATAAGCTAAGAAAAAAATTATTTATGTTGGGATACCTACGCCAGAAGAACATTCATCAACAAAAATGGTGGGTTTTCAGATAAAAAATAAATTAATTAAAAAATCTTTTTTAGTGGAGAACCATATTTGGGAAGATGATGTTATTGTAAGGGGAGAAATTAGATACTTTAGCAGTATTGTGTTTAAGTTTCAAGCCTCAAAAATGACTGCAATTTACTTATAATTACATATACAAAATATAAAAATCGTCCTCCAATTCATAATTCGGACGGATTTTTAACGACGTGTTTCTTTCAATTTTTGTTGGCAACCACCGATGTAAAAGCAAAAAAAAAACATGTTGTCAACCTGTGTTGCATGGTTTTTAAGATATTTTTAAAACTTGTTCCGATTCCATCAACCAATGTTGTAAACAAAGTTGATCATATAAACCCCAATAATAGGGCCTGGGCTTCAGTCTTAGGATATCCGTCGAACTGAACGGACGTGATTCGCCAGTCTTATGGAATCCTTCGTGCTGAACGGACGTGTCAGTGTCGGTGTTAATTTGTAAGTGTAGTTGGAGTCGGTGTAAGAGTTAGAGTTAGAGTTGGACTTGGATTTGGAGTTAGAGTTAGAGTTGGAGTTGGAGTTGGAGTTGGAGTTGGAGTTGGAGTTGAAGTTGGACTTGGACTTGGACTTGGACTTGGACTTGGACCAGGACTTGGACTTGGACTTGGACTTGGACTTGGACTTGGACTTGGACTTGGACTTGGACTTGGACTTGGACTTGGACTTGGACTTGGACTTGGACTTGGACTTGGACTTGGACTTGGACTTGGACTTGGACTTGGACTTGGACTTGGACTTGGACTTGGACTTGGACTTGGACTTGGACTTGGACCTGGACTTGGACTTGGACTTGGAGTTAGATTTGGACTTGGACTTGAAAATTGGACTTGGCCTTGGACTTGGACTTGGACTTGGACTTGGACTTGGACTTGGACTTGGACTTGGACTTGGACTTGGACTTGGACTTGGACTTGGACTTGGACTTGGACTTGGACTTGGACTTGGACTTGGACTTGGACTTGGACTTGGACTTGGACTTGGAGTTAGATTGGACTTGGACTTGAAAATTGGACTAGAAAATTGGACTTGAAAATTGGACTTGGACTTGGACTTGGACTTGGACTTGGACTTGGACTTGGACTTGGCCTTGGGCAATGACTTGGACATGGACTTGGACTTGGACTTGGACTTGGACTTGGACTTGGACTTGGACTTGGACTTGGACTTGGACTTGGCCTTGGACATGGACATGGACATGGACTTGGACTTGGACTTGGACTTGGACTTGGACCTTGACTTGGACTTGGACTTGGACTTGGACTTGGACTTGGACTTGGACTTGGACTTGGACTTGGACTTGGACTTGGACTTGGACTTGGACTTGGACTTGGACTTGGACTTGGACTTGGACTTGGACTTGGACTTGGACTTGGACTTGGACTTGGACTTGGACTTGGACTTGGACTTGGACTTGGACTTGGACTTGGACTTGGACTTGGACTAATACAGATATCGAAACAAATTTTATTTTCATTTATTTTTTCAGGATATTTCAAAATTTGCATGGAAAAACGACGTCTTTTCAAAGTTTATCAAATAAACCATGACGCACATCACTGTAAAGGTCTATTCATGCATTATACAGGTTTTGAATCAAATTTTATTTTCATTTATTTTTTCAGGAGATATTTCAAAATTTGCATAGAAAAACGATGTCTTTTCAAAGTTAATCAAATAAATCATGACATACATGACTGGAAAGGTCTATTCAAGCCCTATGCAGGTACCAAAATTAATTTGATTTTGATTGATTTTTTTAGGAGATATTTCAAAATTTGCATAGAACAACGACGTCTTTTCAAAGTATTTCAAATAAATCATGATGCACATCACTGGAAAGGTCTATTCAAGCCCTATGCTGGGATCGAAATTAATTTTATTTTGATTAATTTCTTTAGGAGATATTTAAAAATTAACATAGAAAAACGACGTCTTTTCAGAGTATTTCAAATACATCATGACGCACATCACTGGAAAGGTCTCTTCAAGCACTATGCAGGTATCGGAATTTATTTTATTTTGATTGATTTTTTCAGGAGATATTTCAAAATTTGCATAGAAAAACGGCGTCTTTTCAAAGTTAATCAAATAAAACATGACGCACATCACTGGAAAGGTCTATTCATGCATTATACAGGTTTCGAATCAAATTTTATTTTCATTTATTTGCTCAGGAGATATTTCAAAATTTGCATAGAAAAACGACGTCTTTTCAAAGTTTTTCAAATAAATCATGACGCACATCACTTGAAAGGTCTATTCAAGCCCTATGCTGGAATCGAAACTAATTTTATTTTGATTAATTTCTTTAAGAGATATTTCAAAATTTGCATGGAAAAACGACGTCTTTTCAAAGTTAATCAAATAAATCATGACGCGCATCACTGGAAAGGTCTATTTAAGCCTTATGCTGGGATCGAATCAAATTTTATTTTCATTTATTTTCTCAGGAGATATTTCAAAATTTGCATAGAAAAACGACGTCTTTTCAAAGTATTTCAAATAAATCATGACGCAAATCACTGGAAAGGTCTATTCAAGCACTATGCAGGTACCAAAATTAATTTGGTTTTGATTGATTTCTTTAGGAGATATTTCAAAATTTGCATAGAAAAACGACGTCTTTTCAAAGTATTTCCAATAAATCATGACGCACATCACTGGAAAGGTCTATTCAAGCACTATGCAGGTATCGGAATTTATTTTATTTTGATTGATTTTTTCAGGAGATATTATAAAATTTGCATAGAAAAACGGCGTCTTTTCAAAGTTAATCAAATAAAACATGACGCACATCACTGGAAAGGTCTATTCATGCATTATACAGGTTTCGAATCAAATTTTATTTTCATTTATTTTCTCAGGAGATATTTCAAAATTTGCATAGAAAAAAGACGTCTTTTCAAAGTTTTTCAAATAAATCATGACGCACATCACTGGAAAGGTCTATTCAAGCCCTATGCTGGAATCGAAACTAATTTTATTTTGATTAATTTCTTTAAGAGATATTTCAAAATTTGCATGGAAAAACGACGTCTTTTCAAAGTATTTCAAATAAATCATGACGCACATCACTGGAAAGGTCTATTCAAGCACTATGATGGTACCAAAATTAATTTGGTTTTGATTGATTTCTTTAGGAGATATTTCAAAATTTGCATAGAAAAACGACGTCTTTTCAAAATATTTCAAATAAATCATGACGCACATCACTGGAAAGGTCTATTCAAGCACTATGCAGGTATCGAAATTAATTTTATTTTGATTAATTTCTTTAGGAGATATTTCAAAATTAACATAGAAAAACGACGTCTTTTCAGAGTATTTCAAATACATCATGACGCACATCACTGGAAAGGTCTATTTAAGCACTATGCTGGTATCGAAACAAATTTTATTTTAATTAATTTCTTTAAGAGATATTTCAAAATTTGCATAGAAAAACGACGTCTTTTCAAAATATTTCAAACAAATCATGACGCACATCACTGGAAAGGTCTATTCAAGCCCTATGCTGGAATCTAAACTAATTTTATTTTGATTAATTTCTTTAAGAGATATTTCAAAATTTGCATGGAAAAACGACGTCTTTTCAAAGTATTTCAAATAAATCATGACGCACATCACTGGAAAGGTCTATTCAAGCACTATGCAGGTACCAAAATTAATTTGGTTTTGATTGATTTCTTTAGGAGATATTTAAAAATTAACATAGAAAAACGACGTCTTTTCAGAGTATTTCAAATACATCATGACGCACATCACTGGAAAGGTCTATTCAAGCACTATGCAGGTATCGAAATTAATTTTTTTTTTTGATTAATTTCTTAAGGAGATATTTAAAAATTAACATAGAAAAACGACGTCTTTTCAGAGTATTTCAAATACATCGTGACGCACATCACTGGAAAGGTCTATTCAAGCCCTATGCTGGAATCGAAACTAATTTTATTTTGATTAATTTCTTTAGAAGATATTTCAAAATTTGCATAGAAAAACGACGTTTTTTTAAAGTATTTCCAATAAATCATGACGCACATCACTGGAAAGTTCTATTCAAGCCCTATGCTGGGATCGAAACTAATTTTATTTTGATTGATTTCCTTAGGAGATATTTCAAAATTTGTATAGAAAAACGACGTCTTTTCAAAGTATTTCCAATAAATCATGACGCACATCATTGGAAAGGTCTATTCAAGCCCTATGCTGGGATCGAAACAAATTTTATTTTGATTGATTTCTTAAGGAGATATTTCAAAATTTGCATAGAACAACGACGTCTTTTCAAAGTATTTCAAATAAATCATGATGCACATCACTGGAAAGGTCTATTCAAGCCCTATGCTGGGATCGAAATTAATTTTATTTTGATTAATTTCTTTAGGAGATATTTCAAAATTTGCATAGAAAAACGACGTCTTTTCAAAATATTTCAAATAAGTCATGATGCACATCACTGGAAAGGTCTATTCAAGCACTTTACAGGTATCGAAAATAATTTTATTTTGATTGATTTTTTCTGGAGATATTTCAAAATTTGCATAGAAAAACGACGTTTTTTCAAAGTATTTCAAATACATCATGACGCACATCACTGGAAAGGTCTATTCAAGCACTATTTAGGTATCGAAATTAATTTTATTTTGATTGATTTTTTCAGGAGATATTTCAAAATTTGCATGGAAAAACGACGTCTTTTCAAATTATTTCAAATAAATCATGACGCACATCACTGGAAAGGTCTATTCAAGCACTATGCAGGTACCAAAATTAGTATGGTTTTGATTGATTTCTTTAGGAGATATTTCAAAATTTGCATAGAAAAACGACGTCTTTTCAAAATATTTCAAATAGATCATGGCGCACATCACTGGAAAGGTCTATTCAAGCCTTATGCTGGGATCGAAACTTATTTTATTTTGATTGATTTTTGTAGGAGATATTTCAAAATTTGCATAGAACAACGACGTCTTTTCAAAGTATTTCAAATAAATCATGACGCACATCACTGGAAAGGTCTATTCAAGCCCTATGCTGGAATCGAAACTAAATTTATTTTGATTAATTTCTTCAAGAAATATTTCAAAATTTGCATAGAAAAACGACGTCTTTTCAAAGTATTTCAAATAAATCATGACGCACATCACTGGAAAGGTCTGTTCAAGCACTATGCAGATATCGAAACAAATTCTATTTTGATTGATTTCTTAAGGAGGTATTTCAAAATTTGCAAGGAAAAACATGTGAAATTTTCCCAAAAAAAAATCAATTAAGCTAAAATTAATTTCGATACCTGGGTAGGGCTTAAATAGACGTTTCCATTGATGGAAGTCATGATTTATATGACTATCTGTGAAGAAAATTCGTTGTTTCAGCAAATTTTGAAATATCTCCTACAAAAATTAGTCAAAATAAAATAAAATTCAATACTTGGAAAGGGCCTGAAAAAACTTTCCTAGTGATGTGCGTCATGATGGATTTAACTGTAAAATATTCTGGTCAGGAAACCGAACGCCACTTTTTCGCGGGGGCCTATTTATGATTGGAACTCATTTTTTACACTCAGAGAATTAAGTTAACCTTGGAAATATCACAGTAATCCTATCGCTTGAACAACAATTTCAAAAACAGTGCCCTGCCACCTGTGGAAATTGTTGAAATAAAAAAACTCGTTGATTACTTGGAAAATTTTCACGATCAAAATAATGATTGATGTTTAAAAAAAAAGGTGTTGAGTAGAGGCATCTACGGGTCAAATTAATTTCAGTGTTTCCAATTTTCGGGAACATACTTTTTTGTATGTCAATGAGTGGAAGGGTGCAACCTGAATTTTTTTGATAATTTTTAAAACTTTCAGTTCAACAAAGTAACAGAACTGCCACCAGCTGCCAAATAAAATTTCAATGTTGCCACTTTATGGAAACATACTTTTTTTGATGATCAAAAAGTGGGATTTCTTCTTTTTTTGGTAATTTTTAATATTTTTGTTCGAAAAACATGTAAATAATTTTTGCATCCAAAAATAATTAGGTCTGTAGTTTATACATTAAGGGTAAATTAATGAATTATGGGTTGCTTGGGCCAAGCAAACATTTTTCACCTAGAATATTGTACTACAGTGATGACCGATATAAGAATATCTAACTGAAAACTCGCTCATAAGGAAGACGTTCTAAAACACCATGCACATTAGGTGTGTTGGAAATAATTTTTGTTCTTGGACATTTTTCAAAACTGAATTTTGAGACCCCGCGGCCGTTTTAAAGTAAAAAAACAATTATTCGAAAAAGTGGTCAGAAAAACCATTTAAATTCGCGTCGATATGTGGTCACAATTACTTATTATGTTTCATTTTGGATTTCTTTACTCATTTGTATTGACCGATTATTAATTTAAGTGCGCTGTATAAAGTTGTCGGGCCAATTCGAGCATCCCATTAAAAAAAAAAATAATCGAAAATGGCTAGAAAATCGATAGATTTTTTGGGGGCTTTCCTAAACATTCAAGGTAAAAAGTTAAAGCAGGGGGGTTGCATACCTCACTGTTTATACGCAGTAATGCTTATGCTAGCACTGTGCATATAAGCAAGTTTTGAATTTCCCACAAAATTTCCCAAAGTAAAACACAAGGGAAAAATATACGTGTTTGGCAATACTAAACACACCATTTAACATTTCTGTGATTTGTAATTGAAATGGATCGTTATTTTCACATCCATTTATTTTTTTGCAAAACAAAAAGTTCTAAAATTAATTAAAAATACTTATAAATGTTGCCTATCCTTAAAAGGATATCCGCATTTCCAAATTCCTGGAGTAAAAAGTGCAATTCGGTAAAAAACAAACCCGATTTTCAAAATTTTAAACATTTTTAATTGCATTTAGGGGGGTTTCTTCACCTTAAGATTTGAAAAATTTTCTATTCAGATAAAATCAACTTCGAAATCGGGATGTCGTAAAGGAAAGTCGCCCCAAATTATTTAACAAAACCATTCATTTATCAATTATGAACTTGTTTTAAGAATTTAATTAATCCGAAGCCAATACCATTTTGTGTGATCGCAGGATATTTGGGAAACAAAAATTTCAACGATCAAATCCTATAAATTATTAATTATAAACAAGTCTGTGAAATTAAATTTACCCCAAGGTAACATCATTGTTCAATGAGAAAAACCACTTTTTACAAAAATTGTTAGCAACTTCTTCTTATTACAAAAAAACTATAAGTTGATATGTTTTTATAAATTTACCAATTCATTAATTAAAATTAATTAGCTAAAGAAACTTAACAAGGGGGCTTTTAAAATGCTATAGTAAAAAAACCGCTCATTGATATTTTTTGAAAGTCCTTTTTGGAGGTATCGAAACTTCTATCTACAAAATAAAATTTATTTGAAGTTGATATCTTCATTCGTTCTTGAGATATGGTGAACAAAAAAAGTGAAGGAACGTACAAACGTACGAACGTACGAACAGACACAGAAATCTCTCTAAAAATCATGGATCCCGATTCTAGGGAGCTCCAAACGTGAAGACTTCCAATTGAAAGTTAACAATATAAAGGAAAATAAATACAAAAATCAAATAAATTCAAATAAATTAATATTGCAATACAAACAAAATAAAAAGATACTCATCAACCAAATCCACCTGCGCTATATGCAGGATAAGCAGCAGCAACAGGCAGCAGCAGCAACCCAGGATCAGGAACTAACCACACATTACACATATCACTTCACAATACACTTATGCACTTATAATTGATAATTACGAGTATGATCACTCTGCGCATAAATAAATTAAATTAAATACAAATTAATCAAATAAAAGAATCAGTAACCGCACTACTGATTAGACAATATATTTAATTTTACGAGTATCATCACATCCCGAACGACACTTTCATTTAAAAAAGAACACGAACTTTACACTTTTTTTTCTTTAAACCGAATTTAAAAAAAACACGATACTCGTACCTTCTACGAGAGGTGGACCCACCGACGGCGACGCACGCACGACTGCCATCAATGAAATTCAGAACATTTGTAAATTGTAAAATGATTATGATCGTTAAGAGCTAGACCACGGCGAATTAATTGACCAGCAAGTTAACTTGCTCAATGGGTTAACTGTTTTTGGATGGAATTTCTTAAAAGGAAACAAAACATCAATGGTGTTGATGAAGTATCTATAGTTGTAGTTGTGTAGTTGTACCTTTTGCTCTTGAATTTGTTTTTGTTTTCTTCTTATGTTCTTTTGCTTAAGTTCGATTTTTTTTACATGCACCTAAGAAAGCAAAGACAAGGAAACTATTTCAATGGAGTCAATCACCAGGGGCGGTTCCAATATATTTTAAAGGGCCTTGCGAACATCGTTCACCGGGCGGAGAATGTTGGCGACTCATAATTATTTATTTTAATTACTTGTTATTTCAATAAAATCTATATACAATTCAAGTAAAATTAATGTTAATTACTATATTGTCAATTAGCCACATACAAATAACGAATTGCCTTGCACTTTCTGGCAGATAAAACATAGCCTTGTAAATTAGGTAGGTATGTAAAATATATCTTTTTAACATTGCTAATATTAAAAGATCATTCTTTCGAGGAATTTCCAACGCTACACAAGTAAAAAAATCAAATTTATTAAAACAAAAGTTGAGTTTTATTTTAAAAATACAAAACCCTAAAATTTATCAGCGCGACACAAAACAGGCTTAATACAAATATTCGAATATCACTTTGTATACCATCAGTAGGTTTTTATTTTCATTTTTGGAAAGCTCTGGGAAATTTCATTACCAAACCTTTTATTTTAAACCACCTTGAAGGCTTTGTTTCAGAAATATCGCCATCCAAAGACATTAAGGTAGGTACTCGTAGTTGGGGGCAGAAAATCGTAAAAATCTGGTAAAGTCAATTTGGAAACAAATAATTTACCAACCAGACTTTGAATTTTTTTTGGAAAGGTGGCGTAATTTTCTACTCAGCACTGGAAAACGCATCAATTTCAAAGGTTTAGTTTAGGAAATATAGAAATTTGGATACAAATATTAAAAAATTAACTACTGTTTGAGAATCATAAGGCATGGAATTTTTAAAAACAGCTAACGTCGATACAAGATACTAGTAAACTAGATTTATTTGTTAATTATTTAAATAAGCAATATTTAAAGATTTTGAATGTTCAAAATTCTACAAAGAAAATTCTATTACAAAAATTATGACAAAGCTCGTAATTAAATTTTTTTTTCAATAATTCTTTTTTTGTAGGGAAATTTTTGAATTATAAATTTTTGTTGTTGTTTTTTTAACAATATTGCAGCACTGAACAGGCTTCAGTCTTAAGATATCCGTCGAACTGAACGGACGTGTTTCAGCCAGTCTTATGGTATCCGTCGTGGGGAGCGGACGTGTCAGTAAGTTAAGTTAAGTTGAGTTAAGTTAAAGTTGGAGTTGGAGTTGTAGTTGGAGTTTGAGTTGGAAATGGAGTTGAAGTTGAAGTTGGAGTTGGAGTTGAAGTTGGAGTAGGACATGGACATGGACTTGGACTTGGACTTGGACTTGGACTTGGGCTTGGACTTGGACTTGGACTTGGAATTGGACTTATACTTGGACTTGGACTTGGACTTGGACTTGGACTTGGACTTGGACTTGGACTTGGACTTGGACTTGGACTTGGACTTGGACTTGGACTTGGACTTGGACTTGTAGTTGGACTTGGACTTGGACTTGGACTTGGGCTTGGGCTTGGACTTGGACTTGGACTTGGACTTGGACTTGGACTTGGACTTGGACTTGGACTTGGACTTGGAATTGGACTTGGACTTGGACTTGGACTTGGACTTGGACTTGGACTTGGACTTGGACTTGGACTTGGACTTGGACTTGGACTTGGACTTGGACTTGGACTTGGACTTGGACTTGGACTTGGACTTGGACTTGGACTTGGACTTGGACTTGGACTTGGACTTGGACTTGGACTTGGACTTGGACTTGGACTTGGACTTGGACTTGGACTTGGACTTGGACTTGGACTTGGACTTGGACTTGGACTTGGACTTGGACTTGGACTTGGACTTGGACTTGGACTTGGACTTGGACTTGGACTTGGACTTGGACTTAGAATTGGACTTGGAATTGGACTTGGACTTGGACTTGGACTTAGAATTGGACTTGGAATTGGACTTGGACTTGGACTTGGACTTGGACTTGGACTTGGACTTGGACTTGGACTTGGACTTGGACTTGGACTTGGACTTGGACTTGGACTTGGACTTGGACTTGGACTTGGACTTGGACTTGGACTTGGACTTGGACTTGGACTTGGACTTGGACTTGGACTTGGACTTGGACTTGGACTTGGACTTGGACTTGGACTTGGACTTGGACTTGGACTTGGACTTGGACTTGGACTTGGACTTGGACTTGGACTTGGACTTGGACATAGAATTGGACTTGGAATTGGAATTGGACTTGGACTTTGACTTGAACTTGGACTTAGACTTGGGCTACTTGGACTTTGACTTGGACTTGAACTTAGACTTGGACTTGAACTTAGACTTGGACTTGGACTTGGACTTGGACTTGGACTTGGACTTGGACTTGGACTTGGACTTGGACTTGGACTTGGACTTGGACTTGGACTTGGAGTTGGACTTGGACTTGGACTTGGACTTGGACTTGGACTTGGACTTGGACTTGGACTTGGACTTGGACTTGGACTTGGACTTGGACTTCTTGGACTTGGACTTGGACTTGGGCTTGGACTTGGACTTGGACTTGGACTTGGACTTGGACTTGGACTTGGACTTGGACTTGGACTTGGACTTGGACTTGGACTTGGACTTGGACTTGGACTTGGACTTGGACTTGGACTTGGACTTGGACTTGGACTTGGACTTGGACTTGGACTTGGACTTGGACTTGGACTTGGACTTGGACTTGGACTTGGACTTGGACTTGGACTTGGACTTGGACTTGGACTTGGACTTGGACTTGGACTTGGACTTGGACTTGGACTTGGACTTGGACTTGGACTTAAACTTGGACTTGGATTTGGACGACGTCTTTTCCAAATTAATCAAATAAAACATGACGCAAATCGATGGAAAGGTCTGTTGAAGCCCTATACAGGAATCGAATCAAATTTAATTTTCATTTATTTTTTCAGGAGATATTTAAAAATTTGCATGGAAAAACGACGTCTTTTCAAAGTTAATCAAATATAACATGACGCATGACGGTTTTGAATCAAATTTTATTTTCATTTATTTTTTCAGGAGATATTTCAAAATTTGCATAGAAAAACGATGTCTTTTCAAAGTTTTTCAAATAAATCATGACATACATGACTGGAAAGGTCTATTCAAGCCCTATGCTGGGATCGAAATTAATTTTATTTTGATTAATTTCTTTAGGAGATATTTCAAAATTTGCATGGAAAAACGACGTCTTTTCAAAGTATTTCAAATAAATCATGACGCACATCACTGGAAAGGTCTATTCAAGCACTATGCAGGTACCAAAATTAATATGGTTTTGATTGATTTCTTTAGGAGATATTTTAAAATTTGCATAGAAAAACGACGTCTTTTCAAAATATTTCAAATAAATCATGACGCACATCACTGGAAAGATCTATTAAAGCCCTATACAGGTTTCGAAACAAATTTTATTTTGATTGATTTTTTCAGGAGGTATTTCAAAATTTGCATGGAAAAACGACGTCTTTTCAAAATTAATCGAATAAAACATGACGCACATCATTGGAAAGGTCTATTCAAGCCTTATGCTGGAATCGAAACTAATTTTATTTTGATTGATTTTTTTAGGAGATATTTCAAAATTTGTATAGAAAAACGACGTCTTTTCAAAGTATTTTAAATAAATCATGACGCACATCACTGGAAAGGTCTATTCAAGCCCTATACAGGTACCGAAAATAATTTTATTTTGATTGATTTTTTCAGGAGGTATTTCAAAATTTGCATAGAAAAACGACGTCTTTTCAAAGTTAATCAAATAAAACATGACGCACATCACTGAAAAGGTCTATTCAAGCCTTATGCTGGGATCGAAACTAATTTTATTTTGATTGATTTTTTTAGGAGATATTTCAAAATTTTCATGGAAAAACGACGTCTTTTCAAAGTTAATCAAATAAATCATGACGCACATAACTGAAAAGGTCTATTTAAGCACTATGCTGGTATCGAAACAAATTTTATTTTCATTTATTTTTTAAGGAGATATTTCAAAATTTGCATAGAAAAACAACGTCTTTTCAAAATATTTCAAACATGTCATGACGCACATCACTGGAAAGGTCTATTCAAGCCCCATGCTGGGATCGAAACTTATTTTATTTTGATTAATTTCTTTAGGAGATATTTCAAAATTTGCATAGAAAAACGACGTCTTTTCAAAGTTAATCAAATAAAACATGACGCACATCACTGGAAAGGTCTATTCAAGCCCTATGCTGGAATCGAAACTTATTTTATTTTGATTGAATTTTTTAGGAGATATTTCAAAATTTGCATAGAACAATGACGTCTATTCAAAGTATTTCAAATAAATCATGACGCACATCACTGGAAAGGTCTATTCAAGTCCTATGCTGGAATCGAAACTATTTTTATTTTATTAATTTTCTTAGGAGATATTTCAAAATTTGCATAGAACAACGACGTCTTTTCAAAGTTAATCAAATAAAACATGACGCACATCACGGGAAAGGTCTATTCAAGCCCTATGCTGGAATCGAAACTAATTTTATTTTGATTAATTTCTTTGGGAGATATTTCAAAATTTGCATAGAAAAACGACGTTTTTTCAAAGTATTTCCAATAAATCATGACGCACATCACTGGAAAGGTCTATTAAAGCCCTATACAGGTTTCGAAACAAATTTTATTTTGATTGATTTTTTCAGGAGATATTTCAAAATTTGCATAGAAAAACGACGTCTTTTCAAAGTTAATCAAATAAAACATGACATACATGACTGGAAAGGTCTATTCAAGCCCTATGCAGGTACCAAAATTAATTTGGGTTTGATTGATTTCTTTAGGAGATATTTCAAAATTTGCATAGAAAAACGACGTCTTTTCAAAGTTAATCAAATATAACATGACGCACATCACTGGAAAGGTCTATTCATGCATTATACAGGTTTCGAATCAAATTTTATTTTGATTGATTTTTTCAGGAGATATTTCAAAATTTGCATAGAAAAACGACGTTTTTTCAAAGTATTTCCAATAAATCATGACGCACATCACTTGAAAGGTCTATTCAAGCCTTATGCTGGGATCGAAACTAATTTTATGTTGATTGATTTTTTTAGGAGATATTTCAAAATTTGCATAGAACAACGACGTCTTTTCAAAGTATTTCAAATAAATCATGACGCACATCACTGGAAAGGGCTATTCAAGCCCTATGCTGGAATCGAAACTAATTTTATTTTGATTAATTTCTTTAGGAGAAATTTCAAAATTTGCATGGAAAAACGACGTCTTTTCATAGTTAATCAAATAAACCATGACGCACATCACTAGAAAGGTCTATTCATGCATTATACAGGTTTCGAATCAAATTTTATTTTGATTGATTTTTTCAGGAGATATTTCAAGATTTTCATGGAAAAACGATGTATTTTCAAAGTTAATCAAATAAATTATGATGCAAATAATGTTTAAATAAAATAACTTGTATAATACTTAAAAAATTTATGATTGTTGTGCTTTTAAAAAAAAGCGTTGAGAAGATGCATCTACGGGTTAAATTTCAGGTTTCCAATTTTCGGGAACATACTTTTTTTGTATGTAAATGAGTGGAAGGGTGGAACCGGAGTGGTTTTGATTATTTTTAAATTTTCAGTTTAAAAATGTTGCAGATCTGCCACCAGCTGCCAAATGCGTGTTGGAAAATACTTATTGATATTTCAAAAAAGTTTCGTTTTGAGGGCTTTCAAATTTCGATGTTGCAAATTTTTGGAAAAATACTTTTTTGATGATCAAAAGGTGGGATTTCTCCTTAAGAAATGAAGATGATTTAAACTGATATGTAGGGTGTCCATAACTTGTTTGAAAAAAAATAAGGACATTTTCAAAAATCCAAATTTCTACTCACCACACCATAAAAATAATAGATAAATATGATCAAATGTTTATTTTATAAATAAATAAAGTATATAATGTCTATTTTGCTTACTTTTTACTAAAAGTCTGGAATATTTCGAATTTAACGCTCATTGAAAACAAAAATAATGGCATTACACAAAAAACCTTGTTTTTGAATACGGCCGTTTAAAGTTTTGGACTTACTTCAATGGTCGATAACTCAAAAAAAATTATGGGTATTTAAGAAATAAAGTTTTTTTTGAAAAAGTTCGATATAATTCCAGTTTTGAAATAAAGGTTTTTTTTTGAAAAAGTTCGATATAGTTCCAGTTTTGTTCTTATTACTTTTACTTATTTTCCAACAAAGGCGTAAAATTGTTCAGATTTTAAAAAAAGAAACCAAGCGAAAATCTTAGAAAATGAACTAAAAGGCTTTTTTATTAATTAGGTATAACGCACCGATTGTTTATTTGACAGTGAATTTTTGTCAAAAACAAGAAAAAAATCAGTCAACTCTTAGCTTAACAACTCTAAAAATAAATAACATAAACTAAATATTCTCAAAAAAAACACAACATAATTTACCAGGTACGTAGTAGGTAAATGAAGTGAACCATAAGAGATCAAAAATTATTTATTGAAAATGACATCAAAGTACGAGTACGATTTGTAATAACTGGGTATCAAGCCAGAATTCACGAGACTGCTTACATCGTTCTTCTTCCTTTCTGCTATATCCAATTTATGCTGGTACAACCGTACCAACGCTTCAGGATGTTTTTTTTTCTATTCTTGACTGTTCTTTTAGCCTGATCAAGCTCTTTGAAGTCATCAAAGTAAGATGTTTTATAGAAAATATCCTGTAAGGTTTTTACAATTTTGATTGCTCTAACCTTAACTTTACAACTTGACCCTGAACATATTTGTTCAACCTTGGCACCGGAAGTTCTTTTATATCTATGAAGTCTTCGTAACCCATTTCAATTACTGTGAATGGTGTTCCATGTTTCCATTCGAATGGCAGATACGTATTGCGAAGGCCCGTAAATAGGTCCAGACCAGCGTTACTACTTCGAGAAAAAAAGTCGAAGTAGATTTGAAGAAAAAAAGGAAATAGATTGACAAAAATCGAGGTAGATTTCAAAATGAACTTTTTTATACAAATCTATATTTTCTTAAAATTCCATATTTCCATATTTATTTCAAGTTAAAAAAAACACCTTATTTCTTCATGTAGCTATATTTTGCATCATGGTTTTATTAAATTTTTTAGTTTTGTTTTGTTAAGGTACCTACTTTACCTATTCTTGTTCTTTGACTTTTTTATAAAAAAGAACAATAAAATGATTATAGTCGGGGACAACCAAACAGACCAAAGATCATCAACCAAAATAGGAAAGGGTGAATCGAAAATTAAAAAAAAGAAAACCATTCGAAATTCACACACTCAAGCGAACTTTTCACAAGAGTGCGTTGAGTTTCTATGATTTGTAAAACTACTAATTTTTGAATTAAAATTGTGCTAAATTTGTTTTTCTTCTAATGGAAATGATGGGGCTACCAACCAAAAAGAAGTAGATTTGACCTATTAATGTAAAATTGAAGTAAGTTGAAACAGAGATTTTTAAAATGAAGTAGATTTCAAAAATTTAGTGATCGTGCGAAGCAGGAAGTAGCTAGCTAGATTTTAATTTAACAACTCTAAGCTTAAAATTTAATCGACATTTTCATAGACTAAATAATAATAAAGACATTGGCCGGGTTGTTTTTTGTTTGTTCGTTTTTTCTTTCCTACAGACAGATCGAAATTAAAATGAGGCCAGATAATGAACTGCCTGTGTTCTGTTTTTGTTTGCTTTTTTGTTGTCGAGGGATTTAGATATTTTCTTGGTTGGGTTCTTCGTCCTTGGGTCTTGTTGTTGTATCTTGTGCTTGACAAGTGCATTGAGAAAAAAAGGGTATTGAAATTTATCTACATACCTACCAACATAGATTTTATTTTATTTTCTGGATTCTACAATTTTGATGATCATCAAAACGAAAGAAATTAAAGTTGAAAAAATGAGGAAGCGATGATATCAACTTTTTCATGTAACTTTCGTTGTTTTGATCAAAATTATCAATATTTTCTTTAGGTAGGTAGATACCTATATTTGTGTGCATAGTTTCTTCAGTGTTTGGCGATTATTTTCTACGAGGAGCAAGAGTCTAAAGGGATGGACAGATTTGCTTGACTTGTTGTAGGTACACCGTCGTAATCTTTTTTTCTATTTTTTGTTTGCTGTTTTGCATTAAGAAATTTTTAAGACAAAAGCGAATATAAATTAAGTAGTTTAAATTAATTGATTTTTATTTTAAGAAACTCAGGGATAGGTAGGTACTCGTAGATAGGTAGGTACGTAAAAATTAATCTTTTTGTTTTTTGTTTTTTAAAACGATTAGGTAACAAAATGCCTAAGAAAAACGACGTTCGATTAAAGAACGTATTTTTAAGAAAAATTTAAGAAAAAATGTGAATACCAATAAATAAATAACCAAAAAAGTGAAAATAAGCTAAGAAACAAAATATTTATGTTGGGAGGTCCTTGAAGAACATTCATCAACAAAAATGGTGGGTTTTCAGATAAAAAATAAATTAATTAAAAAATCTTTTTTAGTGGAGAAACATATTTGGGAAGATGATGTTATTGTAAGGGGAGAAATTAGATACTTTAGCAGTATTGTGTTTAAGTTTCAAGCCTCAAAAATGACTGCAATTTACTTATATTTACATATACAAAAAATAAAAATCGTCCCCCAATTCATAATTCGGACGGATTTTCAACGACGATGATGTATGATGTAAACCTGTGTTTCATGGTTTTTAAAATATTTTGAAAACTTGTTCCGATTCCATCAACCAATGTTGTAAACAAAGTTGATCATATAAACCCCAATAATAGGGCCTGGGCTTCAGTCTTAGGATATCCGTCGAACTGAACGGACGTGTTTCGCCAGTCTTATGGAATCCTTCGTGCTGAACGGACGTGTCAGTGTCGGTGTTAAGTTGAGTTAAGTTGTAGTTGGAGTCGGAGTTAGAGTTAGAGTTAGAGTTAGAGTTAGAGTTAGAGTTAGAGTTAGAGTTAGAGTTGTAGGTGGAGTTTGAGTTGGAGTTTGAGTTTGAGTTTGAGTTGGAGTTGGAGTTGGAGTTGGAGTTGGAGTTGGAGTTGGAGTTGGAGTTGGAGTTGGAGTTGGAGTTGGAGTTGGAGTTGAAGTTGGAGTTGGACTTGGAGTTAGAGTTGGAGTTGGAGTTGGAGTTGGACTTGGACTTGGACTTGGATTTGGACTTGGACTTGGACTTGGACTTGGACTTGGACCTGGACTTGGACATGGACTTGGACTTGGACTTGGACTTGGACTTGGACTTGGACTTGGACTTGGACTTGGACTTGGACTTGGACTTGGACTTGGACTTGGACTTGGACTTGGACTTGGACTTGGACTTGGACTTGGACTTGGACTTGGACTTGGACTTGGACTTGGACTTGGACTTGGACTTGGACTTGGACTTGGACTTGGACTTGGACTTGGACTTGGACTTGGACTTGGACTTGGACTTGGACTTGGACTTTAACTTGGACTTGAACTTGGACTTGGACTTGGACTTGTACATGGACTAATACAGGTATCGAAACAAATTTTATTTTCATTTATTTTTTCAGGATATTTCAAAATTTTCATGGAAAAACGACGTCTTTTCAAAGTTAATCAAATAAACCATGACGCACATCACTGGAAAGGTCTATTCATGCATTATACAGGTTTCGAATCAAATTTTATTTTCATTTATTTTTTCAGGAGATATTTCAAAATTTGTATAAAAAAACGACGTCATTTCAAAGTTAATCAAATAGAACATGACGCACATCACTGGAAAGGTCTATTCATGCATTATACAGGTTTCGAATCAAATTTAATTTTCATTTATTTTTTCAGGAGATATTTCAAAATTTGCAAACAACAACGACGTCTTTTCAAAGTATTTCAAATAAATCATGATGCACATCACTAGAAAGTTCTACTCAAGCACTATGCAGGTATCGAAATTAATTTTATTTTGATTAATTTCTAAAGGAGATATTTAAAAATTAACATAGAAAAACGACGTCTTTTCAGAGTATTTCAAATAAAACATGACGCACATCACTGGATAGGTCTATTTAAGCCCTATGCTGGTATCTAAACAAATTTTATTTTAATTAATGCCTTTAGGAGATATTTCAAAATTAACATAGAAAAACGACGTCTTTTCAGAGTATTTCAAATACATCATGCCGCACATCACTGAAAAGGTCTATTTAAGCACTATGCTGGTATCGAAACAAAATTTTTTTTAATTAATTTCTATAGGAGATATTTCAAAATTTGCATAGAAAAACGACGTCTTTTCAAAATATTTCAAACAAATCATGACGCACATCACTGGAAAGGTTTATTCAAGCCCTTTGCTGAAATCGAAATTAATTTTATTTTGATTAATTTCTTTAGGAAATATTTCAAAATTTGCATGGAAAAACGACGTCTTTTTAAAGTATTTCAAATAAATCATGACGCACATCACTGGAAAGGTCTATTCAAGCCCTATGCTGGGATCGAAACTTATTTTATTTTGATTAATTTCTTTAGGAGATATTTCAAAATTTGCATGGAAAAACGACGTCTTTTCAAAGTTAATCAAATAAAACATGACGCACATCACTGGAAAGGTCTATTCATGCATTATACAGGTTTCGAATCAAATTTTATTTTCATTTATTTTTTCAGGAGATATTTCAAAATTTGTATAAAAAAACGACGTCATTTCAAAGTTAATCAAATAGAACATGACGCACATCACTGGAAAGGTCTATTCAAGCCCTATGCAGGTACCAAAATTAATTTGGTTTTGATTGGTTTTTTAGGAGATATTTCAAAATTTGCATAGAACAACGACGTCTTTTCAAATAATTTCAAATAAATCATGATGCACATCACTGGAAAGGTCTATTCAAGCCCTATGCAGGTACCAAAATTAATTTGGTTTTGATTGATTTCTTTAGGAGATATTTCAAAATGTACATAGAAAAACGACGTCTTTTCAAAATATTTCAAATAAATCATGACGCACATCACTGGAAAGGTCTATTCAAGCCCTATGCTGGGATCGAAACTAATTTTATTTTGATTGATTTTTTTAGGAGATATTTCAAAATTTGCATAGAACAACGACGTCTTTTCAAAGTATTTCAAATAAATCATGACGCACATCACTGGAAAGGTCTATTCAAGCCCTATGGTGGGATCGAAACTTATTTTATTTTGATTAATTTCTTTAGGAGATATTTCAAAATTTACATAGAAAAACGACGTCTTTTCAAAGTTTTTCAAATAAATCATGACGCACATCACTGGAAAGGTCTATTCAAGCCCTATGCTGGAATCGAAACTAATTTTATTTTGATTAATTTCTTTAGGAGATATTTCGAAATTTGCATAGAAAAACGACGTTTTTTCAAAGTATTTCCAATAAATCATGACGCACATCACTGGAAAGGTCTATTAAAGCCCTATACAGGTTTCGAATCAAATTTTATTTTGGTTGATTTTTTCAGGAGATATTTCAAAATTTTCATGGAAAAACGACGTATTTTCAAAGTTAATCAAATAAATTATGATGCACATCACTGGAAAGGTCTGTTCAAGCCCTATACAGGTTTCGAAACAAAAGTAATTTTGATTGATTTTTCAGGAGATATTTCAAAATTTGCATAGAAAAACGATGTCTTTTCAAAAATAATCAATAAAATCATGACGCACATCACTGGAAAGGTCTGTTCAAGCCCTATACAGGTTTCGAAACAAATTTTATTTTCATTTATTTTTTCAGGAGATATTTCAAAATTTGCATGGAAAAACGACGTCTTTTCAAAGTTAATCAAATAAACCATGACGCACATCACTGGAAAGGTCTGTTCAAGCCCTATACAGGTTTCGAAACAGATTTTATTTTCATTTATTTTTTCAGGAGATATTTCAAAATTTGCATTGAAAAACGACGTCATTTCAAAGTTAATCAAATAAATTATGATGCAAATAATGTTTAAATAAAATAACTATTAAAATACTTAAAAAATTTCCACGATCGAAGTTATGATTGATGTGCTTTTAAAAAAAGGCGTTGAGAAGATGCATCTACGGGTAAAATTTCAGTGTTTCCAATTTTCGGGAACATACTTTTTTTGTATGTTAATGAATGGAAGGGTGGAACCGGAGTGGTTTTGATTATTTTTAAATTTTCAGTTTCAAAATGTTGCAGATCTGCCACCAGCTGCCAAATTCGTGTTGGAAAATACTTATTGATATTTCAAAAAAGTTTCGTTTTGAGGGCTTTCAAATTTCAATGTTGCAAATTTTTGGAAAAATACTTTTTTGATGATCAAAAGGTGGGATTTCTCCTTAAGAAATGAAGATGATTTAAACTGATATGTAGGGTGTCCATAACTTGTTTGAAAAAAATAAGGACATTTTCAAAAATCCAAATTTCTACTGTAAGATCCCACCACTCACCACACCATAAAAATAATAGATAAATATGATCAAATGTTTATTTTATAAATAAATAAAGTATATAATGTCTATTTTGCTTACTTTTTACTAAAAGTCTGGAATATTTTGAATTTAACGCTCATTGAAAACAAAAATAATGGCATTACACAAAAAACCTTGTTTTTGAATACGGCCGTTTAAAGTTTTGGACTTACTTCAATGGTCGATAACTCAAAAAAAATTATAGGTATTTAAGAAAAAAAGGGTTTTTTGAAAAAGTTCGGTATAGTTCCAGTTTTGTTCTTATTACTTTTACTTATTTTCCAACAAAGGCGTAAAATTGTTCAGATTTTAAAAAAAGAAACCAAGCGAAAATCTTAGAAAATGAACTAAAAGGCTTTTTAATTAATTAGGTATAACGCACCGATTGTTTATTTGACAGTGAATTTTTGTCAAAAACAAGAAAAAAATCAGTCAACTTTTAGCTTAACAATAGAAAAATAAACTTAAAAAAGAACTCTAAAAATAAATAACACAAACTAAATATTCTCAAAAAAAAAACACAACATAATTTACCAGGCACGTAGTAAGTAAATGAAGTGAACCACAAGAGATCAAAAATTATTTATTGAAAATGACATCAAAGTACGAGTACGATTTGTAATAACTGGGTATCAAGCCAGAATTCACGAGACTGCTTACATCGTTCTTCTTCCTTTCTGCTATATCCAATTTATGCTGGTACAACCGTACCAACGCTTCAGGATGTTTTTTTTTCTATTTGGGACTGTTCTTTTAGCCTAATCAAGCTCCTTGAAGTCATCAAAGCAAGATGTTTTATAGAAAATATCCTGTAAAGTTTTTACAATTTTGATTGCTTTAACCTTAACTTTACAACTTGACCCTGAACATATTTGTTCAACCTTGGCACCGGAAGTTTTTTTATATCTATGAAGTCTTCGTAACCCATTTCAATTACTGTGAATGGTGTTCCATGTTTCCATTCGACTGGCAGATACGTATTGCGAAGGCCCGTAAATAGGTCCAGACCAGCGTTACTACTTCGAGAAAAAAAGTCGAAGTAGATTTGAAGAAAAAAAGGAAATAGATTGACAAAAATCGAGGTAGATTTCAAAATGAACTTTTTTATACAAATCTATGTTTTCTTAAAATTATTATCATATTTCCATATTTATTTCAAGTTAAAAAAAAAAAGCACCTTATTTCTTCATGTAGCTATATTTTGCATCATGGTTTTACTAAATTTTTTAGTTTTATTTTGCTAAGGTACCTACTTTACCTATTCTTGTTCTTTGACTTTTTTATAAAAAAGAACAATAAAATGATTATAGTCGGGGACAAACAAACAGACCAAAGATCATCAACCAAAATAGGAAAGGGTGAATCGAAAATTAAAAAAAAGAAAACCATTCGAAATTCACACACTCAAGCGAACTTTTCACAAGATTCGTGTACACAAGAGTGCGTTGAGTTTCTATGATTTGTAAAACTACTAATTTTTGAATTAAAATTGTGCTAAATTTGTTTTTCTTCTAATGGAAATGATGGGGCTACCAACCAAAAAGAAGTAGATTTGACCTATTAATGTAAAATTGAAGTAAGTTGAAACAGAGATTTTTAAAATGAAGTAGATTTCAAAAATTTAGTGATCGTGCGAAGCAGGAAGTAGCTAGCTTGATTTTAATTTAACAACTCTAAGCTTAAAATTTAATCGACATTTTCATAGACTAAATAATAATAAAGACAAAAAACAAACCGGTTTTTTGTTTGTTCGTTTTTTCTTTCCTACAGACAGATCGAAATTAAAATGAGGCCAGAGAATGAACTGCTCTTGTTGTTGTATCTTGTGCTTGACAAGTGCATTGAGAAAAGAAGGGTATTGAAATTTATCTACATAGGTACAAACCTACCAACATAGATTTTATTTTATTTTCTGGATTCTACAATTTTGATGATCATCAAAACGAAAGAAATTAAAGTTGAAAAAATGAGGAAGCGATGATATCAACTTTTTCATGTAACTTTCGTTGTTTTGATCAAAATTATCAATATTTTCTTTAGGTAGGTAGATACCTATATTTGTGTGCATAGTTTCTTCAGTGTTTGGCGATTATTTTCTACGAGGAGCAAGAGTCTAAAGGGATGGACAGATTTGCTTGACTTGTTGTAGGTACACCGTCGTAATCTTTTTTTCTATTTTTTGTTTGCTGTTTTGCATTAAGAAATTTTTAAGACAAAAGCGAATATAAATTAAGTAGTTTAAATTAATTGATTTTTATTTTAAGAAACTCAGGGATAGGTAGGTACTCGTAGATAGGTAGGTACGTAAAAATTAATCTTTTTGTTTTTTGTTTTTTAAAACGATTAGGTAACAAAATGCCTAAGAAAAACGACGTTCGATTAAAGAACGTATTTTTAAGAAAAATTTAAGAAAAAATGTGAATACCAATAAATAAATAACCAAAAAAGTGAAAATAAGCTAAGAAACAAAATATTTATGTTGGGAGGTCCTTGAAGAACATTCATCAACAAAAATGGTGGGTTTTCAGATAAAAAATAAATTAATTAAAAAATCTTTTTTAGTGGAGAAACATATTTGGGAAGATGATGTTATTGTAAGGGGAGAAATTAGATACTTTAGCAGTATTGTGTTTAAGTTTCAAGCCTCAAAAATGACTGCAATTTACTTATATTTACATATACAAAAAATAAAAATCGTCCCCCAATTCATAATTCGGACGGATTTTCAACGACGATGATGTATGATGTAAACCTGTGTTTCATGGTTTTTAAAATATTTTGAAAACTTGTTCCGATTCCATCAACCAATGTTGTAAACAAAGTTGATCATATAAACCCCAATAATAGGGCCTGGGCTTCAGTCTTAGGATATCCGTCGAACTGAACGGACGTGTTTCGCCAGTCTTATGGAATCCTTCGTGCTGAACGGACGTGTCAGTGTCGGTGTTAAGTTGAGTTAAGTTGTAGTTGGAGTCGGAGTTAGAGTTAGAGTTAGAGTTAGAGTTAGAGTTAGAGTTAGAGTTAGAGTTAGAGTTGTAGGTGGAGTTTGAGTTGGAGTTTGAGTTTGAGTTTGAGTTGGAGTTGGAGTTGGAGTTGGAGTTGGAGTTGGAGTTGGAGTTGGAGTTGGAGTTGGAGTTGGAGTTGAAGTTGGAGTTGGACTTGGAGTTAGAGTTGGAGTTGGAGTTGGAGTTGGACTTGGACTTGGACTTGGATTTGGACTTGGACTTGGACTTGGACTTGGACTTGGACCTGGACTTGGACATGGACTTGGACTTGGACTTGGACTTGGACTTGGACTTGGACTTGGACTTGGACTTGGACTTGGACTTGGACTTGGACTTGGACTTGGACTTGGACTTGGACTTGGACTTGGACTTGGACTTGGACTTGGACTTGGACTTGGACTTGGACTTGGACTTGGACTTGGACTTGGACTTGGACTTGGACTTGGACTTGGACTTGGACTTGGACCTGGACTTGGACTTGGACTTGGACTTGGACTTGGACTTGGACTTGGACTTGGACTTGGACTTGGACTTGGACTTGGACTTGCACTTGGACTTGGACTTGGACTTGGACTTGGACTTGGACTTGGACTTGGACTTGGACTTGGACTTGGACTTGGACTTGGACTTGGACTTGGACTTGGACTTGGACTTGGACTAATACAGGTATCGAAACAAATTTTATTTTCATTTATTTTTTCAGGATACTTCAAAATTTGCATGGAAAAACGACGTCTTTTCAAAGTTAATCAAATAAACCATGACGCACATCACTGGAAAGGTCTATTCATGCATTATACAGGTTTCGAATCAAATTTAATTTTCATTTTTTTTTCAGGAGATATTTAAAAATTTGCATGGAAAAACGACGTCTTTTCAAAGTTAATCAAATATAACATGACGCACATCACTGGAAAGGTCTATTCATGCATTAAACAGGCTTCGTATCAAATTTTATTTTCATTTATTTTTTCAGGAGATATTTCAAAATTTGCATAGAAAAAAGACGTCTTTTCAAAGTTAATCAAATAAATTATGACGCACATCACTGGAAAGGTCTATTCAAGCCCAATACAGGTACCGAAAATAATTTTATTTTGATTGATTTTTTCTGGAGATATTTCAAAATGTTCATAGAAAAACAACGTCTTTTCAAAGTTAATCAAATAAAACATGATGCACATCACTGGAAAGGTTTATTTAAGCATTATACAATTATCGAAACAAATTTTATTTGGATTGACTTTTTCAGGAGATATTTCAAAATTTGCATAGAAAAACGACGTCTTTTCAAAGTTAATCGAATAAAACATGACGCACATCATTGGAAAGGTCTATTCAAGCCTTATGCTGGGATCGAAACTAATTTAATTTTTATTGATTTTTTTAGGAGATATTTCAAAATTTGCATAGAACAATGACGTCTTTTCAAAGTATTTCAAATAAATCATGACGCACATCACTGGAAAGGTCTATTCAAGCCCTATGCTGGGATCGAAACTTATTTTATTTTGATTAATTTCTTTAGGAGATATTTCAAAATTTGCATAGAAAAACGACGTCTTTTCAAAGAATTTCAAATAAATCATGACGCACATCACTGGAAAGGTCTATTCAAGCACTATGCAGGTATCGGAATTAGTTTTATTTTTATTGATTTTTTCAGGAGATATTTCAAAATTTGCATAGAAAAACGACGTCTTTTCAAAGTTAATCAAATAAATTATGACGCACATCACTGGAAAGGTCTGTTCAAGCCCAATACAGGCACCGAAAATAATTTTATTTTGATTGATTTTTTCTGGAGATATTTCAAAATGTTCATAGAAAAACAACGTCTTTTCAAAGTTAATCAAATAAAACATGACGCACATCACTGGAAAGGTCTATTCAAGCCCTATGCTGGAATCGAAACTAATTTTATTTTGATTAATTTCCTTAGGAGATATTTCAAAATTTGCATAGAAAAACGACGTTTTTTCAATGTATTTCCAATAAATCATGACGCACATCACTGGAAAGGTCTATTCAAGCCCTATGCTGGAATCGAAACTAATTTTATTTTGATTAATTTCTTTAGGAGATATTTCAAAATTTGCATAGAAAAACGCCGTTTTTTCAATGTATTTCCAATAAATCATGACGCACATCACTGGAAAGGTCTATTCAAGTCTTATGCTGGGATCGAAACTAATTTTATTTTGATTAATTTCTTTAGGAGATATTTCAAAATTTACATTGAAAAACGACGTCTTTTCAAAGTATTTCCAATAAATCATGACGCACATCACTCGAAGGGTCTATTCAAGCCCTATGCTGGTATCGAAACTAATTTTATTTTGATTAATTTCTTTAAGAGATATTTCAAAATTTGCATAGAAAAACGACGTCTTTTCAAAGTTAATCAAATAAAACATGACGCAAATCACTGGAAAGGTTTATTCAAGCCCTATGCTGGGATCGAAACTAATTTTATTTTGATTTATTTCTTTAGGAGATATTTCAAAATTTGCATAGAAAAACGACGTTTTTTCAAAGTATTTCAAATAAACCAGGACGCACATCACTGGAAAGGTTTATTCAAGCACTATGCAGGTATCGAAATTAATTTTATTTTGATTAATTTCTTTAGGAGATATTTCAAAATTTACATAGAAAAACGACGTCTTTTCAAAGTATTTCCAATAAATCATGACGCACATCACTAGAAAGGTCTATTCAAGCACTATGCAGGTATCGAAATTTATTTTATTTTGAGTAATTTCTTTAAGAGATATTTCAAAATTTGCATAGAAAAACGACGTTTTTTCAATGTATTTCCAATAAATCATGACGCACATCACTGGAAAGGTCTATTCAAGCCCTATGCTGGAATCGAAACTAATTTTATTTTGATTAATTTCTTTAGGAGATATTTCAAAATTTGCATAGAAAAACGACGTTTTTTCAATGTATTTCCAATAAATCATGACGCACATCACTGGAAAGGTCTATTCAAGCCTTATGCTTGTATCGAAACTAATTTTATTTTGATTAATTTTTTCAGGAGATATTTCAAAATTTGCAAGGAAAAACATGTGAAATTTTCCCAAAAAAAAAACAATTAAACTAAAATTAATTTCAATACCTGGGTAGGGCTTAAATAGACGTTTCCATTGATGGAAGTCATGATTTATATGATTATCTGTGAAGAAAATTCGTTGTTTCAGCAAATTTTGAAATATCTCCTACAAAAATTAGTCAAAATAAAATAAAATTCAACACTCGGAAAGGGCCTGAAAAAACTTTTCTAGTGATGTGCGTCATGATGGATTTAACTGTAAAATATTCTGATCAGGAAACCGAACGCCACTTTTTGGCGGGGGCTTTTTTATGATTGGAACTCATTTTTTACACTCAGAAAATTAAGTTTACCTTGGAAATATCACAGTTATCCTATCGCTTGAACAACAATTTCAAAAACAGTGCCCTGCCACCTGTGGAAATTGTTGAAATAAAAAAAATCGTTGATTACTTGGAAAATTTTTACGATCAAAATAATGATTGATGTTTAAAAAAAAGGTGTTGAGTAGATGCATCTACGGGTCAAATTAATTTCAGTGTTTCCAATTTTCGGGAACATACTTTTTTGTATGTCAATGGAAGGGAAGGGTGCAATCTGAATTGTTTTGATAATTTTTAAAACTTTCAGTTGAACAAAGTTACAGAACTGCCACCAGCTGCCAAATTCGTGTTGGAAAATAATAATTAATGTTTCTTAAAAATTAGGTGTTTAGTAGACGCACCTTCGATTAAAATTTCAATGTTGCCACTTTATGGAAACATACCTTTTTTGATGATCAAAAAGTGGGATTTCTTCTTTTTTTGGTAATTTTTAATATTTTTGTTCGAAAAACATGTAAATAATTTTTGCATCCAAAAATAATTAGGTCTGTAGTTAAGGGTAAATCAATGAACTATGGGTTGCTTGGGCCAAGCAAACATTTTTCACCTAGAATATTGTACTACAGTGATGACCGATATAAGAATATCTTACTGAAAACTCGCTCATAAGGAAGACGTTCTAAAACACCATGCACATTAGGTGTGTTGGAAATAATTTTTGTTCTTGGACATTTTTCAAAACTGAATTTTGAGACCCCGCGGCCGTTTTAAAGTAAAAAAACAATTATTCGAAAAAGTGGTCAGAAAAACCATTTAAATTCGCGTCGATATGTGGTCACAATTACTTATTATGTTTCATTTTGGATTTCTTTACTCATTTGTATTGACCGATTATTAATTTAAGTGCGCTGTATAAAGTTGTCGGGCCAATTCGAGCATCCCATTAAAAAAAAAAATAATCGAAAATGGCTAGAAAATCGATAGATTTTTTGGGGGCTTTCCTAAACATTCAAGGTAAAAAGTTAAAGCAGGGGGGTTGCATACCTCACTGTTTATACGCAGTAATGCTTATGCTAGCACTGTGCATATAAGCAAGTTTTGAATTTCCCACAAAATTTCCCAAAGTAAAACACAAGGGAAAAATATACGTGTTTGGCAATACTAAACACACCATTTAACATTTCTGTGATTTGTAATTGAAATGGATCGTTATTTTCACATCCATTTATTTTTTTGCAAAACAAAAAGTTCTAAAATTAATTAAAAATACTTATAAATGTTGCCTATCCTTAAAAGGATATCCGCATTTCCAAATTCCTGGAGTAAAAAGTGCAATTCGGTAAAAAACAAACCCGATTTTCAAAATTTTAAACATTTTTAATTGCATTTAGGGGGGTTTCTTCACCTTAAGATTTGAAAAATTTTCTATTCAGATAAAATCAACTTCGAAATCGGGATGTCGTAAAGGAAAGTCGCCCCAAATTATTTAACAAAACCATTCATTTATCAATTATGAACTTGTTTTAAGAATTTAATTAATCCGAAGCCAATACCATTTTGTGTGATCGCAGGATATTTGGGAAACAAAAATTTCAACGATCAAATCCTATAAATTATTAATTATAAACAAGTCTGTGAAATTAAATTTACCCCAAGGTAACATCATTGTTCAATGAGAAAAACCACTTTTTACAAAAATTGTTAGCAACTTCTTCTTATTACAAAAAAACTATAAGTTGATATGTTTTTATAAATTTACCAATTCATTAATTAAAATTAATTAGCTAAAGAAACTTAACAAGGGGGCTTTTAAAATGCTATAGTAAAAAAACCGCTCATTGATATTTTTTGAAAGTCCTTTTTGGAGGTATCGAAACTTCTATCTACAAAATAAAATTTATTTGAAGTTGATATCTTCATTCGTTCTTGAGATATGGTGAACAAAAAAAGTGAAGGAACGTACAAACGTACGAACGTACGAACAGACACAGAAATCTCTCTAAAAATCATGGATCCCGATTCTAGGGAGCTCCAAACGTGAAGACTTCCAATTGAAAGTTAACAATATAAAGGAAAATAAATACAAAAATCAAATAAATTCAAATAAATTAATATTGCAATACAAACAAAATAAAAAGATACTCATCAACCAAATCCACCTGCGCTATATGCAGGATAAGCAGCAGCAACAGGCAGCAGCAGCAACCCAGGATCAGGAACTAACCACACATTACACATATCACTTCACAATACACTTATGCACTTATAATTGATAATTACGAGTATGATCACTCTGCGCATAAATAAATTAAATTAAATACAAATTAATCAAATAAAAGAATCAGTAACCGCACTACTGATTAGACAATATATTTAATTTTACGAGTATCATCACATCCCGAACGACACTTTCATTTAAAAAAGAACACGAACTTTACACTTTTTTTTCTTTAAACCGAATTTAAAAAAAACACGATACTCGTACCTTCTACGAGAGGTGGACCCACCGACGGCGACGCACGCACGACTGCCATCAATGAAATTCAGAACATTTGTAAATTGTAAAATGATTATGATCGTTAAGAGCTAGACCACGGCGAATTAATTGACCAGCAAGTTAACTTGCTCAATGGGTTAACTGTTTTTGGATGGAATTTCTTAAAAGGAAACAAAACATCAATGGTGTTGATGAAGTATCTATAGTTGTAGTTGTGTAGTTGTACCTTTTGCTCTTGAATTTGTTTTTGTTTTCTTCTTATGTTCTTTTGCTTAAGTTCGATTTTTTTTACATGCACCTAAGAAAGCAAAGACAATTTTAACGTTGAAAATGTTTATAGGGTCGTTTTGGATAAATTATGAATGAATAAAGTGAATAAATGTGTATATGAGATGAACGCTAGCGTATACGGGGGGTTACGATCGAATTTTTGGTTGGTGTTACCAGAATGAATAAAGTGAACAGATGAACGTTGGCGTATATGGAAGGTACGATTGAATATTTGGTAGGTGTTACTAAATTGAATAAAATGAATTAATGCTATATTTTTATAGTTATTAATACGAGAGTCAATGCAGTCAGCAGTTAATTGTGCAGCTTAAACTATAAGTGTTGGCAGTTTAAAAAAAAAAACGGTTTGAAAAGAAAATGTATGATGTGCAAAATTATGTTTTTTTTTTTATTCGAATTTTAGGTAGCTTGAGATAGGGCTTTTATGTGAAATGGTCGAAAAACCAAAAATTTAAATGAGATGTGCTAGACTGACAACTTTTTTGTTCATCGATAGTACGTTTAATATAACAATTTCACTTATATATTTTGAAATTCCAAAAAATCTACAACATGAGATATTAAAGGTTGTAACTTCAAAATTTAAAAATAGATGGTTCATAAATTATTTACCATACACATTAAGGTTAGGTCTGATTGTAATAAATTTTATAGTTCAAGAAAGATACAAAAATAACTAATTGCTTTTCGTTTCAGGAAATTTTTATAATATTTTTTTTTTATATATTTATATTTTTTTTTAAATATACTAATTTTTGTTGATCGATTTTTGGCAGTTATATTTTTTTATCTCTTTGACGATTGCATTTAAAAATCTCAAATCCATACAGGTGGTAAATTACACAAATCTACATATAACATGAAAAATTTGTATTTTTTAAAAGCACTTGAGACGACATAATTACATATTACTGTTCATTAACATACCACCTAATAACTCTTTAGTCTATGCACCTATACCATTAGTTTTTTTTATTCGCAGCTTTAATAATTGACAATTCATTTGATGTATCATACGTAGCTTTACGTTCTTCATAAGCCTCACAGATCTTAAATACAATAATTAAAAAGTGGTACTTAATATTCAATCAATATTCCTATAGTTCATCGTAATCGTTGATTTGCAAGTTTGGGTGCGGGAATCAGCCCAAATAAGAAGAACACAAATATTTCCCATAGTGCCACAGTTCATTCAAAATGTCTCTCTCTCTCTCTGTTCATTATATTTTCTGATTTGTTTCATTATTTGTCTCTCTGTCAGTGAATTACTGAAGAAAATGACTTTTCATTCAAGTTCAGTATTCATGCTCACTCGTTCAAGGTTCTTGTGTTGCTTGTTCACTGTTTGTTCAGTCAGTCGTGTAGATGCTTCGTTGGGGTAGTTTGCTCTGCTGCTCGGCAATTATTTTTTTCTGCTAATACCTACCTAGTTAAATTAATAGAATGCAATTTGATGCGTTTGGTTATAGATACTTTAGTAGGCAGAAGGGTAAGATGCCTTATGGGATATGTTTGGTTAGTAGGTAGGTACTTTAGTAAGTTAGGTAGGATGCTTGTGAGATTCGTTGTTTTTGTTTTTATTTTGTTAATTATTTTACTTTTGAGTTTTATTTAGGTATAATTAGACGGATTAACGAAGAAAATAAAGATATGAAATAAAAAAACAAGAGGAAATAAAAATATACATAGGTCAATGAAATCTGAAAACTAAAACGTAAACCGTTTTATTTATTAGATTTTTTATAAGGTTGACAAGTTAGACAGTTGTTTTAGAAGTCCTTAATAGTTGAAAATATGCCTTATGGACATAGTAAAATAAAACGTCAGTTTAGAAAAATCTTAGACAGCCGAAGCCTTTGCCCAAGTTAGACAAATTTAGGACAGCAGTAAACAAAGTTTATTAATACATTTTTGGAGTTGGACGGGTTGTCTATAGTCATAGATAAAGCTTATAAATTCGACTGAAAATGTGTTTTCTATTTTTGAAAATGCGACAAACGCCATTATTGGGATAGTTATTCAAAATAGACTTGTTGAAAAGACTAAAAGTCGATTTATTGTTATTGCAAATTTCAATTGGTAAATACTTTTATATTTGACTATCATGATCGACTTTTGTCCATTGAAATTCTTTGGAATAGACTTGCAAAAAGCCCCAAAATTAAAGAAAAAAACACAAAATTGGGAAAAATAGAATTTTGCGGAGACGTTACCAGCATCGAATATTTGTTTGTAGGCATATGTAAGGGGAAAAATCAATTTATTAGTTAGCGTTGCCTACAACACACGTTATAAGAGCTACGAAAAATAAATTCAAATTCAAGAAAAAAGTAACATCAGCGGAAATATTGAATTTTTGGTTGGTGTGACCACAAAGCTAAATCAAAAACAAAATTAAAGTTACCACACAAAGAAAATGAAAATTTAAAGATAGAAGACACGCGGGAAAAATAAAGGTCAGTAAAATGATAAAAGGTGGGAAGTGTACAGCCTCTCTGTTTAAAAGAAGGTTCTTTCTTGTAATTTTTAAATGAAACAAAATTAAAGACCCACAAAAATAAAAAGTTAAATAATATGTTGTGCAGACGTAACAACCCCTAGCATTTAATGTCTGTTTAAAGGCATGTATTTAGAGGAAAATTAAATTTAAGTTAAAGGATTTAGGAAAAATAAATACAAATACAGACCGAAAAAAAAACAAGGAATAAGGGTTGAAATTTTGCATTTTTGGTTGGTGTTCCAACAAAGCTATAGAAAAAAGAAAAAGTGAGTTCCCCACAAGGATAATACTAATATGAAACTAGGAGACAAGTGACAGAAAATATAGGTCAATAAAATGACATAAGGAAAATATTAAATGTCTTTTTTATTTTTGCAAATGAAACAAAATTTGAAAATAAAAAGCTACAAACGAATTGGACAAATAATATTTGTTTGAAACGTAACAACTACCAACATTGAATATTGTATTTTTAGAAAATCAATTACAATACAATACATGTCAACATCCATTTGTCTGTAGTCAAAATTTTGTTGATGATAGAACAAAGGGAATATGAAATACTTAACCGAATTTTTAAAAGAAAAAGTAAACGAAAATTATGCAATAGTATAAATAAATAAATAAATTTGGTTGCACAATAGCTCGTGAAGAACCAAGGCCTAGTGACATACAACTCTCAACCATTCCTGTGTGCGTATTTTTGGCAGGAAAGGAAGGGACCAACAATTTTTTGCCGAGTCCGAACGGCTAGATGAGAAGCACTTATTCATGACAAGTATACTCTTGGAGGATTTGTCAGTTCCTCGCAAGAGGCAGTACCTCGCGAAAAAAACATTTCTGTTTTTAGGTGGCAGCGGCTGGGAATCGAACCCAGACCTTTGGCATGACAGTTCTACGCACTAACCATCATGCCACGAGGTACCACTATGCAATAGTATAGCCTTATTTTAAGTTTTGTATCATCTTCGTATATTTGGGTATTTGACAATTTATTTTATTCAGTTTTGTTTGTATGAAGCAATCAAAAGTTCAGATGATAAAATTTTTGTTGAGACAATATCTCAAGAATGATCAAAATAGGGAATGATGAAATGGCTTCAAATTCCTTAAGTGTTTTTAAAGCTGTAGAAAAAAAAAATCTATTTATGCGCTACTATGTGCAAGTAAAGGTAGAAATGCGAGTGCAAGTATGGTAATTAAGTTTGGCTAACAGCTTTTTTAAATTTTTTTTAGTTCAATATAATTTTTAGATTGATCTTAGTAAAAATCATGATTAAAATTGGTATAAATTGGTGTACTTGGAAACCAGTAAAGATAAAATTCAAAATAAAAGAAAGATTAATAATAATTATAAAGATTAAAGATTTCTCTAGCACAGATAAGTCATTTTCAATGTCCCCATTGTTACTCAAGGAGTGAAATCTGTAAATTTTTGTTTGCTTTTTTGTTGTCGAGGGATTTAGATATTTTCTTGGTTGGGTTCTTCGTCCTTGGGTCGTGTTGTTGTATCTTGTGCTTGACAAGTGCATTGAGAAAAGAAGGGTATTGAAATTTATCTACATAGGTACAAACCTACCAACATAGATTTTATTTTATTTTCTGGATTCTACAATTTTGATGATCATCAAAACGAAAGAAATTAAAGTTGAAAAAATGAGGAAGCGATGATATCAACTTTTTCATGTAACTTTCGTTGTTTTGATCAAAATTATCAATATTTTCTTTAGGTAGGTAGGTACCTATATTTGTGTGCATAGTTTCTTCAGTGTTTGGCGATTATTTTCTATAGTACGAGGAGCAAGAGTCTAAAGGGATGGACAGATTTGCTTGACTTGTTGTAGGTACACTGTCGTAATCTTTTTTTCTATTTTTTGTTTGCTGTTTTGCATTAAGAAATTTTTAAGACAAAAGAGAATGTAAAATAAGTAGTTTAAATTAATTGATTTTTATTTTAAGAAACTCAGGGATAGGTAGGTACGTAAAAATTAATCTTTTTGTTTTTTAAAACGATTAGGTAACAAAATGCCTAAGAAAAACGACGTTCGATTAAAGAACGCATTTTTAAGAAAAAATGTGAATACCAATAAATAAATAACCAAACAAGTGAAAATAAGCTAAGAAAAAAATTATTTATGTTGGGAGGTGTACTCGTAGATACCTACGCCAGAAGAACATTCATCAACAAAAATGGTGGGTTTTCAGATAAAAAATAAATTAATTAAAAAATCTTTTTTAGTGGAGAACCATATTTGGGAAGATGATGTTATTGTAAGGGGAGAAATTAGCCTCAAAAATGACTTCAATTTACTTATATTTACATATACAAAAAATAAAAATCGTCCCCCAATTCATAATTCGGACGGATTTTCAACGACGTGTTTTTTTCAATTTTTGTTGGCAACCACCGATGTAAAAGCAAAAAAAAACCTTGATGTAAACCTGTGTTGCATGGTTTTTAAAATATTTTGAAAACTTGTTCCGATTCCATCAACCAATGTTGTAAACAAAGTTGATCATACAAACCCCAATAATAGGGCCTGGGCTTCAGTCTTAGGATATCCGTCGAACTGAACGGACGTGTTTCGCCAGTCTTATGGAATCCTTCGTGCTGAACGGACGTGTCAGTGCCGGTGTTAAGTTGAGTTAAGTTGTAGTTGGAGTCGGAGTTAGAGTTAGAGTTAGAGTTAGAGTTTGAGTTAGAGTTAGAGTTGGAGTTGGAGTTGGAGTTGGAGTTGGAGTTGGAGTTGGAGTTGGAGTTGGAGTTGGAGTTGGAGTTGGAGTTGGAGTTGGAGTTGGACTTGGAGTTAGAGTTAGAGTTAGAGTTAGAGTTAGAGTTAGAGTTAGAGTTGGAGCTGGAGTTGGAGTTGGAGTTGGAGTTGGAGTTGGAGTTGGAGTTGGACTTGGACTTGGACTTGGACTTGGACTTGGACTTGGACTTCTTGGACTTGGGCTTGGACTTGGACTTGGGCTTGGACTTGGACTTGGACTTGGACTTGGACTTGGACTTGGACTTGGACTTGGACTTGGACTTGGACTTGGACTTGGACTTGGACTTGGACTTGGACTTGGACTTGGACTTGGACTTGGACTTGGACTTGGACTTGGCCTTGGACTTGGACTTGGACTTGGACTTGGACTTGGACTTGGACTTGGATTTGGAGCTGGACTTGAATTTGGACTTGGACTTGGAATTGGACTTGGACTTGGACTTGGACTTGGACTTGGACTTGGACTTGGACTTGGACTTGGACTTGGACTTGGACTTGGACTTGGACTTGGACTTGGACTTGGACTTGGACTTGGACTTGGACTTGGACTTGGACTTGGATTTGGAGCTGAACTTGGATTTGGACTTGGAATTGGACTTGGACTTGGACTTGGACTTGGACTTGGATTTGGACTTGGACTTGGACTTGGACTTGGACTTGGACTTGGACTTGGACTTGGACTTGGACTTGGACTTGGACTTGGACTTGGACTTGGACTTGGACTTGGACTTGGACTTGGACTTGGACTTGGACTTGGACTTGGACTTGGACTTGGACTTGGACTTGGACTTGGACTTGGACTTGGACTTGGACTTGGATTTTGACTTGGACTTGGACTTGGACTTGGACTTGGACTTGGACTTGGACTTGGACTTGGACTTGGACTTGGACTTGGACTTGGACTTGGAGACTTGGACTTGGACTTGGACTTGGGCTTGGACTTGGACTTGGACTTGGAATTGGACTTGGACTTGGAGTAAGATTTGGACTTGGACTTGGGATTGGACTTGGACTTGGACTTGGACCTTGGACTTTGACTTGGACTTGGAGTTAGATTTGGACTTGGACTTGGACTTTAAAATTGGACTTGGACTTGGCCTTGGACTTGGACATGGACTTGGACTTGAACTTGGACTTGGACTTGGACTTGGACTTGGACTTGGACTTGGACTTGGACTTGGACTTGGACTTGGACTTGGACTTGGACTTGGACTTGGACTTGGACTTGGACTTGGACTTGGACTTGGACTTGGACTTGGACTTGGACTTGGACTTGGACTTGGACTTGGACTTGGACTTGGATTTTGACTTGGACTTGGACTTGGACTTGGACTTGGACTTGGACTTGGACTTGGACTTGGACTTGGACTTGGACTTGGACTTGGACTTGGACTTGGACTTGGACTTGGACTTGGACTTGGACTTGGACTTGGACTTGGACTTGGACTTGGGCTTGGACTTGGACTTGGACTTGGAATTGGACTTGGACTTGGAGTAAGATTTGGACTTGGACTTGGACCTGAAAATTGGACTTGGGATTGGACTTGGACTTGGACTTGGACTTGGACCTTGGACTTTGACTTGGACTTGGAGTTAGATTTGGACTTGGACTTGGACTTTAAAATTGGACTTGGACTTGGCCTTGGACTTGGACATGGACTTGGACTTGAACTTGGACTTGGACTTGGACTTGGACTTGGACTTGGACTTGGACTTGGACTTGGACTTGGACTTGGACTTGGACTTGGACTTGGACTTGGACTTGGACTTGGACTTGGACTTGGACTTGGACTTGGACTTGGACTTGGACTTGGACTTGGACTTGGACTTGGACTTGGACTTGGACTTGGACTTGGACTTGGACTTGGACTTGGACTTGGACTTGGACTTGGACTTGGACTTGGACTTGGACTTGGACTTGGACTTGGACTTGGACTTGGACTTGGACTTGGACTTGGACTTGGACTTGGACTTGGACTTGGACTTGGACTTGGACTTGGACTTGGACTTGGACTTGGCCTTGGACTTGGACTTGGACTTGGACTTGGACTTGGACTTGGACTTGGATTTGGAGCTGGACTTGAATTTGGACTTGGACTTGGAATTGGACTTGGACTTGGACTTGGACTTGGACTTGGACTTGGACTTGGACTTGGACTTGGACTTGGACTTGGACTTGGACTTGGACTTGGACTTGGACTTGGACTTGGACTTGGACTTGGACTTGGACTTGGACTTGGACTTGGACTTGGACTTGGATTTGGAGCTGAACTTGGATTTGGACTTGGAATTGGACTTGGACTTGGACTTGGACTTGGACTTGGATTTGGACTTGGACTTGGACTTGGACTTGGACTTGGACTTGGACTTGGACTTGGACTTGGACTTGGACTTGGACTTGGACTTGGACTTGGACTTGGACTTGGACTTGGACTTGGACTTGGACTTGGACTTGGACTTGGACTTGGACTTGGACTTGGACTTGGACTTGGACTTGGACTTGGATTTTGACTTGGACTTGGACTTGGACTTGGACTTGGACTTGGACTTGGACTTGGACTTGGACTTGGACTTGGACTTGGACTTGGACTTGGACTTGGACTTGGACTTGGACTTGGACTTGGACTTGGACTTGGATTTGGAGCTGAACTTGGATTTGGACTTGGAATTGGACTTGGACTTGGACTTGGACTTGGACTTGGATTTGGACTTGGACTTGGACTTGGACTTGGACTTGGACTTGGACTTGGACTTGGACTTGGACTTGGACTTGGACTTGGACTTGGACTTGGACTTGGACTTGGACTTGGACTTGGACTTGGACTTGGACTTGGACTTGGACTTGGACTTGGACTTGGACTTGGATTTTGACTTGGACTTGGACTTGGACTTGGACTTGGACTTGGACTTGGACTTGGACTTGGACTTGGACTTGGACTTGGACTTGGACTTGGACTTGGACTTGGACTTGGACTTGGACTTGGACTTGGACTTGGACTTGGGCTTGGACTTGGACTTGGACTTGGAATTGGACTTGGACTTGGAGTAAGATTTGGACTTGGACTTGGACCTGAAAATTGGACTTGGGATTGGACTTGGACTTGGACTTGGACTTGGACCTTGGACTTTGACTTGGACTTGGAGTTAGATTTGGACTTGGACTTGGACTTTAAAATTGGACTTGGACTTGGCCTTGGACTTGGACATGGACTTGGACTTGAACTTGGACTTGGACTTGGACTTGGACTTGGACTTGGACTTGGACTTGGACTTGGACTTGGACTTGGACTTGGACTTGGACTTGGACTTGGACTTGGACTTGGACTTGGACTTGGACTTGGACTTGGACTTGGACTTGGACTTGGACTTGGACTTGGACTTGGACTTGGACTTGGACTTGGACTTGGACTTGGACTTGGACTTGGACTTGGACTTGGACTTGGACTTGGACTTGGACTTGGACTTGGACTTGGACTTGGACTTGGACTTGGACTTGGACTTGGACTTGGACTTGGACTTGGACTTGGACTTGGACTTGGACTTGGACTTGGACTTGGACTTGGACTTGGACTTGGACTTGGCCTTGGACTTGGACTTGGACTTGGACTTGGACTTGGACTTGGATTTGGAGCTGGACTTGAATTTGGACTTGGACTTGGAATTGGACTTGGACTTGGACTTGGACTTGGACTTGGACTTGGACTTGGACTTGGACTTGGACTTGGACTTGGACTTGGACTTGGACTTGGACTTGGACTTGGACTTGGACTTGGACTTGGACTTGGACTTGGACTTGGACTTGGACTTGGACTTGGATTTGGAGCTGAACTTGGATTTGGACTTGGAATTGGACTTGGACTTGGACTTGGACTTGGACTTGGATTTGGACTTGGACTTGGACTTGGACTTGGACTTGGACTTGGACTTGGACTTGGACTTGGACTTGGACTTGGACTTGGACTTGGACTTGGACTTGGACTTGGACTTGGACTTGGACTTGGACTTGGACTTGGACTTGGACTTGGACTTGGACTTGGACTTGGACTTGGACTTGGACTTGGACTTGGACTTGGACTTGGACTTGGACTTGGATTTTGACTTGGACTTGGACTTGGACTTGGACTTGGACTTGGACTTGGACTTGGACTTGGACTTGGACTTGGACTTGGACTTGGACTTGGACTTGGACTTGGACTTGGACTTGGACTTGGACTTGGACTTGGACTTGGACTTGGACTTGGACTTGGACTTGGACTTGGACTTGGACTTGGACTTGGACTTGGACTTGGGCTTGGACTTGGACTTGGACTTGGAATTGGACTTGGACTTGGAGTAAGATTTGGACTTGGACTTGGGATTGGACTTGGACTTGGACTTGGACTTGGACCTTGGACTTTGACTTGGACTTGGAGTTAGATTTGGACTTGGACTTGGACTTTAAAATTGGACTTGGACTTGGCCTTGGACTTGGACATGGACTTGGACTTGAACTTGGACTTGGACTTGGACTTGGACTTGGACTTGGACTTGGACTTGGACTTGGACTTGGACTTGGACTTGGACTTGGACTTGGACTTGGACTTGGACTTGGACTTGGACTTGGACTTGGACTTGGACTTGGACTTGGACTTGGACTTGGACTTGGACTTGGACTTGGACTTGGACTTGGACTTGGACTTGGACTTGGACTTGGACTTGGACTTGGACTTGGACTTGGACTTGGACTTGGACTAATACAGGTATCGAAACAAGTTTTATTTTCATTTATTTTTTCAGGATATTTCAAAATTTGCATGGAAAAACGACGTCTTTTCAAAGTTAATCAAATAAACCATGACGCAAATCACTGGAAAGGTCTATTCATGCATTATACAGGTTTCAAATCAAATTTAATTTTCATTTATGTTTTCAGGAGATATTTCAAAATTTGCATGGAAAAACGACGTCTTTTCAAAGTTAATCAAATATAACATGACGCACATCACTGGAAAGGTCTATTCATGCATTATACAGGTTTTGAATCAAATTTTATTTTCATTTATTTTTTCAGGTGATATTTCAAAATTTGCATAGAAAAACGATGTCTTTTCAAAGTTAATCAAATAAATCATGACGCACATCACTGGAAAGGTCTATTCAAGCCCTATGCTGGAATCGAAACTTATTTTATTTTGATTAATTTTTTTTAAGAGATATTTCAAAATTTGCATAGAAAAACGACGTCTTTTCAAAGTTAATCAAATAAAACATGACGCACATCACTGGAAAGGTCTATTCAAGCCCTATGCTGGAATCGAAACAAATTTAATTTTGATTAATTTCTTTAGGAGATATTTCAAAATTTGCATGTAAAAACGACGTCTTTTCAAAATATTTCAAACAAATCATGACGCACATCACTAAAAAGGTCTATTCAAGCCCTATGCTGGGATCGAAACTTATTTTATTTTGATTAATTTCTTTAGGAGATATTTCAAAATTTGCATAGAAAAACGACGTCTTTTCAAAGTTTTTCAAATAAATCATGACGCACATCACTGGAAAGGTCTATTCAAGCCCTATGCTGGAATCGAAACTAATCTTATTTTGATTAATTTCTTTAAGAGATATTTCAAAATTTGCATAGAAAAACGACGTCTTTTCAAAGTTAATCAAACAAAACATGACGCACATTACTGGAAAGGTCTATTGAAGCCCTATGCTGGAATCGAAACAAATTTAATTTTGATTAATTTCTTTAGGAGATATTTCAAAATTTGCATAGAAAAACGACGTTTTTTCAAAGTATTTCCAATAAATCATGACGCACATCACTGGAAAGGTCTATTAAAGCCCTATACAGGTTTCGAAACAAATTTTATGTTGATTGATTTTTTCAGGAGATATTTCAAAATTTGCATAGAAAAACGACGTTTTTTCAAAGTTAATCAAATAAATTATGATGCAAATAATATTTAAATAAAATAACTTGTATAATACTTAAAAAATTTCCACGATCGAAGCTATGATTGATGTGCTTTTAAAAAAAAGGCGTTGAGAAGATGCATCTACGGGTAAAATTTCAGTGTTTCCAATTTTCGGGAACATACTTTTTTTGTATGTTAATGAGTGGAAGAGTGGAACCGGAGTGGTTTTGATTATTTTTAAATGTTCAGTTTCAAAATGTTGCAGATCTGCCACCAGCTGCCAAATTCGTGTTGGAAAATACTTATTGATATTTCAAAAAAGTTTCGTTTTGAGGGCTTTCAAATTTCAATGTTGCAAATTTTTGGAAAAATACTTTTTTGATGATCAAAAGGTGGGATTTCTCCTTAAGAAATGAAGATGATTTAAACTGATATGTAGGGTGTCCATAACTTGTTTGAAAAAAATAAGGACATTTTCAAAAATCCAAATTTCTACTGTAAGATCCCACCACTCACCACACCATAAAAATAATAGATAAATATGATCAAAGGTTTATTTTATAAGTAAATAAAGTATATAATGTCTATTTTGCTTACTTTTTACTAAAAGTCTGGAATATTTTGAATTTAACGCTCATTGAAAACAAAAATAATGGCATTACCCAAAAAACCTTGTTTTTGAATACGTTCGTTTAAAGTTTTGGACTTACTTCAATGGTCGATAACTCAAAAAAAATTATGGGTATTTAAGAAATAAAGGGTTTTTTGAAAAAGTTCGGTATAGTTCCAGTTTTGTTCTTATTACTTTTACTTATTTTCCAACAAAGGCGTAAAATTGTTCAGATTTTAAAAGAAGAAACCAAGCGAAAATCTTAGAAAATGAACTAAAAGTCTTTTTTATTAATTAGGTATAACGCACCGATTGTTTATTTGACAGAGAATTTTTGTCAAAAACAAGAAAAAAATCAGTCAACTCTTAGCTTAACAACTCTAAAAATAAATAACACAAACTAAATATTCTCAAAAAAAAACACAACATAATTTACCAGGTACGTAGTAGGTAAATGAAGTGAACCATAAGAGATCAAAAATTATTTATTGAATATGACATCAAAGTACGAGTACGATTTGTAATAACTGAGTATCAAGCCAGAATTCACGAGACTACTTACATCGTTCTTCTTCCTTTCTGCTATATCCAATTTACGCTGGTACAACCGTACCAACGCTTCAGGATGTTTTTTTTCTATTCGGGACTGTTCTTTTAGCCTGATCAAGCTCTTTGAAGTCATCAAAGTAAGATGTTTTATAGAAAATATCCTGTAAGGTTTTTACAATTTTGATTGCTTTAACCTTAACTTTACAACTTGACCCTGAACATATTTGTTCAACCTTGGCACCGGAAGTTTTTTTATATCTATGAAGTCTTCGTAACCAATTTCAATTACTGTGAATGGTGTTCCATGTTTCCATTCGAATGGCAGATACGAATTGCGAAGGCCCGTAAATAGGTCCAGACCAGCGTTACTACTTCGAGAAAAAAAGTCGAAGTAGATTTGAAGAAAAAAAGGAAATAGATTGACAAAAATCGAGGTAGATTTCAAAATGAACTTTTTTATACAAATCTATATTTTCTTAAAATTATTATCATATTTCCATATTTATTTCAAGTTAAAAAAAAACACCTTATTTCTTCATGTAGCTATATTTTGCATCATGGTTTTATTAAATTTTTTAGTTTTATTTTGTTCAGGTACCTACTTTGCCTATTCTTGTTCTTTGACTTTTTTATAAAAAAGAACAATAAAATGATTATAGTCGGGGACAAACAAACAGACCAAAGATCATCAACCAAAATAGGAAAGGGTGAATCGAAAATTAAAAAAATGAAAACCATTCGAAATTCACACACTCAAGCGAACTTTTCACAAGATTCGTGTACACAAGAGTGCGTTGAGTTTCTATGATTTGTAAAACTACTAATTTTTGAATTAAAATTGTGCTAAATTTGTTTTTCTTCTAATGGAAATGATGGGGCTACCAACCAAAAAGAAGTAGATTTGACCTATTAATGTAAAATTGAAGTAAGTTGAGACAGAGATTTTTAAAATGAAGTAGATTTCAAAAATTTAGTGATCGTGCGAAGCAGGAAGTAGCTAGCTTGATTTTAATTTAACAACTCTAAGCTTAAAATTTAATCGACATTTTCATAGACTAAATAATAATAAAGACATTGGCCGGGTTGTTTTTTGTTTGTTCGTTTTTTCTTTCCTACAGACAGATCGAAATTAAAATGAGGCCAGAGAATGAACTGCCTGTTTTTTGTTTTTGTTTGCGAGGGATTTAGATATTTTCTTGGTTGGGTTCTTCGTCCTTGGGTCGTGTTGTTGTATCTTGTGCTTGCACTTGACAAGTGCATTGAGAAAAGAAGGGTATTGAAATTTATCTACATAGGTACAAACCTACCAACATAGATTTTATTTTATTTTCTGGATTCTACAATTTTGATGATCATCAAAACGAAAGAAATTAAAGTTGAAAAAATGAGGAAGCGATGATATCAACTTTTTCATGTAACTTTCGTTGTTTTGATCAAAATTATCAATATTTTCTTTAGGTAGGTAGATACCTATATTTGTGTGCATAGTTTCTTCAGTGTTTGGCGATTATTTTCTACGAGGAGCAAGAGTCTAAAGGGATGGACAGATTTGCTTGACTTGTTGTAGGTACACCGTCGTAATCTTTTTTTCTATTTTTTGTTTGCTGTTTTGCATTAAGAAATTTTTAAGACAAAAGCGAATATAAATTAAGTAGTTTAAATTAATTGATTTTTATTTTAAGAAACTCAGGGATAGGTAGGTACTCGTAGATAGGTAGGTACGTAAAAATTAATCTTTTTGTTTTTTGTTTTTTAAAACGATTAGGTAACAAAATGCCTAAGAAAAACGACGTTCGATTAAAGAACGTATTTTTAAGAAAAATTTAAGAAAAAATGTGAATACCAATAAATAAATAACCAAAAAAGTGAAAATAAGCTAAGAAACAAAATATTTATGTTGGGAGGTCCTTGAAGAACATTCATCAACAAAAATGGTGGGTTTTCAGATAAAAAATAAATTAATTAAAAAATCTTTTTTAGTGGAGAAACATATTTGGGAAGATGATGTTATTGTAAGGGGAGAAATTAGATACTTTAGCAGTATTGTGTTTAAGTTTCAAGCCTCAAAAATGACTGCAATTTACTTATATTTACATATACAAAAAATAAAAATCGTCCCCCAATTCATAATTCGGACGGATTTTCAACGACGTGTTTTTTTTCAATTTTTGTTGGCAACCACCGATGTAAAAGCAAAAAAAAAACATGTTGTCAACCTGTGTTGCATGGTTTTTAAGATATATTGAAAACTTGTTCCGATTCCATCAACCAATGTAGTAAACAAAGTTGTTCATATAAACCCCAATAATAGGGCCTGGGCTTCAGTCTTAGGATATCCGTCGAACTGAACGGACGTGTTTCGCAAGTCTTATGGAATCCTTCGTGCTGAACGGACGTGTCAGTGTCGGTGTTAAATTGAGTTAAGTTGTAGTTGGAGTTGGAGTTAGAGTTAGAGTTAGAGTTAGAGTTAGAGTTAGAGTTAGAGTTAGAGTTAGAGTTAGAGTTAGAGTTAGAGTTAGAGTTAGAGTTAGAGTTAGAGTTAGAGTTAGAGTTAGAGTTAGAGTTAGAGTTAGAGTTAGAGTTAGAGTTAGAGTTAGAGTTAGAGTTAGAGTTAGAGTTAGAGTTAGAGTTAGAGTTAGAGTTAGAGTTAGAGTTAGAGTTAGAGTTAGAGTTAGAGTTAGAGTTAGAGTTAGAGTTAGAGTTAGAGTTAGAGTTAGAGTTAGAGTTAGAGTTAGAGTTAGAGTTAGAGTTAGAGTTAGAGTTAGAGTTAGAGTTAGAGTTAGAGTTAGAGTTAGAGTTAGAGTTAGAGTTAGAGTTAGAGTTAGAGTTAGAGTTAGAGTTAGAGTTAGAGTTAGAGTTAGAGTTAGAGTTAGAGTTAGTGTTAGAGTTAGAGTTAGAGTTAGAGTTAGAGTTAGAGTTAGAGTTAGAGTTAGAGTTAGAGTTAGAGTTAGAGTTAGAGTTAGAGTTAGAGTTAGAGTTAGAGTTAGAGTTAGAGTTAGAGTTAGAGTTAGAGTTAGAGTTAGAGTTAGAGTTAGAGTTAGAGTTAGAGTTAGAGTTAGAGTTAGAGTTAGAGTTAGAGTTAGAGTTAGAGTTAGAGTTAGAGTTAGAGTTAGAGTTAGAGTTAGAGTTGGAGTTGGAGTTGGAGTTGGAGTTGGAGTTGGAGTTGGAGTTGCAGTTGGAGTTGGAGTTGGAGTTGGAGTTGGAGTTGGAGTTGGAGTTGGAGTTGGAGTTGGAGTTGGAGTTGGAGTTGGAGTTGGAGTTGGAGTTGGAGTTGGAGTTGGAGTTGGAGTTGGATTTGGAGTTGGAGTTGGAGTTGGAGTTGGACTTGGAGTTAGAGTTAGACTTGGACTTGAACTTGGACTTGGAGTTGGAGTTGGACTTGGACTTGGACTTGGACTTGGGCTTGGACTTGGACTTGGACTTGGACTTGGGCTTGGACTTGGACTTGGACTTGAACTTGGACTTGGACATGGACTTGGACTTGAACTTGGACTTGGACTTGGACTTGGACTTGGGCTTGGACTTGGACTTGGACTTGGACTTGGACTTGGACTTGGACTTGGACTTGGACTTGGACTTGGACTTGGACTTGGACTTGGACTTGGACTTGGACTTGGACTTGGACTTGGACTTGGACTTGGACTTGGACTTGGACTTGGACTTGGACTTGAACTTGGACTTGGACTTGGACATGGACTTGAACTTGGACTTGGACTTGAACTTGGACTTGGACTTGGACTTGGACTTGGACTTGGACTTGGACTTGGACTTGGACTTGGACTTGGACTTGGACTTGGACTTGGACTTGGACTTGGACTTGGACTTGGACTTGGACTTGGACTTGGATTTGGAGCTGAACTTGGATTTGGACTTGGAATTGGACTTGGACTTGGACTTGGACTTGGATTTGGACTTGGACTTGGACTTGGACTTGGACTTGGACTTGGACTTGGACTTGGACTTGGACTTGGACTTGGACTTGGACTTGGACTTGGACTTGGACATGGACTTGGACATGGACTTGGACTTGGACTTGGACTTGAACTTGGACTTGGACTTGGACTTGGACTTGGACTTGGACTTGGACTTGGACTTGGACTTGGACTTGGACTTGGACTTGGACTTGGACTTGGACTTGGACTTGGACTTGGACTTGGACTTGGACTCTGACTTGGACTTGGACTTGAACTTGGACTTGGACTTGGACTTGGACTTGGACTTGGACTTGGACTTGGACTTGGACTTGGACTTGGACTTGGACTTGGACTTGGACTTGGACTTGGACTTGGACTTGGACTTGGACTTGGACTTGGACTTGGACTTGGACTTGGACTTGGACTTGGACTTGGACTTGGACTTGGACTTGGACTTGGACTTGGACTTGGACTTGGACTTGGACTTGGACTTGGACTTGGACTTGGACTTGGACTTGGACTTGGACTTGGACTTGGACTTGGACTTGGACTTGGACTTGGACTTGGACTTGGACTTGGACTTGGACTTGGACTTGGACTTGGACTTGGACTTATACAGGTATCGAAACAAATTTTATTTTCATTTATTTTTTCAGGATATTTCAAAATTTGCATGGAAAAACGACGTCTTTTCAAAGTTAATCAAATAAATCATGACATACATGATTGGAAAGGTCTATTCAAGCCCTATGCAGGTACCAAAATTAATTTGGTTTTGATTGATTTTTTAGGAGATATTTCAAAATTGGCATAGAACAACGACGTCTTTTCAAAGTATTTCAAATAAATCATGATGCACATCACTGGAAAGGTCTATTCAAGCCCTATGCTGGGATCGAAATTAATTTTATTTTGATTAATTTCTTTAGGAGATATTTAAAAATTTGCATGGAAAAACGACGTCTTTTCAAAGTATTTCAAATAAATCATGACGCACATCACTGGAAAGGTCTATTCAAGCACTATGCAGGTACCAAAATTAATTTGGTTTTGATTGATTTCTTTAGGAGATATTTTAAAATTTACATAGAAAAACGACGTCTTTTCAAAATATTTCAAATAAATCATGACGCACATCACTGGAAAGATCTATTAAAGCCCTATACAGGTTTCGAAACAAATTTTATTTTGATTGATTTTTTCAGGAGATATTTCAAAATTTGCATAGAAAAACGACGTCTTTTCAAAGTTTATCAAATAAAACATGACGCACATCACTGGAAAGGTCTATTAGAGTCTTATGCTGGGATCGAAGTTAATTTTATTTTGATTGATTTTTTTAGGAGATATTTCAAAGTTTGCCTAGAACAATGACGTTTTTTCAAATAATTTCAAATAAATCATGACGCACATCACTGGAAAGGTCTATTCAAGCACTATGCAGGTATCGAAATTAATTTTATTTTAATTAATTTTTTTAGGAGATATTTACAAATTTGCATAGAAAAACGACGTCTTTTCAAAATATTTCAAACAAATCATGACGCACATCACTGGAAAGGTCTATTCAAGCCCTATGCTGGGATCAAAACTTATTTTATTTTGATTAATTTCTTTAGGAGATATTTCAAAATTTGCATAGAAAAACGACGTCTTTTCAAAGTTTTTCAAATAAATCATGACGCACATCACTGGAAAGGTCTATTCAAGCCCTATGCTGGCATCGAAACTAATTTTATTTTGATTAATTTCTTTAAGAGATATTTCAAAATTTGCATAGAAAAAACGACGTCTTTTCAAAGTTAATCAAATAAAACATGACGCACATCACTGGAAAGGTCTATTCAAGCCCTATGCTGGGATCAAAACTTATTTTATTTTGATTAATTTCTTTAGGAGATATTTCAAAATTTGCATAGAAAAACGACGTCTTTTCAAAGTATTTCCAATAAATCATGACGCACATCACTGGAAAGGTCTTTTAAAGCCCTATACAGGTTTTGAAACAAATTTTATTTTGATTGATTTTTTCAGGAGATATTTCAAAATTTGCATAGAAAAATGATGTCTTTTCAAAGTTAATCAAATAAATCATGACATACATGACTGGAAAGGTCTATTCAACCCCTATGCAGGTACCAAAATTAATTTGGTTTTGATTGATTTTTTAAGGAGATATTTCAAAATTTGCATGGAAAAACGACGTTTTTTCAAATAATTTCAAATAAATCATGACGCACATCACTGGAAAGGTCTATTCAAGCCCTATGCAGGTACCAAAATTAATTTGGTTTTGATTGATTTCTTTAGGAGATATTTCAAAATTTGCATAGAAAAACGACGTCTTTTTAAAATATTTCAAATAAATAATGACGCACATCACTGGAAAGGTCTATTCAAGCCCTATGCTGGGATCGAAACTTATTTCATTTTGATTAATTTCTTTAGGAGATATTTCAAAATTTGCATAGAAAAACGACGTCTTTTCAAAGTTTTTCAAATAAATCATGACGCACATCACTGGAAAGGTATATTCAAGCCCTATGCTGGAATCGAAACTAATTTTATTTTGATTAATTTCTTTAAGAGATATTTCAAAATTTGCATAGAAAAACGACGTCTTTTCAAAGTTAATCAAATAAAACATGACGCACATCACTGGAAAGGTCTATTCAAGCCCTATGCTGGGATCGAAACTAATTTTATTTTGATTCATTTCTTTAGGAGATATTTCAAAATTTGCATAGAAAAACGACGTTTTTTCAAAGTATTTCCAATAAATCATGACGCACATCACTGGAAAGGTCTTTTAAAGCCCTATACAGGTTTCGAAACAAATTTTATTTTGATTGATTTTTGCAGGAGATATTTAAAAATTTGCATGGAAAAACGACGTCTTTTCAAAGTTAATCAAATAAAACATGACGCACATCACTGGAAAGGTCTATTCAAGTCCTATGCTGGAATCGAAACTAATTTTATTTTGATTAATTTCTTTAGGAGATATTTCAAAATTTGCATAGAAAAACGACGTTTTTTCAAAGTATTTCAAATAAATCATGACGCACATCACTGGAAAGGGCTATTAAAGCCCTATACAGGTTTCGAATCAAATTTTATTTTCATTTATTTTTTCAGGAGATATTTCAAAATTTGCATGGAAAAACGACGTCTTTTCAAAGTTTATCAAATAAATCATGACGCACATCACTGGAAAGGTCTATTCATGCATTATACAGGCTTCGAATCAAATTTTATTTTGATTGATTTTTTCAGGAGATATTTCAAAATTTGCATGGAAAAACGACGTCTTTTCAAAGTTAATCAAATAAATCATGACGCACATCACTGGAAAGGTCTATTCATGCATTATACAGGTTTTATATCAAATTTTATTTTTGTTGATTTTTTCAGGAGATATTTCAAAATTTTCATGGAATAACGACGAATTTTCAAAGTTAATCAAATAAATTATGACGCACATCACTGGAAAGGTCTATTCATGCATTATACAGGTTTCGAATGAAATTTTATTTTGATTGATTTTTTCAGGAGATATTTCAAAATTTGCATGGAAAAACGACGTCTTTTCAAAGTTAATCAAATAAATCATGACGCACATCACTGGAAAGGTCTATTCATGCATTATACAGGTTTTATATCAAATTTTATTTTGGTTGATTTTTTCAGGAGATATTTAAAAATTTGCATAGAAAAACGACGTCTTTTCAAAATATTTCAAATAAACATGACGAACATCACTGGACTATGCTGGTATCGAAACAAATTTTATTTTAATTAATTTCTTTATGAGAAATTTCAAAATTTTCATAGAAAAACGACGTCTTTTCAAAATATTTCAAACAAATCATGACGCACATCACTGGAAAGGTCTATTCAAGCCCTATGCTGGGATCGAAACTTATTTTATTTTGATTAATTTCTTTAGGAGATATTTCAAAATTTGCATAGAAAAACGACGTTTTTTCAAAGTATTTCCAATAAATCATGACGCACATCACTGGAAAGGTCTATTCAAGCCCTATACAGGTTTCGAAACAAATTTAATTTTGATTGATTTCTTCAGGAGATAATTCAAAATTTGCATAGAAAAACGACGTCTTTTCAAAGCTAATCAAATAAAACATGACGCACATCACTGGAAAGGTCTATTCATGCATTATACAGGTTTCGAATCAAATTTTATTTTCATCTATTTTTTCAGGAGATATTTAAAAATTTGCATGGAAAAACGACGTCTTTTCAAAGTTAATCAAATATAACATGACGCACATCACTGGAAAGGTCTGTTCAAGCCCTATACAGGTTTCGAAACAAATTTTATTTTCATTTATTTTTTCAGGAGGTATTTCAAAATTTGCATGGAAAAACGACGTTTTTTCAAAGTATTTCCAATAAATCATGACGCACATCACTGGAAAGGTCTGTTTAAGTCCTATACAGATATCAAAACAAAAGTAATTTTTATTGATTTTTTCAATAGATATTTTAAAATTTGCTTGGAAAAATGACGTCATTTCAAAGTTAATCAAATAAATTATGATGCAAATAATGTTTAAATAAAATAACTTGTATAATACTTAAAAAATTTCCACGATCGAAGCTATGATTGATGTGCTTTTAAAAAAAAGGCGTTGAGAAGATGCATCTACGGGTAAAATTTCAGTGTTTCCAATTTTCGGGAACATACTTTTTTTGTATGTTAATGAGTGGAAGAGTGGAACCGGAGTGGTTTTGATTATTTTTAAATGTTCAGTTTCAAAATGTTGCAGATCTGCCACCAGCTGCCAAATTCGTGTTGGAAAATACTTATTGATATTTCAAAAAAGTTTCGTTTTGAGGGCTTTCAAATTTCAATGTTGCAAATTTTTGGAAAAATACTTTTTTGATGATCAAAAGGTGGGATTTCTCCTTAAGAAATGAAGATGATTTAAACTGATATGTAGGGTGTCCATAACTTGTTTGAAAAAAATAAGGACATTTTCAAAAATCCAAATTTCTACTGTAAGATCCCACCACTCACCACACCATAAAAATAATAGATAAATATGATCAAAGGTTTATTTTATAAGTAAATAAAGTATATAATGTCTATTTTGCTTACTTTTTACTAAAAGTCTGGAATATTTTGAATTTAACGCTCATTGAAAACAAAAATAATGGCATTACCCAAAAAACCTTGTTTTTGAATACGTTCGTTTAAAGTTTTGGACTTACTTCAATGGTCGATAACTCAAAAAAAATTATGGGTATTTAAGAAATAAAGGGTTTTTTGAAAAAGTTCGGTATAGTTCCAGTTTTGTTCTTATTACTTTTACTTATTTTCCAACAAAGGCGTAAAATTGTTCAGATTTTAAAAGAAGAAACCAAGCGAAAATCTTAGAAAATGAACTAAAAGTCTTTTTTATTAATTAGGTATAACGCACCGATTGTTTATTTGACAGAGAATTTTTGTCAAAAACAAGAAAAAAATCAGTCAACTCTTAGCTTAACAACTCTAAAAATAAATAACACAAACTAAATATTCTCAAAAAAAAACACAACATAATTTACCAGGTACGTAGTAGGTAAATGAAGTGAACCATAAGAGATCAAAAATTATTTATTGAATATGACATCAAAGTACGAGTACGATTTGTAATAACTGAGTATCAAGCCAGAATTCACGAGACTACTTACATCGTTCTTCTTCCTTTCTGCTATATCCAATTTACGCTGGTACAACCGTACCAACGCTTCAGGATGTTTTTTTTCTATTCGGGACTGTTCTTTTAGCCTGATCAAGCTCTTTGAAGTCATCAAAGTAAGATGTTTTATAGAAAATATCCTGTAAGGTTTTTACAATTTTGATTGCTTTAACCTTAACTTTACAACTTGACCCTGAACATATTTGTTCAACCTTGGCACCGGAAGTTTTTTTATATCTATGAAGTCTTCGTAACCAATTTCAATTACTGTGAATGGTGTTCCATGTTTCCATTCGAATGGCAGATACGTATTGAGAAGGCCCGTAAATAGGTCCAGACCAGCGTTACTACTTCGAGAAAAAAAGTCGAAGTAGATTTGAAGAAAAAAAGGAAATAGATTGACAAAAATCGAGGTAGATTTCAAAATGAACTTCTTTATACAAATCTATATTTTTTAAAAATTAAATTAAACAAAAAAAAAACTTTAAACAAAAACAAAGAAATTCTTTCAGGCTTCATATTTCCATATTTATTTCAAGTTAAAAAAAAAAACACCTTATTTCTTCATGTAGCTATATTTTGCATCATGGTTTTACTAAATTTTTTAGTTTTATTTTGCTAAGGTACCTACTTTACCTATTCTTGTTCTTTGACTTTTTTATAAAAAAGAACAATAAAATGATTATAGTCGGGGACAAACAAACAGACCAAAGATCATCAACCAAAATAGGAAAGGGTGAATCGAAAATTAAAAAAAAAGAAAACCATTCGAAATTCACACACTCAAGCGAACTTTTCACAAGATTCGTGTACACAAGAGTGCGTTGAGTTTCTATGATTTGTAAAACTACTAATTTTTGAATTAAAATTGTGCTAAATTTGTTTTTCTTCTAATGGAAATGATGGGGCTATCAACCAAAAAGAAGTAGATTTGACCTATTAATGTAAAATTGAAGTAAGTTGAAACAGAGAAATAAACGAAAGAAATTAAAGTTGAAAAAATGAGGAAGCGATGATATCAACTTTTTCATGTAACTTTCGTTGTTTTGATCAAAATTATCAATATTTTCGTTAGGTAGGTAGATACCTATATTTGTGTGCATAGTTTCTTCAGTGTTTGGCGATTATTTTCTACGAGGAGCAAGAGTCTAAAGGGATGGACAGATTTGCTTGACTTGTTGTAGGTACACCGTCGTAATCTTTTTTTCTATTTTTTGTTTGCTGTTTTGCATTAAGAAATTTTTAAGACAAAAGCGAATATAAATTAAGTAGTTTAAATTAATTGATTTTTATTTTAAGAAACTCAGGGATAGGTAGGTACTCGTAGATAGGTAGGTACGTAAAAATTAATCTTTTTGTTTTTTGTTTTTTAAAACGATTAGGTAACAAAATGCCTAAGAAAAACGACGTTCGATTAAAGAACGTATTTTTAAGAAAAATTTAAGAAAAAATGTGAATACCAATAAATAAATAACCAAAAAAGTGAAAATAAGCTAAGAAACAAAATATTTATGTTGGGAGGTCCTTGAAGAACATTCATCAACAAAAATGGTGGGTTTTCAGATAAAAAATAAATTAATTAAAAAATCTTTTTTAGTGGAGAAACATATTTGGGAAGATGATGTTATTGTAAGGGGAGAAATTAGATACTTTAGCAGTATTGTGTTTAAGTTTCAAGCCTCAAAAATGACTGCAATTTACTTATATTTACATATACAAAAAATAAAAATCGTCCCCCAATTCATAATTCGGACGGATTTTCAACGACGTGTTTTTTTTCAATTTTTGTTGGCAACCACCGATGTAAAAGCAAAAAAAAAACATGTTGTCAACCTGTGTTGCATGGTTTTTAAGATATATTGAAAACTTGTTCCGATTCCATCAACCAATGTAGTAAACAAAGTTGTTCATATAAACCCCAATAATAGGGCCTGGGCTTCAGTCTTAGGATATCCGTCGAACTGAACGGACGTGTTTCGCAAGTCTTATGGAATCCTTCGTGCTGAACGGACGTGTCAGTGTCGGTGTTAAATTGAGTTAAGTTGTAGTTGGAGTTGGAGTTAGAGTTAGAGTTAGAGTTAGAGTTGGAGTTGGAGTTGGAGTTGGAGTTGGAGTTGGAGTTGGAGTTGGAGTTGGAGTTGGAGTTGGAGTTGGAGTTGGAGTTGGAGTTGGAGTTGGACTTGGACTTGGACTAGGACTTGGACTTGGACTTGGACTTGGACTTGGACTTGGACTTGGACTTGGACTTGGACTTGGACTTGGACTTGGACTTGGACTTGGGCTTGGACTTGGACTTGGACTTGGGCTTGGACTTGGACTTGGACTTGGACTTGGACTTGGACTTGGACTTGGACTTGGACTTGGACTTGGACTTGGACTTGGACTTGGACTTGAACTTGGACTTGGACTTGGACTTGGACTTGGACTTGGACTTGGACTTGGACTTGGACTTGGACTTGGACTTGGACTTGGACTTGGACTTGGACTTGGACTTGGACTTGGACTTGGACTTGTACTTGGACTTGGACTTGGACTTGGACTTGGACTTGGACTTGGACTTGGACTTGGACTTGGACTTGGACTTGGACTTGGACTTGGACTTGGACTTGGACTTGGACTTGGACTTGGACTTGGACTTGGACTTGGACTTGGACTTGGACTTGGACTTGGACTTGGACTTGGACTTGGACTTGGACTTGGACTTGGACTTGGACTTGGACTTGGACTTGGACTTGGACTTGGACTTGGACTTGGACTTGGGCTTGGACTTGGACTTGGACTTGGATTTGGAGCTGGACTTGGACTTGGACTTGGACTTGGACTTGGACTTGGACTTGGACTTGGACTTGGACTTGGACTTGGACTTGGACTTGGACTTGGACTTGGACTTGGACTTGGACTTGGACTTGGACTTGGACTTGGACTTGGACTTGGACTTGGACTTGGACTTGGACTTGGACTTCGACTTGGACTTGGACTTGGACTTGGACTTGTACTTGTACTTGTACTTGTACTTGTACTTGTACTTGTACTTGTACTTGTACTTGTACTTGTACTTGTACTTGGTCTTGGACTCATACAGGTATCGAAACAAATTTTACTTTTCATTTATTTTTTCAGGAAATTTCAAAATTTGCATGGAAAAACGACGTCTTTTCAAAGTTAATCAAATAAGTTATGACGCACATCACTGGAAAGGTCTATTCATGCATTATACAGGTTTCGAATCAAATTTAATTTTGATTGATTTTTTCAGGAGATATTTCAAAATTTGCATGGAAAAACGACGTCTTTTCAAAGTTAATCAAATATAACATGACGCACATCACTGACAAGGTCTATTCATGCATTATACAGGTTTCGAATCAAATTTTATTTTCATTTATTTTTCCAGGAGATATTTCAAAATTTGCATAGAAAAACGATGTCTTTTCAAAGATAATCAAATAAATCATGACGCACATCACTGGAAAGGTCTGTTCATGCATTATACAGGTTTCGAATCAAATTTTATTTTGATTGATTTTTTCTGGAGATATTTCAAAATTTGCATAGAAAAACGACGTCTTTTCAAAATATTTCAAATAAATCATGATGCACATCACTGGAAAGGTCTATTGAAGCCCTATTCTGGGATCGAAATTAATTTTATTTTGATTAATTTCTTAAGGAGATATTTCAAAATTTGCATGGAAAAACGACGTCTTTTCAAAGTATTTCAAATAAATCATGACGCACATCACTGGAAAGGTCTATTCAAGCACTATGCAGGTACCAAAATTAATTTTATTTTGATTAATTTCTTTAGGAGATATTTCAAAATTTGTATAGAAAAACGACGTCTTTTCAAAATATTTCAAATAAATCATGACGCACATCACTGGAAAGGTCTATTCAAGCCCTATGCTGGGATCGAAACTAATTTTATTTTGATTGATTTTTTTAGGAGATATTTCAAAATTTGCATAGAACAACGACGTCTTTTCAAAGTATTTCAAATAAATCATGACGCACATCACTGGAAAGGTCTATTCAAGCACTATGCAGGTATCGAAATTAATTTTATTTTGATTAATTTCCTTAGGAGATATTTCAAAATTTACATAGAAAAACGACGTCTTTTCAAAGTATTTCCAATAAATCATGACGCACATCACTGGAAAGGTCTATTCAAGCACTATGCAGGTATCGAAACTTATTTTATTTTGATTAATTTCTTTAGGATATATTTCAAAATTTGCATAGAAAAACGACGTTTTTTCAAAGTTAATCAAATAAATCATGACGCACATCACTGGAAAGGTCTATTCAAGCCCTATGCTGGAATCGAAACTTATTTTATTTTGATTGATTTCCTTAGGAGCTATTTCAAAATTTGTATAGAAAAACGACGTCTTTTCAAAGTATTTCAAATAAATCATGACGCACATCACTGGAAAGGTCTATTCAAGCACTATGCAGGTATCGAAATTAATTTTATTTTGATTAGTTTCTTTAGGAGATATTTCAAAATTTACATAGAAAAACGACGTCTTTTCAAAGTATTTCAAATAAATCATGACGCACATCACTCGAAAGTTCTATTCAAGCACTATACAGGTTTCGAATCAAATTTTATTTTGATTGATTTTTTCTGGAGATATTTCAGAATTTACATAGAAAAACGACGTCTTTTCAAAGTATTTCCAATAAATCATGACGCTCATCACTGGAAAGGTCTATTCAAGCTCTATGCTGGTATCGAAATTAATTTTATTTTGATTAATTTCTTTAGGAGATATTTCAAAATTTGTATAGAAAAACGACGTCTTTTCAAAGTATTTCAAATAAATCATGACGCACATCACTGGAAAGGTCTATTCAAGCACTATGCAGGTATCGAAATTAATTTTATTTTGATTAGTTTCTTTAGGAGATATTTCAAAATTTACATAGAAAAACGACGTCTTTTCAAAGTATTTCAAATAAATCATGACGCACATCACTCGAAAGTTCTATTCAAGCACTATACATGTTTCGAATCAAATTTTATTTTGATTGATTTTTTCTGGATATATTTCAAAATTTGCATAGAAAAACGACGTCTTTTCAAAATATTTCAAATAAATCATGACGCACATCACTGGAAAGGTCTATTCAAGCACTATGCAGGTATCGAAATTAATTTTATTTTGATTAATTTCTTTAGGATATATTTCAAAATTTGCATAGAAAAACGACGTTTTTTCAAAGTTAATCAAATAAATCATGACGCACATCACTGGAAAGGTCTATTCAAGCCCTATGCTGGAATCGAAACTAATTTTATTTTGATTGATTTCCTTAGGAGCTATTTCAAAATTTGTATAGAAAAACGACGTCTTTTCAAAGTATTTCAAATAAATCATGACGCACATCACTGGAAAGGTCTATTCAAGCACTATGCAGGTATCGAAATTAATTTTATTTTGATTAGTTTCTTTAGGAGATATTTCAAAATTTACATAGAAAAACGACGTCTTTTCAAAGTATTTCAAATAAATCATGACGCACATCACTCGAAAGTTCTATTCAAGCACTATACATGTTTCGAATCAAATTTTATTTTGATTGATTTTTTCTGGATATATTTCAAAATTTGCATAGAAAAACGACGTCTTTTCAAAATATTTCAAATAAATCATGACGCTCATCACTGGAAAGGTCTATTCAAGCACTATGCAGGTATCGGAATTAATTTTATTTTGATTGATTTGTTCAGGAGATATTTCAAAATTTGCATAGAAAAACGACGTCTTTTCAAAATATTTCAAATAAATCATGACGCACATCACTGGAAAGGTCTATTCAAGCACTATGCAGGTATCGGAATTAATTTTATTTTGATTGATTTGTTCAGGAGATATTTCAAAATTTGCATAGAAAAACGACGTCTTTTCAAAATATTTCAAATAAATCTTGACGCACATCACTGGAAAGGTCTGTTCAAGCACTATGCAGATATCGAAACAAATTCTATTTTGATTGATTTCTTTAGGAGATATTTAAAAATTTGCAAGGAAAAACATGTGAAATTTTCCCAAAAAAAAATCAATTAAACTAAAATTAATTTCGATACCTGGATAGGGCTTAAATAGACGTTTCCATTGATGGAAGTCATGATTTATATGATTATCTGTGAAGAAAATTCGTTGTTTTAGCAAATTTTGAAATATCTCCTACAAAAATTAGTCAAAATAAAATAAAATTCAATACTTGGAAAGGGCCTGAAAAAACTTTTCTAGTGATGTGCGTCATGATGGATTTAGCTGTAAAATATTCTGGTCAGGAAACCGAACGCCACTTTTTGGCGGGGGCCTTTTTATGATTGGAACTCATTTTTTACAGTCAGAGAATTAAGTTTACCTTGGAAATATCACAGTTATCCTATCGCTTGAACAACAATTTCAAAAACAGTGCCCTGCCACCTGTGGAAATTGTTGAAATAAAAAAACTCGTTGATTACTTGGAATATTTTCACGATCAAAATAATGATTGATGTTTAAAAAAAAGGTGTTGAGTAGATGAATCTACGGGTCAAATTAATTTCAGTGTTTCCAATTTTCGGGAACATACTTTTCTGTATGTCAATGAGTGGAAGGATGCAACCTGAATTGTTTTGATAATTTTTAAAACTTTCAAACTGAACAAAGTTACAGAACTGCCACCAGCTGCCAAATTCGTGTTGGAAAATAATAATTATTGTTTCTTAAAAATTAGGTGTTTAGTAGACGCACCTTCGATTAAAATTTCAATGTTGCCACTTTATGGAAACATACTTTTTTTGATGATCAAAAAGTGGGATTTCTTCTTTTTTTGGTAATTTTTAATATTTTTGTTCGAAAAACATGTAAATAATTTTTGCATCCAAAAATAATTAGGTCTGTAGTTAAGGGTAAATTAATGAACTATGGGTTGCTTGGGCCAAGCAAACATTTTTCTTAGAATATTGTACTACAGTGATGACCGATATAAGAATATCTAACTGAAAACTCGCTCATAAGGAAGACGTTCTAAAACACCATGCACATTAGGTGTGTAGGATTTTTAAAAAAATAATTTTAATTCAAAATGGGTATCGAAGATCTTGTTAAGGAGTTATAAAGAAATAATTTTTGTTCTTGGACATTTTTCAAAACTGAATTTTGAGACCCCGTGGCCGTTTTAAATTAAAAACAATTATTCGAAAAAGTGGTCAGAAAAACCATTTAAATTCGCGTCGATATGTGGTCACAATTACTTATTATGTTTCATTTTGGATTTCTTTACTCATTTGTATTGACCGATTATTAATTTAAGTGCGCTGTATAAAGCTGTCGGGCCAATTCGAGCATCCCATTAAAAAAAAAATAATCGAAAATGGCTAGAAAATCGATAGATTTTTTCCTAAACATTCAAGGTAAAAAGTTAAAGCAGGGGGGTTGCATACCTCACTGTTTATACGCAGTAATGCTTATGCTAGCACTGTTCATATAAGCAAGTTTTGAATTTCCCACAAAATTTCCCAAAGTAAAACACAAGGGAAAAATATACGTGTTTGGCAATACTAAACACACCATTTAACATTTCTGTGATTTGTAATTGAAATGGAGCCTTATTTTCACATCCATTTATTTTTTTGCAAAAAAAAAAAGTTCTAAAATTAATTAAAAATACTTATAAATGTTGCCTATCGTTAAAATTCTGATATTTAGAGTTTTCTAGTGATAATCTTTCCAATGAGGATATCCGCGTTTCCAAATTCCTGGAGTAAAAAGTGCAATTCGGTAAAAAACAAACCCGATTTTCAAAATTTTAAACATTTTTAATTGCATTTAGGGGGGTTTCTTCACCTTAAGATTTGGAAAATTTTCTATTCAGATAAAATCAATTTCGAAGTCGGGATGTCGTAAAGGAAACTCGCCCCAAATTATTTAACAAAACCATTCATTTTATTCTTATTATTTTAAGAATTTAATTAATCCGAAGCCAATACCATTTTGTGTGATCGCAAGATATTTGGGAAACAAAAATTTCAACGATTTTGGTACAGTTTCTTGTTGTTTTTTGTTGGTATAAGAAAAACTATTTGTCGAATTCTTTTGCAAATCCTATAAATTATTAATTATAAACAAGTCTGTGAAATTAAATTAACCCCAAGGTAACATCGTTGTTCAATGAGAAAACCCACTTTTTTTCAAAAATTGTTAGCAACTTTTTCTTATTACAAAAAAACTATAAGTTGATATGTTTTTATAAATTTACCAATTCATTAATTAAAATTAATTAACTAAAGAAACTTAACAAGGGGGTTTTTAAAATGCTATAGTAAAAAAACCGCTCATTGATTTTTTTTGAAAGTCCTTTTTGCAGGTACTGAAACTTCTATCTACAAAATAAAATTTATTTGAAGTTGATATCTTCATTCGTTCTTGAGATATGGGGAACAAAAAAAGTGAAGGAACGTACAAACGTACGAACGTACGAACAGACACAGAAATCTCTCTAAAAATCATGGATCCCGATTCTAGGGAGCTCCAAACGTGAAGACATGTCAAAATTTTCGATTCGACAATTCGGCCAATTACAAAAACTTCCAATTGAAAGTTAACAATATAAAGGAAAATAAATACAAAAAAAATAAAAAGATACTCATCAACCAAATCCACCTGCGCTATATGCAGGATAAGCAGCAGCAACAGGCAGCAGCAGCAGCAGCAGCAACCCAGGATCAGGAACTAACCACACATTACACATATCACTTCACAATACACTTATGCACTTATAATTGATAATTACGAGTATGATCACTCTGCGCATAAATAAATTAAATTAAATACAAATTAGTCAAATAAAAGAATCAGTAACCGCACTACTGATTAGACAATATATTTAATTTTATCATCACATCCCGAACGACACTTTCATTTAAAAACGAACACGAACTTTACACTTTTTTTCTTTAAACCGAATTTAAAAAAAACACGGTACCTTCTACGAGAGGTGGACCCACCGACGGCGACGCACGCACGACTGCCATCAATGAAATTCAGAACATTTGTAAATTGTAAAATGATTATGATCGTTAAGAGCTAGACCACGGCGAATTCATTGACCGGCAAGTTGTTGCAAATGCAAAACCATCAACAATAAAATCATTGGGGTTAACTGTTTTTGGATGGAATCAAAAGGAAACGAAACATCAATGGTGTTGATGATGTAGTTATAAGCTCTTGCTCTTGAATTTGATTTTTTCTTATGTTATTTTGCTTAAGTTCTATTTTTTTTACATGCACCTAAGAAAGCAAAGACAAGGAAACTATTTCAATGGAGTCAATCACCAGGGGCGGTTCCAATATATTTTAAAGGGCCTTGCGAACATCGTTCACCGGGGGGAGAATGTTGGCGACTCATAATTATTTATTTTAATTACTTGTTATTTCAATAAAATCTGTATACAATTCAAGTAAAATTAATGTTAATTACTATATTGTCAATTAGCCACATACAAATAACGAATTGCCTTGCACTTTCTGGCAGATAAAACATAGCCATGTAAATTAGGTAGGTATGTAAAATATATCTTTTTAACATTGCTAATATTAAAAGATCATTCTTTCGAGGAATTTCCAACGCTACACAAGTAATAAAATCAAATTTATTAAAACAAAAGTTGAGTTTTATTTTAAAAATACAAAACCCTAAAATTTATCAGCGCGACACAAAACAGGCTTAATACAAATATTCAAATATCACTTTGTATATCATCAGTAGGTTTTTATTTTCATTTTTGGAAAGCTCTGGGAAATTTCATTACCAACCATCTTGAAGGCTTTGTTTCAGAAATATCGCCATCCAAAGACATTAAGGTAGGTAGTTGGCGGCAGAAAATCGTAAAAATCTGGTAAAGTCAATTTGGAAGCAAATAATTTACCAACCAGACTTTGAATTTTTTTTTGGAAAGGTGGCTTAATTTTCTACTCAGCACTGGAAAACGCATCAATTTCAAAGGTTTAGTTTAGGAAATTTAGAAATTTGGATACAAATATTAAAAAATTAACTACTGTTTGAGAATCTTAAGGCATGGAATTTTTAAAAACAGCTAACGTCGATACAAGATACTAGTAAACTAGATTTATTTGTTAATTATTTAAATAAGCAATATTTAAAGATTTTGAATGTTCAAAATTCTACAAAGAAAATTCTATTACAAAAATTATGACAAAGCTCGTAATTAATTTTTTTTTCAATAATTCTTTTTTTGTAGGGAAATTTTTGAATAATTAATTTTTGTTGTTGTTTTTTTTAACAATATTGCAGCACTGAACAGGCTTCAGTCTTAAGATATCCGTCGAACTGAACGGACGTGTTTCAGCCAGTCTTATGGTATCCGTCGTGGGGAACGGACGTGTCAGTCAGTTAAGTTACGTTGAGTTAAGTTAAGTTAAGTTAAAGTTGGAGTTTGAGTTAGAGTTAGAGTTAGAGTTAGAGTTAGAGTTAGAGTTAGAGTTAGAGTTAGAGTTAGAGTTAGAGTTAGAGTTAGAGTTAGAGTTAGAGTTAGAGTTAGAGTTAGAGTTAGAGTTAGAGTTAGAGTTAGAGTTAGAGTTAGAGTTAGAGTTAGAGTTAGAGTTAGAGTTAGAGTTAGAGTTAGAGTTAGAGTTAGAGTTAGAGTTAGAGTTAGAGTTAGAGTTAGAGTTAGAGTTAGAGTTAGAGTTAGAGTTAGAGTTAGAGTTAGAGTTAGAGTTAGAGTTAGAGTTAGAGTTAGAGTTAGAGTTAGAGTTAGAGTTAGAGTTAGAGTTAGAGTTAGAGTTAGAGTTAGAGTTAGAGTTAGAGTTAGAGTTAGAGTTAGAGTTAGAGTTAGAGTTAGAGTTAGAGTTAGAGTTAGAGTTAGAGTTAGAGTTAGAGTTAGAGTTAGAGTTAGAGTTAGAGTTAGAGTTAGAGTTGGAGTTTGAGTTGGAGATTGAGTTGGAGTTGGAATTGGAGTTGGAATTGGAGTTGGAATTGGAGTTGGCGTTGAAGTTGGAGTTTAGTTGGACTTGAAGTTGGAGTTGGAGATGGAGTTGGAGTTGGACTTGGACTTGGACTTGAACTTAGACATGGACTTGGACTTGGACTTGTGGACTTGGACTTGGACTTGGACTTGGACTTGGACTTGGACTTGGACTGGGACTGGGACTTGGACTTGGACTTGGACTTGGACTTGGACTTGGACTTGGACTTGGACTTGGACTCTGACTTGGACTTGGACTTGGACTTGGACTTGGACTTGGACCTGGACTTGGACTTGGACTTGGACTTGGACTTGGACTTGGACTTGGACTTGGACTTGGACTTGGATTTGGACTTGGACTTGGACTTGGACTGGGATTCGGACTTGGACTTGGACTTGGACTTGGACTTGGACTTGGACTTGGACTTGGACTTGGACTTGGACTTGGACTTGGACTTGGACTTGGACTTGGACTTGGACTTGGACTTGGACTTGGACTTGGACTTGGACTTGAACTTAGACATGGACTTGGACTTGGACTTGGACTTGGACTTGGGCTTGGACTTGGACTTGGACTTGGACCTGGACTTGGACTTGGACTTGGACTTGGACTTGGACTTGGACTTGGACTTGGACTTGGACTTGGACTTGGACTTGGACTTGGACTTGGACTTGGACTTGGACTTGGACTTGGACTTGGACTTGGACTTGGACTTGGACTTGGACTTGGACTTGGACTTGGACTTGGACTTGGACTTGGAATTGGACTTGGACTTGGACTTGGACTTGGACTTGGACTTGGACTTGGACTTGGACTTGGACTTGGACTTGGACTTGGACTTGGACTTGGACTTGGACTTGGACTTGGACTTGGACTTGGACTTGGACTTGGACTTGGACTTGGACTTGGACTTGGACTTGGACTTGGACTTGGACTTGGACTTGGACTTGGACTTGGACTTGGACTTGGACTTGGACTTGGACTTGGACTTGGACTTGGACTTGGACTTGGACTTGGACTTGGACTTGGACTTGGACTTGGACTTGGACTTGGACTTGTACTTGTACTTGGACTTGGACTAATACAGGTATCGAAACAAATTTTATTTTCATTTATTTTTTCAGGATATTTCAAAATATGCATGGAAAAACGACGTCTTTTCAAAGTTAATCAAATAAGTTATGACGCACATCACTGGAAAGGTCTATTCATGCATTATACAGGTTTCGAATCAAATTTTATTTTCATTTATTATTTCAGGAGATATTTCAAAATTTGCATGGAAAAACGACGTCTTTTCAAAGTTAATCAAATAAACCATGACACACATCAATGGAAAGGTCTGTTCAAGCCCTATACAGGTTTCGAAACAAATTTTATTTTCATTTATTTTTTCAGGAGATGTTTCAAAATTTGCATAGAAAAACGACGTCTTTTCAAAATATTTCAAATAAATCATGACGCACATCACTGGAAAGGTCTATTCAAGCCCTATGCTGGGATCGAAACTAATTTTATTTTGATTAATTACTTTAGGAGATATTTCAAAATTTGTGTGGAAAAACGACGTCTTTTCAAAGTATTTCAAATACATCATGACGCACATCACTGGAAAGGTCTATTCAAGCACTATGCTGGTATCGAAACAAATTTTATTTTGACTAATTTTTTTAGGAGATATTTCAAAATTTGCATAGAAAAACGACGTCTTTTCAAAATATTTCAAACAAATCATGATGCACATCACTGGAAAGGTCTATTCAAGCCCTATGCTGGGATCGAAATTAATTTTATTTTGATTAATTTCTTTAGGAGATATTTCAAAATTTGCATAGAAAAACGACGTCTTTTCAAAATATTTCAAATAAATCATGACGCACATCACTGGAAAGGTCTATTCAAGCCCTATGCTGGGATCGAAAATAATTTTATTTTGATTGATTTCCTTAGGAGATATTTCAAAATTTGTGTGGAAAAACGACGTCTTTTCCAAGTATTTCAAATAAATTATGACGCACATCACTGGAAAGGTCTATTCAAGCATTATGCAGGTATCGGAATTAATTTTATTTTGATTGATTTTTTCAGGAGATATTTCAAAATTTGCATAGAAAAACGACGTCTTTTCAAAGTATTTCAAATAAATCATGACGCACATCACTGGAAAGGTCTATTCAAGCCCTATGCTGGAATCGAAACTAATTTTATTTTTATTAATTTCTTTAAGAGATATTTCAAAATTTGCATAGAAAAACGACGTCTTTTCAAAATATTTCAAATAGATCATGACGCACATCACTGGAAAGGTCTATTCAAGCCATATGCTGGGATCGAAACTAATTTTATTTTGATTGATTTCCTTAGGAGATATTTCAAAATTTGCCTGGAAAAACGACGTCTTTTCAAAGTATTTCAAATAAATCTGACGCACATCACTGGAAAGGTCTATTCAAGCACTATGCAGGTATCGAAACTAATTTTATTTTGATTAATTTCTTTAAGAGATATTTCAAAATTTACATAGAAAAACGACGTCTTTTAAAAGTATTTCCAATAAATCATGACGCACATCACTCGAAAGGTCTATTCAAGCACTATGCAGGTATCTAAACTTATTTTATTTTGATTAATTTCTTTAAGAGATATTTCAAAATTTGCATAGAAAAACGACGTCTTTTCAAAGTTAATCAAATAAAACATGACGCACATCACTGGAAAGGTCTATTCAAGCCTTATGTTGGTATAGAAACAAATTTTATTTTAATTAATTTCTTTAGGAGATATTTCAAAATTTGCATAGAAAAACGACGTCTTTTCAAAATATTTCAAACAAATCATGACGCACATCACTGGAAAGGTCTATTCAAGCCTTATGCTGGGATCGAAACTAATTTTATTTTGATAGATTTTTTTAGGAGATATTTCAAAATTTGCATAGAACAACGACGTCTTTTCAAAGTATTTCAAATAAATCATGACGCACATCACTGGAAAGGTCTATTCAAGCCCTATGCTGGAATCGAAACTAATTTTATTTTGATTAATTTCTTTAAGAGATATTTCAAAATTTGCATAGAAAAACGACGTCTTTTCAAAGTTAATCAAATAAAACATGACGCACATCACTGGAAAGGTCTATTCAAGCACTATGCAGGTATCGAAACTAATTTTATTTTGATTAATTTCTTTAAGAGATATTTCAAAATTTGCATAGAAAAACGACGTCTTTTCAAAGTTAATCAAATAAAACATGACGCACATCATTGGAAAGGTCTGTTCAAGTATTATTCAGGTATCAAAACAAATTTTATTTTGATTGATTTTTTCAGGAGAAATTTCAAAATTTGCATGGAAAACGACGTATTTTCAAAGTTAATCAAATAAATCATGACGCACATCACTAGAAAGGTCTATTCAAGCACTATGCAGGTACCAAAGTTAATTTGGTTTTGATAGATTTCTTTAGGAGATATTGGACTTGGACTTGGACTTGGACTTGGACTTGGACTTGGACTTGGACTTGGACTTGGACTTGGACTTGGACTTGGACTTGGACTTGGACTTGGACTTGGACTAGGACTTGGACTAATACAGGTATCGAAACAAATTTTATTTTCATTTATTTTTTCGGGATATTTCAAAATTTGCATGGAAAAACGACGTCTTTTCAAAGTTAATCAAATAAATCATGACGCACATCTTTGGAAAGGTCTATTCATGCATTATACAGGTTTTGAATCAAATTTTATTTTGATTGATTTCTTCAGGAGATATTTCAAAATTTGCATAGAAAAGCGATGTCTTTTCAAAGTTAACCAAATAAATTATGATGCAAATAATGTTTAAATAAAATAACTTGTATAATACTTAAGAAATTTCCACGATCGAAGTTATGATTGATGTGCTTTTAAAAAAAAGGCGTTGAGAAGATGCATCTACGGGTAAAATTTCAGTGTTTCCAATTTTCGGGAACATACTTTTTTTGTATGTTAATGAGTGGAAGAGTGGAACCGGAGTGGTTTTGATTATTTTTAAATGTTCAGTTTCAAAATGTTGCAGATCTGCCACCAGCTGCCAAATTCGTGTTGGAAAATACTTATTGATATTTCAAAAAAGTTTCGTTTTGAGGGCTTTCAAATTTCAATGTTGCAAATTTTTGGAAAAATACTTTTTTGATGATCAAAAGGTGGGATTTCTCCTTAAGAAATGAAGATGATTTAAACTGATATGTAGGGTGTCCATAACTTGTTTGAAAAAAAATAAGGACATTTTCAAAAATCCAAATTTCTACTCACCACACCATAAAAATAATAGATAAATATGATCAAATGTTTATTTTATAAATAAATAAAGTATATAATGTCTATTTTGCTTACTTTTTACTAAAAGTCTGGAATATTTTGAATTTAACGCTCATTGAAAACAAAAATAATGGCATTACACAAAAAACCTTGTTTTTGAATACGGCCGTTTAAAGTTTTTGGACTTACTTCAATGGTCGATAACTCAAAAAAAATTATGGGTATTTAAGAAAAAAAGGGTTTTTTGAAAAAGTTCGATATAGTTCCAGTTTTGTTCTTATTACTTTTACTTATTTTCCAACAAAGGCGTAAAATTGTTCAGATTTAAAAAAAAAAAGCGAAAATCTTAGAAAATGAACTAAAAGGCTTTTTTATTAATTAGGTATAACGCACCGATTGTTTATTTGACAGTGAATTTTTGTCAAAACAAGAAAAAAATCAGTCAACTTTTAGCTTAACAATAGAAAATAAACTTAAAAAAGAACTCTAAAAATAAATAACACAAACTAAATATTCTCAAAAAAAAAAACACAACATAATTTACCAGGTACGTAGTAGGTAAATGAAGTGAACCATAAGAGATCAAAAATTATTTATTGAAAATGACATCAAAGTACGAGTACGATTTGTAATAACTGGGTATCAAGCCAGAATTCACGAGACTGCTTACATCGTTCTTCTTCCTTTCTGCTATATCCAATTTATGCTGGTACAACCGTACCAACGCTTCAGGATGTTTTTTTTTCTATTCGGGACTGTTCTTTTAGCCTGATCAAGCTCTTTGAAGTCATCAAAGTAAGATGTTTTATAGAAAATATCCTGTAAAGTTTTTACAATTTTGATTGCTCTAACCTTAACTTTACAACTTGACCCTGTACATATTTGTTCAACCTTGGCACCGGAAGTTTTTTTATATCTATGAAGTCTTCGTAACCCATTTCAATTACTGTGAATGGTGTTCCATGTTTCCATTCGAATGGCAGATACGTATTGCGAAGGCCCGTAAATAGGTCCAGACCAGCGTTACTACTTCGAGAAAAAAAGTCGAAGTAGGAAAGGAAATAAATTGACAAAAATCGAGGTAGATTTCAAAATGAACTTTTTTATACAAATCTATATTTTCTTAAAATTATTATCATATTTCCATATTTATTTCAAGTTAAAAAAAAACACCTTATTTCTTCATGTAGCTATATTTTGCATCATGGTTTTACTAAATTTTTTAGTTTTATTTTGCTAAGGTACCTACTTTACCTATTCTTGTTCTTTGACTTTTTTATAAAAAAGAACAATAAAATGATTATAGTCGGGGACAAACAAACAGACCAAAGATCATCAACCAAAATAGGAAAGGGTGAATCGAAAATTAAAAAAAAGAAAACCATTCGAAATTCACACACTCAAGCGAACTTTTCACAAGATTCGTGTACACAAGAGTGCGTTGAGTTTCTATGATTGGTAAAACTACTAATTTTTGAATTAAAATTGTGCTAAATTTGTTTTTCTTCTAATGGAAATGATGGGGCTACCAACCAAAAAGAAGTAGATTTGACCTATTAATGTAAAATTGAAGTAAGTTGAAACAGACAACAGAGATTTTTAAAATGAAGTAGATTTCAAAAATTTAGTGATCGTGCGAAGCAGGAAGTAGCTAGCTTGATTTTAATTTAACAACTCTAAGCTTAAAATTTAATCGACATTATCATAGACTAAATGTTTTTTGTTTGTTCGTTTTTTCTTTCCTACAGACAGATCGAAATTAAAATGAGGCCAGATAATGAACTGCCTGTGTTTTGTTTTTGTTTGCTTTTTTGTTGTCGAGGGATTTAGATATTTTCTTGGTTGGGTTCTTCGTCCTTGGGTCGTGTTGTTGTATCTTGTGCTTGACAAGTGCATTGAGAAAAGAAGGGTATTGAAATTTATCTACATAGGTACAAACCTACCAACATAGATTTTATTTTATTTTCTGGATTCTACAATTTTGATGATCATCAAAACGAAAGAAATTAAAGTTGAAAAAATGAGGAAGCGATGATATCAACTTTTTCATGTAACTTTCGTTGTTTTGATCAAAATTATCAATATTTTCTTTAGGTAGGTAGGTACCTATATTTGTGTGCATAGTTTCTTCAGTGTTTGGCGATTATTTTCTACGAGGAGCAAGAGTCTAAAGGGATGGACAGATTTGCTTGACTTGTTGTAGGTACACCGTCGTAATCTTTTTTTCTATTTTTTGTTTGCTGTTTTGCATTAAGAAATTTTTAAGACAAAAGAGAATGTAAAATAAGTAGTTTTAATTAATTGATTTTTATTTTAAGAAACTCAGGGATAGGTAGGTAGATAGGTAGGTACGTAAAAATTAATTTTTTTTTTTTTTGTTTTTTAAAACGATTAGGTAACAAAATGCCTAAGAAAAACGACGTTCGATTAAAGAACGTATTTTTAAGAAAAATTTAAGAAAAAATGTGAATACCAATAAATAAATAACCAAAAAAGTGAAAATAAGCTAAGAAAATAATTATTTATGTTGGGAGGTCCTTGAAGAACATTCATCAACAAAAATGGTGGGTTTTCAGATAAAAAATAAATTAATTAAAAAATCTTTTTTAGTGGAGAACCATATTTGGGAAGATGATGTTATTGTAAGGGGAGAAATTAGATACTTTAGCAGTATTGTGTTTAAGTTTCAAGCCTCAAAAATGACTGCAATTTACTTATAATTACATATACAAAAAATAAAAATCGTCCCCCAATTCATAATTCGGACGGATTTTCAACGACGTGTTTTTTTCAATTTTTGTTGGCAACCACCGATGTAAAAGCAAAAAGAAACATGTTGTCAACCTGTGTTGCATGGTTTTTAAGATATTTTGAAAACTTGTTCCGATTCCATCAACCAATGTTGTAAACAAAGTTGATCATATAAACCCCAATAATAGGGCCTGGGCTTCAGTCTTAGGATATCCGTCGAACTGAACGGACGTGTTTCGCCAGTCTTATGGAATCCTTCGTGCTGAACGGACGTGTCAGTGCCGGTGTTAAGTTGAGTTAAGTTGTAGTTGGAGTCGGAGTTAGAGTTAGAGTTAGAGTTAGAGTTAGAGTTAGAGTTAGAGTTAGAGTTGGAGTTGGACTTGGACTTGGACCTGGACTTGGACTTGGACTTGGACTTGGACTTGGACTTGGACTTGGACTTGGACTTGGACTTGGACTTGGACTTGGACTTGGACTTGGACTTGGACTTGGACTTGGACTTGGACTTGGACTTGGACTTGGACTTGGACTTGGACTTGGACTTGGACTTGGACTTGGACTTGGACTTGGACTTGGACTTGGACTTGGACTTGGAGCTGGACTTGGAGCTGGACTTGGAGCTGGACTTGGAGCTGGACTTGGACTTGGACTTGGACTTGGACTTGGACTTGGACTTGGACTTGGACTTGGACTTGGACTTGGACTTGGACTTGGACTTGGACTTGGACTTGGACTTGGACTTGGACTTGGACTTGGACTTGGACTTGGACTTGGACTTGGACTTGGACTTGGACTTGGACTTGGACTTGGACTTGGACTTGGACTTGGACTTGGACTTGGACTTGGACTTGGACTTGGACTTGGACTTGGAGTTAGATTTGGACTTGGAGTTAGATTTGGACTTGGACTTGGACTTGGACTTGGACTTGGACTTGGACATGGACTTGGACTTGGACTTGGACTTGGACTTGGACTTGGACTTGGACTTGGACTTGGACTTGGACTTGGACTTGGACTTGGACTTGGACTTGGACTTGGACTTGGACTTGGACTTGGACTTGGACTTGGACTTGGACTTGGACTTGGACTTGGACTTGGACTTGGACTTGGATTTGGACTTGGACTTGGACTTGGACTTGGACTTGGACTTGGACTTGGACTTGGACTTGGACTTGGACTTGGACTTGGACTTGGACTTGGACTTGGACTTGGACTTGGACTTGGACTTGGACTTGGACTTGGACTTGGACTTGGACTTGGACTTGGACTTGGACTTGGACTTGGACTTGGACTTGGACTTGGACTTGGACTTGGACTTGGACTTGGACTTGGACTAATACAGGTATCGAAACAAATTTTATTTTCATTTATTTTTTCAGGATATTTCAAAATTTGCATGGAAAAACGACGTCTTTTCAAAGTTAATCAAATAAATCATGACATACATGACTGGAAAGGTCTATTCAAGCCCTATGCAGGTACCAAAATTAATTTGATTTTGATTGATTTTTTTAGGAGATATTTCAAAATTGGCATAGAACAACGACGTCTTTTCAAAGTGTTTCAAATAAATCATGATGCACATCACTGGAAAGGTCTATTCAAGCCATATGCTGGGATCGAAACAAATTTTATGTTGATTGATTTTTTTAGGAGATATTTCAAAATTTGCATAGAACAACGACATCTTTTTAAAGTATTTCAAATAAATCATGACACACATCACTGGAAAGGTCTATTCAAGCCCTATGCTGGGATCGAAACTTATTTTATTTTGATTAATTTCTTCAGGAGATATTTCAAAATTTACATAGAAAAACGACGTCTTTTCAAAGCTTTTCAAATAAATCATGACGCACATCACTGGAAAGGTCTATTCAAGCCTTATGCTGGAATCGAAACTAATTTTATTTTGATTAATTTCTTTAAGAGATATTTCAAAATTTGCATAGAAAAACGACGTCTTTTCAAAATTAATCAAATAAAACATGACACACATCACTGGAAAGGTCTATTCATGCATTATACAGGTTTTTAATCAAATTTTATTTTCATTTATTTTTTCAGGAGATATTTCAAAATTTGCATAGAAAAACGATGTCTTTTCAAAGTTAATCAAATAAATCATGACATACATGACTGGAAAGGTCTATTCAAGCCCTATGCAGGTACCAAAATTAATTTGGTTTTGATTGATTTTTTCAGGAGATATTTCAAAATTTTCATAGAAAAACGACGTCATTTCAAAGTTAATCAAATAGAACATGACGCACATCACTGGAAAGGTCTATTCATGCATTATACAGGTTTTTAATCAAATTTTATTTTCATTTATTTTTTCAGGAGATATTTCAAAATTTGCATAGAAAAACGATGTCTTTTCAAAGTTAATCAAATAAATCATGACATACATGACTGGAAAGGTCTATTCAAGCCCTATGCAGGTACCAAAATTAATTTGGTTTTGATTGATTTTTTCAGGAGATATTTCAAAATTTTCATAGAAAAACGACGTCATTTCAAAGTTAATCAAATAGAACATGACGCACATCACTGGAAAGGTCTATTCATGCATTATACAGGTTTTTAATCAAATTTTATTTTCATTTATTTTTTCAGGAGATATTTCAAAATTTGCATAGAAAAACGATGTCTTTTCAAAGTTAATCAAATAAATCATGACATACATGACTGGAAAGGTCTATTCAAGCCCTATGCAGGTACCAAAATTAATTTGGTTTTGATTGATTTTTTCAGGAGATATTTCAAAATTTGCATAGAAAAACGACGTCATTTCAAAGTTAATCAAATAGAACATGACGCACATCACTGGAAAGGTCTATTCATGCATTATACAGGTTTTTAATCAAATTTTATTTTCATTTATTTTTTCAGGAGATATTTCAAAATTTGCATAGAAAAACGATGTCTTTTCAAAGTTAATCAAATAAATCATGACATACATGACTGGAAAGGTCTATTCAAGCCCTATGCAGGTACCAAAATTAATTTGGTTTTGATTGATTTCTTTAGGAGATATTTCAAAATTTGCATAGAAAAACGACGTCTTTTCAAAATATTTCAAATAAATCATGACGCACATCACTGGAAAGGTCTATTCAAGCCTTATGCTGGGATCGAAACTAATTTTATGTTGATTGATTTTTTTAGGAGATATTTCAAAATTTGCATAGAACAACGACATCTTTTTAAAGTATTTCAAATAAATCATGACACACATCACTGGAAAGGTCTATTCAAGCCCTATGCTGGGATCGAAACTTATTTTATTTTGATTAATTTCTTCAGGAGATATTTCAAAATTTACATAGAAAAACGACGTCTTTTCAAAGCTTTTCAAATAAATCATGACGCACATCACTGGAAAGGTCTATTCAAGCCTTATGCTGGAATCGAAACTAATTTTATTTTGATTAATTTCTTTAAGAGATATTTCAAAATTTGCATAGAAAAACGACGTCTTTTCAAAATTAATCAAATAAAACATGACACACATCACTGGAAAGGTCTATTCAAGTCCTATACTGGAGTCGAAACTAATTTTATTTTGATTAATTTCTTTAGGAGATATTTCAAAATTTGCATAGAAAAACGACATCTTTTCAAAGTATTTCAAATAAATCATGACGCACATCACTGGAAAGGTCTATTCAAGCCCTATACAGGTTTCGAAACAAATTTTATGTTGATTGATTTTTTCAGGAGATATTTCAAAATTTGCATAGAAAAACGACGTCTTTTCAAAGTTAATCAAATAAAACATGACGCACATCACTAGAGAGGTCTATTCATGCATTATACAGGTTTTTAATAAAATTTTATTTTCATTTATTTTTTCAGGAGATATTTCAAAATTTGCATAGGAAAACGATGTCTTTTCAAAGTTAGTCAAATAAATCATGACATACATGACTGGAAAGGTCTATTCAAGCCCTATGCAGGTACCAAAATTAATTTGGTTTTGATTGATTTCTTTAGGAGATATTTCAAAATTTGCATTGAAAAACGACGTCTTTTCAGAGTATTTCAAATACATCATGACGCACATCACTGGAAAGGTCTATTCAAGCCCTATGCTGGGATCGAAACTAATTTTATTTTGATTGATTTTTTTAGGAGATATTTCAAAATTTGCATAGAACAACGACGTCTTTTCAAAGTATTTCAAATAAATCATGACGCACATCACTGGAAAGGTCTATTCAAGCCCTATGGTGGGATCGAAACTTATTTTATTTTTATTAATTTCTTTAGGAGATATTTCAAAATTTACATAGAAAAACGACGTCTTTTCAAAGTTTTTCAAATAAATCATGACGCACATCACTGGAAAGGTCTATTCAAGCCCTATGCTGGAATCGAAACTAATTTTATTTTGATTAATTTCTTTAGGAGATATTTCGAAATTTGCATAGAAAAACGACGTTTTTTCAAAGTATTTCCAATAAATCATGACGCACATCACTGGAAAGGTCTATTAAAGCCCTATACAGGTTTCGAAACAAATTTTATTTTGATTAATTTTTTTAGGAGATATTTCAAAATTTGCATAGAAAAACGACGTCTTTTCAAAGTTAATCAAATAAAACATGACGCACATCACTAGAGAGGTCTATTCATGCATTATACAGGTTTCGAATCAAATTTTATTTTGATTGATTTTTTCAGGAAATATTTCAAAATTTTCATGGAAAAACGACGTTTTTTCAAAGTTTATCAAATAAATTATGACGCACATCACTGGAAAGGTCTGTTCAAGCCCTATACAGGTATCGAAACAAAAGTAATTTTGATTGATTTTTTCAATAGATATTTCAAAATTTGCATAGAAAAACGATGTCTTTTCAAAGTTAATCAAATAAATCATGACGCACATCACTGGAAAGGCCTGTTCAAGTATTATTCAGGTATCAAAACAGATTTTATTTTGATTGATTTTTTCAGGAGAAATTTCAAAATTTGCATGGAAAAACGACGTCTTTTCAAAGTTAATCAAATAAACCATGACGCACATCACTGGAAAGGTCTGTTCAAGCCCTATACAGGTTTCGAAACAAATTTTATTTTCATTTATTATTTCAAGAGATATTTCAAAATTTGCATGGAAAAACGACGTATTTTCAAAGTTAATTAAATAAATTATGACGCACATCACTGGAAAGGTCTGTTCAAGTCCTATACAGATATCGAAACAAAAGTAATTTTGATTGATTTTTTCAATAGATATTTCAAAATTTGCATAGAAAAACGATGTCTTTTCAAAGTTAATCAAATAAATTATGATGCACATCACTGGAAAGGTCTATTCAAGTCCTTTACAGGTTTCGAAACAAATTTTATTTTCTTTGATTTTTTCAGGAGAAATTTCAAAATTTGCATGGAAAAACGACGTCTTTTCAAAGTTAATCAAATAAACCATGACGCACATCACTGGAAAGGTCTGTTCAAGCCCTATACAGGTTTCGAAACAAATTTTATTTTCTTTGATTTTTTCAGGGGATATTTTAAAATTTGCATGGAAAAATGACGTCATTTCAAAGTTAATCAAATAAATTATGATGCAAATAATGTTTAAATAAAATAACTTGTATAATACTTAAGAAATTTCCACGATCGAAGTTATGATTGATGTGCTTTTAAAAAAAAGGCGTTGAGAAGATGCATCTACGGGTAAAATTTCAGTGTTTCCAATTTTCGGGAACATACTTTTTTTGTATGTTAATGAGTGGAAGAGTGGAACCGGAGTGGTTTTGATTATTTTTAAATGTTCAGTTTCAAAATGTTGCAGATCTGCCACCAGCTGCCAAATTCGTGTTGGAAAATACTTATTGATATTTCAAAAAAGTTTCGTTTTGAGGGCTTTCAAATTTCAATGTTGCAAATTTTTGGAAAAATACTTTTTTGATGATCAAAAGGTGGGATTTCTCCTTAAGAAATGAAGATGATTTAAACTGATATGTAGGGTGTCCATAACTTGTTTGAAAAAAAATAAGGACATTTTCAAAAATCCAAATTTCTACTCACCACACCATAAAAATAATAGATAAATATGATCAAATGTTTATTTTATAAATAAATAAAGTATATAATGTCTATTTTGCTTACTTTTTACTAAAAGTCTGGAATATTTTGAATTTAACGCTCATTGAAAACAAAAATAATGGCATTACACAAAAAACCTTGTTTTTGAATACGGCCGTTTAAAGTTTTTGGACTTACTTCAATGGTCGATAACTCAAAAAAAATTATGGGTATTTAAGAAAAAAAGGGTTTTTTGAAAAAGTTCGATATAGTTCCAGTTTTGTTCTTATTACTTTTACTTATTTTCCAACAAAGGCGTAAAATTGTTCAGATTTAAAAAAAAAAAGCGAAAATCTTAGAAAATGAACTAAAAGGCTTTTTTATTAATTAGGTATAACGCACCGATTGTTTATTTGACAGTGAATTTTTGTCAAAACAAGAAAAAAATCAGTCAACTTTTAGCTTAACAATAGAAAATAAACTTAAAAAAGAACTCTAAAAATAAATAACACAAACTAAATATTCTCAAAAAAAAAAAACACAACATAATTTACCAGGTACGTAGTAGGTAAATGAAGTGAACCATAAGAGATCAAAAATTATTTATTGAAAATGACATCAAAGTACGAGTACGATTTGTAATAACTGGGTATCAAGCCAGAATTCACGAGACTGCTTACATCGTTCTTCTTCCTTTCTGCTATATCCAATTTATGCTGGTACAACCGTACCAACGCTTCAGGATGTTTTTTTTTTCTATTCGGGACTGTTCTTTTAGCCTGATCAAGCTCTTTGAAGTCATCAAAGTAAGATGTTTTATAGAAAATATCCTGTAAAGTTTTTACAATTTTGATTGCTCTAACCTTAACTTTACAACTTGACCCTGTACATATTTGTTCAACCTTGGCACCGGAAGTTTTTTTATATCTATGAAGTCTTCGTAACCCATTTCAATTACTGTGAATGGTGTTCCATGTTTCCATTCGAATGGCAGATACGTATTGCGAAGGCCCGTAAATAGGTCCAGACCAGCGTTACTACTTCGAGAAAAAAAGTCGAAGTAGGAAAGGAAATAAATTGACAAAAATCGAGGTAGATTTCAAAATGAACTTTTTTATACAAATCTATATTTTCTTAAAATTATTATCATATTTCCATATTTATTTCAAGTTAAAAAAAAACACCTTATTTCTTCATGTAGCTATATTTTGCATCATGGTTTTACTAAATTTTTTAGTTTTATTTTGCTAAGGTACCTACTTTACCTATTCTTGTTCTTTGACTTTTTTATAAAAAAGAACAATAAAATGATTATAGTCGGGGACAAACAAACAGACCAAAGATCATCAACCAAAATAGGAAAGGGTGAATCGAAAATTAAAAAAAAGAAAACCATTCGAAATTCACACACTCAAGCGAACTTTTCACAAGATTCGTGTACACAAGAGTGCGTTGAGTTTCTATGATTGGTAAAACTACTAATTTTTGAATTAAAATTGTGCTAAATTTGTTTTTCTTCTAATGGAAATGATGGGGCTACCAACCAAAAAGAAGTAGATTTGACCTATTAATGTAAAATTGAAGTAAGTTGAAACAGACAACAGAGATTTTTAAAATGAAGTAGATTTCAAAAATTTAGTGATCGTGCGAAGCAGGAAGTAGCTAGCTTGATTTTAATTTAACAACTCTAAGCTTAAAATTTAATCGACATTATCATAGACTAAATGTTTTTTGTTTGTTCGTTTTTTCTTTCCTACAGACAGATCGAAATTAAAATGAGGCCAGATAATGAACTGCCTGTGTTTTGTTTTTGTTTGCTTTTTTGTTGTCGAGGGATTTAGATATTTTCTTGGTTGGGTTCTTCGTCCTTGGGTCGTGTTGTTGTATCTTGTGCTTGACAAGTGCATTGAGAAAAGAAGGGTATTGAAATTTATCTACATAGGTACAAACCTACCAACATAGATTTTATTTTATTTTCTGGATTCTACAATTTTGATGATCATCAAAACGAAAGAAATTAAAGTTGAAAAAATGAGGAAGCGATGATATCAACTTTTTCATGTAACTTTCGTTGTTTTGATCAAAATTATCAATATTTTCTTTAGGTAGGTAGGTACCTATATTTGTGTGCATAGTTTCTTCAGTGTTTGGCGATTATTTTCTACGAGGAGCAAGAGTCTAAAGGGATGGACAGATTTGCTTGACTTGTTGTAGGTACACCGTCGTAATCTTTTTTTCTATTTTTTGTTTGCTGTTTTGCATTAAGAAATTTTTAAGACAAAAGAGAATTTAAAATAAGTAGTTTAAATTAATTGATTTTTATTTTAAGAAACTCAGGGATAGGTAGGTACGTAAAAATTAACCTTTTTGTTTTTTGTTTTTTAAAACGATTAGGTAATAAAATGCCTAAGAAAAACGACGTTCGATTAAAGAACGCATTTTTAAGAAAAATTTAAGAAAAAATGTGAATACCAATAAATAAATAACCAAAAAAGTGAAAATAAGCTAAGAAAAAAATTATTTATGTTGGGAGGTCCTTGTAGATACCTACGCCAGAAGAACATTCATCAACAAAAATGGTGGGTTTTCAGATAAAAAATAAATTAATTAAAAAATCTTTTTTAGTGGAGAAACATATTTGGGAAGATGATGTTATTGTAAGGGGAGAAATTAGATACTTTAGCAGTATTGTGTTTAAGTTTCAAGCCTCAAAAATGACTGCAATTTACTTATATTTACATATACAAAAAATAAAAATCGTCCCCCAATTCATAATTCGGACGGATTTTCAACGACGTGTTTTTTTCAATTTTTGTTGCCAACCACCATGTAAAAGCATGTAAAAGCAAAAAAAAAAACATGTTGTCAACCTGTGTTGCATGGTTTTTAAGATATTTTGAAAACTTGTTCCGATTCCATCAACCAATGTTGTAAACAAAGTTGATCATATAAACCCCAATAATAGGGACTGGGCTTCAGTCTTAGGATATCCGTCGAACTGAACGGACGTGTTTCGCCAGTCTTATGGAATCCTTCGTGCTGAACGGACGTGTCAGTGCCGGTGTTAAGTTGTAGTTGGATTCAAAGTTAGAGTTAGATTTAGAGTTGGAGTTAGAGTTGGAGTTGGAGTTGGAGTTGGAGTTGGAGTTGGAGTTGGAGTTGGAGTTGGAGTTGGAGTTGGAGTTGGAGTTGGAGTTGGAGTTGGAGTTGGAGTTGGAGTTGGAGTTGGAGTTGGAGTTGGAGTTGGAGTTTGAGTTTGAGTTGGAGTTGGAGTTGGAGTTGGAGTTGGAGTTGGAGTTGGAGTTGGACTTGGAGTTAGAGTTAGAGTTAGAGTTAGAGTTAGAGTTGGACTTGGACTTGGACTTGGACTTGGACTTGGACTTGGACTTGGACTTGGACTTGGACTTGGACTTGGACTTGGACTTGGACTTGGACTTGGACTTGGACTTGGACTTGGACTTGGACTTGGACTTGGACTTGGACTTGGACTTGGACTTGGACTTGGACATGGACTTGGACTTGGACATGGACTTGGACTTGGACTTGGACTTGAGCTTGGACTTGGACTTGGACTTGTACTTGTACTTGGACTTGGACTTGGACTTGGACTTGGACTTGGACTTGGACTTGGACTTGGACTTGGACTTGGACTTGGACTTGGACTTGGACTTGGACTTGGACTTGGACTTGGACTTGGACTTGGACTTGGACTTCAACTTGGACTTGGACTTGGACTTGGACTTGGACTTGGACTTGGACTTGGACTTGGACTTGGACTTGGACTTGGACTTGGACTTGGACTTGGACTTGGACTTGGACTTGGACTTGGACTTGGACTTGGACTTGGACTTGGACTTGGAGCTGGACTTGGACTTGGACTTGGACTTGGAGCTGGACTTGGACTTGGACTTGGAGCTGGACTTGGACTTGGACTTGGACTTGGACTTGGACTTGGACTTGAACTTGGACTTGGACTTGGACTTGGACTTGGACTTGGACTTGGACTTGGACTTGGACTTGGACTTGGACTTGGACTTGGACTTGGACTTGGACTTGGACTTGGACTTGGACTTGGAGTTAGATTTGGACTTGGAGTTAGATTTGGACTTGGACTTGGACTTGGCCTAGGACTTGGACATGGACTTGGACTTGGACTTGGACTTGGACTTGGACTTGGACTTGGACTTGGACTTGGACTTGGGCTTGGACTTGAACTTGGACTTGGACTTGGACTTGGACTTGGACTTGGACTTGGACTTGGACTTGGACTTGGACTTGGACTTGGACTTGGACTTGGACTTGGACTTGGACTTGGACTTGGACTTGGACTTGGACTTGGACTTGGACTTGGACTTGGACTTGGACTTGGACTTGGACTTGGACTTGGACTTGGACTTGGACTTGGACTTGGACTTGGACTTGGACTTGGACTTGGACTTGGACTTGGACTTGTACATGGACTAATACAGGTATCGAAACAAATTTTATTTTCATTTATTTTTTTTGGATATTTCAAAATTTGCATGGAAAAACGACGTCTTTTCAAAGTATTTCAAATAAACCATGACGCACATCACTGGAAAGGTCTATTCAATCATTATACAGGTTTCGAATCAAATTTAATTTTCATTTATTTTTTCAGGAGATATTTAAAAAATTTTGCATGGAAAAACGACGACTTTTCAAAGTTAATCAAATATAACATGACGCACATCACTAGAAAGGCCTATTCATGCATTATACAGGTTTCGAATCAAATTTTATTTTCATTTATTTTTTAAGGAGATATTTCAAAATTTGCATAGAAAAACGACGTCTTTTCAAAGTTAATCAAATAAAACATGACGCACATCATTGGAAAGGTCTATTCAAGCCTTATACAGGTTTCGAAACAAATTTTATTTTGATTGATTTTTTCAGGAGATATTTCAAAATTTGCATAGAAAAACGACGTCTTTTCAAAGTTAATCAAATAAAACATGACGCACATCACTAGAAAGGCCTATTCATGCATTATACAGGTTTCGAATCAAATTTTATTTTCATTTATTTTTTAAGGAGATATTTCAAAATTTGCATAGAAAAACGACGTCTTTTCAAAGTTAATCAAATAAAACATGACGCACATCATTGGAAAGGTCTATTCAAGCCTTATACAGGTTTCGAAACAAATTTAATTTTGATTGATTTTTTCAGGAGATATTTCAAAATTTGCATAGAAAAACGACGTCATTTCAAAGTTAATCAAATAGAACATGACGCACATCACTGGAAAGGTCTATTCATGCATTATACAGGTTTTTAATCAAATTTTATTTTCATTTATTTTTTCAGGAGATATTTCAAAATTTGCATAGAAAAACGATGTCTTTTCAAAGTTAATCAAATAAATCATGACATACATGACTGGAAAGGTCTATTCAAGCCCTATGCAGGTACCAAAATTAATTTGATTTTGATTGATTTTTTTAGGAGATATTTCAAAATTGGCATAGAACAACGACGTCTTTTCAAAGTATTTCAAATAAATCATGATGCACATCACTGGAAAGGTCTATTCAAGCCATATGCTGGGATCGAAACAAATTTTATGTTGATTGATTTTTTTAGGAGATATTTCAAAATTTGCATAGAACAACGACATCTTTTTAAAGTATTTCAAATAAATCATGACGCACATCACTGGAAAGGTCTATTCAAGCCCTATGCTGGGATCGAAACTTATTTTATTTTGATTAATTTCTTCAGGAGATATTTCAAAATTTGCATAGAAAAACGACGTCTTTTCAAAGTTAATCAAATAAAACATGACGCACATCACTGAAAAGGTCTATTCAAGTCCTATGCTGGAATCGAAACTAATTTTATTTTGATTAATTTCTTTAGGAGATATTTCAAAATTTGCATAGAAAAACGACGCCTTTTCAAAGTATTTCCAATAAATCATGACGCACATCACTGGAAAGGTCTATTAAAGCCCTATACAGGTTTCGAAACAAATTTTATTTTGATTGATTTTTTCAGGAGATATTTCAAAATTTGCATAGAAAAACGACGTCTTTTCAAAGTTAATCAAATAAAACATGACGCACATCACTAGAAAGGCCTATTCATGCATTATACAGGTTTCGAATCAAATTTTATTTTCATTTATTTTTTAAGGAGATATTTCAAAATTTGCATAGAAAAACGACGTCTTTTCAAAGTTAATCAAATAAAACATGACGCACATCATTGGAAAGGTCTATTCAAGCCTTATACAGGTTTCGAAACAAATTTAATTTTGATTGATTTTTTCAGGAGATATTTCAAAATTTGCATAGAAAAACGACGTCATTTCAAAGTTAATCAAATAGAACATGACGCACATCACTGGAAAGGTCTATTCATGCATTATACAGGTTTTTAATCAAATTTTATTTTCATTTATTTTTCAGGAGATATTTCAAAATTTGCATAGAAAAACGATGTCTTTTCAAAGTTAATCAAATAAACCATGACGCACATCACTGGAAAGGTCTGTTCAAGCCCTATACAGGTTTCGAAACAAATTTTATTTTCATTTATTTTTTCAGGAGATATTTCAAAATTTGCATAGAACAACGACATCTTTTTAAAGTATTTCAAATAAATCATGACGCACATCACTGGAAAGGTCTATTCATGCATTATACAGGTTTTTAATCAAATTTTATTTTCATTTATTTTTTCATGAGATATTTCAAAATTTGCATAGAACAACGACGTCTTTTCAAAGTATTTCAAATAAATCATGACATACATGACTGGAAAGGTCTATTCAAGCCTTATGCTGGGATCGAAACTAATTTTATGTTGATTGATTTTTTTAGGAGATATTTCAAAATTTGCATAGAACAACGACATCTTTTTAAAGTATTTCAAATAAATCATGACACACATCACTGGAAAGGTCTATTCAAGCCCTATGCTGGGATCGAAATTTATTTTATTTTGATTAATTTCTTCAGGAGATATTTCAAAATTTACATAGAAAAACGACGTCTTTTCAAAGCTTTTCAAATAAATCATGACGCACATCACTGGAAAGGTCTATTCAAGCCTTATGCTGGAATCGAAACTAATTTTATTTTGATTAATTTCTTTAAGAGATATTTCAAAATTTGCATAGAAAAATGACGTTTTTCAAAGTATTTCCAATAAATCATGACGCACATCACTGGAAAGGTCTATTAAAGCCCTATACAGGTTTTGAATCAAATTTTATTTTCATTTATTTTTTCATGAGATATTTCAAAATTTGCATAGAAAAACGATGTCTTTTCAAAGTTAATCAAATAAATCATGACGCACATCACTGGAAAGGCCTGTTCAAGTATTATTCAGGTATCAAAACAGATTTTATTTTGATTGATTTTTTCAGGAGAAATTTCAAAATTTGCATGGAAAAACGACGTCTTTTCAAAGTTAATCAAATAAACCATGACGCACATCACTGGAAAGGTCTGTTCAAGCCCTATACAGGTTTCGAAACAAATTTTATTTTCTTTGATTTTTTCAGGGGATATTTTAAAATTTGCATGGAAAAATGACGTCATTTCAAAGTTAATCAAATAAATTATGATGCAAATAATGTTTAAATAAAATAACTTGTATAATACTTAAGAAATTTCCACGATCGAAGTTATGATTGATGTGCTTTTAAAAAAAAGGCGTTGAGAAGATGCATCTACGGGTAAAATTTCAGTGTTTCCAATTTTCGGGAACATACTTTTTTTGTATGTTAATGAGTGGAAGAGTGGAACCGGAGTGGTTTTGATTATTTTTAAATGTTCAGTTTCAAAATGTTGCAGATCTGCCACCAGCTGCCAAATTCGTGTTGGAAAATACTTATTGATATTTCAAAAAAGTTTCGTTTTGAGGGCTTTCAAATTTCAATGTTGCAAATTTTTGGAAAAATACTTTTTTGATGATCAAAAGGTGGGATTTCTCCTTAAGAAATGAAGATGATTTAAACTGATATGTAGGGTGTCCATAACTTGTTTGAAAAAAATAAGGACATTTTCAAAAATCCAAATTTCTACTCACCACACCATAAAAATAATAGATAAATATGATCAAATGTTTATTTTATAAATAAATAAAGTATATAATGTCTATTTTGCTTACTTTTTACTAAAAGTCTGGAATATTTTGAATTTAACGCTCATTGAAAACAAAAATAATGGCATTACACAAAAAACCTTGTTTTTGAATACGGCCGTTTAAAGTTTTTGGACTTACTTCAATGGTCGATAACTCAAAAAAAATTATGGGTATTTAAGAAAAAAAGGGTTTTTTGAAAAAGTTCGATATAGTTCCAGTTTTGTTCGTATTACTTTTACTTATTTTCCAACAAAGGCGTAAAATTGTTCAGATTTAAAAAAAAGAAACCAAGCGAAAATCTTAGAAAGTGAACTAAAAGGCTTTTTTATTAATTAGGTATAACGCACCGATTGTTTATTTGACAGTGAATTTTTGTCAAAAACAAGAAAAAAATCAGTCAACTTTTAGCTTAACAACTCTAAAAATAAATAACACAAACTAAATATTCTCAAAAAAAAACACAACATAATTTACCAGGTACGTAGTAGGTAAATGAAGTGAACCATAAGAGATCAAAAATTATTTATTGAAAATGACATCAAAGTACGAGTACGATTTGTAATAACTGGGTATCAAGCCAGAATTCACGAGACTGCTTACATCGTTCTTCTTCCTTTCTGCTATATCCAATTTATGCTGGTACAACCGTACCAACGCTTCAGGATGTTTTTTTTTTTCTATTCGGGACTGTTCTTTTAGCCTGATCAAGCTCTTTGAAGTCATCAAAGTAAGATGTTTTATAGAAAATATCCTGTAAAGTTTTTACAATTTTGATTGCTCTAACCTTAACTTTACAACTTGACCCTGTACATATTTGTTCAACCTTGGCACCGGAAGTTTTTTTATATCTATGAAGTCTTCGTAACCCATTTCAATTACTGTGAATGGTGTTCCATGTTTCCATTCGAATGGCAGATACGTATTGCGAAGGCCCGTAAATAGGTCCAGACCAGCGTTACTACTTCGAGAAAAAAAGTCGAAGTAGGAAAGGAAATAAATTGACAAAAATCGAGGTAGATTTCAAAATGAACTTTTTTATACAAATCTATATTTTCTTAAAATTATTATCATATTTCCATATTTATTTCAAGTTAAAAAAAAACACCTTATTTCTTCATGTAGCTATATTTTGCATCATGGTTTTACTAAATTTTTTAGTTTTATTTTGCTAAGGTACCTACTTTACCTATTCTTGTTCTTTGACTTTTTTATAAAAAAGAACAATAAAATGATTATAGTCGGGGACAAACAAACAGACCAAAGATCATCAACCAAAATAGGAAAGGGTGAATCGAAAATTAAAAAAAAGAAAACCATTCGAAATTCACACACTCAAGCGAACTTTTCACAAGATTCGTGTACACAAGAGTGCGTTGAGTTTCTATGATTGGTAAAACTACTAATTTTTTAATTAAAATTGTGCTAAATTTGTTTTTCTTCTAATGGAAATGATGGGGCTACCAACCAAAAAGAAGTAGATTTGACCTATTAATGTAAAATTGAAGTAAGTTGAAACAGACAACAGAGATTTTTAAAATGAAGTAGATTTCAAAAATTTAGTGATCGTGCGAAGCAGGAAGTAGCTAGCTTGATTTTAATTTAACAACTCTAAGCTTAAAATTTAATCGACATTATCATAGACTAAATGTTTTTTGTTTGTTCGTTTTTTCTTTCCTACAGACAGATCGAAATTAAAATGAGGCCAGATAATGAACTGCCTGTGTTTTGTTTTTGTTTGCTTTTTTGTTGTCGAGGGATTTAGATATTTTCTTGGTTGGGTTCTTCGTCCTTGGGTCGTGTTGTTGTATCTTGTGCTTGACAAGTGCATTGAGAAAAGAAGGGTATTGAAATTTATCTACATAGGTACAAACCTACCAACATAGATTTTATTTTATTTTCTGGATTCTACAATTTTGATGATCATCAAAACGAAAGAAATTAAAGTTGAAAAAATGAGGAAGCGATGATATCAACTTTTTCATGTAACTTTCGTTGTTTTGATCAAAATTATCAATATTTTCGTTAGGTAGGTAGGTGCATAGTTTCTTCAGTGTTTGGCGATTATTTTCTACGAGGAGCAAAGAGTCTAAAGGGATGGAAAGATTTGCTTGACTTGTTGTAGGTACACCGTCGTAATCTTTTTTTCTATTTTTTGTTTGCTGTTTTGCATTAAGAAATTTTTAAGACAAAAGAGAATGTAAAATAAGTAGTTTAAATTAATTGATTTTTATTTTAAGAAACTCAGGGATAGGTAGGTACTTGTAGATAGGTAGGTACGTAAAAATTAATCTTTTTGTTTTTTGTTTTTTAAAACGATTAGGTAACAAAATGCTCAAGAAAAACGACGACCGATTAAAGAACGCATTTTTAAGAAAAATTTAAGAAAAAATGTGAATACCAATAAATAAATAACCAAAAAAGTGAAAATAAGCTAAGAAAAAATTATTTATGTTGGGATACCTACGCCAGAAGAACATTCATCAACAAAAATGGTGGGTTTTCAGATAAAAAATAAATTAATTAAAAAATCTTTTTTAGTGGAGAACCATATTTGGGAAGATGATGTTATTGTAAGGGGAGAAATTAGATACTTTAGCAGTATTGTGTTTAAGTTTCAAGCCTCAAAAATGACTGCAATTTACTTATATTTACATATACAAAAAATAAAAATCGTCCCCCAATTCATAATTCGGACGGATTTTCAACGACGTGTTTTTTTCAATTTTTGTTGCCAACCACCATGTAAAAGCATGTAAAAGCAAAAAAAAAAACATGTTGTCAACCTGTGTTGCATGGTTTTTAAGATATTTTGAAAACTTGTTCCGATTCCATCAACCAATGTTGTAAACAAAGTTGATCATATAAACCCCAATAATAGGGACTGGGCTTCAGTCTTAGGATATCCGTCGAACTGAACGGACGTGTTTCGCCAGTCTTATGGAATCCTTCGTGCTGAACGGACGTGTCAGTGCCGGTGTTAAGTTGTAGTTGGATTCAAAGTTAGAGTTAGAGTTAGAGTTGGAGTTGGAGTTGGAGTTGGAGTTGGAGTTGGAGTTGGAGTTGGAGTTGGAGTTGGAGTTGGAGTTAGAGTTAGAGTTAGAGTTAGAGTTAGACTTGGACTTGGACTTGGACTTGGACTTGGACTTGGACTTGGACTTGGACTTGGACTTGGACTTGGACTTGGACTTGGACTTGGACTTGGACTTGGACTTGGACTTGGACTTGGACTTGGACTTGGACTTGGACTTGGACTTGGACTTGGACTTGGACTTGGACATGGACTTGGACTTGGACATGGACTTGGACTTGGACTTGAGCTTGGACTTGGACTTGGACTTGTACTTGTACTTGGACTTGGACTTGGACTTGGACTTGGACTTGGACTTGGACTTGGACTTGGACTTGGACTTGGACTTGGACTTGGACTTGGACTTGGACTTGGACTTGGACTTGGACTTGGACTTGGACTTGGACTTGGACTTGGACTTGGACTTGGACTTGGACTTGGACTTGGACTTGGACTTCAACTTGGACTTGGACTTGGACTTGGACTTGGACTTGGACTTGGACTTGGACTTGGACTTGGACTTGGACTTGGACTTGGACTTGGACTTGGACTTGGACTTGGACTTGGACTTGGACTTGGACTTGGACTTGGACTTGGACTTGGACTTGGACTTGGACTTGGACTTGGACTTGGACTTGGACTTGGACTTGGACTTGGACTTGGACTTGGACTTGGACTTGGAGCTGGACTTGGACTTGGACTTGGACTTGGACTTGGAGCTGGACTTGGACTTGGACTTGGAGCTGGACTTGGACTTGGACTTGGACTTGGACTTGGACTTGGACTTGGACTTGGACTTGGACTTGGACTTGGACTTGGACTTGGACTTGGACTTGGACTTGGACTTGGACTTGGACTTGGACTTGGACTTGGAGTTAGATTTGGACTTGGAGTTAGATTTGGACTTGGACTTGGACTTGGCCTAGGACTTGGACATGGACTTGGACTTGGACTTGGACTTGGACTTGGACTTGGACTTGGGCTTGGACTTGAACTTGGGCTTGGACTTGAACTTGGACTTGGACTTGGACTTGGACTTGGACTTGGACTTGGACTTGGACTTGGACTTGGACTTGGACTTGGACTTGGACTTGGACTTGGACTTGGACTTGGACTTGGACTTGGACTTGGACTTGGACTTGGACTTGGACTTGGACTTGGACTTGGACTTGGACTTGGACTTGGACTTGGACTTGGACTTGGACTTGGACTTGGACTTGGACTTGGACTTGGACTTGTACATGGACTAATACAGGTATCGAAACAAATTTTATTTTCATTTATTTTTTTTGGATATTTCAAAATTTGCATGGAAAAACGACGTCTTTTCAAAGTATTTCAAATAAACCATGACGCACATCACTGGAAAGGTCTATTCAATCATTATACAGGTTTCGAATCAAATTTAATTTTCATTTATTTTTTCAGGAGATATTTAAAAAATTTTGCATGGAAAAACGACGACTTTTCAAAGTTAATCAAATATAACATGACGCACATCACTAGAAAAGCCTATTCATGCATTATACAGGTTTCGAATCAAATTTTATTTTCATTTATTTTTTAAGGAGATATTTCAAAATTTGCATAGAAAAACGACGTCTTTTCAAAGTTAATCAAATAAAACATGACGCACATCATTGGAAAGGTCTATTCAAGCCTTATACAGGTTTCGAAACAAATTTTATTTTGATTGATTTTTTCAGGAGATATTTCAAAATTTGCATAGAAAAACGACGTCTTTTCAAAGTTAATCAAATAAAACATGACGCACATCACTAGAAAGGCCTATTCATGCATTATACAGGTTTCGAAACAAATTTTATTTTCATTTATTTTTTTAGGAGATATTTCAAAATTTGCATAGAAAAACGACGTCTTTTCAAAGTTAATCAAATAAAACATGACGCACATCATTGGAAAGGTCTATTCAAGCCTTATACAGGTTTCGAAACAAATTTAATTTTGATTGATTTTTTCAGGAGATATTTCAAAATTAACATAGAAAAACGACGTCTTTTCAGAGTTAATCAAATAAAACATGACGCACATCACTGGAAAGGTCTATTTAAGCACTATGCTGGTATCGAAACTAATTTTATTTTAATTAATTTCTTTAGGAGATATTTCAAAATTTACATAGATCAATGACGTTTTTTAAAGTATTTCAAATAAATCATGACGCACATCACTGAAAAGGTCTATTCAAGCACTATGCAAATATCGAAATTTATTTTATTTTGATTAATTTCTGTAGGAGATATTTAAAAATTAACATAGAAAAACGAAGTCTTTTCAGAGTATTTCAAATACATCATGACGCACATCACTGGAAAGGTCTATTCAAGCCCTATGCTGGGATCGAAACTAATTTTATTTTGATTGATTTTTTTAGGAGATATTTCAAAATTTGCATAGAACAACGACGTCTTTTCAAAGTATTTCAAATAAATCATGACGCACATCACTGGAAAGGTCTATTCAAGCCCTATGGTGGGATCGAAACTTATTCTATTTTTATTAATTTCTTTAGGAGATATTTCAAAATTTACATAGAAAAACGACGTCTTTTCAAAGTTTTTCAAATAAATCATGACGCACATCACTGGAAAGGTCTATTCAAGCCCTATGCTGGAATCGAAACTAATTTTATTTTGATTAATTTCTTTAGGAGATATTTCGAAATTTGCATAGAAAAACGACGTTTTTTCAAAGTATTTCCAATAAATCATGACGCACATCACTGGAAAGGTCTATTAAAGCCCTATACAGGTTTCGAAACAAATTTTATTTTGATTAATTTTTTTAGGAGATATTTCAAAATTTGCATAGAAAAACGACGTCTTTTCAAAGTTAATCAAATAAAACATGACGCACATCACTAGAGAGGTCTATTCATGCATTATACAGGTTTCGAATCAAATTTTATTTTGATTGATTTTTTCAGGAAATATTTCAAAATTTTCATGGAAAAACGACGTTTTTTCAAAGTTTATCAAATAAATTATGACGCACATCACTGGAAAGGTCTGTTCAAGCCCTATACAGGTATCGAAACAAAAGTAATTTTGATTGATTTTTTCAATAGATATTTCAAAATTTGCATAGAAAAACGATGTCTTTTCAAAGTTAATCAAATAAATCATGACGCACATCACTGGAAAGGCCTGTTCAAGTATTATTCAGGTATCAAAACAGATTTTATTTTGATTGATTTTTTCAGGAGAAATTTCAAAATTTGCATGGAAAAACGACGTCTTTTCAAAGTTAATCAAATAAACCATGACGCACATCACTGGAAAGGTCTGTTCAAGCCCTATACAGGTTTCGAAACAAATTTTATTTTCTTTGATTTTTTCAGGGGATATTTTAAAATTTGCATGGAAAAATGACGTCATTTCAAAGTTAATCAAATAAATTATGATGCAAATAATGTTTAAATAAAATAACTTGTATAATACTTAAGAAATTTCCACGATCGAAGTTATGATTGATGTGCTTTTAAAAAAAAGGCGTTGAGAAGATGCATCTACGGGTAAAATTTCAGTGTTTCCAATTTTCGGGAACATACTTTTTTTGTATGTTAATGAGTGGAAGAGTGGAACCGGAGTGGTTTTGATTATTTTTAAATGTTCAGTTTCAAAATGTTGCAGATCTGCCACCAGCTGCCAAATTCGTGTTGGAAAATACTTATTGATATTTCAAAAAAGTTTCGTTTTGAGGGCTTTCAAATTTCAATGTTGCAAATTTTTGGAAAAATACTTTTTTGATGATCAAAAGGTGGGATTTCTCCTTAAGAAATGAAGATGATTTAAACTGATATGTAGGGTGTCCATAACTTGTTTGAAAAAAATAAGGACATTTTCAAAAATCCAAATTTCTACTCACCACACCATAAAAATAATAGATAAATATGATCAAATGTTTATTTTATAAATAAATAAAGTATATAATGTCTATTTTGCTTACTTTTTACTAAAAGTCTGGAATATTTTGAATTTAACGCTCATTGAAAACAAAAATAATGGCATTACACAAAAAACCTTGTTTTTGAATACGGCCGTTTAAAGTTTTGGACTTACTTCAATGGTCGATAACTCAAAAAAAATTATGGGTATTTATGAAAAAAGGGTCTTTTGAAAAAGTTCCATATAGTTCCAGTTTTGTTCTTATTACTTTTACTTACTTTCCAACAAAGGCGTAAAATTATTCAGATTTTAATGGAAGAAACCAAGCGAAAATCTTAGAAAATGAACTAAAAGTCTTTTTTTATTAATTAGGTATAACGCACCGATTGTGTATTTGACAGTGAATTTTTGTCAAAAACAAGAAAAAATCAGTCAACTCTTAGCTTAACAACTCTAAAAATAAATAACACAAACTAAATATTCTCAAAAAAAAACACAACATAATTTACCAGGAACGTAATAGGTAAATGAAGTGAACCATAAGAGATCAAAAATTATTTATTGAAAATGCCATCAAAGTACGATTTGTAATAACTGGGTATCAAGCCAGAATTCACGAGACTGCTTACATCGTTCTTCTTCCTTTCTGCTATATCCAATTTATGCTGGTTAAACCGTACCAACGCTTCAGGATGTTTTTTTTTCTATTCGGGACTGTTCCTTTAACCCGATCAAGCTCTTGGAAGTCATCAAAGTAAGATGTTTTATAGAAAATATCCTGTAAGGTTTTTACAATTTTGATTGCTCTAACCTTAACTTTACATATTTGTTCAACCTTGGCACCGGAAGTTTTTTTATATCTATGAAGTCTTCGTAACCCATTTCAATTACTGTGAATGGTGTTCCATGTTTCCATTCGAATGGCAGATACGTATTGCGAAGGCCCGTAAATAGGTCCAGACCAGCGTTACTACTTCGAGAAAAAAAGTCGAAGTAGGAAAGGAAATAAATTGACAAAAATCGAGGTAGATTTCAAAATGAACTTTTTTATACAAATCTATATTTTCTTAAAATTATTATCATATTTCCATATTTATTTCAAGTTAAAAAAAAAACACCTTATTTCTTCATGTAGCTATATTTTGCATCATGGTTATATTAAATTTTTTAGTTTTATTTTGCTAAGGTACCTACTTTACCTATTCTTGTTCTTTGACTTTTTTATAAAAAAGAACAATAAAATGATTATAGTCGGGGACAAACAAACAGACCAAAGATCATCAACCAAAATAGGAAAGGGTGAATCGAAAATTAAAAAAAAGAAAACCATTCGAAATTCACACACTCAAGCGAACTTTTCACAAGATTCGTGTACACAAGAGTGCGTTGAGTTTCTATGATTTGTAAAACTACTAATTTTTGAATTAAAATTGTGCTAAATTTGTTTTTCTTTTAATGGAAATGATGGGGCTACCAACCAAAAAGAAGTAGATTTGACCTATTAATGTAAAATTGAAGTAAGTTGAAACAGACAACAGAGATTTTTAAAATGAAGTAGATTTCAAAAATTTAGTGATCGTGCGAAGCAGGAAGTAGCTAGCTAGATTTTAATTTAACTACTCTAAGCTTAAAATTTAATCGACATTATCATAGACTAAACGTTTTTTGTTTGTTCGTTTTTTCTTTCCTACAGACAGATCGAAATTAAAATGAGGCCAGATAATGAACTGCCTGTGTTTTGTTTTTGTTTGTTTTTTTGTTGTCGAGGGATTTAGATATTTTCTTGGTTGGGTTCTTCGTCCTTGGGTCGTGTTGTTGTATCTTGTGCTTGACAAGTGCATTGAGAAAAGAAGGGTATTGAAATTTATCTACATAGGTACAAACCTACCAACATAGATTTTATTTTATTTTCTGGATTCTACAATTTTGATGATCATCAAAACGAAAGAAATTAAAGTTGAAAAAATGAGGAAGCGATGATATCAACTTTTTCATGTAACTTTCGTTGTTTTGATCAAAATTATCAATATTTTCTTTAGGTAGGTAGGTACCTATATCTGTGTGCATAGTTTCTTCAGTGTTTGGCGATTATTTTCTACGAGGAGCAAGAGTCTAAAGGGATGGACAGATTTGCTTGACTTGTTGTAGGTACACCGTCGTAATCTTTTTTTCTATTTTTTGTTTGCTGTTTTGCATTAAGAAATTTTTAAGACAAAAGAGAATGTAAAATAAGTAGTTTAAATTAATTGATTTTTATTTTAAGAAACTCAGGGATAGGTAGGTAGAGAGGTAGGTACGTAAAAATTAATCTTTTTGGTTTTTGTTTTTTAAAACGATTAGGTAACAAAATGCTCAAGAAAAACGACGACCGATTAAAGAACGCATTTTTAAGAAAAATTTAAGAAAAAATGTGAATACCAATAAATAAATAACCAAAAAAGTGAAAATAAGCTAAGAAAAAATTATTTATGTTGGGATACCTACGCCAGAAGAACATTCATCAACAAAAATGGTGGGTTTTCAGATAAAAAATAAATTAATTAAAAAATCTTTTTTAGTGGAGAACCATATTTGGGAAGATGATGTTATTGTAAGGGGAGAAATTAGATACTTTAGCAGTATTGTGTTTAAGTTTCAAGCCTCAAAAATGACTGCAATTTACTTATATTTACATATACAAAAAATAAAAATCGTCCCCCAATTCATAATTCGGACGGATTTTCAACGACGTGTTTTTTTCAATTTTTGTTGCCAACCACCATGTAAAAGCATGTAAAAGCAAAAAAAAAAACATGTTGTCAACCTGTGTTGCATGGTTTTTAAGATATTTTGAAAACTTGTTCCGATTCCATCAACCAATGTTGTAAACAAAGTTGATCATATAAACCCCAATAATAGGGACTGGGCTTCAGTCTTAGGATATCCGTCGAACTGAACGGACGTGTTTCGCCAGTCTTATGGAATCCTTCGTGCTGAACGGACGTGTCAGTGCCGGTGTTAAGTTGTAGTTGGATTCAAAGTTAGAGTTAGAGTTAGAGTTGGAGTTGGAGTTGGAGTTGGAGTTGGAGTTGGAGTTGGAGTTGGAGTTGGAGTTGGAGTTGGAGTTGGAGTTGGAGTTGGAGTTGGAGTTGGAGTTGGAGTTGGAGTTGGAGTTGGAGTTGGAGTTGGAGTTGGAGTTGGAGTTGGAGTTAGAGTTGGAGTTGGAGTTGGAGTTGGAGTTGGAGTTGGAGTTGGAGTTGGAGTTGGAGTTGGAGTTGGAGTTGGAGTTGGAGTTGGAGTTGGAGTTGGAGTTGGAGTTGGAGTTGGAGTTGGAGTTGGAGTTGGAGTTGGAGTTGGAGTTGGAGTTGGAGTTGGAGTTGGAGTTGGAGTTGGAGTTGGACTTGGACTTGGACTTGGACTTGGACTTGGACTTGGACTTGGACTTGGACTTGGACTTGGGCTTAGACTTGGACTTGGACTTGGACTTGGACTTGGACTTCTTGGGCTTGGACTTGGGCTTGGACTTGGGCTTGGACTTGGACTTGGACATAGAATTGGACTTGGAATTGGACTTGGACTTGGACTTGGACTTGGACTTGGACTTGGACTTGGACTTGGACTTGGACTTGGACTTGGACTTGGACTTGGACTTGGACTTGGACTTGGACTTGGACTTGGACTTGGACTTGGACTTGGACTTGGACTTGGACTTGGACTTGGACTTGGACTTGGACTTGGACTTGAACTTGGACTTGGACTTGGACTTGGACTTGGAATTGGACTTGGACCTTGGACTTGGACTTGGACTTGGAGTTAAATTTGGACTTGGACTTGGACTTGAACTTGGACTTGGACTTGGACTTGGACTTGGACCTGGACTTGGACTTGGACTTGGACTTGGACTTGGACTTGGACTTGGACTTGGACTTGGACTTGGACTTGGACTTGGACTTGGACCTGGACTTGGACTTGGACTTGGACTTGGACTTGGACTTGGACTTGGACTTGGACTTGGACTTGGACTTGGACTTGGACTTGGACTTGGACTAATACAAGTATCGAAACAAATTTTATTTTCATTTATTTTTTCAGGATATTTCAAAATTTGCATGGAAAAACGACGTCTTTTCAAAGTAAATCAAATACACCATGACGCACATCACTGGAAAGGTCTATTCATGCATTCTACAGGTTTTGAATCAAATTTGATTTTCATTTATTTTTGCAGGAGATATTTCAAAATTTGCATAGAAAAACGATGTCTTTTCAAAGTTATTCAAATAAATCATGACGCACATCACTTGAAAGGTCTATTCAAGCCCTATGCAGGTACCAAAATTAATTTGATTTTCATTTATTTTTGCAGGAGCTATTTCAAAATTTGCATAGAACAATGACGTCTTTTCAAAGTATTTCAAATAAATCATGACGCACATCAATGGAAAGGTCTATTCAAGCACTATGCAGGTATCGAAATTAATTTTATTTTGATTAATTTCCTTAGGAGATATTTCAAAATTTGTATAGAAAAACGACGTCTTTTCAAAGTATTTCAAATAAATCATGACGCACATCACTGGAAAGGTCTATTCAAGCACTATGCAGGTATCGAAATTAATTTTATTTTGATTAATTTCTTTAGGAGATATTTCAAAATTTACATAGAAAAACGACGTCTTTTCAAAATATTTCAAATAGATCATGACGCACATCACTGGAAAGGTCTATTCAAGCACTATGCAGGTATCGAAATTAATTTTATTTTGATTAATTTCTTTAGGAGATATTTCAAAATTTACATAGAAAAACGACGTCTTTTCAAAATATTTCAAATAGATCATGACGCACATCACTGGAAAGGTATATTCAAGCCTTATGCTGGGATCGAAACTTATTTTATTTTGATTGATTTTTTTAGGAGATATTTTAAAATTTGCATAGAAAAAGGACGTCTTTTCAAAGTATTTCAAATAAATCATGACGCACATCACTGGAAAGGTCTATTCAAGCACTATGCAGGTATCGAAATTAATTTTATTTTGATTAATTTCTTTAGGAGATATTTCAAAATTTGTATAGAAAAACGACGTCTTTTCAAAGTATTTCAAATAAATCATGACGCACATCACTGGAAAGGTCTATTCAAGCACTATGCAGGTATCGAAATTAATTTTATTTTGATTGATTTCTTTAGGAGATATTTCAAAATTTACATAGAAAAACGACGTCTTTTCAAAATATTTCAAATAGATCATGACGCACATCACTGGAAAGGTCTATTCAAGCCTTATGCTGGGATCGAAACTAATTTTATTTCGATTGATTTTTGTAGGAGATATTTCAAAATTTGCATAGAACAACGACGTCTTTTCAAAGTATTTCAAATAAATCATGACGCACATAACTGGAAAGGTCTGTTCAAGCACTATGCAGATATCGAAACAAATTCTATTTTGATTGATTTCTTTAGGAGATATTTCAAAATTTCGATACCTGGGTAAGGCTTAAATAGACGTTTCCATTGATGGAAGTCATGATTTATATGATTATCTGTGAAGAAAATTCGTTGTTTCAGCAAATTTTAAATATCTCCTACAAAAATTAGTCAAAATAAAATAAAATAAAATTCAATACTTGGAAAGGGCCTGAAAAAACTTTTCTAGTGATGTGCGTCATGATGGATTTAACTGTAAAATATTCTGATCAGGAAACTGAACGCCACTTTTTGGCGGGGGCTGCAGGGGTGTTGCATACCTCACTGTTTATACGCAGTAATGCTTATGCTAGCACTGTGCATATAAGCAAGTTTTGAATTTCCCACAAAATTTCCCAAAGTAAAACACAAGGGAAAAATATACGTGTTTGGCAATACTAAACACACCATTTAACATTTCTGTGATTTGTAATTGAAATGGAGCCTTATTTTCACATCCATTTATTTTTTTGCAAAACAAAATGTTCTAAAATTAATTAAAAATACTTATAAATGTTGCCCATCCTTAAAATTTTTATATTTAGTGTTTTCTAGTGATAATTTTTCCAATGAGGATATCCGCATTTCCAAATTCCTGGAGTAAAAAGTGCAATTCGGTAAAAAACAAACCCGATTTTCAAAATTTTAAACATTTTTAATTGCATTTAGGGGGGTTTCTTCACCTTAAGATTTGGAAAATTTTCTATTCAGATAAAATCAACTTCGAAATCGGGATGTCGTAAAGGAAAGTCGCCCCAAATTATTTAACAAAACCATTCATTTATCAATTATGAACTAGTTTTAAGAATTTAATTAGGCCGAAGCCAATACCATTTTGTGTGATCGCAGGATATTTGGGAAACAAAAATTTCAACGATTTTGGTACAGTTTCTTGTTGTTTTTTTTTGGTATAAGAAAAACTATTTGTCGAATTCTTTTGCAAATCCTATAAATTATTAATTATAAACAAGTCTGTGAAATTAAATTAACCCCAAGGTAACATCATTGTTCAATGAGAAAAACCACTTTTTTCAAAAATTGTTAGCAACTTTTTCTTATTACAAAAAAACTATAAGTTGATATGTTTTTATAAATTTACCAATTCATTAATTAAAATTAATTAACTAAAGAAACTTAACAAGGGGGTTTTTAAAATGCTACAGTAAAAAAACCGCTCATTGAATTTTTTTGAAAGTCCTTTTTGCAGGTATTGAAACTTCTATCTACAAAATAAAATTTATTTGAAGTTGATATCTTCATTCGTTCTTGAGATATGGTGAACAAAAAAAGTGAAGGAACGTACAAACGTACGAACAGACACAGAAATCTCTCTAAAAATCATGGATCCCGATTCTAGGGAGCTCCAAACGTGAAGACATGTCAAAATTTTCGATTCGACAATTCGGCCAATTACAAAAACTTCCAATTGAAAGTTAACAATATAAAGGAAAATAAATACAAAAATCAAATAAATTCAAATAAATTAATATTGCAATACAAAAAAAATAAAAAGATACTCATCAACCAAATCCACCTGCGCTATATGCAGGATAAGCAGCAGCAACAGGCAGCAGCAGCAGCAGGAGCAGCAACCCAGGATCAGGAACTAACCACACATTACACATATCACTTCACAATACACTTATGCACTTATAATTGATAATTACGAGTATGATCACTCTGCGCATAAATAAATTAAATTAAATACAAATTAATCAAATAAAAGAATCAGTAACCGCACTACTGATTAGACAATATATTTAATCTTACGAGTATCATCACATCCCGAACGACACTTTCATTTAAAAACGAACACGAACTTTACACTTTTTTTCTTTAAACCGAATTAAAAAAAACAGGATACCATCTACGAGAGGTGGACCCACCGACGGCGACGCACGCACGACTGCCATCAATGAAATTCAGAACATTTGTAAATTGTAAAATGATTATGATCGTTAAGAGCTAGACCACGGCGAATTCATTGACCGGCAAGTTGTTGCAAATGCAAGACCATCAACAATAAAATCATTGGGGTTAACTGTTTTTGGATGGAATTAAAAGGAAACGAAACATCAATGGTGTTGATGATGTATAAGCTCTTGCTCTTGAATTTGTTTTTTTCTTATGTTCTTTTGCTTGAGTTCTATTTTTTTACATGCACCTAAGAAAGCAAAGACAATTTTTGAAAGTGCCGTAAGGAAACTATTTCAATGGAGTCAATCACCAGGGGCGGTTCCAATATATTTTAAAGGGCCTTGCGAACATCGTTCACCGGGCGGAGAATGTTGGCGACTCATAATTATTTATTTTAATTACTTGTTATTTCAATAAAATCTGTATACAATTCAAGTAAAATTAATGTTAATTACTATATTGTCAATTAGCCACATACAAATAACGAATTGCCTTGCACTTTCTGGCAGATAAAACATAGCCATGTAAATTAGGTAGGTATGTAAAATATATCTTTTTAACATTGCTAATATTAAAAGATCATTCTTTCGAGGAATTTCCAACGCTACACAAGTAATAAAATCAAATTTATTAAAACAAAAGTTGAGTTTTATTTTAAAAATACAAAACCCTAAAATTTATCAGCGGGACACAAAACAGGCTTAATACAAATATTCGAATATCACTTTGTATATCATCAGTAGGTTTTTATTTTCATTTTTGGAAAGCTCTGGGAAATTTCATTACCAAATCTTTTATTTTAAACCATCTTGAAGGCTTTGTTTCAGAAATATCGCCATCCAAAGACATCAAGGTAGGTAGTTGGAGGCAGAAAATCGTTAAAATCTGGTAAAGTCAATTTGGAAGCAAATAAAAAGGTGGAAAGGTGGCTTAATTTTCTACTCAGCACTGGAAAACGCATCAATTTCAAAGGTTTTTTTATTAAGTTTAGGAAATATAGAAATTTGGATACAAATATTAAAAAATTAACTACTGTTTGAGAATCATAAGGCATGGAATTTTTAAAAACAGCTAACGTCGATACAAGATACTAGTAAACTAGATTTATTTGTTAATTATTTAAATAAGCAATATTTAAAGATTTTGAATGCTCAAAATTCTACAAAGAAAATTCTATTAAAAAATTTATGACAAAGCTCGTAATTAATTTTTTTTTTCAATAATTCTTTTTTTGTAGGGAAATTTTTGAATAATTAATTTTTGTTGTTGCTTTTTTTTTAACAATATTGCAGCACTGAACAGGCTTCAGTCTTCAGATATCCGTCGAACTGAACGGACGTGTTTCAGTCAGTCTTATGATATCCGTCGTGGGGAACGGACGTGTCAGTCAGTTAAGTTAAGTTGAGTTAAGTTAAGTTAAAGTTGGAGTTAGAGTTAGAGTTAGAGTTAGAGTTAGAGTTAGAGTTAGAGTTAGAGTTAGAGTTAGAGTTAGAGTTAGAGTTAGAGTTAGAGTTAGAGTTAGAGTTAGAGTTAGAGTTAGAGTTAGAGTTAGAGTTAGAGTTAGAGTTAGAGTTAGAGTTAGAGTTAGAGTTAGAGTTAGAGTTAGAGTTAGAGTTAGAGTTAGAGTTAGAGTTAGAGTTAGAGTTAGAGTTAGAGTTAGAGTTAGAGTTAGAGTTAGAGTTAGAGTTAGAGTTAGAGTTAGAGTTAGAGTTAGAGTTAGAGTTAGAGTTAGAGTTAGAGTTAGAGTTAGAGTTAGAGTTAGAGTTAGAGTTAGAGTTAGAGTTAGAGTTAGAGTTAGAGTTAGAGTTAGAGTTAGAGTTAGAGTTAGAGTTAGAGTTAGAGTTAGAGTTAGAGTTAGAGTTAGAGTTAGAGTTAGAGTTAGAGTTAGAGTTAGAGTTAGAGTTAGAGTTAGAGTTAGAGTTAGAGTTGGAGTTTGAGTTGGAGATTGAGTTGGAGTTGGAATTGGAGTTGGAATTGGAGTTGGAATTGGAGTTGGCGTTGAAGTTGGAGTTTAGTTGGACTTGAAGTTGGAGTTGGAGATGGAGTTGGAGTTGGACTTGGACTTGGACTTGAACTTAGACATGGACTTGGACTTGGACTTGTGGACTTGGACTTGGACTTGGACTTGGACTTGGACTTGGACTTGGACTTGGACTGGGACTTGGACTTGGACTTGGACTTGGACTTGGACTTGGACTTGGACTTGGACTCTGACTTGGACTTGGACTTGGACTTGGACTTGGACTTGGACTTGGACCTGGACTTGGACTTGGACTTGGACTTGGACTTGGACTTGGACTTGGACTTGGACTTGGACTTGGATTTGGACTTGGACTTGGACTTGGACTGGGATTCGGACTTGGACTTGGACTTGGACTTGGACTTGGACTTGGACTTGGACTTGGACTTGGACTTGGACTTGGACTTGGACTTGGACTTGGACTTGGACTTGGACTTGAACTTAGACATGGACTTGGACTTGGACTTGGGCTTGGACTTGGACTTGGACTTGGACCTGGACTTGGACTTGGACTTGGACTTGGACTTGGACTTGGACTTGGACTTGGACTTGGACTTGGACTTGGACTTGGACTTGGACTTGGACTTGGACTTGGACTTGGACTTGGACTTGGACTTGGACTTGGACTTGGACTTGGACTTGGACTTGGACTTGGACTTGGACTTGGACTTGGAATTGGACTTGGACTTGGACTTGGACTTGGACTTGGACTTGGACTTGGACTTGGACTTGGACTTGGACTTGGACTTGGACTTGGACTTGGACTTGGACTTGGACTTGTACTTGTACTTGGACTTGGACTAATACAGGTATCGAAACAAATTTTATTTTCATTTATTTTTTCAGGATATTTCAAAATATGCATGGAAAAACGACGTCTTTTCAAAGTTAATCAAATAAGTTATGACGCACATCACTGGAAAGGTCTATTCATGCATTATACAGGTTTCGAATCAAATTTTATTTTCATTTATTATTTCAGGAGATATTTCAAAATTTGCATGGAAAAACGACGTCTTTTCAAAGTTAATCAAATAAACCATGACACACATCAATGGAAAGGTCTGTTCAAGCCCTATACAGGTTTCGAAACAAATTTTATTTTCATTTATTTTTTCAGGAGATGTTTCAAAATTTGCATAGAAAAACGACGTCTTTTCAAAATATTTCAAATAAATCATGACGCACATCACTGGAAAGGTCTATTCAAGCCCTATGCTGGGATCGAAACTAATTTTATTTTGATTAATTACTTTAGGAGATATTTCAAAATTTGTGTGGAAAAACGACGTCTTTTCAAAGTATTTCAAATACATCATGACGCACATCACTGGAAAGGTCTATTCAAGCACTATGCTGGTATCGAAACAAATTTTATTTTGACTAATTTTTTTAGGAGATATTTCAAAATTTGCATAGAAAAACGACGTCTTTTCAAAATATTTCAAACAAATCATGATGCACATCACTGGAAAGGTCTATTCAAGCCCTATGCTGGGATCGAAATTAATTTTATTTTGATTAATTTCTTTAGGAGATATTTCAAAATTTGCATAGAAAAACGACGTCTTTTCAAAATATTTCAAATAAATCATGACGCACATCACTGGAAAGGTCTATTCAAGCCCTATGCTGGGATCGAAAATAATTTTATTTTGATTGATTTCCTTAGGAGATATTTCAAAATTTGTGTGGAAAAACGACGTCTTTTCCAAGTATTTCAAATAAATTATGACGCACATCACTGGAAAGGTCTATTCAAGCATTATGCAGGTATCGGAATTAATTTTATTTTGATTGATTTTTTCAGGAGATATTTCAAAATTTGCATAGAAAAACGACGTCTTTTCAAAGTATTTCAAATAAATCATGACGCACATCACTGGAAAGGTCTATTCAAGCCCTATGCTGGAATCGAAACTAATTTTATTTTTATTAATTTCTTTAAGAGATATTTCAAAATTTGCATAGAAAAACGACGTCTTTTCAAAATATTTCAAATAGATCATGACGCACATCACTGGAAAGGTCTATTCAAGCCATATGCTGGGATCGAAACTAATTTTATTTTGATTGATTTCCTTAGGAGATATTTCAAAATTTGCCTGGAAAAACGACGTCTTTTCAAAGTATTTCAAATAAATCTGACGCACATCACTGGAAAGGTCTATTCAAGCACTATGCAGGTATCGAAACTAATTTTATTTTGATTAATTTCTTTAAGAGATATTTCAAAATTTACATAGAAAAACGACGTCTTTTAAAAGTATTTCCAATAAATCATGACGCACATCACTCGAAAGGTCTATTCAAGCACTATGCAGGTATCTAAACTTATTTTATTTTGATTAATTTCTTTAAGAGATATTTCAAAATTTGCATAGAAAAACGACGTCTTTTCAAAGTTAATCAAATAAAACATGACGCACATCACTGGAAAGGTCTATTCAAGCCTTATGTTGGTATAGAAACAAATTTTATTTTAATTAATTTCTTTAGGAGATATTTCAAAATTTGCATAGAAAAACGACGTCTTTTCAAAATATTTCAAACAAATCATGACGCACATCACTGGAAAGGTCTATTCAAGCCTTATGCTGGGATCGAAACTAATTTTATTTTGATAGATTTTTTTAGGAGATATTTCAAAATTTGCATAGAACAACGACGTCTTTTCAAAGTATTTCAAATAAATCATGACGCACATCACTGGAAAGGTCTATTCAAGCCCTATGCTGGAATCGAAACTAATTTTATTTTGATTAATTTCTTTAAGAGATATTTCAAAATTTGCATAGAAAAACGACGTCTTTTCAAAGTTAATCAAATAAAACATGACGCACATCACTGGAAAGGTCTATTCAAGCACTATGCAGGTATCGAAACTAATTTTATTTTGATTAATTTCTTTAAGAGATATTTCAAAATTTGCATAGAAAAACGACGTCTTTTCAAAATTAATCAAATAAAACATGACGCACATCATTGGAAAGGTCTGTTCAAGTATTATTCAGGTATCAAAACAAATTTTATTTTGATTGATTTTTTCAGGAGAAATTTCAAAATTTGCATGGAAAACGACGTATTTTCAAAGTTAATCAAATAAATCATGACGCACATCACTAGAAAGGTCTATTCAAGCACTATGCAGGTACCAAAGTTAATTTGGTTTTGATAGATTTCTTTAGGAGATATTGGACTTGGACTTGGACTTGGACTTGGACTTGGACTTGGACTTGGACTTGGACTTGGACTTGGACTTGGACTTGGACTTGGACTTGGACTTGGACTTGGACTTGGACTTGGACTAGGACTTGGACTAATACAGGTATCGAAACAAATTTTATTTTCATTTATTTTTTCGGGATATTTCAAAATTTGCATGGAAAAACGACGTCTTTTCAAAGTTAATCAAATAAATCATGACGCACATCTTTGGAAAGGTCTATTCATGCATTATACAGGTTTTGAATCAAATTTTATTTTGATTGATTTCTTCGGGAGATATTTCAAAATTTGCATAGAAAAGCGATGTCTTTTCAAAGTTAACCAAATAAATTATGATGCAAATAATGTTTAAATAAAATAACTTGTATAATACTTAAGAAATTTCCACGATCGAAGTTATGATTGATGTGCTTTTAAAAAAAAGGCGTTGAGAAGATGCATCTACGGGTAAAATTTCAGTGTTTCCAATTTTCGGGAACATACTTTTTTTGTATGTTAATGAGTGGAAGAGTGGAACCGGAGTGGTTTTGATTATTTTTAAATGTTCAGTTTCAAAATGTTGCAGATCTGCCACCAGCTGCCAAATTCGTGTTGGAAAATACTTATTGATATTTCAAAAAAGTTTCGTTTTGAGGGCTTTCAAATTTCAATGTTGCAAATTTTTGGAAAAATACTTTTTTGATGATCAAAAGGTGGGATTTCTCCTTAAGAAATGAAGATGATTTAAACTGATATGTAGGGTGTCCATAACTTGTTTGAAAAAAAATAAGGACATTTTCAAAAATCCAAATTTCTACTCACCACACCATAAAAATAATAGATAAATATGATCAAATGTTTATTTTATAAATAAATAAAGTATATAATGTCTATTTTGCTTACTTTTTACTAAAAGTCTGGAATATTTTGAATTTAACGCTCATTGAAAACAAAAATAATGGCATTACACAAAAAACCTTGTTTTTGAATACGGCCGTTTAAAGTTTTTGGACTTACTTCAATGGTCGATAACTCAAAAAAAATTATGGGTATTTAAGAAAAAAAGGGTTTTTTGAAAAAGTTCGATATAGTTCCAGTTTTGTTCTTATTACTTTTACTTATTTTCCAACAAAGGCGTAAAATTGTTCAGATTTAAAAAAAAAAAGCGAAAATCTTAGAAAATGAACTAAAAGGCTTTTTTATTAATTAGGTATAACGCACCGATTGTTTATTTGACAGTGAATTTTTGTCAAAACAAGAAAAAAATCAGTCAACTTTTAGCTTAACAATAGAAAATAAACTTAAAAAAGAACTCTAAAAATAAATAACACAAACTAAATATTCTCAAAAAAAAAAACACAACATAATTTACCAGGTACGTAGTAGGTAAATGAAGTGAACCATAAGAGATCAAAAATTATTTATTGAAAATGACATCAAAGTACGAGTACGATTTGTAATAACTGGGTATCAAGCCAGAATTCACGAGACTGCTTACATCGTTCTTCTTCCTTTCTGCTATATCCAATTTATGCTGGTACAACCGTACCAACGCTTCAGGATGTTTTTTTTTCTATTCGGGACTGTTCTTTTAGCCTGATCAAGCTCTTTGAAGTCATCAAAGTAAGATGTTTTATAGAAAATATCCTGTAAAGTTTTTACAATTTTGATTGCTCTAACCTTAACTTTACAACTTGACCCTGTACATATTTGTTCAACCTTGGCACCGGAAGTTTTTTTATATCTATGAAGTCTTCGTAACCCATTTCAATTACTGTGAATGGTGTTCCATGTTTCCATTCGAATGGCAGATACGTATTGCGAAGGCCCGTAAATAGGTCCAGACCAGCGTTACTACTTCGAGAAAAAAAGTCGAAGTAGGAAAGGAAATAAATTGACAAAAATCGAGGTAGATTTCAAAATGAACTTTTTTATACAAATCTATATTTTCTTAAAATTATTATCATATTTCCATATTTATTTCAAGTTAAAAAAAACACCTTATTTCTTCATGTAGCTATATTTTGCATCATGGTTTTACTAAATTTTTTAGTTTTATTTTGCTAAGGTACCTACTTTACCTATTCTTGTTCTTTGACTTTTTTATAAAAAAGAACAATAAAATGATTATAGTCGGGGACAAACAAACAGACCAAAGATCATCAACCAAAATAGGAAAGGGTGAATCGAAAATTAAAAAAAAGAAAACCATTCGAAATTCACACACTCAAGCGAACTTTTCACAAGATTCGTGTACACAAGAGTGCGTTGAGTTTCTATGATTGGTAAAACTACTAATTTTTGAATTAAAATTGTGCTAAATTTGTTTTTCTTCTAATGGAAATGATGGGGCTACCAACCAAAAAGAAGTAGATTTGACCTATTAATGTAAAATTGAAGTAAGTTGAAACAGACAACAGAGATTTTTAAAATGAAGTAGATTTCAAAAATTTAGTGATCGTGCGAAGCAGGAAGTAGCTAGCTTGATTTTAATTTAACAACTCTAAGCTTAAAATTTAATCGACATTATCATAGACTAAATAATAATAAAGACATTGGCCGGGTTGTTTTTTGTTTGTTCGTTTTTTCTTTCCTACAGACAGATCGAAATTAAAATGAGGCCAGATAATGCACTGCCTGTGTTCTGTTTTTATTTGTTTTTTTTTTTGTTGTCGAGGGATTTAGATATTTTCTTGGTTGGGTTCTTCGTCCTTGGGTCGTGTTGTTGTATCTTGTGCTTAAAAAGTGCATTGAGAAAAGAAGGGTATTGAAATTTATCTACATAGGTACAAACCTACCAACATAGATTTTATTTTATTTTCTGGATTCTACAATTTTGATGATCATCAAAACGAAAGAAATTAAAGTTGAAAAAATGAGGAAGCGATGATATCAACTTTTTCATGTAACTTTCGTTGTTTTGATCAAAATTATCAATATTTTCTTTAGGTAGGTAGGTACCTTTATTTGTGTGCATAGTTTCTTCAGTGTTTGGCGATTATTTTCTACGAGGAGCAAGAGTCTAAAGGGATGGACAGATTTGCTTGACTTGTTGTAGGTACACCGTCGTAATCTTTTTTTCTATTTTTTGTTTGCTGTTTTGCATTAAGAAATTTTTAAGACAAAAGAGAATGTAAAATAAGTAGTTTAAATTAATTGATTTTTATTTTAAGAAACTCAGGGATAGGTAGGTAGAGAGGTAGGTACGTAAAAATTAATCTTTTTGTTTTTTGTTTTTTAAAACGATTAGGTAATAAAATGCCTAAGAAAAACGACGTTCAATTAAAGAACGCATTTTTAAGAAAAATTTAAGAAAAAATGTGAATACCAATAAATAAATAACCAAAAAAGTGAAAATAAGCTAAGAAAAAAATTATTTATGTTGGGAGGTCCTTGTAGATACCTACGCCAGAAGAACATTCATCAACAAAAATGGTGGGTTTTCAGATAAAAAATAAATTAATTAAAAAATCTTTTTTAGTGGAGAAACATATTTGGGAAGATGATGTTATTGTAAGGGGAGAAATTAGATACTTTAGCAGTATTGTGTTTAAGTTTCAAGCCTCAAAAATGACTGCAATTTACTTATATTTGCATATACAAAAAATAAAAATCGTCCCCCAATTCATAATTCGGACGGATTTTCAACGTGTGTGTTTCGACGTGTTTTTTTCAATTTTTGTTGGCAACCACCGATGTAAAAGCAAAAAAAAAACATGTTGTCAACCTGTGTTGCATGGCTTTTAAGATATTTTGAAAACTTGTTCCGATTCCATCAACCAATGTTGTAAACAAAGTTGATCATATAAACCCCAATAATAGGGCCTGGGCTTCAGTCTTAGGATATCCGTCGAACTGAACGGACGTGTTTCGCCAGTCTTATGGAATCCTTCGTGCTGAACGGACGTGTCAGTGCCGGTGTTAAGATGAGTTAAATTGTAGTTGGAGTCGGAGTTAGAGTTAGAGTTAGAGTTGGAGTTGGAGTTGGAGTTGGAGTTGGAGTTGGAGTTGGACTTGGAGTTAGAGTTAGAGTTGGAGTTGGACTTGGACTTGGACTTGGACTTGGACTTGGACTTGGAGTTGGAGTTGGAGTTGGAGTTGGAGTTGGAGTTGGAGTTGGACTTGGACTTGGAGTTGGAGTTGGAGTTGGAGTTGGAGTTGGAGTTGGAGTTGGAGTTGGAGTTGGAGTTGGAGTTGGACTTGGACTTGGACTTGGACTTGGACTAGGACTTGGACTTGGACTTGGACTTGGACTTGGACTTGGACTTGGACTTGGACTTGGACTTGGACTTGGACTTGGACTTGGACTTGGACTTGGACTTGGACTTGGACTTGGACTTGGACTTGGACTTGGACTTGGACTTGGACTTGGACTTGGACTTGGACTTGGATTTGGAGCTGGACTTGGACTTGGACTTGGACTAGGACTTGGACTTGGACTTGGACTTGGACTTGGACTTGGACTTGGACTCGGACTTGGACTTGGACTTGGACTAGGACTTGGATTTGGAGCTGGACTTGAAAATTGGACTTGGACTTGGCCTTGGACTTGGACTTGAACTTGGACTTGGACTTGGACTTGGACTTGGACTTGAACTTGAACTTGGACTTGGACTTGGACTTGGACTTGGACTTGGACTTGGACTTGGACTTGGACTTGGACTTGGACTTGGACTTGGACTTGGACTTGGACTTGGACTTAGATTTGGACTTGGAATTGGACTTGGAATTGGACTTGGACCTTGGACTTGGACTTGGACTTGGACTTGGACTTGGACTTGATCTTGGACTTGGACTTGGACTTGGATTTGGACCTGGACTTGGACTTGGACTTGGACTTGGACTTGGACTTGGACTTGGACTTGGACTTGGACTTGGACTTGGACTTGGATTTGGAGCTGGACTTGGATTTGGACTTGGACTTGGACTTGGACTTGGGCTTGGACTTGGACTTGGACTTGAACTTGGACTTGGACTTGGACTTGGACTTGGACTTGGACTTGGACTTCGACTTTGACTTGGACTTGGACTTGGACTTGGACTTGGACTTGGACTTGGACTTGGACTAGGACTTGGACTTGGACTTGGACTTGGACTTGGACTTGGACTTGGACTTGGACTTGGACTTGGACTTGGACTTGGACTTGGACTTGAAGCTGGACTTGGACTTGGACTTGGACTTGGACTTTGACTTGGACTTGGACTTGGACTTGGACTTGGACTTGGACATTGACTTGGACTTGGACTTGGACTTGGACTTGGACTTGGACTTGGACTTGGACTTGGACTTGGACTTGGACTTGGACTTGGACTTGGACTTGGACTTGGGCTTGGACTTGGACTTGGACTTGGACTTGGACTTGGACTTGGACTTGGACTTGGACTTGTACTTGTACTTGTACTTGTACTTGTACTTGGACTTGGACTTGCACTTGGACTTGGACTTGGACTTGGACTTGGACTTGGACTTGGGCTTGGACTTGGACTTGGACTTGGACTTGGACTTGGACTTGGACTTGGACTTGGACTTGGACTTGGACTTGGACTTGGACTTGGACTTGAAGCTGGACTTGGACTTGGACTTGGACTTTGACTTGGACTTGGACTTGGACATGGACTTGGACTTGGACTTGGACTTGGACTTGGACTTGGACTTGGACTTGGACTTGGACTTGGACTTGGACTTGGACTTGGACTTGGACTTGGACTTGGACTTGGACTTGGACTTGGACTTGGACTTGGACTTGGACTTGGACTTGAAGCTGGACTTGGACTTGGACTTTGACTTGGACTTTGACTTGGACTTGGACATGGACTTGGACTTGGACTTGGACTTGGACTTGGACTTGGACTTGGACTTGGACTTGGACTTGGACTTGGACTTGGACTTGGACTTGGACTTGGACTTGGACTTGGACTTGGAGTTAGATTTGGACTTGGACTTGAAAATTGGACTTGGACTTGGCCTTGGACTTGGACATGGACTTGGACTTGGACTTGAACTTGGACTTGGACTTGGATTTGGACTTGGACTTGGACTTGGACTTGGACTTGGACTTGGACTTGGACTTGGACTTGGACTTGGACTTGGACTTGGACTTGGACTTGGACTTGGACTTGGACTTGGACTTGGACTTGTACTTGTACTTGTACTTGTACTTGTACTTGGACTTGGACTTGGACTTGGACTTGGACTTGGACTTGGACTTGGACTTGGACTTGGACTTGGACTTGGACTTGGACTTGGACTTGGACTTGAAGCTGGACTTGGACTTGGACTTGGACTTGGACTTTGACTTGGACTCGGACTTGGACTTGGACTTGGACTTGGACTTGGACTTGGACTTGGACTTGGACATGGACATGGACTTGGACTTGGACTTGGACTTGGACTTGGACTTGGACTTGGACTTGGACTTGGACTTGGACTTGGACTTGGACTTGGACTTGGACTTGGACTTGGACTTGGACTTGGACTTGGACTTGGACTTGGACTTGGACTTGGACTTGGACTTGGACTTGGACTTGGACTTGGACTTGGACTTGGACTTGGACTTGGACTTGGACTTGGACTTGGACTTGGACTTGGACTTGGACTTGGACTTGGACTTGGACTTGGACTTGGACTTGGACTTGGACTTGGACTTGGACTTGGACTTGGACTTGGACTTGGACTTGGACTTGGACTTGGACTTGGACTTGGACTTGGACTTGGACTTGGACTTGGACTTGGACTTGGACTTGGACTTGGACTTGGATTTGGACTTGGACTTGGACTTGGACTTGGACTTGGACTTGGACTTGGACTTGGACTTGGACTTGGACTTGGACTTGGACTTGGACTTGGACTTGGACTTGGACTTGGACTTGGACTTGGACTTGGACTTGGACTTGGACTTGGACTTGGACTTGGACTTGGACTTGGACTTGGACTTGGACTTGGACTTGGACTTGGACTTGGACTTGGACTTGGACTTGGACTTGGACTTGGACTTGGACTTGGACTTGGACTTGGACTTGGACTAATACAGGTATCGAAACAAATTTTATTTTCATTTATTTTTTCAGGATATTTCAAAATTTGCATGGAAAAACGACGTCTTTTCAAAGTTAATCAAATAAATCATGACATACATGACTGGAAAGGTCTATTCAAGCCCTATGCAGGTACCAAAATTAATTTGATTTTGATTGATTTTTTTAGGAGATATTTCAAAATTGGCATAGAACAACGACGTCTTTTCAAAGTGTTTCAAATAAATCATGATGCACATCACTGGAAAGGTCTATTGAAGCCATATGCTGGGATCGAAACAAATTTTATGTTGATTGATTTTTTTAGGAGATATTTCAAAATTTGCATAGAACAACGACATCTTTTTAAAGTATTTCAAATAAATCATGACGCACATCACTGGAAAGGTCTATTCAAGCCCTATGCTGGGATCGAAATTTATTTTATTTTGATTAATTTCTTCAGGAGATATTTCAAAATTTACATAGAAAAACGACGTCTTTTCAAAGTTTTTCAAATAAATCATGACGCACATCACTGGAAAGGTCTATTCAAGCCTTATACAGGTTTCGAAACAAATTTAATTTTGATCGATTTTTACAGGAGATATTTCAAAATTTGCATAGAAAAACGACGTCTTTTCAAAGTTAATCAAATAAAACATGACGCACATCACTGGAAAGGTCTATTCATGCATTATACAGGTTTTTAATCAAATTTTATTTTCATTTATTTTTTCAGGAGATATTTCAAAATTTGCATAGAAAAACGATGTCTTTTCAAAGTTAATCAAATAAATCATGACATACATGACTGGAAAGGTCTATTCAAGCCCTATGCAGGTACCAAAATTAATTTGGTTTTGATTGATTTTTTCAGGAGATATTTCAAAATTTTCATAGAAAAACGACGTCATTTCAAAGTTAATCAAATAGAACATGACGCACATCACTGGAAAGGTCTATTCATGCATTATACAGGTTTTTAATCAAATTTTATTTTCATTTATTTTTTCAGGAGATATTTCAAAATTTGCATAGAAAAACGATGTCTTTTCAAAGTTAATCAAATAAATCATGACATACATGACTGGAAAGGTCTATTCAAGCCCTATGCAGGTACCAAAATTAATTTGGCTTTGATTGATTTTTTCAGGAGATATTTCAAAATTTGCATAGAAAAACGACGTCATTTCAAAGTTAATCAAATAGAACATGACGCACATCACTGGAAAGGTCTATTCATGCATTATACAGGTTTTTAATCAAATTTTATTTTCATTTATTTTTTCAGGAGATATTTCAAAATTTGCATAGAAAAACGATGTCTTTTCAAAGTTAATCAAATAAATCATGACATACATGACTGGAAAGGTCTATTCAAGCCCTATGCAGGTACCAAAATTAATTTGGTTTTGATTGATTTCTTTAGGAGATATTTCAAAATTTGCATAGAAAAACGACGTCTTTTCAAAATATTTCAAATAAATCATGACGCACATCACTGGAAAGGTCTATTCAAGCCTTATGCTGGGATCGAAACTAATTTTATGTTGATTGATTTTTTTAGGAGATATTTCAAAATTTGCATAGAACAACGACATCTTTTTAAAGTATTTCAAATAAATCATGACACACATCACTGGAAAGGTCTATTCAAGCCCTATGCTGGGATCGAAACTTATTTTATTTTGATTAATTTCTTCAGGAGATATTTCAAAATTTACATAGAAAAACGACGTCTTTTCAAAGCTTTTCAAATAAATCATGACGCACATCACTGGAAAGGTCTATTCAAGCCTTATGCTGGAATCGAAACTAATTTTATTTTGATTAATTTCTTTAAGAGATATTTCAAAATTTGCATAGAAAAACGACGTCTTTTCAAAATTAATCAAATAAAACATGACACACATCACTGGAAAGGTCTATTCAAGTCCTATACTGGAGTCGAAACTAATTTTATTTTGATTAATTTCTTTAGGAGATATTTCAAAATTTGCATAGAAAAACGACATCTTTTCAAAGTATTTCAAATAAATCATGACGCACATCACTGGAAAGGTCTATTCAAGCCCTATACAGGTTTCGAAACAAATTTTATGTTGATTGATTTTTTCAGGAGATATTTCAAAATTTGCATAGAAAAACGACGTCTTTTCAAAGTTAATCAAATAAAACATGACGCACATCACTAGAGAGGTCTATTCATGCATTATACAGGTTTTTAATAAAATTTTATTTTCATTTATTTTTTCAGGAGATATTTCAAAATTTGCATAGGAAAACGATGTCTTTTCAAAGTTAGTCAAATAAATCATGACATACATGACTGGAAAGGTCTATTCAAGCCCTATGCAGGTACCAAAATTAATTTGGTTTTGATTGATTTCTTTAGGAGATATTTCAAAATTTGCATTGAAAAACGACGTCTTTTCAGAGTATTTCAAATACATCATGACGCACATCACTGGAAAGGTCTATTCAAGCCCTATGCTGGGATCGAAACTAATTTTATTTTGATTGATTTTTTTAGGAGATATTTCAAAATTTGCATAGAACAACGACGTCTTTTCAAAGTATTTCAAATAAATCATGACGCACATCACTGGAAAGGTCTATTCAAGCCCTATGGTGGGATCGAAACTTATTTTATTTTTATTAATTTCTTTAGGAGATATTTCAAAATTTACATAGAAAAACGACGTCTTTTCAAAGTTTTTCAAATAAATCATGACGCACATCACTGGAAAGGTCTATTCAAGCCCTATGCTGGAATCGAAACTAATTTTATTTTGATTAATTTCTTTAGGAGATATTTCGAAATTTGCATAGAAAAACGACGTTTTTTCAAAGTATTTCCAATAAATCATGACGCACATCACTGGAAAGGTCTATTAAAGCCCTATACAGGTTTCGAAACAAATTTTATTTTGATTAATTTTTTTAGGAGATATTTCAAAATTTGCATAGAAAAACGACGTCTTTTCAAAGTTAATCAAATAAAACATGACGCACATCACTAGAGAGGTCTATTCATGCATTATACAGGTTTCGAATCAAATTTTATTTTGATTGATTTTTTCAGGAAATATTTCAAAATTTTCATGGAAAAACGACGTTTTTTCAAAGTTTATCAAATAAATTATGACGCACATCACTGGAAAGGTCTGTTCAAGCCCTATACAGGTATCGAAACAAAAGTAATTTTGATTGATTTTTTCAATAGATATTTCAAAATTTGCATAGAAAAACGATGTCTTTTCAAAGTTAATCAAATAAATCATGACGCACATCACTGGAAAGGCCTGTTCAAGTATTATTCAGGTATCAAAACAGATTTTATTTTGATTGATTTTTTCAGGAGAAATTTCAAAATTTGCATGGAAAAACGACGTCTTTTCAAAGTTAATCAAATAAACCATGACGCACATCACTGGAAAGGTCTGTTCAAGCCCTATACAGGTTTCGAAACAAATTTTATTTTCATTTATTATTTCAAGAGATATTTCAAAATTTGCATGGAAAAACGACGTATTTTCAAAGTTAATTAAATAAATTATGACGCACATCACTGGAAAGGTCTGTTCAAGTCCTATACAGATATCGAAACAAAAGTAATTTTGATTGATTTTTTCAATAGATATTTCAAAATTTGCATAGAAAAACGATGTCTTTTCAAAGTTAATCAAATAAATTATGATGCACATCACTGGAAAGGTCTATTCAAGTCCTTTACAGGTTTCGAAACAAATTTTATTTTCTTTGATTTTTTCAGGAGAAATTTCAAAATTTGCATGGAAAAACGACGTCTTTTCAAAGTTAATCAAATAAACCATGACGCACATCACTGGAAAGGTCTGTTCAAGCCCTATACAGGTTTCGAAACAAATTTTATTTTCTTTGATTTTTTCAGGGGATATTTTAAAATTTGCATGGAAAAATGACGTCATTTCAAAGTTAATCAAATAAATTATGATGCAAATAATGTTTAAATAAAATAACTTGTATAATACTTAAGAAATTTCCACGATCGAAGTTATGATTGATGTGCTTTTAAAAAAAAGGCGTTGAGAAGATGCATCTACGGGTAAAATTTCAGTGTTTCCAATTTTCGGGAACATACTTTTTTTGTATGTTAATGAGTGGAAGAGTGGAACCGGAGTGGTTTTGATTATTTTTAAATGTTCAGTTTCAAAATGTTGCAGATCTGCCACCAGCTGCCAAATTCGTGTTGGAAAATACTTATTGATATTTCAAAAAAGTTTCGTTTTGAGGGCTTTCAAATTTCAATGTTGCAAATTTTTGGAAAAATACTTTTTTGATGATCAAAAGGTGGGATTTCTCCTTAAGAAATGAAGATGATTTAAACTGATATGTAGGGTGTCCATAACTTGTTTGAAAAAAAATAAGGACATTTTCAAAAATCCAAATTTCTACTCACCACACCATAAAAATAATAGATAAATATGATCAAATGTTTATTTTATAAATAAATAAAGTATATAATGTCTATTTTGCTTTCTTTTTACTAAAAGTCTGGAATATTTTGAATTTAACGCTCATTGAAAACAAAAATAATGGCATTACACAAAAAACCTTGTTTTTGAATACGGCCGTTTAAAGTTTTTGGACTTACTTCAATGGTCGATAACTCAAAAAAAATTATGGGTATTTAAGAAAAAAAGGGTTTTTTGAAAAAGTTCGATATAGTTCCAGTTTTGTTCTTATTACTTTTACTTATTTTCCAACAAAGGCGTAAAATTGTTCAGATTTAAAAAAAAAAAGCGAAAATCTTAGAAAATGAACTAAAAGGCTTTTTTATTAATTAGGTATAACGCACCGATTGTTTATTTGACAGTGAATTTTTGTCAAAACAAGAAAAAAATCAGTCAACTTTTAGCTTAACAATAGAAAATAAACTTAAAAAAGAACTCTAAAAATAAATAACACAAACTAAATATTCTCAAAAAAAAAAAACACAACATAATTTACCAGGTACGTAGTAGGTAAATGAAGTGAACCATAAGAGATCAAAAATTATTTATTGAAAATGACATCAAAGTACGAGTACGATTTGTAATAACTGGGTATCAAGCCAGAATTCACGAGACTGCTTACATCGTTCTTCTTCCTTTCTGCTATATCCAATTTATGCTGGTACAACCGTACCAACGCTTCAGGATGTTTTTTTTTTCTATTCGGGACTGTTCTTTTAGCCTGATCAAGCTCTTTGAAGTCATCAAAGTAAGATGTTTTATAGAAAATATCCTGTAAAGTTTTTACAATTTTGATTGCTCTAACCTTAACTTTACAACTTGACCCTGTACATATTTGTTCAACCTTGGCACCGGAAGTTTTTTTATATCTATGAAGTCTTCGTAACCCATTTCAATTACTGTGAATGGTGTTCCATGTTTCCATTCGAATGGCAGATACGTATTGCGAAGGCCCGTAAATAGGTCCAGACCAGCGTTACTACTTCGAGAAAAAAAGTCGAAGTAGGAAAGGAAATAAATTGACAAAAATCGAGGTAGATTTCAAAATGAACTTTTTTATACAAATCTATATTTTCTTAAAATTATTATCATATTTCCATATTTATTTCAAGTTAAAAAAAAACACCTTATTTCTTCATGTAGCTATATTTTGCATCATGGTTTTACTAAATTTTTTAGTTTTATTTTGCTAAGGTACCTACTTTACCTATTCTTGTTCTTTGACTTTTTTATAAAAAAGAACAATAAAATGATTATAGTCGGGGACAAACAAACAGACCAAAGATCATCAACCAAAATAGGAAAGGGTGAATCGAAAATTAAAAAAAAGAAAACCATTCGAAATTCACACACTCAAGCGAACTTTTCACAAGATTCGTGTACACAAGAGTGCGTTGAGTTTCTATGATTGGTAAAACTACTAATTTTTGAATTAAAATTGTGCTAAATTTGTTTTTCTTCTAATGGAAATGATGGGGCTACCAACCAAAAAGAAGTAGATTTGACCTATTAATGTAAAATTGAAGTAAGTTGAAACAGACAACAGAGATTTTTAAAATGAAGTAGATTTCAAAAATTTAGTGATCGTGCGAAGCAGGAAGTAGCTAGCTTGATTTTAATTTAACAACTCTAAGCTTAAAATTTAATCGACATTATCATAGACTAAATGTTTTTTGTTTGTTCGTTTTTTCTTTCCTACAGACAGATCGAAATTAAAATGAGGCCAGATAATGAACTGCCTGTGTTTTGTTTTTGTTTGCTTTTTTGTTGTCGAGGGATTTAGATATTTTCTTGGTTGGGTTCTTCGTCCTTGGGTCGTGTTGTTGTATCTTGTGCTTGACAAGTGCATTGAGAAAAGAAGGGTATTGAAATTTATCTACATAGGTACAAACCTACCAACATAGATTTTATTTTATTTTCTGGATTCTACAATTTTGATGATCATCAAAACGAAAGAAATTAAAGTTGAAAAAATGAGGAAGCGATGATATCAACTTTTTCATGTAACTTTCGTTGTTTTGATCAAAATTATCAATATTTTCTTTAGGTAGGTAGGTACCTATATTTGTGTGCATAGTTTCTTCAGTGTTTGGCGATTATTTTCTACGAGGAGCAAGAGTCTAAAGGGATGGACAGATTTGCTTGACTTGTTGTAGGTACACCGTCGTAATCTTTTTTTCTATTTTTTGTTTGCTGTTTTGCATTAAGAAATTTTTAAGACAAAAGAGAATTTAAAATAAGTAGTTTAAATTAATTGATTTTTATTTTAAGAAACTCAGGGATAGGTAGGTACGTAAAAATTAACCTTTTTGTTTTTTGTTTTTTAAAACGATTAGGTAATAAAATGCCTAAGAAAAACGACGTTCGATTAAAGAACGCATTTTTAAGAAAAATTTAAGAAAAAATGTGAATACCAATAAATAAATAACCAAAAAAGTGAAAATAAGCTAAGAAAAAAATTATTTATGTTGGGAGGTCCTTGTAGATACCTACGCCAGAAGAACATTCATCAACAAAAATGGTGGGTTTTCAGATAAAAAATAAATTAATTAAAAAATCTTTTTTAGTGGAGAAACATATTTGGGAAGATGATGTTATTGTAAGGGGAGAAATTAGATACTTTAGCAGTATTGTGTTTAAGTTTCAAGCCTCAAAAATGACTGCAATTTACTTATATTTACATATACAAAAAATAAAAATCGTCCCCCAATTCATAATTCGGACGGATTTTCAACGACGTGTTTTTTTCAATTTTTGTTGCCAACCACCATGTAAAAGCATGTAAAAGCAAAAAAAAAACATGTTGTCAACCTGTGTTGCATGGTTTTTAAGATATTTTGAAAACTTGTTCCGATTCCATCAACCAATGTTGTAAACAAAGTTGATCATATAAACCCCAATAATAGGGACTGGGCTTCAGTCTTAGGATATCCGTCGAACTGAACGGACGTGTTTCGCCAGTCTTATGGAATCCTTCGTGCTGAACGGACGTGTCAGTGCCGGTGTTAAGTTGTAGTTGGATTCAAAGTTAGAGTTAGATTTAGAGTTGGAGTTAGAGTTGGAGTTGGAGTTGGAGTTGGAGTTGGAGTTGGAGTTGGAGTTGGAGTTGGAGTTGGAGTTGGAGTTGGAGTTGGAGTTGGAGTTTGAGTTTGAGTTGGAGTTGGAGTTGGAGTTGGAGTTGGAGTTGGAGTTGGAGTTGGAGTTGGAGTTGGAGTTGGAGTTGGACTTGGAGTTAGAGTTAGAGTTAGAGTTAGAGTTAGAGTTAGAGTTGGACTTGGACTTGGACTTGGACTTGGACTTGGACTTGGACTTGGACTTGGACTTGGACTTGGACTTGGACTTGGACTTGGACTTGGACTTGGACTTGGACTTGGACTTGGACTTGGACTTGGACTTGGACTTGGACTTGGACATGGACTTGGACTTGGACATGGACTTGGACTTGGACTTGGACTTGAGCTTGGACTTGGACTTGGACTTGTACTTGTACTTGGACTTGGACTTGGACTTGGACTTGGACTTGGACTTGGACTTGGACTTGGACTTGGACTTGGACTTGGACTTGGACTTGGACTTGGACTTGGACTTGGACTTGGACTTGGACTTGGACTTGGACTTGGACTTGGACTTCAACTTGGACTTGGACTTGGACTTGGACTTGGACTTGGACTTGGACTTGGACTCTGACTTGGACTTGGACTTGGACTTGGACTTGGACTTGGACTTGGACTTGGACTTGGACTTGGACTTGGACTTGGACTTGGACTTGGAGCTGGACTTGGACTTGGACTTGGACTTGGAGCTGGACTTGGACTTGGACTTGGAGCTGGACTTGGACTTGGACTTGGACTTGGACTTGGACTTGAACTTGGACTTGGACTTGGACTTGGACTTGGACTTGGACTTGGACTTGGACTTGGACTTGGACTTGGACTTGGACTTGGACTTGGACTTGGACTTGGACTTGGACTTGGACTTGGAGTTAGATTTGGACTTGGAGTTAGATTTGGACTTGGACTTGGACTTGGCCTAGGACTTGGACATGGACTTGGACTTGGACTTGGACTTGGACTTGGACTTGGACTTGGACTTGGGCTTGGACTTGAACTTGGACTTGGACTTGGACTTGGACTTGGACTTGGACTTGGACTTGGACTTGGACTTGGACTTGGACTTGGACTTGGACTTGGACTTGGACTTGGACTTGGACTTGGACTTGGACTTGGACTTGGACTTGGACTTGGACTTGGACTTGGACTTGGACTTGGACTTGGACTTGGACTTGGACTTGGACTTGGACTTGGACTTGGACTTGGACTTGGACTTGGACTTGGACTTGGACTTGGACTTGGACTTGGACTTGTACATGGACTAATACAGGTATCGAAACAAATTTTATTTTCATTTATTTTTTTTGGATATTTCAAAATTTGCATGGAAAAACGACGTCTTTTCAAAGTATTTCAAATAAACCATGACGCACATCACTGGAAAGGTCTATTCAATCATTATACAGGTTTCGAATCAAATTTAATTTTCATTTATTTTTTCAGGAGATATTTAAAAAATTTTGCATGGAAAAACGACGACTTTTCAAAGTTAATCAAATATAACATGACGCACATCACTAGAAAGGCCTATTCATGCATTATACAGGTTTCGAATCAAATTTTATTTTCATTTATTTTTTAAGGAGATATTTCAAAATTTGCATAGAAAAACGACGTCTTTTCAAAGTTAATCAAATAAAACATGACGCACATCATTGGAAAGGTCTATTCAAGCCTTATACAGGTTTCGAAACAAATTTTATTTTGATTGATTTTTTCAGGAGATATTTCAAAATTTGCATAGAAAAACGACGTCTTTTCAAAGTTAATCAAATAAAACATGACGCACATCACTAGAAAGGCCTATTCATGCATTATACAGGTTTCGAATCAAATTTTATTTTCATTTATTTTTTAAGGAGATATTTCAAAATTTGCATAGAAAAACGACGTCTTTTCAAAGTTAATCAAATAAAACATGACGCACATCATTGGAAAGGTCTATTCAAGCCTTATACAGGTTTCGAAACAAATTTAATTTTGATTGATTTTTTCAGGAGATATTTCAAAATTTGCATAGAAAAACGACGTCATTTCAAAGTTAATCAAATAGAACATGACGCACATCACTGGAAAGGTCTATTCATGCATTATACAGGTTTTTAATCAAATTTTATTTTCATTTATTTTTTCAGGAGATATTTCAAAATTTGCATAGAAAAACGATGTCTTTTCAAAGTTAATCAAATAAATCATGACATACATGACTGGAAAGGTCTATTCAAGCCCTATGCAGGTACCAAAATTAATTTGATTTTGATTGATTTTTTTAGGAGATATTTCAAAATTGGCATAGAACAACGACGTCTTTTCAAAGTATTTCAAATAAATCATGATGCACATCACTGGAAAGGTCTATTCAAGCCATATGCTGGGATCGAAACAAATTTTATGTTGATTGATTTTTTTAGGAGATATTTCAAAATTTGCATAGAACAACGACATCTTTTTAAAGTATTTCAAATAAATCATGACGCACATCACTGGAAAGGTCTATTCAAGCCCTATGCTGGGATCGAAACTTATTTTATTTTGATTAATTTCTTCAGGAGATATTTCAAAATTTGCATAGAAAAACGACGTCTTTTCAAAGTTAATCAAATAAAACATGACGCACATCACTGAAAAGGTCTATTCAAGTCCTATGCTGGAATCGAAACTAATTTTATTTTGATTAATTTCTTTAGGAGATATTTCAAAATTTGCATAGAAAAACGACGCCTTTTCAAAGTATTTCCAATAAATCATGACGCACATCACTGGAAAGGTCTATTAAAGCCCTATACAGGTTTCGAAACAAATTTTATTTTGATTGATTTTTTCAGGAGATATTTCAAAATTTGCATAGAAAAACGACGTCTTTTCAAAGTTAATCAAATAAAACATGACGCACATCACTAGAAAGGCCTATTCATGCATTATACAGGTTTCGAATCAAATTTTATTTTCATTTATTTTTTAAGGAGATATTTCAAAATTTGCATAGAAAAACGACGTCTTTTCAAAGTTAATCAAATAAAACATGACGCACATCATTGGAAAGGTCTATTCAAGCCTTATACAGGTTTCGAAACAAATTTAATTTTGATTGATTTTTTCAGGAGATATTTCAAAATTTGCATAGAAAAACGACGTCATTTCAAAGTTAATCAAATAGAACATGACGCACATCACTGGAAAGGTCTATTCATGCATTATACAGGTTTTTAATCAAATTTTATTTTCATTTATTTTTTCATGAGATATTTCAAAATTTGCATAGAACAACGACGTCTTTTCAAAGTATTTCAAATAAATCATGACATACATGACTGGAAAGGTCTATTCAAGCCTTATGCTGGGATCGAAACTAATTTTATGTTGATTGATTTTTTTAGGAGATATTTCAAAATTTGCATAGAACAACGACATCTTTTTAAAGTATTTCAAATAAATCATGACACACATCACTGGAAAGGTCTATTCAAGCCCTATGCTGGGATCGAAATTTATTTTATTTTGATTAATTTCTTCAGGAGATATTTCAAAATTTACATAGAAAAACGACGTCTTTTCAAAGCTTTTCAAATAAATCATGACGCACATCACTGGAAAGGTCTATTCAAGCCTTATGCTGGAATCGAAACTAATTTTATTTTGATTAATTTCTTTAAGAGATATTTCAAAATTTGCATAGAAAAATGACGTTTTTCAAAGTATTTCCAATAAATCATGACGCACATCACTGGAAAGGTCTATTAAAGCCCTATACAGGTTTTGAATCAAATTTTATTTTCATTTATTTTTTCATGAGATATTTCAAAATTTGCATAGAAAAACGATGTCTTTTCAAAGTTAATCAAATAAATCATGACGCACATCACTGGAAAGGCCTGTTCAAGTATTATTCAGGTATCAAAACAGATTTTATTTTGATTGATTTTTTCAGGAGAAATTTCAAAATTTGCATGGAAAAACGACGTCTTTTCAAAGTTAATGAAATAAACCATGACGCACATCACTGGAAAGGTCTGTTCAAGCCCTATACAGGTTTCGAAACAAATTTTATTTTCTTTGATTTTTTCAGGGGATATTTTAAAATTTGCATGGAAAAATGACGTCATTTCAAAGTTAATCAAATAAATTATGATGCAAATAATGTTTAAATAAAATAACTTGTATAATACTTAAGAAATTTCCACGATCGAAGTTATGATTGATGTGCTTTTAAAAAAAAGGCGTTGAGAAGATGCATCTACGGGTAAAATTTCAGTGTTTCCAATTTTCGGGAACATACTTTTTTTGTATGTTAATGAGTGGAAGAGTGGAACCGGAGTGGTTTTGATTATTTTTAAATGTTCAGTTTCAAAATGTTGCAGATCTGCCACCAGCTGCCAAATTCGTGTTGGAAAATACTTATTGATATTTCAAAAAAGTTTCGTTTTGAGGGCTTTCAAATTTCAATGTTGCAAATTTTTGGAAAAATACTTTTTTGATGATCAAAAGGTGGGATTTCTCCTTAAGAAATGAAGATGATTTAAACTGATATGTAGGGTGTCCATAACTTGTTTGAAAAAAATAAGGACATTTTCAAAAATCCAAATTTCTACTCACCACACCATAAAAATAATAGATAAATATGATCAAATGTTTATTTTATAAATAAATAAAGTATATAATGTCTATTTTGCTTACTTTTTACTAAAAGTCTGGAATATTTTGAATTTAACGCTCATTGAAAACAAAAATAATGGCATTACACAAAAAACCTTGTTTTTGAATACGGCCGTTTAAAGTTTTTGGACTTACTTCAATGGTCGATAACTCAAAAAAAATTATGGGTATTTAAGAAAAAAAGGGTTTTTTGAAAAAGTTCGATATAGTTCCAGTTTTGTTCGTATTACTTTTACTTATTTTCCAACAAAGGCGTAAAATTGTTCAGATTTAAAAAAAAGAAACCAAGCGAAAATCTTAGAAAGTGAACTAAAAGGCTTTTTTATTAATTAGGTATAACGCACCGATTGTTTATTTGACAGTGAATTTTTGTCAAAAACAAGAAAAAAATCAGTCAACTTTTAGCTTAACAACTCTAAAAATAAATAACACAAACTAAATATTCTCAAAAAAAAACACAACATAATTTACCAGGTACGTAGTAGGTAAATGAAGTGAACCATAAGAGATCAAAAATTATTTATTGAAAATGACATCAAAGTACGAGTACGATTTGTAATAACTGGGTATCAAGCCAGAATTCACGAGACTGCTTACATCGTTCTTCTTCCTTTCTGCTATATCCAATTTATGCTGGTTAAACCGTACCAACGCTTCAGGATGTTTTTTTTTTCTATTCGGGACTGTTCTTTTAGCCTGATCAAGCTCTTTGAAGTCATCAAAGTAAGATGTTTTATAGAAAATATCCTGTAAAGTTTTTACAATTTTGATTGCTCTAACCTTAACTTTACAACTTGACCCTGTACATATTTGTTCAACCTTGGCACCGGAAGTTTTTTTATATCTATGAAGTCTTCGTAACCCATTTCAATTACTGTGAATGGTGTTCCATGTTTCCATTCGAATGGCAGATACGTATTGCGAAGGCCCGTAAATAGGTCCAGACCAGCGTTACTACTTCGAGAAAAAAAGTCGAAGTAGGAAAGGAAATAAATTGACAAAAATCGAGGTAGATTTCAAAATGAACTTTTTTATACAAATCTATATTTTCTTAAAATTATTATCATATTTCCATATTTATTTCAAGTTAAAAAAAAACACCTTATTTCTTCATGTAGCTATATTTTGCATCATGGTTTTACTAAATTTTTTAGTTTTATTTTGCTAAGGTACCTACTTTACCTATTCTTGTTCTTTGACTTTTTTATAAAAAAGAACAATAAAATGATTATAGTCGGGGACAAACAAACAGACCAAAGATCATCAACCAAAATAGGAAAGGGTGAATCGAAAATTAAAAAAAAGAAAACCATTCGAAATTCACACACTCAAGCGAACTTTTCACAAGATTCGTGTACACAAGAGTGCGTTGAGTTTCTATGATTGGTAAAACTACTAATTTTTTAATTAAAATTGTGCTAAATTTGTTTTTCTTCTAATGGAAATGATGGGGCTACCAACCAAAAAGAAGTAGATTTGACCTATTAATGTAAAATTGAAGTAAGTTGAAACAGACAACAGAGATTTTTAAAATGAAGTAGATTTCAAAAATTTAGTGATCGTGCGAAGCAGGAAGTAGCTAGCTTGATTTTAATTTAACAACTCTAAGCTTAAAATTTAATCGACATTATCATAGACTAAATGTTTTTTGTTTGTTCGTTTTTTCTTTCCTACAGACAGATCGAAATTAAAATGAGGCCAGATAATGAACTGCCTGTGTTTTGTTTTTGTTTGCTTTTTTGTTGTCGAGGGATTTAGATATTTTCTTGGTTGGGTTCTTCGTCCTTGGGTCGTGTTGTTGTATCTTGTGCTTGACAAGTGCATTGAGAAAAGAAGGGTATTGAAATTTATCTACATAGGTACAAACCTACCAACATAGATTTTATTTTATTTTCTGGATTCTACAATTTTGATGATCATCAAAACGAAAGAAATTAAAGTTGAAAAAATGAGGAAGCGATGATATCAACTTTTTCATGTAACTTTCGTTGTTTTGATCAAAATTATCAATATTTTCGTTAGGTAGGTAGGTGCATAGTTTCTTCAGTGTTTGGCGATTATTTTCTACGAGGAGCAAAGAGTCTAAAGGGATGGAAAGATTTGCTTGACTTGTTGTAGGTACACCGTCGTAATCTTTTTTTCTATTTTTTGTTTGCTGTTTTGCATTAAGAAATTTTTAAGACAAAAGAGAATGTAAAATAAGTAGTTTAAATTAATTGATTTTTATTTTAAGAAACTCAGGGATAGGTAGGTACTTGTAGATAGGTAGGTACGTAAAAATTAATCTTTTTGTTTTTTGTTTTTTAAAACGATTAGGTAACAAAATGCTCAAGAAAAACGACGACCGATTAAAGAACGCATTTTTAAGAAAAATTTAAGAAAAAATGTGAATACCAATAAATAAATAACCAAAAAAGTGAAAATAAGCTAAGAAAAAATTATTTATGTTGGGATACCTACGCCAGAAGAACATTCATCAACAAAAATGGTGGGTTTTCAGATAAAAAATAAATTAATTAAAAAATCTTTTTTAGTGGAGAACCATATTTGGGAAGATGATGTTATTGTAAGGGGAGAAATTAGATACTTTAGCAGTATTGTGTTTAAGTTTCAAGCCTCAAAAATGACTGCAATTTACTTATATTTACATATACAAAAAATAAAAATCGTCCCCCAATTCATAATTCGGACGGATTTTCAACGACGTGTTTTTTTCAATTTTTGTTGCCAACCACCATGTAAAAGCATGTAAAAGCAAAAAAAAAAACATGTTGTCAACCTGTGTTGCATGGTTTTTAAGATATTTTGAAAACTTGTTCCGATTCCATCAACCAATGTTGTAAACAAAGTTGATCATATAAACCCCAATAATAGGGACTGGGCTTCAGTCTTAGGATATCCGTCGAACTGAACGGACGTGTTTCGCCAGTCTTATGGAATCCTTCGTGCTGAACGGACGTGTCAGTGCCGGTGTTAAGTTGTAGTTGGATTCAAAGTTAGAGTTAGAGTTAGAGTTGGAGTTGGAGTTGGAGTTGGAGTTGGAGTTGGAGTTGGAGTTGGAGTTGGAGTTGGAGTTGGAGTTGGAGTTTGAGTTGGAGTTGGAGTTGGAGTTGGAGTTGGAGTTGGAGTTGGAGTTGGAGTTGGAGTTGGAGTTGGAGTTGGAGTTAGAGTTAGAGTTAGACTTGGACTTGGACTTGGACTTGGACTTGGACTTGGACTTGGACTTGGACTTGGACTTGGACTTGGACTTGGACTTGGACTTGGACTTGGACTTGGACTTGGACTTGGACTTGGACTTGGACTTGGACTTGGACTTGGACTTGGACTTGGACTTGGACTTGGACTTGGACATGGACTTGGACTTGGACATGGACTTGGACTTGGACTTGAGCTTGGACTTGGACTTGGACTTGGACTTGTACTTGGACTTGGACTTGGACTTGGACTTGGACTTGGACTTGGACTTGGACTTGGACTTGGACTTGGACTTGGACTTGGACTTGGACTTGGACTTGGACTTGGACTTGGACTTGGACTTGGACTTGGACTTGGACTTGGACTTGGACTTGGACTTGGACTTGGACTTGGACTTGGACTTGGACTTGGACTTGGACTTGGACTTCAACTTGGACTTGGACTTGGACTTGGACTTGGACTTGGACTTGGACTTGGACTTGGACTTGGACTTGGACTTGGACTTGGACTTGGACTTGGACTTGGACTTGGACTTGGACTTGGACTTGGACTTGGACTTGGACTTGGACTTGGACTTGGACTTGGACTTGGACTTGGACTTGGACTTGGACTTGGACTTGGACTTGGACTTGGACTTGGACTTGGACTTGGACTTGGAGCTGGACTTGGACTTGGACTTGGACTTGGACTTGGAGCTGGACTTGGACTTGGACTTGGAGCTGGACTTGGACTTGGACTTGGACTTGGACTTGGACTTGGACTTGGACTTGGACTTGGACTTGGACTTGGACTTGGACTTGGACTTGGACTTGGACTTGGACTTGGACTTGGACTTGGACTTGGACTTGGACTTGGACTTGGACTTGGAGTTAGATTTGGACTTGGAGTTAGATTTGGACTTGGACTTGGACTTGGCCTAGGACTTGGACATGGACTTGGACTTGGACTTGGACTTGGACTTGGACTTGGACTTGGGCTTGGACTTGAACTTGGACTTGGACTTGGACTTGGACTTGGACTTGGACTTGGACTTGGACTTGGACTTGGACTTGGACTTGGACTTGGACTTGGACTTGGACTTGGACTTGGACTTGGACTTGGACTTGGACTTGGACTTGGACTTGGACTTGGACTTGGACTTGGACTTGGACTTGGACTTGGACTTGGACTTGGACTTGGACTTGGACTTGGACTTGGACTTGGACTTGGACTTGGACTTGGACTTGGACTTGTACATGGACTAATACAGGTATCGAAACAAATTTTATTTTCATTTATTTTTTTTGGATATTTCAAAATTTGCATGGAAAAACGACGTCTTTTCAAAGTATTTCAAATAAACCATGACGCACATCACTGGAAAGGTCTATTCAATCATTATACAGGTTTCGAATCAAATTTAATTTTCATTTATTTTTTCAGGAGATATTTAAAAAATTTTGCATGGAAAAACGACGACTTTTCAAAGTTAATCAAATATAACATGACGCACATCACTAGAAAAGCCTATTCATGCATTATACAGGTTTCGAATCAAATTTTATTTTCATTTATTTTTTAAGGAGATATTTCAAAATTTGCATAGAAAAACGACGTCTTTTCAAAGTTAATCAAATAAAACATGACGCACATCATTGGAAAGGTCTATTCAAGCCTTATACAGGTTTCGAAACAAATTTTATTTTGATTGATTTTTTCAGGAGATATTTCAAAATTTGCATAGAAAAACGACGTCTTTTCAAAGTTAATCAAATAAAACATGACGCACATCACTAGAAAGGCCTATTCATGCATTATACAGGTTTCGAAACAAATTTTATTTTCATTTATTTTTTTAGGAGATATTTCAAAATTTGCATAGAAAAACGACGTCTTTTCAAAGTTAATCAAATAAAACATGACGCACATCATTGGAAAGGTCTATTCAAGCCTTATACAGGTTTCGAAACAAATTTAATTTTGATTGATTTTTTCAGGAGATATTTCAAAATTAACATAGAAAAACGACGTCTTTTCAGAGTTAATCAAATAAAACATGACGCACATCACTGGAAAGGTCTATTTAAGCACTATGCTGGTATCGAAACTAATTTTATTTTAATTAATTTCTTTAGGAGATATTTCAAAATTTACATAGATCAATGACGTTTTTTAAAGTATTTCAAATAAATCATGACGCACATCACTGAAAAGGTCTATTCAAGCACTATGCAAATATCGAAATTTATTTTATTTTGATTAATTTCTGTAGGAGATATTTAAAAATTAACATAGAAAAACGAAGTCTTTTCAGAGTATTTCAAATACATCATGACGCACATCACTGGAAAGGTCTATTCAAGCCCTATGCTGGGATCGAAACTAATTTTATTTTGATTGATTTTTTTAGGAGATATTTCAAAATTTGCATAGAACAACGACGTCTTTTCAAAGTATTTCAAATAAATCATGACGCACATCACTGGAAAGGTCTATTCAAGCCCTATGGTGGGATCGAAACTTATTCTATTTTTATTAATTTCTTTAGGAGATATTTCAAAATTTACATAGAAAAACGACGTCTTTTCAAAGTTTTTCAAATAAATCATGACGCACATCACTGGAAAGGTCTATTCAAGCCCTATGCTGGAATCGAAACTAATTTTATTTTGATTAATTTCTTTAGGAGATATTTCGAAATTTGCATAGAAAAACGACGTTTTTTCAAAGTATTTCCAATAAATCATGACGCACATCACTGGAAAGGTCTATTAAAGCCCTATACAGGTTTCGAAACAAATTTTATTTTGATTAATTTTTTTAGGAGATATTTCAAAATTTGCATAGAAAAACGACGTCTTTTCAAAGTTAATCAAATAAAACATGACGCACATCACTAGAGAGGTCTATTCATGCATTATACAGGTTTCGAATCAAATTTTATTTTGATTGATTTTTTCAGGAAATATTTCAAAATTTTCATGGAAAAACGACGTTTTTTCAAAGTTTATCAAATAAATTATGACGCACATCATTGGAAAGGTCTGTTCAAGCCCTATACAGGTATCGAAACAAAAGTAATTTTGATTGATTTTTTCAATAGATATTTCAAAATTTGCATAGAAAAACGATGTCTTTTCAAAGTTAATCAAATAAATCATGACGCACATCACTGGAAAGGCCTGTTCAAGTATTATTCAGGTATCAAAACAGATTTTATTTTGATTGATTTTTTCAGGAGAAATTTCAAAATTTGCATGGAAAAACGACGTCTTTTCAAAGTTAATCAAATAAACCATGACGCACATCACTGGAAAGGTCTGTTCAAGCCCTATACAGGTTTCGAAACAAATTTTATTTTCTTTGATTTTTTCAGGGGATATTTTAAAATTTGCATGGAAAAATGACGTCATTTCAAAGTTAATCAAATAAATTATGATGCAAATAATGTTTAAATAAAATAACTTGTATAATACTTAAGAAATTTCCACGATCGAAGTTATGATTGATGTGCTTTTAAAAAAAAGGCGTTGAGAAGATGCATCTACGGGTAAAATTTCAGTGTTTCCAATTTTCGGGAACATACTTTTTTTGTATGTTAATGAGTGGAAGAGTGGAACCGGAGTGGTTTTGATTATTTTTAAATGTTCAGTTTCAAAATGTTGCAGATCTGCCACCAGCTGCCAAATTCGTGTTGGAAAATACTTATTGATATTTCAAAAAAGTTTCGTTTTGAGGGCTTTCAAATTTCAATGTTGCAAATTTTTGGAAAAATACTTTTTTGATGATCAAAAGGTGGGATTTCTCCTTAAGAAATGAAGATGATTTAAACTGATATGTAGGGTGTCCATAACTTGTTTGAAAAAAATAAGGACATTTTCAAAAATCCAAATTTCTACTCACCACACCATAAAAATAATAGATAAATATGATCAAATGTTTATTTTATAAATAAATAAAGTATATAATGTCTATTTTGCTTACTTTTTACTAAAAGTCTGGAATATTTTGAATTTAACGCTCATTGAAAACAAAAATAATGGCATTACACAAAAAACCTTGTTTTTGAATACGGCCGTTTAAAGTTTTGGACTTACTTCAATGGTCGATAACTCAAAAAAAATTATGGGTATTTATGAAAAAAGGGTCTTTTGAAAAAGTTCCATATAGTTCCAGTTTTGTTCTTATTACTTTTACTTACTTTCCAACAAAGGCGTAAAATTATTCAGATTTTAATGGAAGAAACCAAGCGAAAATCTTAGAAAATGAACTAAAAGTCTTTTTTTATTAATTAGGTATAACGCACCGATTGTGTATTTGACAGTGAATTTTTGTCAAAAACAAGAAAAAATCAGTCAACTCTTAGCTTAACAACTCTAAAAATAAATAACACAAACTAAATATTCTCAAAAAAAAACACAACATAATTTACCAGGAACGTAATAGGTAAATGAAGTGAACCATAAGAGATCAAAAATTATTTATTGAAAATGCCATCAAAGTACGATTTGTAATAACTGGGTATCAAGCCAGAATTCACGAGACTGCTTACATCGTTCTTCTTCCTTTCTGCTATATCCAATTTATGCTGGTTAAACCGTACCAACGCTTCAGGATGTTTTTTTTTCTATTCGGGACTGTTCCTTTAACCCGATCAAGCTCTTGGAAGTCATCAAAGTAAGATGTTTTATAGAAAATATCCTGTAAGGTTTTTACAATTTTGATTGCTCTAACCTTAACTTTACATATTTGTTCAACCTTGGCACCGGAAGTTTTTTTATATCTATGAAGTCTTCGTAACCCATTTCAATTACTGTGAATGGTGTTCCATGTTTCCATTCGAATGGCAGATACGTATTGCGAAGGCCCGTAAATAGGTCCAGACCAGCGTTACTACTTCGAGAAAAAAAGTCGAAGTAGGAAAGGAAATAAATTGACAAAAATCGAGGTAGATTTCAAAATGAACTTTTTTATACAAATCTATATTTTCTTAAAATTATTATCATATTTCCATATTTATTTCAAGTTAAAAAAAAAACACCTTATTTCTTCATGTAGCTATATTTTGCATCATGGTTATATTAAATTTTTTAGTTTTATTTTGCTAAGGTACCTACTTTACCTATTCTTGTTCTTTGACTTTTTTATAAAAAAGAACAATAAAATGATTATAGTCGGGGACAAACAAACAGACCAAAGATCATCAACCAAAATAGGAAAGGGTGAATCGAAAATTAAAAAAAAGAAAACCATTCGAAATTCACACACTCAAGCGAACTTTTCACAAGATTCGTGTACACAAGAGTGCGTTGAGTTTCTATGATTTGTAAAACTACTAATTTTTGAATTAAAATTGTGCTAAATTTGTTTTTCTTTTAATGGAAATGATGGGGCTACCAACCAAAAAGAAGTAGATTTGACCTATTAATGTAAAATTGAAGTAAGTTGAAACAGACAACAGAGATTTTTAAAATGAAGTAGATTTCAAAAATTTAGTGATCGTGCGAAGCAGGAAGTAGCTAGCTAGATTTTAATTTAACTACTCTAAGCTTAAAATTTAATCGACATTATCATAGACTAAACGTTTTTTGTTTGTTCGTTTTTTCTTTCCTACAGACAGATCGAAATTAAAATGAGGCCAGATAATGAACTGCCTGTGTTTTGTTTTTGTTTGTTTTTTTGTTGTCGAGGGATTTAGATATTTTCTTGGTTGGGTTCTTCGTCCTTGGGTCGTGTTGTTGTATCTTGTGCTTGACAAGTGCATTGAGAAAAGAAGGGTATTGAAATTTATCTACATAGGTACAAACCTACCAACATAGATTTTATTTTATTTTCTGGATTCTACAATTTTGATGATCATCAAAACGAAAGAAATTAAAGTTGAAAAAATGAGGAAGCGATGATATCAACTTTTTCATGTAACTTTCGTTGTTTTGATCAAAATTATCAATATTTTCTTTAGGTAGGTAGATACCTATATTTGTAGGTATGTATGTGCATAGTTTCTTCAGTGTTTGGCGATTATTTTCTACGAGGAGCAAGAGTCTAAAGGGATGGACAGATTTGCTTGACTTGTTGTAGGTACACCGTCGTAATCTTTTTTTCTATTTTTTGTTTGCTGTTTTGCATTAAGAAATTTTTAAGACAAAAGAGAATGTAAAATAAGTAGTTTAAATTAATTGATTTTTATTTTAAGAAACTCAGGGAAAGGTAGGTAGATAGGTAGGTACGTAAAAATTAATCTTTTTGTTTTTTGTTTTTTAAAACGATTAGGTAACAAAATGCCTAAGAAAAACGACGTTCGATTAAAGAAAAAATGTGAATACCAATAAATAAATAACCAAAATAGTGAAAATAAGCTAAGAAAAAAATTATTTATGTTGGGATACCTACGCCAGAAGAAGTTTCATCAACAAAAATGGTGGGTTTTCAGATAAAAAATAAATTAATTAAAAAATCTTTTTTTAGTGGAGAACCATATTTGGGAAGATGATGTTATTGTAAGGGGAGAAATTAGATACTTTAGCAGTATTGTGTTTAAGTTTCAAGCCTCAAAAATTACTGCAATTTACTTATATTTACATATACAAAATATAAAAATCGTCCCCCAATTCATAATTCGGACGGATTTTTAACGACGTGTTTCTTTTAATTTTTGTTGCCAACCACCGATGTAAAAGCAAAAACAAAACATGTTGTCAACCTGTGTTGCATGGTTTTTAAAATATTTTGAAAACTTGTTCCGATTCCATCAACCAATGTTGTAAACAAAGTTGATCATATAAACCCCAATAATAGGGCCTGGGCTTCAGTCTTAGGATATCCGTCGAACTGAACGGACGTGTTTCACCAGTCTTATGGAATCCTTCGTGCTGAACGGACGTGTCAGTGCCGGTGTTAAGTTGAGTTAAGTTGTAGTTGGAGTCGGAGTTAGAGTTAGAGTTAGAGTTAGAGTTAGAGTTAGAGTTAGAGTTAGAGTTAGAGTTAGAGTTAGAGTTGGAGTTGGAGTTGGAGTTGGAGTTGGAGTTGGAGTTGGAGTTGGAGTTGGAGTTGGAGTTGGAGTTGGAGTTGGAGTTGGAGTTGGAGTTGGAGTTGGAGTTGGAGTTGGAGTTGGAGTTGGAGTTGGAGTTGGAGTTGGAGTTGGAGTTGGAGTTGGAGTTGGAGTTGGAGTTGGAGTTGGAGTTGGAGTTGGAGTTGGAGTTGGAGTTGGAGTTGGAGTTGGAGCTGGATTTGGAGTTGGAGTTGGAGTTGGAGTTGGAGTTGGACTTGGATTTGGACTTGGACTTGGACTTGGACTTGGACTTGGACTTGGACTTGGACTTGGACTTGGACTTGGACTTGGACTTGGACTTCTTGGACTTGGACTTGGACTTGGACTTGGACTTGGACTTGGACTTGGACTTGGACTTGGACTTGGACTTGGACTTGGACTTGGACTTGAACTTGGACTTGGACTTGGACTTGGACTTGGACTTGGACTTGGACTTGGACTTGGACTTGGACTTGGACTTGGACTTGGACTTGGACTTGGACTTGGACTTGGACTTGGACTTGGACTTTGACTTAGACTTGGGCTACTTGGACTTAGATTTGGGCTACTTGGACTTTGACTTGGACTTAGACTTAGACCTGGGCTACTTGGAATTTGACTTGGACTTGGACTTAGACTTGGACTTGGACTTGGACTTGGGCTTGTACTTGGACTAATACAGGTATCGAAACAAATTTTATTTTCATTTATTTTTTCAGGATATTTCAAAATTTGCATGGAAAAACGACGTCTTTTCAAAGTTAATCAAATAAGTTATGACTCACATCACTGGAAAGGTCTATTCATGCATTATACAGGTTTCGAATCAAATTTAATTTTCATTTATTTTTTCAGGAGATATTTCAAAATTTCCATGGAAAAACGACGTCTTTTCAAAGTTAATCAAATATAACATGACGCACATCACTGGCAAGGTCTATTCATGCATTATACAGGTTTCGAATCAAATTTTATTTTCATTTATTTTTTCAGGAGATATTTCAAGATTTGCATAGAAAAACGATGTCTTTTCAAAGTTATTCAAATAAATCATGACATACATCACTGGAAAGGTCTATTCAAGCCCTATGCAGGTATCGAAACTAATTTTATTTTGATTGATTTTTTTAGGAGATATTTCAAAATTTGCATAGAACAACGACGTCTTTTCAAAGTATTTCAAATAAATCATGACGCACATCACTGGAAAGGTCTATTCAAGCACTATGCTGGAATCGAAACAAATTTTATTTTGATTAATTTCCTTAGGAGATATTTCAAAATTTGCATAGAAAAACGACGTCTTTTCAAAACATTTCAAACAAATCATGACGCACATCACTGGAAAGGTCTATTCAAGCCCTATGCTGGGATCGAAATTTATTTTATTTTGATTAATTTCTTTAGGAGATATTTCAAAATTTGTTAGAAAAACGACGTCTTTTCAAAGTTTTTCAAATAAAACATGACGCACATCACTGGAAAGGTCTATTCAAGCACTATGTTGGAATCGAAACTAATTTTATTTTGATTGATTTCCTTAGGATATATTTCAAAATTTGCCTGGAAAAACGACGTCTTTTCAAAGTATTTCAAATAAATCATGACGCACATCACTGGAAAGGTCTATTCAAGCACTATGCAGGTATCGAAATTAATTTTATTTTGATTAATTTCTATAGGAGATATTTCAAAATTTACATAGAAAAACGACGTCTTTTCAAAGTATTTCCAATAAATCATGTCGCACATCACTCGAAAGGTCTATTCAAGCCCTATACTGGAATCGAAACTAATTTTATTTTGATTAATTTCTTTAAGAGATATTTCAAAATTTGCATAAAAAAACAACGTCTTTTCAAAGTTAATCAAATAAAACATGACGCACATCACTGGAAAGGTCTTTTCAAGCCCTATGCTGGGATCGAAATTAATTTTATTTTGACTGATTTCCTTAGGGAATATTTCAAAATTTGTCTGGAAAAACGACGTCTTTTCAAAGTATTTCAAATTAATCATGACGCACATCACTGGAAAGGTCTATTCAAGCCCTATGCTGGAATCGAAACTAATTTTATTTTGATTAATTTCTTTAGGAGATATTTCAAAATTTGCATAGAAAAACGACGTTTTTTCAAAGTATTTCCAATAAATCATGACGCACATCACTGGAAAGGTCTATTCAAGCCCTATGCTGGGATCAAAACTAATTTTATTTTGATTGATTTCCTTAGGAGATATTTCAAAATTTGCATAGAAAAACGACGTCTTTTCAAAATATTTCAAATAAATCATGACGCACATCACTGGAAAGGTCTATTCAAGCTCTATGCTGGTATCGAGAATAATTTTATTTTGATTAATTTCTTAAGGAGATATTTCCAAATTTGTATAGAAAAACGACGTTTTTTCAAAGTTTTTCAAATAAATCATGACGCACATCACTGGAAAGGTCTATTCAAGCCCTATGCTGGAATCGAAACTAATTTTATTTTGATTAATTTCTTTAAGAGATATTTAAAAATTTGCATGGAAAAACGACGTATTTTCAAAGTTAATCAAATATAACATGACGCACATCACTGGAAAGGTCTATTCATGCATTATACAGGTTTCGAATCAAATTTTATTTTCATTTATTTTTTCAGGAGATATTTCAAAATTTGCATGGAAAAACGACGTCTTTTCAAAGTTAATCAAATAAAACATGACGCACATCATTGGAAAGGTCTATTCATGCATTATACAGGTTTCGAATCAAATTTTATTTTCATTTATTTTTTAAGGAGATATTTCAAAATTTGCATGGAAAAATGACGTCTTTTCAAAGTTAATCAAATAAAACATGACGCACATCATTGGAAAGGTCTATTCAAGCCCTATACAGGTTTTGAAACAAATTTTATTTTGATTGATTTTTTCAGGAGATATTTCAAAATTTGCATAGAAAAACGACGTCTTTTCAAAATATTTCAAACAAATCATGACGCACATCACTGGAAAGGTCTATTCAAAGTCTATGCTGGGATCGAAATTAATTTTATTTTGATTAATTTCTTTAGGAGATATTTCAAAATTTGCATAGAAAAACGACGTCTTTTCAAAGTTTTTCAAATAAATCATGACGCACATCACTGGAAAGGTCTATTCAAGCCCTATGCTGGGATCGAAACTTATTTTATTTTGATTAATTTCTTAAGGAGATATTTCAAAAGTTGCATAATAAAACGACGTCTTTTCAAAATATTTCAAACAAATCATGACGCACATCACTGGAAAGGTCTATTCAAAGTCTATGCTGGGATCGAAACTAATTTTATTTTGATTAATTTCTTTAGGAGATATTTCAAAATTTGCATAGAAAAACGACGTCTTTTCAAAGTTTTTCAAATAAATCATGACGCACATCACTGGAAAGGTCTATTCAAGCCCTATGCTGGAATCGAAACTAATTTTATTTTGATTAATTTCTTTAAGAGATATTTAAAAATTTGCATGGAAAAACGACGTATTTTCAAAGTTAATCAAATATAACATGACGCACATCACTGGAAAGGTCTATTTATGCATTATACAGGTTTTGAATCAAATTTTATTTTCATTTATTTTTTCAGGAGATATTTCAAAATTTGCATAGAAAAACGATGTCTTTTCAAAGTTAATCAAATAAATCATGACATAAATGACTGGAAAGGTCTATTCAAGCCCTATGCAGGTACCAAAATTAATTTGATTTTGACTGATTTTTTTAGGAGATATTTCAAAATTTGCATAGAACAACGACGTCTTTTCAAAGTATTTCAAATAAATCATGATGCACATCACTGGAAAGGTCTATTCAAGCCCTATGCTGGAATCGAAACTAATTTTATTTTGATTAATTTCTTTAGGAGATATTTCAAAATTTGCATAGAAAAACGACGTTTTTTCAAAGTATTTCCAATAAATCATGACGCACATCACTGGAAAGGTCTATTAAAGCTCTATACAGGTTTCGAAACAAATTTAATTTTGATTGATTTTTTCAGGAGATATTTCAAAATTTGCATAGAAAAACGACGTCTTTTCAAAGTTAATCAAATAAATTATGATGTACATCACTGGAAAGGTCTATTCATGCATTATACAGGTTTCAAATCAAATTTTATTTTCATTTATTTTTTCAGGAGATATTTCAAAATTTGCATAGAAAAACGACGTCTTTTCAAAGTTAATCAAATAAAACATGACGCACATCACTGGAAAGGTCTATTCAAGCCCTATACAGGTTTCGAAACAAATTTAATTTTGATTGATTTTTTCAGGAGATATTTCAAAATTTGCATAGAAAACGACGTCTTTTCAAAGTTAATCAAATAAAACATGACGCACATCATTGGAAAGGTCTATTCAAGCCCTATTCAGGTTTCGAAACAAATTTAATTTTGATTTATTTTTTCAGGAGATATTTCAAAATTTGCATAGAAAAACGACGTCTTTTCAAAGTTAATCAAAAAAACCATGACGCACATCACTGGAAAGTTCTATTCATGCATTATACAGGTTTTGAATGAAATTTTATTTTGATTGATTTTTTCAGGAGATATTTCAAAATTTTCATGGAAAAACGACGTATTTTCAAAGTTAATCAATTAAATTATGACGCACATCACTGGAAAGGTCTGTTCAAATATTATTCAGGTATCGAAACAAATTTTATTTTGATTGATTTTTTCAGGAGATATTTCAAAATTTGCATAGAAAAACGACGTCTTTTCAAAGTTAATCAAATATAACATGACGCACATCACTGGAAAGGTCTATTCATGCATTATACAGGTTTCAAATCAAATTTTATTTTGATTGATTTTTTCAGGAGATATTTCAAAATTTGCATGGAAAAACGACGTATTTTCAAAGTTAATCAAATAAATTATGACGCACATCACTGGAAAGGTCTGTTCAAATATTATTCAGGTATCGAAGCAAATTTTATTTTGATTGATTTTTTTCAGGAGAAATTTCAAAATTTTCATAGAAAAACGATGTCTTTTCAAAGTTAATCAAATAAAACATGACGCACATCACTGGAAAGGTCTATTCAAGCCCTATACAGGTTTCGAAACAAATTTAATTTTGATTGATTTTTTAAGGAGATATTTCAAAATTTGCATAGAAAAACGACGTCTTTTCAAAGTTAATCAAATAAAACATGACGCACATCATTGGAAAGGTCTATTCAAGCCCTATACAGGTTTCGAAACAAATTTAATTTTGATTGATTTTTTCAGGAGATATTTCAAAATTTGCATAGAAAAACGACGTCTTTTCAAAGTTAATCAAATAAATTATGATGCACATCACTGGAAAGGTCTATTCATGCATTATACACGTTTCAAGTCAAGTTTTATTTTCATTTATTTTTTCAGGAGATATTTCAAAATTTGCATAGAAAAACGACGTCTTTTCAAAGTTAATCAAATAAAACATGACGCACATCATTGGAAAGGTCTATTCAAGCCCTATACAGGTTTCGAAACAAATTTAATTTTGATTGATTTTTTCAGGAGATATTTCAAAATTTGCATAGAAAAACGACGTCTTTTCAAAGTTAATCAAATAAAACATGACGCACATCATTGGAAAGGTCTATTCAAGCCCTATTCAGGTTTCGAAACAAATTTAATTTTGATTTATTTTTTCAGGAGATATTTCAAAATTTGCATGGAAAAACGACGTCTTTTCAAAGTTAATCAAATAAAACATGACGCACATCACTGGAAAGGTCTGTTCAAATATTATTCAGGTATCGAAACAATTTTATTTTGATTGATTTTTTCAGGAGAAATTTCAAAATTTGCATGGAAAAACGACGTCTTTTCAAAGTTAATCAAATAAACCATGACGCACATCACTGGAAAGTTCTATTCATGCATTATACAGGTTTCGAATGAAATTTTATTTTGATTGATTTTTTCAGGAGATATTTCAAAATTTTCATGGAAAAACGACGTATTTTCAAAGTTAATCAATTAAATTATGACGCACATCCCTGGAAAGGTCTGTTCAAGCCCTATGCAGGGATCGAAACAAATTTTATTTCCATTTATTTTTTCAATAGATATTTCAAAATTTGCATGGAAAAACGACGTCTTTTCAAAGTTAATCAAATAAAACATGACGAATATCATTGGAAAGGTCTATTCAAGCCCTATACAGGTTTCGAAACAAATTTTATTTTGATCGATTTTTTCAGGAGATATTTCAAAATTTGCATAGAAAAATGACGTCTTTTCAAAGTTAATCAAATAAAACATGACGCACATCACTGGAAAGGTCTATTCATGCATTATACAGGTTTTGAATCAAATTTAATTTTCATTTATTTTTTCAGGAGATATTTCAAAATTTGCATGGAAAAACGACGTCTTTTCAAAGTTAATCAAATACAACATGACGCACATCATTGGAAAGGTCTATTCAAGCCCTATACAGGTTTCGAAACAAATTTTATTTTGATTGATTTTTTCAATAGATATTTCAAAATTTGCATAGAAAAACGACGTCTTTTCAAAGTTAATCAAATAAAACATGACGCCCATCACTGGAAAGGTCTATTCATGCATTATACAGGTTTTGAATCAAATTTTATTTTCATTTATTTTTTCAGGAGATATTTCAAAATTTGCATTGGAAAACGACGTCTTTTCAAAGTTAATCAAATAAATCATGACGCACATCACTGGAAAGGTCTGTTCAAGCCCTATACAGATTTCGAAACAAATTTTATTTTCATTTTTTTTTCAGAAGATATTTCAAAATTTGCATAGAAAAACGATGTCCTTTCAAAGTTAATCAAATAAATTATGATGCAAATAATGTTTTAATAAAATAACTTGTATAATACTTAAAAAATTTCCACGATCGAAGTTATGATTGATGTGCTTTTAAAAAAAAGGCGTTGAGAAGATGCATCTACGGGTAAAATTTCAGTGTTTACAATTTTCGGGAACATACTTTTTTTGTATGTTAATGAGTGGAAGGGTGGAACCGGAGTGGTTTTGATTATTTTTAAATTTTCAGTTTAAAAATGTTGCAGATCTGCCACCAGCTGCCAAATTCGTGTTGGAAAATACTTATTGATATTTCAGAAAAGTTTCGTTTTGAGGGCTTTCAAATTTCAATGTTGCAAATTTTTGGAAAAATACTTTTTTGATGATCAAAAGGTGGGATTTCTCCTTAAGAAATGAAGATGATTTAAACTGATATGTAGGGTGTCCATAACTTGTTTCAAAAAAATAAGGACATTTTCAAAAATCCAAATTTCTACAGTAAGATCCCACCACTCACCACACCATACAAATAATAGATAAATATGATCAAATGTTTATTTTATAAATAAATAAAGTATATAATGTCTATTTTGCTTACTTTTTACTAAAAGTCTGGAATATTTCGAATTTAACGCTCATTGAAAACAAAAATAATGGCATTACACTAAAAACCTTGTTTTTGAATACGGCCGTTTAAAGTTTTGGACTTACTTCAATGGTCGATAACTCAAAAAAAAATTATGGGTATTTAAGAAAAAAAGGGTTTTTTGAAAAAGTTCGATATAGTTCCAGTTTTGTTCTTATTACTTTTACTTATTTTCCAACAAAGGCGTAAAATTGTTCAGATTTAAAAAAAAAAAACCAAGAGAAGAAAATCTTAGAAAATGAACTAAAAGGCTTTTTTATTAATTAGGTATAACGCACCGATTGTTTATTTGACAGTGAATTTTTGTCAAAAACAAGAAAAAAATCTGTTAACTTTTAGCTTAACAACTCTAAAAATAAATAACACAAACTAAATATTCTCAAAAAAAAACACAACATAATTTACCAGGTACGTAGTAGGTAAATGAAGTGAACCATAAGAGATCAAAAATTATTTATTGAAAATGCCATCAAAGTACGATTTGTAATAACTGGGTATTAAGCCAGAATTCACGAGACTGCTTACATCGTTCTTCTTCCTTTCTGCTATATCCAATTTATGCTGGTACAACCGTACCAACGCTTCAGGATGTTTTTTTTTCTATTCGGGACTGTTCTTTTAGCCTGATCAAGCTCTTTGAAGTCATCAAAGTAAGATGTTTTATAGAAAATATCCTGTAAGGTTTTTACAATTTTGATTGCTTTAACCTTAACTTTACAACTTGACCCTGAACATATTTGTTCAACCTTGGCACCGCACACAGGTAAATTTTCCCAAAAACATGGCCAAAATTATTTCTTGTGTTTATTCCATTTATTATTGCATGATTGTACCAAAATAAGATAATTTTCATAAAATTTACCATTTTCAAGTAAATTTACACGAAAATTTATTAAAAAGAAGAAAAAAATGAAAGAAGTTGTTTTTTTTTTTAACATTGCACCATAGGGTTTGTTTCATTTGACATTTAATAATACAATATTTATACATTTAATATATTGGAAAAACAGTTGAGTTCTAGGTATTATAAATAAATAAATAAATAGGCATAGATAACAATAATATACATAAATAAACAAAAATAAACATGCGTGTGTATGTGCGTACATCATTCAGTGACTTGTGAAACTGCAACTAAGTCTCCTTGCTCGATCTCTGGTTCTATTAGAAACTGAAGTACCTCAGACGGAAATGCATTTCCCGTTTTAGGGCTTAGTTTTCTCAAACCACTTACAAATGGGTCAGAAGAAACCAACAGGTTATGAAACACATCTTCCATATTTTGCTGCCTCGAAAATTTTCTTGAGAAACTTTCTCGAAAACGTTTTATGTCTTTGTTCCGTGATTCCTGGGCTTCTTCGCCGAGCTGTCCAATCGGAAGAATGGCTTCTGATATAATTTCAGGGCTGTGTATTAATATTTTGTGTACACTTGTAGGCATATTATACCATGGGTACAGTTGCACAAACATATTTGCTGTATCAATACAATACTCCTTAAATCGACCAATTTGTATTGGATATCCACTGGATATTGTTAGCAAAACAACCCTAAATCGACAAATGATGTTTTCATTTATGTTGGTTATATCCGAAGAAGTAGCAGAGTCATGGAAAAATCGACGGGCAGTGTTGCCATCGTTCGTACTACCATAACCTGGTTTTGGTTTGTCGACTAAAAGTCCCATTCGAATTCTGAATGCTTCTTGAATCCTTTTCTTGTTTTCTTCGACTTTCCTCTTGTTTTCTTCACCACGAGCTTGCCATTGTCCTATAGGCAGTTTGTAGGAGACATGGATTAAACATTCAAAAAACCTTATCCAAGCATGCAAGGAGGATAACCCAAACCTCAGCTTTGACTTGTCTTGAACTTGTTTGTTCAACACCAAATCTATCTTATTGAAGTCTTTTGATGTTAGACCACAAAGATAACACCTTTGAGTTGAAGAGGTTTCAGTTATAGCATTGCAGACCTTACCGTCTATCATTGTAAGAAGCATTTTATGCTTTACTGAAATACTTCCGTTAATATGATCTACTAAAGTTTCATTTAGAAGAGATATTTGGTTTTCGATGTAATCGAATTCTCTTACAGTTACATCGGTTGTTTCGTGGACGAATTGAAGTCGTATTGGTCTACAGAACCTTGTGGATGATGGATGAGGATTTTGCCACAGTATAATTTTTCTATGTGATTCTGGGTCACTAGCTGGATAGGAACAAAAGATGTTAAGAAAATATTAGCATCTGAAATGTTTGGATCTGAAAAACGTTGTTTATATTCACACATGCCTGAGCTTCCATCACAACCCCATTTGGAAATCAGGTGAATGTTAGACTTTTCATTAATATGCAATGTTTCTATAACATCTCTTATTCCATGAAACAAACGTCGAATTGTTTGATCCAATAAACTTTGAAGAGGTGATTCTGCGATTGATTCAGTTATAACCAAGTTTTCAGGATAACATTTTTTCTTTGCTTCTAAAACAGCAGCATAGTTTGGATACATATGGTTATTGTGTTTTATTGCAGAATCTCTAATAACATTGTATTGGAACTTAGTTAATTTCCATTCAATAACTATAGAGAGAGCTTCTTCTGCTGTGTATGGAATAATTTCCTGGTTCATTTTTTTCAAAGCTTTTTGGTATTTTTCGGCGCGTGAAGGAGTTGAAAAAATTATATTTTTCATCACATTTGATGAATCTAGTTTTCCTTTTTCTCTAAGTTGCATCTGCGCAGCATAGCTTAATTCTTCGGCATTATAATTAGAACGCAAATCTTCTGTTTTACGTCTCTTTGATCTTTCGCTTAGGTCCGAAAAATCTATTTGAGGCCGTCCAACAAAGCCATGGGCTCGGCATGGAAACGAAATTTCATATTGAAGCCAATTTGTATTTTGTTTTAAGAAGTTGTTGTAATTTCTGGAGGCACTCAGCCATCTTCTTTTATGTTCATAAGCAAAATCAGTTAAATTTTTCTTTGTTTGCTCTGAAATATCAATATTGGTCTCATTTTCAACCTTTTCTACCAAAAAGTTAATTTTGTCTATAATGTTACGAGACGTACAGCTTCTAAAAAATTCAGAAAGCTGATTTCTTGAAAGAAAAATGAAACTTGATTGCGATCCTGTGTCAATAAAAAAAAATCAAATTAAAAAAAAAAAAAATCAATGACCTCAACACCTTTTAAAGTCAATATTTTAAAAAGTCGCAAAAAGTCGCAATGTTTTAGGATTGCTTCCTATAAAGGAAACATTTACCTAACTTTTAACACTATTTTCAATACAAAACAATGCAAATCAACTTAACTTTTTCATTACTTAAGATGATTTTTTTTTTTTTTACCGCACAAACACATTATCTTAAAAAGCTTAAAAATTTACTTTAGACTTAAAATATTGCAAAAAAGTGCCATTATCCTTTTTTTACATACCACTAGCAACAGAATCCATATTAAATTATTTTACAAAGCGCCAACAAAAAATAAATAAAAAACAAAGCAAACTACTTCTTACCACGAACCAAACTAGCTACTGCACTCGTTAATTTAAAGTTTCTACTTTGAAAGCATCTACTGATTAAACAGTTACAATTTGCATCGTATGATTAATCAGGTTCAAAGCTCATGTTATTTGTAAACAACTTGGCATTAAAAAAAACAACAAATCTTAAATTTTTTTTTGTAGTTTTGGCCATGAATTTGGGAAAATTTACCTGTGTGCACCGGTTCAACCTTGGTTAGTTTTCTTATATCTATGAAGTCTTCGTAACCCATTTCAATTACTGTGAATGGTGTTCCATGTTTCCATTCGAATGGCAGATACGTATTGCGAAGGCCCGTAAATAGGTCCAGACCAGCGTTACTACTTCGAGAAAAAAAGTCGAAGTAGATTTGAAGAAAAAAAGGAAATAGATTGACAAAAATCGAGGTAGATTTCAAAATGAACTTTTTTATACAAATCTATATTTTCTTAAAATTATTATCATATTTCCATATTTATTTCAAGTTAAAAAAAAACACCTTATTTCTTCATGTAGCTATATTTTGCATCATGGTTTTATTAAATTTTTTAGTTTTATTTTGCTAAGGTACCTACTTTACCTATTCTTGTTCTTTGACTTTTTTATAAAAAAGAACAATAAAATGATTATAGTCGGACCAAAGATCATCAACCAAAATAGGAAAGGGTGAATCGAAAATTAAAAAAAAGAAAACCATTCGAAATTCACACACTCAAGCGAACTTTTCACAAGATTCGTGTACACAAGAGTGCGTTGAGTTTATATGATTTGTAAAACTACTAATTTTTGAATTAAAATTGTGCTAAATTTGTTTTTCTTTTAATGGAAATGATGGGGCTACCAACCAAAAAGAAGTAGATTTGACCTATTAATGTAAAATTGAAGTAAGTTGAAACAGACAACAGAGATTTTTAAAATGAAGTAGATTTCAAAAATTTAGTGATCGTGCGAAGCAGGAAGTAGCTAGCTTGATTTTAATTTAACAACTCTAAGCTTAAAATTTAATCGACATTATCATAGACTAAATAATAATAAAGACATTGGCCGGGTTGTTTTTTGTTTGTTCGTTTTTTCTTTCCTACAGACAGATCGAAATTAAAATGAGGCCAGATAATGAACTGCCTGTGTTTTGTTTTTGTTTGCTTTTTTGTTGTCGAGGGATTTAGATATTTTCTTGGTTGGGTTCTTCGTCCTTGGGTCGTGTTGTTGTATCCTGTGCTTGACAAGTGCATTGAGAAAAGAAGGGTATTGAAATTTATCTACATAGGTACAAACCTACCAACATAGATTTTATTTTATTTTCTGGATTCTACAATTTTGATGATCATCAAAGCGAAAGAAATTAAAGTTGAAAAAATGAGGAAGCGATGATATCAACTTTTTCATGTAACTTTCGTTGTTTTGATCAAAATTATCAATATTTTCTTTAGGTAGGTAGATACCTATATTTGTAGGTATGTATGTGCATAGTTTCTTCAGTGTTTGGCGATTATTTTCTACGAGGAGCAAGAGTCTAAAGGGATGGACAGATTTGCTTGACTTGTTGTAGGTACACCGTCGTAATCTTTTTTTCTATTTTTTGTTTGCTGTTTTGCATTAAGAAATTTTTAAGACAAAAGAGAATGTAAAATAAGTAGTTTAAATTAATTGATTTTTATTTTAAGAAACTCAGGGATAGGTAGGTACGTAAAAATTAATCTTTTTGTTTTTTGTTTTTTAAAACGATTAGGTAACAAAATGCCTAAGAAAAACGACGTTCGATTAAAGAACGCATTTTTAAGAAAAATTTAAGAAAAAAATGTGAATACCAATAAATAATAAACCAAAAAAGTGAAAATAAGCTAAGAAAACAATTATTTATGTTGGGATACCTACGCCAGAAGAACATTCATCAACAAAAATGGTGGGTTTTCAGATAAAAAATAAATTAATTAAAAAATCTTTTTTAGTGGAGAACCATATTTGGGAAGATGATGTTATTGTAAGGGGAGAAATTAGATACTTTAGCAGTATTGTGTTTAAGTTTCAAGCCTCAAAAATGACTGCAATTTACTTATATTTACATATACAAAAAATAAAAATCGTCCCCCAATTCATAATTCGGACGGATTTTCAACGACGTGTTTTTTTCAATTTTTGTTGGCAACCAAAGATGTAAAAGCAAATGAAAAACATGTTGTCAACCTGTGTTGCATGGTTTTTAAAATATTTTGAAAACTTGTTCCGATTCCATCAACCAATGTTGTAAACAAAGTTGATCATATAAACCCCAATAATAGGGCCTGGGCTTCAGTCTTAGGATATCCGTCGAACTGAACGGACGTGTTTCACCAGTCTTATGGAATCCTTCGTGCTGAACGGACGTGTCAGTGTCGGTGTTAAGTTGTACGAGTAATTGGAGTCGGAGTTAGAGTTAGACTTAGAGTTAGAGTTAGAGTTGGAGTTGGAGTTGGAGTTGGAGTTGGAGTTGGAGTTGGAGTTGGAGTTGGAGTTGGAGTTGGAGTTGGAGTTGGAGTTGGAGTTGGAGTTGGAGTTGGAGTTGGAGTTGGAGTTGGAGTTGGAGTTGGAGTTGGACTTGGAGTTGGAGTTGGACTTGGAGTTAGAGTTGGAGTTGGAGTTGGAGTTGGAGTTGGAGTTGGAGTTGGAGTTGGAGTTGGAGTTGGAGTAAGAGTTGGAGCTGGAGTTGGAGTTGGAGTTGGAGTTGGAGTTGGAGTTGGAGTTGGAGTTGGAGTTGGAGTTGGAGTTGGACTTGGAGTTGGAGTTGGAGTTGGAGTTGGAGTTGGAGTAAGAGTTGGAGCTGGAGTTTTACTTGGACTTGGACTTGGACTTGGACTTGGACTTGGACTTGGACTTGGACTTGGACTTGGACTTGGACTTGGACTTGGACTTGGACTTGGACTTGGACTTGGACTTGAACTTAGACATGGACTTGGACTTGGACTTGGACTGGGACTGGGACTTGGACTTGGACTTGGACTTGGACTTGGACTTGGACTTGGACTTGGACTTGGACTTGGACTTGGACTTGGACTTGGACTTGGACTTGGACTTGGACTTGGGCTTGGACTTGGACTTGGACTTGGACTTGGACTTGGACTTGGACTTGGACTTGGACTTGGACTTGGACTTGGACTTGGACTTGGACTTGGACTTGGACTTGGACTTGGACTTGGACTTGGACTTGGACTTGGACTTGGACTTGGACTTGGACTTGGACTTGGACTTGGACTTGGACTTGGACTTGGACTTGGACTTGGACTTGGACTTGGACTTGGACTTGTACTTGTACTTGTACTTGTACTTGAACTTGGACTAATACAGGTATCGAAACAAATTTTATTTTCATTTATTTTTTCAGGATATTTCGAAATTTGCATGGAAAAACGACGTCTTTTCAAAGTTAATCAAATAAGTTATGACGCACATCACTGGAAAGGTCTATTCATGCATTATACAGGTTTCGAATCAAATTTAATGTTCATTTATTTTTTCAGGAGATATTTAAAAATTTGCGTGGAAAAACGACGTCTTTTCAAAGTTAATCAAATATAACATGACGCACATCACTGGCAAGGTCTATTCATGCATTATACAGGTTTCGAATCAAATTTTATTTTCATTTATTTTTTCAGGAGATATTTAAAAATTTGCATAGAAAAACGATGTCTTTTCAAAGTTAATCAAATAAATCATGACGCACATCACTGGAAAGGTCTATTCAAGCCCTATGCTGGGATCGAAACTAGTTTTATTTTGATTGATTTCCTTAGGAGATATTTCAAAATTTGTATAGAAAAACGACGTTTTTTCAAAGTATTTCCAATAAATCATGACGCACATCACTGGAAAGGTCTATTCAAGCACTATGCTGGAATCGAAACTTATTTTATTTTGATTGATTTTTTTAGGGGATATTTTAAAATTTGCATAGAACAACGACGTCTTTTCAAAGTATTTCAAATAAATCATGATGCACATCACTGGAAAGGTCTATTCAAGCCTTATGCTGGGATCGAAACTAATTTTATTTTGATTAATTTCTTTAGGAGATATTTCAAAATTTGCATGGAAAAACGACGTCTTTTCAAAGTATTTCCAATAAATCATGACGCACATCACTGGAAAGGTCTATTCAAGCACTATGCAGGTACCAAAATTAATTTGGTTTTGATTGATATCTTTAGAAGATATTTCAAAATTTGCATAGAAAAACGACGTTTTTTCAAAGTATTTCCAATAAATCATGACGCACACAGTGGAAAGGTCTATTCAGGCCCTATGCTGGGATCGAAACCAATTTTATTTTGATTGATTTCCTTAGGAGATATTTCAAAATTTGCATAGAAAAACGACGTCTTTTCAAAGTTAATCAAATAAATCATGACGCACATCACTGGAAAGGTCTATTCAAGCCCTATGCTGGGATTGAAACTAATTTTATTTTGATTGATTTCCTTAGGAGATATTTCAAAATTTGTATAGAAAAACGACGTTTTTTCAAAATATTTCCAATAAATCATGACGCACACAGTGGAAAGGTCTATTCAGGCCCTATGCTGGGATCGAAACTAATTTTATTTTGATTGATTTCCTTAGGAGATATTTCAAAATTTGCATAGAAAAACGACGTCTTTTCAAAGTTAATCAAATAAATCATGACGCACATCACTGGAAAGGTCTATTCAAGCCCTATGCTGGGATCAAAACTTTTTTTATTTTGATTGATTTTTTTAGGAGATATTTTAAAATTTGCATAGAACAACGACGTCTTTTCAAAGTATTTCAAATAAATCATGATGCACATCACTGGAAAGGTCTATTCAAGCCTTATGCTGGGATCGAAACTTATTTTATTTTGATTAATTTCTTTAGGAGATATTTCAAAATTTGCATGGAAAAACGACGTCTTTTCAAAGTATTTCCAATAAATCATGACGCACATCACTGGAAAGGTCTATTCAAGCCTTATGCTGGGATCGAAACTAATTTTATTTTTATTGATTTTTTCTGGAGATATTTCAAAATTTGCATAGAAAAACGATGTCTTTTCAAAGTATTTCAAATAAATCATGATGCACATCACTGGAAAGGTCCGTTCAAGCACTATGCAGATATCGAAACAAATTTTATTTTGATTGATTTCTTTAGGAGATATTTCAAAATTTGCAAGGAAAAACATGTGAAATTTTCCCAAAAAAAATCAATTAAACTAAAATTAATTTCGATACCTGGGTAGGGCTTAAATAGATGTTTCCATTGATGGAAGTCATGATTTATATGATTATCTGTGAAGAAAATTCGTTGTTTCAGCAAATTTTGAAATATCTCCTACAAAAATTAGTCAAAATAAAATAAAATTCAATATTAGGAAAGTGCCTGAAAAAACTTTTCTAGTGATGTGCGTCATGATGGATGTAACTGTAAAATATTCTGATCAGGAAACCGAACGCCACTTTTTGGCGGGGGCTTTTTTATGATTGGAACTCATTTTTTACACTCAGAGAATTAAGTTTACCTTGGAAATATCACAGTAATCCTATCGCTTGAACAATAATTTCAAAAACAGTGCCCTGCCACCTGTGGAAATTGTTGAAATAAAAAAAATCGTTGATTACTTGGAAAATTTTTACGATCAAAATAATGATTGATGTTTAAAAAAAAGGTGTTGAGTAGATGCATCTACGGGTCAAATTAATTTCAGTGTTTCCAATTTTCGGGAACATACTTTTTTGTATGTCAATGAGTGGAAGGGTGCAACCTGAATTGTTTTGATAATTCTTAAAACTTTCAGTTCAACAAAGTTACAGAACTGCCACCAGCTGCCAAATTCGTGTTGGAAAATAAAATTTCAATGTTGCCACTTTATGGAAACATACTTTTTTTGATGATCAAAAAGTGGGATTTCTTCTTTTTTTGGTAATTTTTAATATTTTTGTTCGAAAACATGTAAATAATTTTTGCATCCAAAAATAATTAGGTCTGTAGTTAAGGGTAAATCAATGAACTATGGGTTGCTTGGGCCAAGCAAACATTTTTCACCTAGAATATTGTACTACAGTGATGACCGATATAAGAATAACTTACTGAAAACTCACTCATAAGGAAGACGTTCTAAAACACCATGCACATTAGGTGTGTTGGATTTTTAAAAAAAATTTAAATTCAAAATGGGTATCGTGGATCTTGTTAAGGATGTATAAAGAAATAATTTTTGTTCTTGGACATTTTTCAAAACTGAATTTTGAGACCCCGCGGCCGTTTTAAAGTAAAAAAACAATTATTCGAAAAAGTGGTCAGAAAAACCATTTAAATTCGCGTCGATATGTGGAGACAATTACTTATTATGTTTCATTTTGGATTTCTTTACTCATTTGTATTGACCGATTATTAATTTAAGTGCGCTGTATAAAGCTGTCGGGCCAATTCGAGCATCCCATTAAAAAAAAAAATAATCGAAAATGGCTAGAAAATCGATAGATTTTTTGGGGGCTTTCCTAAAGATTCAAGGTAAAAAGTTAAGGCAGGGGGTTGCATACCTCACTGTTTATACGCAGTAATGCTTATGCTAGCACTGTGCATATAAGCAAGTTTTGAATTTCCCACAAAATTTCCCAAAGTAAAACACAAGGGAAAAATATACGTGTTTGGCAATACTAAACACACCATTTAACATTTCTGTGATTTGTTATGGATCGTTATTTTCACATCCATTTATTTTTTTGCAAAACAAAAAGTTCTAAAATTAATTAAAAATACTTATAGATGTTGCATATCCTTAAAAGGATATCCGCATTTCCAAATTCCTGGAGTAAAAAGTGCAATTCGGTAAAAAACAAACCCGATTTTCAAAATTTTAAACATTTTTAATTGCATTTAGGGGGGTTTCTTCACCTTAAGATTTGGAAAATTTTCTATTCAGATAAAATCAATTTCGAAATCGGGATGTCGTAAAGGAAAGTCGCCCCAAATTATTTAACAAAACCATTAATTTATCAATTATGAACTTGTTTTAAGAATTTAATTAATCCGAAGCCAATACCATTTTGTGTGATCGCAGGATATTTGGGAAACAAAACTTTCAACGATTTTGGTACAGTTTCTTGTTGTTTTTTTTTTTGGTATATGAAAAACAATGTGTCGAATTTTTTTGCAATTCCTATAAATTATTAATTATAAACAAGTCTGTGAAATTAAATTAACCCCAAGGTAACATCATTGTTCAATGAGAAAAACCACTTTTCTCAAAAATTGTTAGCAACTTTTTCTTATTACAAAAAAACTATAAGTTGATATGTTTTTATAAATTTACCAATTCATTAATTGAAATTAATTAACTAAAGAAACTTAAGAAGGGGGTTTTTAAAATGCTATAGTAAAAAAACCGCTCATTGAATTTTTTTGAAAGTCCTTTTTGCAGGTATTGAAATTTCTATCTACAAAATAAAATTTATTTGAAGTTGATATCTTCATTCGTTCTTGAGATATGGTGAACAAAAAAAGTGAAGGGACGTACAAACGTACGAACGTACGAACAGACACAGAAATCTCTCTAAAAATCATGGATCCCGATTCTAGGGAGCTCCAAACGTGAAGACATGTCAAGATTTTCGATTCGACAATTCTGCCAATTACAAAAACTTCCAATTGAAAGTTAACAATATAAAGGAAAATAAATACAAAAATCAAATAAATTCAAATAAATTAATATTGCAATACAAAAAAAATAAAAAGATACTCATCAACCAAATCCACCTGCGCTATATGCAGGATAAGCAGCAGCAACCCAGGATCAGGAACTAACCACACATTACACATATCACTTCACAATACACTTATGCACTTATAATTGATAATTACGAGTATGATCACTCTGCGCATAAATAAATTAAATTAAAAACAAATTAATCAAATAAAAGAATCAGTAACCGCACTACTGATTAGACAATATATTTAATTTTACGAGTATCATCACATCCCGAACGACACTTTCATTTAAAAACGAACACGAACTTTACACTTTTTTTTTCTTTAAACCGAATTAAAAAAAAAAACACGATACCTTCTACGAGAGGTGGACCCACCGACGGCGACGCACGCACGACTGCCATCAATGAAATTCAGAACATTTGTAAATTGTAAAATGATTATGATCGTTAAGAGCTAGACCACGGCGAATTCATTGACCGGCAAGTTGTTGCAAATGCAAAACCATCAACAATAAAATCATTGGGGTTAACTGTTTTTGGATGGAATTAAAAGGAAACGAAACATCAATGGTGTTGATGATGTAGTTATAAGCTCTTGCTCTTGAATTTGTTTTTTTCTTATGTTCTTTTGCTTAAGTTCTATTTTTTTTACATGCACCTATGAAAGCAAAGACAAGGAAACTATTTCAATGGAGTCAATCACCAGGGGCGGTTCCAATATATTTTAAAGGGCCTTGCGAACATCGTTCACCAGGCGGAGAATGTTGGCGACTCATAATTATTTATTTTAATTATTTGTTATTTCAATAAAATCTATATACAATTCAAGTAAAATTAATGTTAATTACTATATTGTCAATTAGCCACATACAAATAACGAATTGCCTTGCACTTTCTGGCAGATAAAACATATCCATGTAAATTAGGTAGGTATGTAAAATATATCTTTTTAACATTGCTAATATTAAAAGATCATTCTTTCGAGGAATTTCCAACGCTACACAAGTAATAAAATCAAATTTATTAAAACAAAAGTTGAGTTTTATTTTAAAAATACAAAACTCTAAAATTTATCAGCGCGACACAAAACAGGCTTAATACAAATATTCGAATATCACTTTGTATATCATCAGTAGGTTTTTATTTTCATTTTTGGAAAGCTCTGGGAAATTTCATTACCAAATCATTATTTTAAACCATCTTGAAGGCTTTGTTTCAGAAATATCGCCATCCAAAGACATTAAGGTAGGTACTCGTAGTTGGAGGCAGAAAATGGTAAAAATCTGGTAAAGTCATTTTGGAAGCAAATAATTTACCAACCAAACTTTGAATTTTTTTTTTTTGGAAAGGTGGCTTAATTTTCTACTCAGCACTGGAAAACGCATCAATTTCAAAGGTTTAGTTTAGGAAATATAGAAATTTGGATAAAAATATTAAAAAATTAACTTCTGTTTGAGAATCATAAGGCATGGAATTTTTAAAAACTAGATTTATTTGTTAATTATTTAAATAAGCAATATTTAAAGATTTTGAATGCTCAAAATTCTACAAAGAAAATTCTATTAAAAAATTTATGACAAAGCTCGTAATTAATTTTTTTTTTCAATAATTCTTTTTTTGTAGGGAAATTTTTGAATAATTAATTTTTGTTGGTGTTTTTTTTAACAATATTGCAGCACTGAACAGGCTTCAGTCTTCAGATATCCGTTGAACTGAACGGACGTGTTTCAGCCAGTCTTATGGTATCCGTCGTGGGGAACGGACGTGTCAGTCAGTTAAGTTAAGTTGAGTTAAGTTAAGTTAAAGTTGGAGTTAGAGTAAGAGTTAGAGTTAGAGTAAGAGTTGGAGTTTGAGTTGGAGTTTGAGTTGGAGTTGGAATTGGAGTTGGAATTGGAGTTGGAATTGGAGTTGAAGTTGGAGTTTAGTTGGACTTGGAGTTGGAGTTGGAGATGGAGTTGGAGTTGGAGTTGGACTTGGACTTGGACTTGGACTTGGACTTGGACTTGGACTTGGACTTGGACTTGGACTTGGACTTGGACTTGGACTTGGACTTGGACTTGGACTTGGACTTGGACTTGGACTTGGACTTGGACTTGGACTTGGACTTGGACTTGGACTTGGACTTGGACTTGAACTTAGACATGGACTTGGACTTGGACTTGGACTGGGACTGGGACTTGGACTTGGACTTGGACTTGGACTTGGACTTGGACTTGGACTTGGACTTGGACTTGGACTTGGACTTGGACTTGGACTTGGACTTGGACTTGGGCTTGGACTTGGACTTGGACTTGGACTTGGACTTGGACTTGGACTTGGACTTGGACTTGGACTTGGACTTGGACTTGGACTTGGACTTGGACTTGGACTTGGACTTGGACTTGGACTTGGACTTGGACTTGGACTTGGACTTGGACTTGGACTTGGACTTGGACTTGGACTTGGACTTGGACTTGGACTTGGACTTGGACTTGGACTTGGACTTGGACTTGGACTTGGACTAATACAGGTATCGAAACAAATTTTATTTTCATTTATTTTTTCAGGAGATATTTAAAAATTTGCATGGACAAACGACGTCGTTTCAAAGTTAATCAAATAAACCATGACGCACATCACTGGAAAGGTCTATTCATGCATACAGGTTTCGAATCAAATTTAATTTTCATTTATTTTTTCAGGAGATATTTAAAAATTTGCATGGACAAACGACGTCGTTTCAAAGTTAATCAAATAAACCATGACGCACATCACTGGAAAGGTCTATTCATGCATACAGGTTTCGAATCAAATTTAATTTTCATTTATTTTTTTAGAAGATATTTAAAAATTTGCATAGAAAAACGATGTCTTTTCAAAGTTAATCAAATAAATCATGACATACATGACTGGAAAGGTCTATTCAAGCCCTATGCAGGTTTCGAAACAAATTTTATTTTCATTTATTTTTTCAGGAGATATTTCAAAATTTGGATGGAAAAACGACGTCTTTTCAAAGTTAATCAAATAAACCATGACGCACATCACTGGAAAGGTCTGTTCAAGTATTATTCAGGTATCAAAACAAATTTTATTTTGATTGACTTTTTCAGGAGATATTTCAAAATTTGCATGGAAAAACGACGTCTTTTCAAAGTTAATCAAATAAAACATGACGCACATCACTGGAAAGGTCTATTCAAGCCCAATACAGGTTTCGAAACAAATTTAATTTTCATTTATTTTTTCAGGAGATATTTCAAAATTTGGATGGAAAAACGACGTCTTTTCAAAGTTAATCAAATAAACCATGACGCACATCACTGGAAAGGTCTGTTCAAGTATTATTCAGGTATCAAAACAAGTTTTATTTTGATTGATTTTTTCAGGAGATATTTCAAAATTTGCATAGAAAAACGACGTCTTTTCAAAGCTAATCAAATAAAACATGACGCACATCATTGGAAAGGTCTATTCAAGCCCTATACAGGTTTCGAAACAAATTTAATTTTGATTGATTTTTTCAGGAGATATTTCAAAATTTGCATAGAAAAACGACGTCTTTTCAAAGTTAATCAAATAAAACATGACGCCTATCACTGGAAAGGTCTATTCATGCATTATACAGGTTTTGAATCAAATTTTATTTTCATTTATTTTTTCAGGAGATATTTCAAAATTTGCATGGAAAAACGACGTCTTTTCAAAGTTAATCAAATAAATCATGACGCACATCACTGGAAAGGTCTGTTCAAGTCCTTTACAGGTTTCGAAACAAATTTTATTTTGATTGATTTTTTCAGGAGATATTTTAAAATTTGCATGGAAAAATGACGTCATTTCAAAGTTAATCAAATAAATTATGATGCAAATAATGTTTAAATAAAATAACTTGTATAATACTTAAAAAATTTCCACGATCGAAGTTATGATTGATGTGCTTTTAAAAAAAAGGCGTTGAGAAGATGCATCTACGGGTAAAATTTCAGTGTTTACAATTTTCGGGAACATTTTTTTTTGTATGTTAATGAGTGGAAGAGTGGAACCGGAGTGGTTTTGATTATTTTCAAATTTTCAGTTTAAAAATGTTGCAGATCTGCCACCAGCTGCCAAATTCGTGTTGGAAAATACTTATTGATATTTCAAAAAAGTTTCGTTTTGAGGGGGTTCAAATTTCAATGTTGCAAATTTTTGGAAAAATACTTTTTTGATGATCAAAAGGTGGGATTTCTCCTTAAGAAATTAAGATGATTTAAACTGATATGTAGGGTGTCCATAACTTGTTTGAAAAAAAATAAGGACATTTTCAAAAATCCAAATTTCTACTCACCACACCATAAAAATAATAGATAAATATGATCAAATGTTTATTTTATAAATAAATAAAGTATATAATGTCTATTTTGCTTACTTTTTACTAAAAGTCTGGAATATTTTGAATTTAACGCTCATTGAAAACAAAAATAATGGCATTACACAAAAAACCTTGTTTTTGAATACGGCCGTTTAAAGTTTTGGACTTACTTCAATGGTCGATAACTCAAAAAAAAATTATGGGTATTTAAGAAAAAAAGGGTTTTTTGAAAAAGTTCGATATAGTTCCAGTTTTTTTTCAGATTTTAAAAGAAGAAACCAAGCGAAAATCTTAGAAAATGAACTAAAAGTCTTTTTTATTAATTAGGTATAACGCACCGATTGTTTATTTGACAGTGAATTTTTGTCAAAAACAAGAAAAAAATCAGTCAACTTTTAGCTTCACAATAGAAAATAAACTTAAAAAAGAACTCTAAAAATAAATAACACAAACTAAATATTCTCAAAAAAAAAACACAACATAATTTACCAGGTACGTAGTAGGTAAATGAAGTGAACCATAAGAGATCAAAAATTATTTATTGAAAATGCCATCAAAGTACGATTTGTAATAACTGGGTATCAAGCCAGAATTCACGAGACTGCTTACATCGTTCTTCTTCCTTTCTGCTATATCCAATTTATGCTGGTACAACCGTACCAACGCTTCAGGATGTTTTTTTTTTCATTCGGGACTGCTCTTTTAGCCTGATCAAGCTCTTTGAAGTCATCAAAGTAAGATGTTTTATAGAAAATATCCTGTAAGGTTTTTACAATTTTGATTGCTCTAACCTTAACTTTACAACTTGACCCTGAACATATTTGTTCAACCTTGGCACCGGAAGTTTTTTTATATCTATGAAGTCTTCGTAACCCATTTCAATTACTGTGAATGGTGTTCCATGTTTCCATTCGAATGGCAGATACGTATTGCGAAGGCCCGTAAATAGGTCCAGACCAGCGTTACTACTTCGAGAAAAAAAGTCGAAGTAGGAAAGGAAATAAATTGACAAAAATCGAGGTAGATTTCAAAATGAACTTTTTTATACAAATCTATATTTTCTTAAAATTATTATCATATTTCCATATTTATTTCAAGTTAAAAAAAACACCTTATTTCTTCATGTAGCTATATTTTGCATCATGGTTTTATTAATTTTTTTAGTTTTATTTTGTTAAGGTACCTACTTTACCTATTCTTGTTCTTTGACTTTTTTATAAAAAAGAACAATAAAATGATTATAGTCGGGGACAAACAAACAGACCAAAGATCATCAACCAAAATATGAAAGGGTGAATCGAAAATTAAAAAAAAGAAAACCATTCGAAATTCACACACTCAAGCGAACTTTTCACAAGATTCGTGTACACAAGAGTGCATTGAGTTTCTATGATTTGTAAAACTACTAATTTTTGAATTAAAATTGTGCTAAATTTGTTTTTCTTCTAATGGAAATGATGGGGCTACCAACCAAAAAGAAGTAGATTTGACCTATTAATGTAAAATTGAAGTAAGTTGAAACAGAGATTTTTAAAATGAAGTAGATTTCAAAAATTTAGTGATCGTGCGAAGCAGGAAGTAGCTAGCTTGATTTTAATTTAACAACTCTAAGCTTAAAATTTAATCGACATTATCATAGACTAAATAATAATAAAGACATTGGCCGGGTTGTTTTTTGTTTGTTCGTTTTTTCTTTCCTACAGACAGATCGAAATTAAAATGAGGCCAGATAATGAACTGCCTGTGTTTTGTTTTTGTTTGCTTTTTTGTTGTCGAGGGATTTAGATATTTTCTTGGTTGGGTTCTTCGTCCTTGGGTCGTGTTGCTGTATCTTGTGATTGACAAGTGCATTGTCCAACATAGATTTTATTTTATTTTCTGGATTCTACAATTTTGATGATCATCAAAACGAAAGAAATTAAAGTTGAAAAAATGAGGAAGCGATGATATCAACTTTTTCATGTAACTTTCGTTGTTTTGATCAAAATTATCAATATTTTCTTTAGGTAGGTAGGTACCTATATTTGTGTGCATAGTTTCTTCAGTGTTTGGCGATTATTTTCTACGAGGAGCAAGAGTCTAAAGGGATGGACAGATTTGCTTGACTTGTTGTAGGTACACCGTCGTAATCTTTTTTTCTATTTTTTGTTTGCTGTTTTGCATTAAGAAATTTTTAAGACAAAAGAGAATGTAAAATAAGTAGTTTAAATTAATTGATTTTTATTTTAAGAAACTCAGGGAAAGGTAGGTAGATAGGTAGGTACGTAAAAATTAATCTTTTTGTTTTTTGTTTTTTAAAACGATTAGGTAACAAAATGCCTAAGAAAAACGACGTTCGATTAAAGAAAAAATGTGAATACCAATAAATAAATAACCAAAATAGTGAAAATAAGCTAAGAAAAAAATTATTTATGTTGGGATACCTACGCCAGAAGAAGTTTCATCAACAAAAATGGTGGGTTTTCAGATAAAAAATAAATTAATTAAAAAATCTTTTTTTAGTGGAGAACCATATTTGGGAAGATGATGTTATTGTAAGGGGAGAAATTAGATACTTTAGCAGTATTGTGTTTAAGTTTCAAGCCTCAAAAATGACTGCAATTTACTTATATTTACATATACAAAAAATAAAAATCGTCCCCCAATTCATAATTCGGACGGATTTTCAACGACGTGTTTTTTTCAATTTTTGTTGGCAACCACCGATGTAAAAGCAAAAAAAAAACATGTTGTTAACCTGTGTTGCATGGTTTTTAAGATATTTTGAAAACTTGTTCCGATTCCATCAACCAATGTTGTAAACAAAGTTGATCATATAAACCCCAATAATAGACCTGGGCTTCAGTCTTAGGATATCCGTCGAACTGAACGGACGTGATTCGCCAGTCTTATGGAATCCTTCGTGCTGAACGGACGTGTCAGTGTCGGTGTTAAGTTGAGTTAAGTTGTAGTTGGAGTCGGAGTTAGAGTTAGAGTTAGAGTTAGAGTTGGATTTGGAGTTGGAGTTGGAGTTGGAGTTGGAGTTGGAGTTGGAGTTGGAGTTGGAGTTGGAGTTAGAGTTAGAGTTAGAGTTGGAGTTGGAGTTGGAGTTGGAGTTGGAGTTAGAGTTAGAGTTGGAGTTGGAGTTGGAGTTGGAGTTGGAGTTGGAGTTAGAGTTAGAGTTAGAGTTAGAGTTAGAGTTAGAGTTAGAGTTGGAGTTGGAGTTGGATTTGGAGTTGGAGTTGGACTTGGACTTGGACTTGGACTTGGACTTGGACTTGGACTTGGACTTGGACTTGGACTTGGACTTGGACTTGGACTTGGACTTGGACTTGGACTTGGACTTGGACTTGGACTTGGACTTGGACTTGGACTTGGACTTGGACTTGGACTTGGACGAGGAATTGGACTTGGACTTGGACTTGGACTTGGACTTGGACTTGGACGTGGACTTGGACTTGGACTTGGACTTGGACTTGGACTTGGACTTGGACTTGGACTTGGACTTGGACTTGGACTTGGACTTGGACGTGGACTTGGACTTGGACTTGGACTTGGACTTGGACTTGGACTTGGACTTGGACTTGGACTTGGACTTGGACTTGGACTTGGACTTGGACTTGGACTTGGACTTGGACTTGGACTTGGACTTGGACTTGGACTTGGACTTGGACTTGGACTTGGACTTGGACTTGGACTTGGACTTGGACTTGGACTTGGACTTGGACTTGGACTTGGACTTGGACTTGGACTTGGACTTGGACTTGGACTTGGACTTGGACTTGGACTTGGACTTCTTGGACTTCTTGGACTTGGACTTGGATTTGGAGCTGGACTTGGATTTGGACTTGGACTTGGAGCTGGACTTGGACCTGGGCTTGGACTTGGACTTGGACTTGGACTTGGGCTTGGACTTGGACTTGGACTTGGACTTGGACTTGGACTTGGACTTGGACTTGGACTTGGACTTGGACTTGGACTTGGACTTGGACTTGGACTTGGACTTGGACTTGGACTTGGACTTGGACTTGGACTTGGACTTGGACTTGGACTTGGACTTGGACTTGGACTTGGACTTGGACTTGGGCTTGGACTAATACAGGTATCGAAACAAATTTTATTTTCATTTATTTTTTCAGGATATTTCAAAATTTGCATGGAAAAACGACGTCTTTTAAAAGTTAATCAAATAAACCATGACGCACATCACTGGAAAGGTCTATTCATGCATTATACAGGTTTCGAATCAAATTTAATTTTCATTTATTTTTTTAGGAGATATTAAAAAATTTGCATGGAAAAACGACGTCTTTTCAAAGTTAATCAAATATAACATGACGCACATCACTGGAAAGGTCTATTCAAGCCCTATGCAGGTACCAAAATTAATTTGGTTTTGATTGATTTTTTTAGGAGATATTTCAAAATTTGCATAGAACAACGACGTCTTTTCAAAGTTAATCAAATAAAACATGACGCACATCACTGGAAAGGTCTATTCAAGCTTTATGCTGGGATCGAAACTAATTTTATTTTGATTGATTTTTTTAGGAGATATTTCAAAATTTGCATAGAACAACGACGTCTTTTCAAAGTATTTCAAATAAATCATGACGCACATCACTGGAAAGGTCTATTCAAGCACTATGCAGGTATCGAAATTAATTTTATTTTGATTAATTTCTTTAGGAGATATTTGAAAATTAACATAGAAAAACGACGTCTTTTCAGAGTATTTCAAATACATCATGACGCACATCACTGGAAAGGTCTATTTAAGCACTATGCTGGTATCGAAACAAATTTTATTTTAATTAATTTCTTTAGGAGATATTTCAAAATTTTTATAGAAAAACGACGTCTTTTCAAAATATTTCAAACAAATCATGACGCACATCACTGGAAAGGTCTATTCAAGCCCTATGCTGGAATCGAAACTATTTTTATTTTGATTAATTTCTTTAAGAGATATTTCAAAATTTGCATAGAAAAACGACGTCTTTTCAAAGTTAATCAAATAAAACATGACGCACATCACTGCAAAGGTCTATTCAAGCCCTATGCTGGAATCGAAACTAATTTTATTTTGATTAATTTCTTTAGGAGATATTTCAAAATTTGCATAGAAAAACGACGTTTTTTCAAAGTATTTCCAATAAATCATGACGCACATCACTGGAAAGGTCTATTCAAGCACTATGCAGGTACCAAAATTAATTTTGTTTTGATTGATTTCTTTAGGAGATATTTTAAAATTTGCATTAAAAAACGACGTCTTTTCAAAATATTTCAAATAAATCATGACGCACATCACTGGAAAGATCTATTAAAGCCCTATACAGGTTTCGAAACAAATTTTATTTTGATTGATTTTTTCAGGAGATATTTCAAAATTTGTATAGAAAAACGACGTCTTTTCAAAGTTAATCAAATAAAACATGACGCACATCACTGGAAAGGCCTATTCAAGCCTTATGCTGGGATCGAAACTAATTTTATTTTGATTGATTTTTTTAGGAGATATTTCAAAATTTGCATAGAACAATGACGTCTTTTCAAAGTATTTCAAATAAATCATGACGCACATCACTGGAAAGGTCTATTCAAGCACTATGCAGGTATCGAAATTAATTTTATTTTGATTAATTTCTTTAGGAGATATTTAAAAATTAACATAGAAAAACGACGTCTTTTCAGAGTATTTCAAATACATCATGACGCACATCACTGGAAAGGTCTATTCAAGCCTTATGCTGGGATCGAAACTAATTTTATTTTGATTGATTGTTTTAGGAGATATTTCAAAATTTGCATAGAACAATGACGTCTTTTCAAAGTTAATCAAATAAAACATGACGCACATCACTGGAAAGGTCTATTCAAGTCCTATGCTGGAATCGAACCTAATTTTATTTTGATTAATTTCTTTAGGAGATATTTCAAAATTTGCATAGAAAAACGAAGGTTTTTCGAAGTATTTCCAATAAATCATGACGCACATCACTGGAAAGGTCTATTAAAGCCCTATACAGGTTTCGAAACTTATTTTATTTTGATTAATTTTTTCAGGAGATATTTCAAAATTTGCATAGAAAAACGACGTCTGTTCAAAGTTAATCAAATAAAACATGACGCTCATCATTGGAAAGGTCTATTCAAGCCCTATACAGGTTTCGAATCAAATTTTGTTTTGATTGATTTTTTCAGGAGGTATTTCAAAATTTGCATAGAAAAACGACGTTTTTTCAAAGTTAATCAAATAAATTATGACGCACATCACTGGAAAGGTCTGTTCAAGTATTATTCAGGTATCAAAACAAATTTTATTTTGATTGACTTTTTCAGGAGATATTTCAAAATTTGCATAGAAAAACGATGTCTTTTCAAAGTTAATCAAATAAAACATGACGCACATCACTGGAAAGGTCTATTCAAGCCCTATACAGGTTTCGAAACAAATTTTATTTTCATTTATTTTTTCAGGAGATATTTCAAAATTTGGATGGAAAAACGACGTCTTTTCAAAGTTAATCAAATAAACCATGACGCACATCACTGGAAAGGTCTGTTCAAGTATTATTCAGGTGTCAAAACAAATTTTATATTGATTGATTTTTTCAGGAGATATTTCAAAATTTGCATAGAAAAACGATGTCTTTTCAAAGTTAATCAAATAAAACATGACGCACATCACTGGAAAGGTCTATTCAAGTCCTATGCTGGGATCGAAACTAATTTTATTTTGACTGATTGTTTTAGGAGATATTTCAAAATTTGCATGGAAAAACGACGTCTTTTCAAAGTATTTCAAATAAATCATGACGCACATCACTGGAAAGGTCTATCCAAGCCCTATGCTGGGATCGAAATTAATTTTATTTTGATTGATTTTTTCAGGAGATATTTCAAAATTTGCATAGAAAAACGACGTCTTTTCAAAGTTAATCAAATAAAACATGACGCACATCACTGGAAAGGTCTATTCAAGCACTATGCAGGTACCAAAATTAATTTGGTTTTGATTGATTTCTTTTTAAAGATATTTCAAAATTTGCATAGAAAAACGACGTCTTTTCAAAATATTTCAAACAAATCATGGCGCACATTACTGGAAAGGTCTATTCAAGCCCTATGCTGGAATCGAAACTAATTTTATTTTGATTAATTTCTTTAGGAGATATTTCAAAATTTGCATAGAAAAACGACGTTTTTTCAAAGTATTTCCAATAAATCATGACGCACATCACTGGAAAGGTCTATTAAAGCCCTATACAGGTTTCGAAACAAATTTTATTTTGATTGATTTTTTCAGGAGATATTTCAAAATTTGCATAGAAAAACGACGTCTTTTCAAAGTTAATCAAATAAAACATGACGCCCATCACTGGAAAGGTCTATTCATGCTTTATACAGGTTTTGAATCAAATTTTATTTTTATTTATTTTTTCAGGAGATATTTCAAAATTTGCATGGAAAAACGACGTCTTTTCAAAGTTAATCAAATAAACCATGACGCACATCACTGGAAAGGTCTGTTCAAGTATTATTCAGGTATCAAAACAAATTTTATTTTGATTGACTTTTTCAGGAGATATTTCAAAATTTGCATGGAAAAACGACGTCTTTTCAAAGTTAATCAAATAAAACATGACGCACATCACTGGAAAGGTCTATTCAAGCCCTATACAGGTTTCGAAACAAATTTTATTTTCATTTATTTTTTCAGGAGATATTTCAAAATTTGGATGGAAAAACGACGTCTTTTCAAAGTTAATCAAATAAACCATGACGCACATCACTGGAAAGGTGTGTTCAAGTATTATTCAGATATCAAAACAAATTTTATTTTGATTGATTTTTTCAGGAGATATTTCAAAATTTGCATAGAAAAACGATGTCTTTTCAAAGTTAATCAAATAAAACATGACGCACATCACTGGAAAGGTCTATTCAAGTCCTATGCTGGGATCGAAACTAATTTTATTTTGATTGATTGTTTTAGGAGATATTTCAAAATTTGCATGGAAAAACGACGTCTTTTCAAAGTATTTCAAATAAATCATGACGCACATCACTGGAAAGGTCTATTCAAGCCCTATGCTGGGATCGAAACTTATTTTATTTTGATTGATTTTTTCAGGAGATATTTCAAAATTTGCATAGAAAAACGACGTTTTTTCAAAGTATTTCCAATAAATCATGACGCACATCACTGGAAAGGTCTATTAAAGCCCTATACAGGTTTCGAAACAAATTTTATTTTGATTGATTTTTTCAGGAGATATTTCAAAATTTGCATAGAAAAACGACGTCTTTTCAAAGTTAATCAAATAAAACATGACGCCCATCACTGGAAAGGTCTATTCATGCATTATACAGGTTTTGAATCAAATTTTATTTTCATTTATTTTTTCAGGAGATATTTCAAAATTTGCATGGAAAAACGACGTCTTTTCAAAGTTAATCAAATAAATCATGACGCACATCACTGGAAAGGTCTGTTCAAGCCCTATACAGATTTCGAAACAAATTTTATTTTCATTTTTTTTTCAGAAGATATTTCAAAATTTGCATAGAAAAACGATGTCCTTTCAAAGTTAATCAAATAAATTATGACGCACATCACTGGAAAGGTCTGTTCAAGCCCTATACAGGTTTTGAAACAAATTTTATTTTGATTGATTTTTTCAGGAGATATTTCAAAATTTGCATAATAAAACGACGTCTTTTCAAAATATTTCAAACAAATCATGACGCACATCACTGGAAAGGTCTATTCAAAGTCTATGCTGGGATCGAAATTAATTTTATTTTGATTAATTTTTTTAGGAGATATTTCAAAATTTGCATAGAAAAACGACGTCTTTTCAAAGTTTTTCAAATAAATCATGACGCACATCACTGGAAAGGTCTATTCAAGCCCTATGCTGGGATCGAAACTTATTTTATTTTGATTAATTTCTTTAGGAGATATTTCAAAAGTTGCATAATAAAACGACGTCTTTTCAAAATATTTCAAACAAATCATGACGCACATCACTGGAAAGGTCTATTCAAAGTCTATGCTGGGATCGAAACTAATTTTATTTTGATTAATTTCTTTAGGAGATATTTCAAAATTTGCATAGAAAAACGACGTCTTTTCAAAGTTTTTCAAATAAATCATGACGCACATCACTGGAAAGGTCTATTCAAGCCCTATGCTGGAATCGAAACTAATTTTATTTTGATTAATTTCTTTAAGAGATATTTAAAAATTTGCATGGAAAAACGACGTATTTTCAAAGTTAATCAAATATAACATGACGCACATCACTGGAAAGGTCTATTTATGCATTATACAGGTTTTGAATCAAATTTTATTTTCATTTATTTTTTCAGGAGATATTTCAAAATTTGCATAGAAAAACGACGTCTTTTCAAAGTTAATCAAATAAATTATGATGCAAATAATGTTTAAATAAAATAACTTGTATAATACATTGATTGATACTTGATTGACATTTGAATGTCATTGGTAGAGTGTCGATATAAATATAGCTCCCATAAAAAAATTAAAATTCAATATTTGTTTAACTTTATTTAAATCAGTTTTTATTGAGAATAATTATTTAATACAATATACATGAAATTAACAAAAAAGTACTGTACTCAATTACAAGGAATAATTAATTTTCAATAAATAAAACTTTGATAAATCTCTATGAGCAACAAGAACAAAAGAAAAGTAACCGAACTTTCACCGGAATCTGGATCATCTTGCTGCCATAAGAAACACACCAGCACAAAGGAAACTACCATGGAAGTCGGAAAATTATCAGTTCTCGAATTGAAAAAATTGCTTGACGAAACTTTATCCGATAAACTAAAAAACCTCGCAAACAAAGAAGATATTTCATCACTTTCGCTAGAAGTTGCATCGCTAAAATCAACAAATACGCGCCTTCAAGAAAAATTAGCTAAGGTGACGGATAGATGTGAGCTTTTGGAGTCCCAAATAGAGCTACTGTCACGTAAGGCAAACGAAAACACCATAGTTGTACACCTTCCTTTTAATGAAAACACATACGCAATCGACTTAGCAAAACAAACTTGCAAAGGCCTAATGAATCTAAGAGAAAATGAGAGTATCCATGTAAAAAAGACTCGAGAGTTCTTAAATACAAGACAAAAAAGATGCACGGTGCTCTTAGAACTTGATTCTGCCGATTCTGTTCAACAAATTCTACGCGGGTCAAGTAGCTTGAAAGGAACTGGAATGAGCGTAACACGCGAACAATCACTTCCTTATCGTAAAAAAAAACAAACCCTGTTTGAAACGAAAAATAAATTACTTGCGCTGAATCCGAACGCTAAAATTATTATAAAAGGAGATAAAATGCAAATCAATGACAACACGTTTGTTTACAAATTCTCACGAGGACTAGTAATTAAAACTCCAACTGAAATGGCGAGTATCCAACAACAATTTGGTTCAAGTGCACTTGAATACTTTGACAGCAGCGTGGGAGAAAATCAAACTGAGTTCGCTTTAACACCAACAGCGCCACCAGTGGATATTAACCAGCAATAGGAGTACAGTGCCGTCTGCCATACAAGTAATAGTAGTGAATTTTTAAAACTAAGCATAATAAAAAATAATATTTTAAGCTGATTTTTTTAACTTAATTAAAAAATACGATATTATTATATTAATTGAAACTTTTTTAGAAGAAGAAAGACAAAATGAAATTTCAAATTATTTTAAAGATTTTAATACCAGCTATATTCCGGCAGTACGAAACAATATTCATGGTAGAGCTAGTGGGGGAATCCTATGTGGAATCAAAAAAAGTAAAATTAGTAAATTTGTAAAGTTTAGAGTAATTAATGGTAAATTGGTTTTTCAAATAGATGGCAATGTCAACCATAAAACTCACTATATTGTACCATTATATTTAAACTGTAATAATTGGTTGAACGACTTTGAAGAATTGCAAGGCTTTTTAAATAATTTTACATCTGCAAACATTATGTTAATCGGTGATTTGAATGCCAGAATTGGGCTTTTTCAAAATCCATGCATGGAGCATTTGAATATTCGAACGGATTCATTTTCAAGCAGGAACTCTAAAGACGGATTAATTAATAGAAATGGTAGAGCCCATATTGATTTACTTGAAAGTTTTGGTTTTTGGGTTTTGAATGGTGCATTGAGAAATGATGCTTGTGGTGAACTGACTTTTGTAGGTGGACAGGGAAGTTCAGTAATCGACCTCTGTGCGGTCACTGGAGAATGGATTCAGGCTATTGAAAACTTAGAAGTGCTAGCAGCCACCTTTACCTCCCACTTACCAATCATTGCTTCTGCAATCTTTTGCCAAGAATTGCATCGTGATAACTTAAAAAAGCTTCCTAAATTGAAGTGGATAGTTCATCAGGGAGATAGATACCGCGAAAGATTAAATCGGTGCGTTGGCTCTCTACCAGATCCAAACTTTCTTGCAATTGACCAGATTGAGGAGAAGATAACAGAAATTGTAAGGTCATCTGCTTCCCAAAACATTGGTCGTAAACATTTGGAACCCTTATGCAAATGGTTTGATTCCGAATGCATTAGACTCCGTAAAAGATCTTTCGCATGTCTTAACTTATTCCGAAAATTCAATTCTGACCATTTTAAGTCTTTATATTTAGAAGCAAACAAAACATACAAGCAAGTCTGCGAGTATAAAAAACTATGCTACACATCGAACTTAGCAAAAAATTTGGAAAGTTGTAAGGACTCCAAGACTTTTTGGTGTAACGTACGGGAGTTAGGTGGAAGAAATCGTCCATCTGCAAGTCCACTAGGAGCTGAAGTTCTAGCTTCTTATTTTCGATCGTTGCTGACATGCAGTGATGATGTCCAGTCATTTCATTATGCTTTGCCTAACACAATAGTTGACGAGCTTGACTGTCCAATAATTTTCCAAGAACTAGAACTCGCTCTTTTTCAAATGAAAAACATAAGTCCCCGGGTATTGATGGCATTCCTGTTGAATTTTTAAAAAACTCTTCTGTAGAATTTAAACGATATCTACTTTCGTTTTATAACGCTTTGTATGATAACTCCTGTGTTCCAGCAAGTTTTAATAAAGCTGTTATATTTGCAATTTTCAAGAAAGGTGACGCTAATTTACCTGAAAATTATAGAGGCATTTCAATTTTGAATTCCATTAGGAAAATATTTGCAAGAATCTTGTATAACAGACTAACTACATGGGTAGAGGCAAACAATCGGTTAAGCATGTTTCAAGCGGGATTTCGTGAAGGATTTTCAACTATTGACCATATTTTTGCCTTAACCAGTATAGCTAACAAATTTACGCAAAGGAAAAAAAAACTTTATGCTTGCTTCGTGGATTTGAAAGCTGCTTTTGATACCGTCAATCGCCAAGCTCTCATTTATAAGATGGCTTGTCTTGGAATATCCAGAAAGTTTCTGTCCATTTACGAAAACTTTTTATGCCGAACATATGCGACAGTTTATGATGGGTCGCAGATTTCAAATTGGTTTGAAACGACTGCGGGTGTTCCTCAAGGATGTATCTTAAGCCCAATCTTGTTTGCGCTTTACATTGATGATGTTTCTGAGAATATACCGGGTGGAGTCACTTTTTCGGATATCCTCATAAAAGTATTGCTTTACGCAGACGACTTAGTCATGTTAGCAGATAACCCTTTTTCTCTCCAACTCCAAATAAACAGGCTCCAGATGTACTGCAAAACTTGGGATCTCAAAATAAACTCTGAAAAAACAAAGATCATGGTGTTTGAAGCTCGCAAGTGTAAAAGACTAAGAGAGGAAAGGTGGTTTCTGGGCAATGATTCGATTGAAATAGTACAGGAATTCAAATATCTGGGAGTGTTGATGTCTGCTAACGCAAGCTTCACTAAGCATGTTCAGCAAAAAAGTAAAGAAGCGAAAATTGCTCTCAGTGTCATGTGGCCCACATTTTTCTCAAAACAAAATATTGATTTAGGTTCTAAATATCGAGTTTTTCAAGCGACTGTTAACAGCTGTATGTGTTATGGTGTTCAAGCTTTTGGTCAAACCTATTTCGAAGAATTTGAGTTGATTCAACGTTTTTTTTCAAACGCTTATTTCGGCTTCCTAATGCAACACCCACCTATGCAATTCACGTCGAGTCAGGAATAACACCTATTTATGTAAAAAACTTAAAATTTCACTCAGAATTTCTTGTGAAAGTTATGAGAAAACCAGGATGTAATCTTCACAAATCCATCATGAAAAACCTCTTGCGGACATGTGCATCGCCTTTCAAGGAGTGGAATGAACTTGCACAGTCTCAAAACCTATCTCTAGATTTAACGGAATCGAACGTAGATAACTTGCAGGAACAACTTTCTATTATTATTGCGAATATTGATGAAAAGATGTATCTCCAACATTTAAATAGAGCATCATTATCGGACACTCGCGAGATTTATAGAAATTTAAATCATTCTCTAAATTCTAGAAATTATTTCAAATATGGACTTTCTGTGAAAGCCATAACTACAATTTTTAGGGCAAGGGTAGAAATTCTTAGTCTTAACTATGTCCCACATCGATCAGATCTGCCTAATATCTGTAATTTTTGTAACAGAAATGAACGCGACGATGTTTACCATTTCATTGCCATTTGCCCAGTACTGCAAGAAATTCGAAGGCTATACTTTGAACAGAGTGTCCTCTCAAGAGAACAACTACTTGATGTATTGAATGGGTCTGTGGGATGGACAAATCTCTACATGTTTTGTGATCATGCATTAAATTATCGAAATAGTTTTTGAAATATTTACAGCATAAAGACTGTTCAGTGTTCAACCTCTTAATTAAATTATTATTAAATCTTTGCTTATAGATTTGTACCTCACTGTTGTGTAATTTATCTATTAAAATTAAAAATATAAAATTCATAATATTGTAAAAACAAATCAAAATATGTCTAAATTATTATGTACCCACTTTTTAATTCATGTAAAATATTATTCTACCAATTATTTTTATTTATTTTTTGTAAAACTATGTTAAAAAATGTCATTTTCTGGCAGACGGCAACTTGCCATGTCAATAAATTATTTTGTTATAAAATACTGTTAACATTTATTGAAATAAAGAAATAATAATAATAATAATAATACTTAAAAAATTTCTACGATCGAAGTTATGATTGATGTGCTTTTAAAAAAAAGGCGTTGAGAAGATGCATCTACGGGTAAAATTTCAGTGTTTACAATTTTCGGGAACATTTTTTTTTGTATGTTAATGAGTGGAAGAGTGGAACCGGAGTGGTTTTGATTATTTTCAAATTTTCAGTTTAAAAATGTTGCAGATCTGCCACCAGCTGCCAAATTCGTGTTGGAAAATACTTATTGATATTTCAAAAAAGTTTCGTTTTGAGGGGGTTCAAATTTCAATGTTGCAAATTTTTGGAAAAATACTTTTTTGATGATCAAAAGGTGGGATTTCTCCTTAAGAAATTAAGATGATTTAAACTGATATGTAGGGTGTCCATAACTTGTTTGAAAAAAAATAAGGACATTTTCAAAAATCCAAATTTCTACTCACCACACCATAAAAATAATAGATAAATATGATCAAATGTTTATTTTATAAATAAATAAAGTATATAATGTCTATTTTGCTTACTTTTTACTAAAAGTCTGGAATATTTTGAATTTAACGCTCATTGAAAACAAAAATAATGGCATTACACAAAAAACTTTGTTTTTGAATACGGCCGTTTAAAGTTTTGGACTTACTTCAATGGTCGATAACTCAAAAAAAAAATTATGGGTATTTAAGAAAAAAAGGGTTTTTTGAAAAAGTTCGATATAGTTCCAGTTTTTTTTCAGATTTTAAAAGAAGAAACCAAGCGAAAATCTTAGAAAATGAACTAAAAGTCTTTTTTATTAATTAGGTATAACGCACCGATTGTTTATTTGACAGTGAATTTTTGTCAAAAACAAGAAAAAAATCAGTCAACTTTTAGCTTCACAATAGAAAATAAACTTAAAAAAGAACTCTAAAAATAAATAACACAAACTAAATATTCTCAAAAAAAAAACACAACATAATTTACCAGGTACGTAGTAGGTAAATGAAGTGAACCATAAGAGATCAAAAATTATTTATTGAAAATGCCATCAAAGTACGATTTGTAATAACTGGGTATCAAGCCAGAATTCACGAGACTGCTTACATCGTTCTTCTTCCTTTCTGCTATATCCAATTTATGCTGGTACAACCGTACCAACGCTTCAGGATGTTTTTTTTTTCATTCGGGACTGCTCTTTTAGCCTGATCAAGCTCTTTGAAGTCATCAAAGTAAGATGTTTTATAGAAAATATCCTGTAAGGTTTTTACAATTTTGATTGCTCTAACCTTAACTTTACAACTTGACCCTGAACATATTTGTTCAACCTTGGCACCGGAAGTTTTTTTATATCTATGAAGTCTTCGTAACCCATTTCAATTACTGTGAATGGTGTTCCATGTTTCCATTCGAATGGCAGATACGTATTGCGAAGGCCCGTAAATAGGTCCAGACCAGCGTTACTACTTCGAGAAAAAAAGTCGAAGTAGATTTGAAGAAAAAAAGGAAATAGATTGACAAAAATCGAGGTAGATTTCAAAATGAACTTTTTTATACAAATCTATATTTTCTTAAAATTATTATCATATTTCCATATTTATTTCAAGTTAAAAAAAACACCTTATTTCTTCATGTAGCTATATTTTGCATCATGGTTTTATTAAATTTTTTAGTTTTATTTTGTTAAGGTACCTACTTTACCTATTCTTGTTCTTTGACTTTTTTATAAAAAAGAACAATAAAATGATTATAGTCGGGGACAAACAAACAGACCAAAGATCATCAACCAAAATAGGAAAGGGTGAATCGAAAATTAGAAAAAGAAAACCATTCGAAATTCACACACTGAAGCGAACTTTTCACAAGATTCGTGTACACAAGAGTGCGTTGAGTTTCTATGATTTGTAAAACTACTAATTTTTGAATTAAAATTGTGCTAAATTTGTTTTTCTTCTAATGGAAATGATGGGGCTACCAACCAAAAAGAAGTAGATTTGACCTATTAATGTAAAATTGAAGTAAGTTGAAACAGAGATTTTTAAAATGAAGTAGATTTAAAAAATTTAGTGATCGTGCGAAGCAGGAAGTAGCTAGCTTGATTTTAATTTAACAACTCTAAGCTTAAAATTTAATCGACATTATCATAGACTAAATGTTTTTTGTTTGTTCGTTTTTTCTTTCCTACAGACAGATCGAAATTAAAATGAGGCCAGATAATGAACTGCCTGTGTTCTGTTTTTGTTTGTTTTTTTGTTGTCGAGGGATTTAGATATTTTCTTGGTTGGGTTCTTCGTCCTTGGGTCGTGTTGCTGTATCTTGTGATTGACAAGTGCATTGTCCAACATAGATTTTATTTTATTTTCTGGATTCTACAATTTTGATGATCATCAAAACGAAAGAAATTAAAGTTGAAAAAATGAGGAAGCGATGATATCAACTTTTTCATGTAACTTTCGTTGTTTTGATCAAAATTATCAATATTTTCGTTAGGTAGGTAGGTACCTATATTTGTAGGTATGTATGTGCATAGTTTCTTCAGTGTTTGGCGATTATTTTCTATAGTACGAGGAGCAAGAGTCTAAAGGGATGGACAGATTTGCTTGACTTGTTGTAGGTACACCGTCGTAATCTTTTTTTCTATTTTTTGTTTGCTGTTTTGCATTAAGAAATTTTTAAGACAAAAGAGAATGTAAAATAAGTAGTTTAAATTAATTGATTTTTATTTTAAGAAACTCAGGGATAGGTAGGTACTCGTAGATAGGTAGGTACGTAAAAATTAATCTTTTTGTTTTTTGTTTTTTAAAACGATTAGGTAACAAAATGCCTAAGAAAAACGACGTTCGATTAAAGAACGCATTTTTAAGAAAAATTTAAGAAAAAATGTGAATACCAATAAATAAATAACCAAAAAAGTGAAAATAAGCTAAGAAAAAAATTATTTATGTTGGGATACCTACGCCAGAAGAACATTCATCAACAAAAATGGTGGGTTTTCAGATAAAAAATAAATTAATTAAAAAATCTTTTTTAGTGGAGAACCATATTTGGGAAGATGATGTTATTGTAAGGGGAGAAATTAGATACTTTAGCAGTATTGTGTTTAAGTTTCAAGCCTCAAAAATGACTGCAATTTACTTATATTTACATATACAAAAAATAAAAATCGTCCCCCAATTCATAATTCGGACGGATTTTCAACGACGTGTTTTTTTCAATTTTTGTTGCCAACCACCATGTAAAAGCATGTAAAAGCAAAAAAAAACATGTTGTCAACCTGTGTTGCATGGTTTTTAAGATATTTTGAAAACTTGTTCCGATTCCATCAACCAATGTTGTAAACAAAGTTGATCATATAAACCCCAATAATAGGGACTGGGCTTCAGTCTTAGGATATCCGTCGAACTGAACGGACGTGTTTCGCCAGTCTTATGGAATCCTTCGTGCTGAACGGACGTGTCAATGCCGGTGTTAAGTGGAGTTAAGTTGTAGTTGGAGTCGGAGTTAGAGTTAGAGTTAGAGTTAGAGTTAGAGTTAGAGTTGGAGTTGGAGTTGGAGTTGGAGTTGGAGTTGGAGTTGGAGTTGGAGTTGGAGTTGGAGTTGGAGTTGGAGTTGGAGTTGGAGTTGGAGTTGGAGTTGGACTTGGACTTGGACTTGGACTTGGAATAAGAGTTAGAGTTGGAGTTGGAGTTGGAGTTGGAGTTGGAGTTAGAGTTGGATTTAGAGTTGGAGTTGGAGTTGGAGTTGGAGTTGGAGTTGGAGTTGGACTTGGACTTGGATTTCTTGGACTTGGACTTGGGCTTGGACCTGGACTTGGACTTGGACTTGGACTTGGACTTGGACTTGGACTTGAACTTAGAATTGGACTTGGACTTGGACTTGGACTTGGACTTGGACTTGGACTTGGACTTGGATTTGGACTAGGACTTGGACTTGGACTTGGACTTGGGCTTGGACTTGGACTTGGACTTGGACTTGGACTTGGACTTGGACTTGGACTTGGACTTGGACTTGGACTTGGACTTGGACTTGGACTTGGACTTGGACTTGGACTTGGACTTGGAGCTGGACTTGTATTTGGACTTGGATTTGGACTTGGACTTGGAATTGGACTTGGGCTTGGACTTGGACTTGGACATGGACTTGGACTTGGACTTGGACTTGGACATGGACTTGGACTTGGACTTGGACTTGGACTTGGACTTGGACTTGGACTTGGACTTGGACTTGGACTTGGACTTGGACTTGGACTTGGACTTGGACTTGGACTTGGACTTGGACTTGGACTTGGACTTGGACTTGGACTTGGACTTGGACTTGGACTTGGACTTGGACTTGGACTTGGACTTGGACTTGGACTTGGACTTGGACTTGGACTTGGACTTGGACTTGGACTTGGACTTGGACTTGGACTTGGACTTGGACTTGGACTTGGACTTGGACTTGGACTTGGACTTGGACTTGGACTTGGACTTGGACTTGGACTTGGACTTGGACTTGGACTTGGACTTGGACTTGGACTTGGACTTGGACTTGGACTTGGACTTGGACTTGGACTTGGACTTGGACTTGGACTTGGACTTGGACTTGGACTTGGACTTGGACTTGGACTTGGACTTGGACTTGGACTTGGACTTGGACTTGGACTTGGACTTGGACTTGGACTTGGACTTGGACTTGGACTTGGACTTGGACTTGGACTTGGACTTGGACTTGGACTTGGACTTGGACTTGGACTTGGACTTGGACTTGGACTTTGACTTAGACTTGGGCTACTTGGACTTAGATTTTGGCTACTTGGACTTTGACTTGGACTTAGACCTGGGCTACTTGGAATTTGACTTGGACTTGGACTTGGGTTTGGACTTGGACTTGGACTTGGACTTGGACTTGGACTTGGACTTGGACTTGGACTTGGACTTGGACTTGGACTTGGACTTGGACTTGGACTTGGACTTGGACTTGGACTTGGACTTGGACTTGGACTTGGACTTGGACTTGGACTTGGACTTGGACTAATACAGGTATCGAAACAAATTTTATTTTCATTTATTTTTTCAGGATATTTCAAAATTTGCATGGAAAAACGACGTCTTTTCAAAGTTAATCAAATAAACCATGACGCACATCACTGGGAAGGTCTATTTATGCATTATACAGGTTTCGAATCAAATTTAATTTTCATTTATTTTTTCAGGAGATATTTCAAAATTTGCATAGAAAAACGATGTCTTTTCAAAGTTAATCAAATAAATCATGACATACATCACTGGAAAGGTCTATTCAAGCCCTATACAGGTACCAAAATTAATTTGGTTTTGATTGATTTTCTTAGGAGATATTTCAAAATTTGCATAGAACAACAACGTCTTTTCAAATAATTTCAAATAAATAATGATGCACATCACTGGGAAGGTCTATTCAAGCACTATGCTGGTATCGAAACAAATTTTATTTTAATTAATTTCTTTAGGAGCTATTTCAAAATTTGCATAGAAAAACTACGTCTTTTCAAAATATTTCAAACAAATCATGACGCACATCACTGGAAAGGTCTATTTAAGCCTTATGCTGGAATCGAAACTAATTTTATTTTGATTAATTTCTTTAGGAGATATTTCAAAATTTGCATAGAAAAACGACGTCTTTTCAAAGTTTTTCAAATAAATCATGACGCACATCACTGGAAAGGTCTATTAAAGCCCTACACAGGTTTCGAAACAAATTTTATTTTGATTGATTTTTTCAGGAGATATTTCAAAATTTGCATAGAACAACGACGTCTTTTCAAAGTTAATCAAATTAAACATGACGCACATCATTGGAAAGGTCTATTCAAGCCCTATACAGGTTTCGAAACAAATTTAATTTTGATTGATTTTTTCAGGAGATATTTCAAAATTGGCATGGAAAAACGACGTCTTTTCAAAGTTAATCAAATATAACATGACGCACATCACTGGAAAGGTCTATTCATGCATTATACAGGTTTTTAATCAAATTTTATTTTCATTTATTTTTTCAGGAGATATTTCAAAATTTGCATAGAAAAACGATGTCTTTTCAAAGTTAATCAAATAAATCATGACATACATGACTGGAAAGGTCTATTCAAGCCCTATGCAAGTACCAAAATTAATTTGGTTTTGATTGATTTTTTGAGGAGATATTTCAAAATTTGCATAGAACAACGACGTCTTTTCAAATAATTTCAAATAAATCATGATGCACATCACTGGAAAGGTCTATTCAAGCCTAACGCTGGAATCGAAACTAATTTTATTTTGATTAATTTCTTTAGGAGATATTTCAAAATTTTCATAGAAAAACGACGTCTTTTCAAAGTTTTTCAAATAAATCATGACGCACATCACTGGAAAGGTCTATTAAAGCCCTATACAGGTTTTGAAACAAATTTTATTTTGATTGTTTTTTTCAGGAGATATTTCAAAATTTGCATAGAAAAACGAAGTCTTTTCAAAGTTTTTCAAATAAATCATGACGCACATCACTGGAAAGGTCTATTAAAGCCCTATACAGGTTTTGAATCAAATTTTATTTTGGTTGATTTTTTCAGGAGATATTTCAAAATTTTCATGGAAAAACGACGTCTTTTCAAAGTTAATCAAATAAACCATGACGCACATCACTGAAAAGGTCTGTTCAAGCCCTATACAGGTTTCGAAACAAATTTTATTTTGATTGATTTTTTCAGGAGATATTTCAAAATTTGCATAGAAAAACGATGTCTTTTCAAAGTTAATCAAATAAAACATGACGCACATCACAAGAAAGGCCTATTCATGCATTATACAGTTTTCGAATCAAATTTTATTTTCATTTATTTTTTCAGGAGATATTTCAAAATTTGCATAGAAAAACGACGTCATTTCAAAGTTAATCAAATAGAACATGACGCACATCACTAGAAAGGTCTATTCATGCATTATACAGGTTTTTAATCAAATTTTATTTTCATTTATTTTTTCAGGAGATATTTCAAAATTTGCATAGAAAAACGATGTCTTTTCAAAGTTAATCAAATAAATCATGACATATATGACTGGAAAGGTCTATTCAAGCCCTATGCAGGTACCAAAATTAATTTGGTTTTGATTGATTTTTTTAGGAGATATTTCAAAATTTGCATAGAGCAACGACGTCTTTTCAAATAATTTCAAATAAGTCATGATGCACATCACTTGAAAGGTCTATTCAAGCCCTTTGCAGGTACCAAAATTAATTTGGTTTTGATTGATTTGTTTAGGAGATATTTCAAAATTTGCATAGAAAAACGACGTCTTTTCAAAGTTAATCAAATAAAACATGACGCACATCACTGGAAAGGTCTATTCAAGCCTTATGCTGGGATCGAAACTAATTTTATGTTGATTAATTTTTTTAGGAGATATTTCAAAATTTGCATAGAACAACGACATCTTTTTAAAGTATTTCAAATAAATCATGACGCACATTACTAGAAAGGTCTATTCAAGCCCTATGCTGGGATCGAAACTTATTTTATTTTGATTAATTTCTTCAGGAGATATTTCAAAATTTACATAGAAAAACGACGTCTTTTCAAAGTTTTTCAAATAAATCATGACGCACATCACTGGAAAGGTCTATTCAAGCCTTATGCTGGAATCGAAACTAATTTTATTTTGATTAATTTCTTTCAGAGATATTTCAAAATTTGCATAGAAAAACGACGTCTTTTCAAAGTTAATCAAATAAAACATGACGCACATCACTGGAAAGGTCTATTCATGCATTATACAGGTTTCGAATCAAATTTTATTTTGATTGATTTTTTCAGGAGATATTTCAAAATTTTCATGGAAAAACGACGTTTTTTCAAAGTTAATCAAATAAATTATGACGCACATCACTGGAAAGGTCTGTTCAAGCCCTATACAGGTATCGAAACAAAAGTAATTTTGATTGATTTTTTCAATATATATTTCAAAATTTGCATAGAAAAACGATGTCTTTTCAAAGCTTATCAAATAAATCATGACGCACATCACTGGAAAGGTCTGTTCAAGTATTATTCAGGTATCAAAACAGATTTTATTTTGATTGATTTTTTCAGGAGAAATTTCAAAATTTGCATGGAAAAACGACGTCTTTTCAAAGTTAATCAAATAAACCATGACGCACATCACTGGAAAGGTCTGTTCAAGCCCTATACAAATTTCGAAACAAATTTTATTTTCATTTATTTTTTCAGGAGATGTTTCAAAATTTGCATGGAAAAACGACGTATTTTCAAAGTTAATTAAATAAATTATGACGCACATCACTGGAAAGGTCTGTTCAAGTCCTATACAGATATCGAAACAAAAGTAATTTTGATTGATTTTTTCAATAGATATTTCAAAATTTGCATAGAAAAACGATGTCTTTTCAAAGTTAATCAAATAAATTATGATGCACATCACTGGAAAGGTCTATTCAAATATTATTCAGGTATCAAAACAAATTTTATTTTGATTGATTTTTTCAGGAGAAATTTCAAAATTTGCATGGAAAAACGACGTCTTTTCAAAGTTAATCAAATAAATTATGATGCAAATAATGTTTAAATAAAATAACTTGTATAATACTTAAAAAATTTATGATTGTTGTGCTTTTAAAAAAAAGCGTTGAGAAGATGCATCTACGGGTAAAATTTCAGTTTTTCCAATTTTCGGGAACATACTTTTTTTGTATGTTAATGAGTGGAAGAGTGGAACCGGAGTGGTTTTGATTATTTTTAAATTTTCAGTTTAAAAATGTTGCAGATCTGCCACCAGCTGCCAAATTCGTGTTGGAAAATACTTATTGATATTTCAAAAAAGTTTCGTTTTGAGGGCTTTCAAATTTCAATGTTGCAAATTTTTGGAAAAATACTTTTTTGATGATCAAAAGGTGGGTTTTCTCCTTAAGAAATGAAGATGATTTAAACTGATATGTAGGTTGTCCATAACTTGTTTGAAAAAAAATAAGGACATTTTCAAAAATCCAAATTTCTACTCACCACACCATAAAAATAATAGATAAATATGATCAAATGTTTATTTTATAAATAAATAAAGTATATAATGTCTATTTTGCTTACTTTTTACTAAAAGTCTGGAATATTTTGAATTTAACGCTCATTGAAAACAAAAATAATGGCATTACACAAAAAACCTTGTTTTTGAATACGGCCGTTTAAAGTTTTGGACTTACTTCAATGGTCGATAACTCAAAAAAAAATATGGGTATTTAAGAAAAAAGGGGTTTTTTGAAAAAGTTCGGTATAGTTCCAGTTTTGTTCTTATTACTTTTACTTATTTTCCAACAAAGGCGTAAAATTGTTCAGATTTTAATAGAAGAAACCAAGCGAAAATCTTAGAAAATGAACTAAAAGGCTTTTTTGTTAATTAGGTATAACGCACCGATTGTTTATTTGACAGTGGATTTTTGTCAAAAACAAGAAAAAACTCCGTCAACTTTTAGCTTAACAATAGAAAATAAACTTAAAAAAGAACTCTAAAAATAAATAACACAAACTAAATATTCTCAAAAAAAAAACACAACATAATTTACCAGGTACGTAGTAGGTAAATGAAGTGAACCATAAGAGATCAAAAATTATTTATTGAAAATGACATCAAAGTACGAGTACGATTTGTAATAACTGGCTATCAAGCCAGAATTCACGAGACTGCTTACATCGTTCTTCTTCCTTTCTGCTATATCCAATTTATGCTGGTACAACCGTACCAACGCTTCAGGATGTTTTTTTTTCTATTCGGGACTGTTCTTTTAGCCTGATCAAGCTCTTTGAAGTCATCAAAGTAAGATGTTTTATAGAAAATATCCTGTAAGGTTTTTACAATTTTGATTGCTTTAACCTTAACTTTACAACTTGACCCTGAACATATTTGTTCAACCTTGGCACCGGAAGTTTTTTTATATCTATGAAGTCTTCGTAACCCATTTCAATTACTGTGAATGGTGTTCCATGTTTCCATTCGAATGGCAGATACGTATTGCGAAGGCCCGTAAATACGAGTAGGTCCAGACCAGCGTTACTACTTCGAGAAAAAAAGTCGAAGTAGATTTGAAGAAAAAAAGGAAATAGATTGACAAAAATCGAGGTAGATTTCAAAATGAACTTTTTTATACAAATCTATATTTTCTTAAAATTATTATCATATTTCCATATTTATTTCAAGTTAAAAAAAACACCTTATTTCTTCATGTAGCTATATTTTGCATCATGGTTTTATTAAATTTTTTAGTTTTATTTTGCTAAGGTACCTACTTTACCTATTCTTGTTCTTTGACTTTTTTATAAAAAAGAACAATAAAATGATTATAGTCGGGGACAAACAAACAGACCAAAGATCATCAACCAAAATAGGAAAGGGTGAATCGAAAATTAGAAAAAGAAAACCATTCGAAATTCACACACTGAAGCGAACTTTTCACAAGATTCGTGTACACAAGAGTGCGTTGAGTTTCTATGATTTGTAAAACTACTAATTTTTGAATTAAAATTGTGCTAAATTTGTTTTTCTTCTAATGGAAATGATGGGGCTACCAACCAAAAAGAAGTAGATTTGACCTATTAATGTAAAATTGAAGTAAGTTGAAACAGAGATTTTTAAAATGAAGTAGATTTAAAAAATTTAGTGATCGTGCGAAGCAGGAAGTAGCTAGCTTGATTTTAATTTAACAACTCTAAGCTTAAAATTTAATCGACATTATCATAGACTAAATGTTTTTTGTTTGTTCGTTTTTTCTTTCCTACAGACAGATCGAAATTAAAATGAGGCCAGATAATGAACTGCCTGTGTTCTGTTTTTGTTTGTTTTTTTGTTGTCGAGGGATTTAGATATTTTCTTGGTTGGGTTCTTCGTCCTTGGGTCGTGTTGCTGTATCTTGTGATTGACAAGTGCATTGTCCAACATAGATTTTATTTTATTTTCTGGATTCTACAATTTTGATGATCATCAAAACGAAAGAAATTAAAGTTGAAAAAATGAGGAAGCGATGATATCAACTTTTTCATGTAACTTTCGTTGTTTTGATCAAAATTATCAATATTTTCGTTAGGTAGGTAGGTACCTATATTTGTAGGTATGTATGTGCATAGTTTCTTCAGTGTTTGGCGATTATTTTCTATAGTACGAGGAGCAAGAGTCTAAAGGGATGGACAGATTTGCTTGACTTGTTGTAGGTACACCGTCGTAATCTTTTTTTCTATTTTTTGTTTGCTGTTTTGCATTAAGAAATTTTTAAGACAAAAGAGAATGTAAAATAAGTAGTTTAAATTAATTGATTTTTATTTTAAGAAACTCAGGGATAGGTAGGTACTCGTAGATAGGTAGGTACGTAAAAATTAATCTTTTTGTTTTTTGTTTTTTAAAACGATTAGGTAACAAAATGCCTAAGAAAAACCACGTTCGATTAAAGAAAGCATTTTTATGAAAAAATGTGAATACCAATAAATAAATAACCAAAAAAGTGAAAATAAGCTAAGAAAAAAATTATTTATGTTGGGATACCTACGCCAGAAGAACATTCATCAACAAAAATGGTGGGTTTTCAGATAAAAAATAAATTAATTAAAAAATCTTTTTTAGTGGAGAACCATATTTGGGAAGATGATGTTATTGTAAGGGGAGAAATTAGATACTTTAGCAGATTTGTGTTTAAGTTTCAAGCCTCAAAAATGACTGCAATTTACTTATATTTACATATACAAAAAATAAAAATCGTCCCCCAATTCATAATTCGGACGGATTTTCAACGACGTGTTTTTTTTCAATTTTTGTTGGCAACCACCGATGTAAAAGCAAAAAAATATGTTGTCAACCTGTGTGGCATGGTTTTTAAAATATTTTGAAAACTTGTTCCGATTCCATCAACCAATGTTGTAAACAAAGTTGATCATATAAACCCCAATAATAGGGCCTGGGCTTCAGTCTTAGGATATCCGTCGAACTGAACGGACGTGTTTCGCCAGTCTTATGGAATACTTCGTGCTGAACGGACGTGTCAGTGCCGGTGTTAAGTGGAGTTAAGTTGTAGTTGGAGTCGGAGTTAGAGTTAGAGTTAGAGTTAGAGTTAGAGTTAGAGTTAGAGTTAGAGTTAGAGTTAGAGTTAGAGTTAGAGTTAGAGTTAGAGTTAGAGTTAGAGTTAGAGTTAGAGTTAGAGTTAGAGTTAGAGTTAGAGTTAGAGTTAGAGTTAGAGTTAGAGTTAGAGTTAGAGTTAGAGTTAGAGTTAGAGTTAGAGTTAGAGTTAGAGTTAGAGTTAGAGTTAGAGTTAGAGTTAGAGTTAGAGTTAGAGTTAGAGTTAGAGTTAGAGTAAGAGTTAGAGTTAGAGTTAGAGTTAGAGTTAGAGTTAGAGTTAGAGTTAGAGTTAGAGTTAGAGTTAGAGTTAGAGTTGGAGTTGGAGTTGGAGTTGGAGTTGGAGTTGGAGTTGGAGTTGGAGTTGGAGTTGGAGTTGGAGTTGGAGTTGGAGTTGGAGTTGGAGTTGGAGTTGGAGTTGGAGTTGGAGTTGGAGTTGGAGTTGGAGTTGGAGTTGGAGTTGGACTTGGAGTTAGAGTTGGAGTTAGAGTTGGACTTGGACTTGGACTTGGACTTGGACTTGGACTTGGACTTGGACTTGGACTTGGACTTGGACTTGGACTTGGACTTGAACTTGGACCTGGATTTGGACTTGGACTTGGACTTCTTGGACTTGGATTTGGGCTTGGACTTGGACATAGAATTGGACTTGGAATTGGACTTGGACTTGGACTTGGACTTGGACTTGAACTTGGACTTGGACTTGGACTTGGACTTGGACTTGGACTTGGACTTGGACTTGGACTTGGACTTGGACTTGGACTTGGACTTGGACTTGGACTTGGACTTGGACTTGGACTTGGACTTGGACTTGGGCTTGGACTTGGACTTGGACTTGGAACTGGACTTGGACTTTGACTTGGACTTGGACTTGGACTTGGAGTTGGAGTTGGACTTGGACTTGGACTTGGACTTGGACCTGGACTTGGACTTGGACATGGACTTGGACTTGGACTTGGACTTGGACTTGGAATTGGACTTGGACTTGGACTTGGACTTGGACTTGGACTTGGACTTGGACTTGGACTTGGACTTGGACTTGGACTTGGACTTGGACTTGGACTTGGACTTGGACTTGGACTTGGACTTGGACTTGGAGCTGGACTTGGACTTGGACTTGGAGCTGGACTTGGACTTGGACTTGGACTTGGACTTGGACTTGGACTTGGACTTGGACTTGGACTTGGACTTGGACTTGGACATGGACTTGGACTTGGACTTGGACTTGGACTTGGACTTGGACTTGGACTTGGACTTGGACTTGGACTTGGACTTGGCCTTGGCCTTGGACTTGGACTTGGACTTGGACTTGGACTTGGACTTGGACTTGGACTTGGACTTGGACTTGGACTTGGACTTGGACTTGGACTTGGACTTGGACTTGGACTTGGACTTGGACTTGGACTTGGACTTGGACTTGGACTTGGACTTGGACTTGAACTTGGACTTGGACTTGGACTTGGACTTGGACTTGGACTTGGACTTGGACTTGGACTTGGACTTGGACTTGGACTTGGACTTGGACCTGGACTTGGACTTGGACTTGGACTTGGACTTGGACTTGGACTTGAACTTGGACTTGGACTTGGACTTGGACTTGAACTTGGACTTCGAGTTAGATTTGGACTTGGACTTGGACTTGGCCTTGGACATGGACTTGGACTTGAACTTGGACTTGAACTTGGACTTGGACTTGGACTTGGACTTGGACTTGGACTTGGACTTGGACTTGGACTTGGACTTGGACTTGGACTTGGACTTGGACTTGGACTTGGACTTGGACTTGGACTTGGACTTGGACTTGGACTTGGACTTGGACTTGGACTTGGACTTGGACTTGGACTTGGACTTGGAATTGGAGTTGGACTTGGACTTGGACTTGGACTTGGACTTCAGGATATTTCAAAATTTGCATGGAAATACGACGTCTTTTCAAAATATTTCAAATAAACCATGACGCACATCACTGGAAAGGTCTATTCATGCATTATACAGGTTTCGAATCAAATTTTATTTTCATTTATTTTTTCAGGAGATATTTCAAAATTTGCATAGAAAAACGATGTCTTTTCAAAGTTAATCAAATAAATCATGACATACATGACTGGAAAGGTCTATTCAAGCCCTATGGAGATACCAAAATTAATTTGATTTTGATTGACTTTTTTAGGAGATATTTCAAAATTTGCATAGAACAACGACGTCTTTTCAAAGTATTTCAAATAAATCATGATGCACATCACTGGAAAGGTCTATTCAAGCCCTATGCTGGGATCGAAATTAATTTTATTTTGATTAATTTCTTTAGGAGATATTTCAAAATTTGCATGGAAAAACGACGTCTATTCAAAGTATTTCCAATAAATCATGACGCACATCACTGGAAAGGTCTGTTCAAGCCCTATACAGGTTTCGAAACAAATTTTATTTTGATTGATTTTTTCAGGAGATAATTAAAAATTTGCATAGAAAAACGACGTATTTTCAAAGTTTATCAAATAAATTATGACACACATCACTGGAAAGGTCTGATCAAATATTATTCAGGTATCGAAACAAATTTTATTTTGATTGATTTTTTTCAGGAGAAATTTCAAAATTTTCATAGAAAAACGACGTATTTTCAAAGTTAATCAAATAAATTATGACGCACATCACTGGAAAGGTCTATTCATGCATTATACAGGTTTCGAATCAAATTTTATTTTGATTGATTTTTTCAGGAGATATTTCAAAATTTGCATAGAAAAACGACGTCTTTTCAAAGTTAATCAAATAAAACATGACGCACATCACTAGAGAGGTCTATTCATGCATTATACAGGTTTCGAACAAATTTTATTTTCATTTATTTTTTAAGGAGAAATTTCAAAATTTTCATAGAAAAACGATGTCTTTTCAAAGTTAATCAAATAAATCATGACGCACATCACTGGAAAGGTCTGTTCATGCATTATACAGGTTTCGAATCAAATTTTATTTTCATTTATTTTTTCAGGAGATATTTCAAAATTTGCATAGAAAAACGATATCTTTTCAAAGTTAATCAAATAAATCATGACGCACATCACAGGAAAGGTCTATTCAAACCCTATGCAGGTATCGAAACTTATTTTATTTTGATTGATTTTCTTAGGAGATATTTCAAAATTTGCATGGAAAAACGACGTCTTTTCAAAATATTTCAAACAAATCATGACGCACATCACTGGAAAGGTCTATTCAAGCCTTATGCTGGGATCGAAACTAATTTTATTTTGATTGATTTTTTTAGGAGATATTTCAAAATTTGCATAGAAAAACGATGTCTTTTCAAAGTTAATCAAATAAACCATGACGCACATCACTGGAAAGGTCTATTCATGCATTATACAGGTTTCGAATCAAATTTTATTTTGATTGATTTTTTTCAGGAGAAATTTCAAAATTTGCATGGAAAAACGACGTCTTTTCAAAGTTAATCAAATAAACCATGACGCACATCACTGGAAAGGTCTATTCAAGTCCTTTACAGGTATCAAAACAGATTTTATTTTGATTGATTTTTCAGGAGAAATTTCAAAATTTGCATGGAAAAACGACGTCTTTTCAAAGTTAATCAAATAAACCATGACGCACATCACTGGAAAGGTCTATTCATGCATTATACAGGTTTCGAATCAAATTTTATTTTCATTTATTTTTTCAGGAGATATTTCAAAATTTGCATAGAAAAACGATATCTTTTCAAAGTTAATCAAATAAATCATGACGCACATCACAGGAAAGGTCTATTCAAACCCTATGCAGGTATCGAAACTTATTTTATTTTGATTGATTTTCTTAGGAGATATTTCAAAATTTGCATGGAAAAACGACGTCTTTTCAAAATATTTCAAACAAATCATGACGCACATCACTGGAAAGGTCTATTCAAGCCCTATGCTGGGATCGAAACTAATTTTATTTTGATTGATTTCCTTAGGAGATATTTCAAAATTTGCATAGAGAAACGACATAATTTCAAAGTTAATCAAATAAATTATGACGCACATCACTGGAAAGGTCTATTCAAGCACTATGCTGGAATCGAAACTAATTTTATTTTGATTAATTTCTTTAGGAGATATTTCAAAATTTGCATAGAAAACCGTTGTTTTTTTCAAAGTATTTCCAATAAATCATGACGCACATCACTGGAAAGGTATATTCAAGCCCTATGCTGGGATCGAAACTAATTTTATTTTGATTAATTTCCTTAAGAGATATTTCAAAATTTGCATAGAAAAACGACGTCTTTTCAAAGTTAATCAAATAAAACATGACGCACATCACTGGAATGGTCTATTCAAGCACTATGCTGGCTGGAATCGAAACTAATTTTATTTTGATTGATTTCTTTAGAAGATATTTCAAAATTTGCATAGAAAAACGACGTCTTTTCAAAGTATTTCCAATAAATCATGACGCACATCACTGGAAAGGTCTATTCAAGCCCTATGCTGGGATCGAAACTTATTTTATTTTAATTGATTTCCTTAGGAGATATTTCAAAATTTGCATAGAAAAACGACGTTTTTCAAAGTATTTCCAATAAATCATGACGCACATCACTGGAAAGGTCTACTCAAGCCCTATGCTGGAATCGAAACTAATTTTATTTTGATTAATTTCCTTAGAAGATATTTCAAAATTTGCATAGAAAAGCGACGTTTTTTCAAAGTATTTCAAATAAATCATGACGCACATCACTGGGAAGGTCTATTCAAGCCCTATGCTGGGATCGAAACTAATTTTATTTTGATTGATTTTTTAAGGAGATATTTCAAAATTTGTATAGAAAAACGACGTCTTTTCTAAGTATTTCAAATAAATCATGACGCACATCACTGGAAAGGTCTATTCAAGCACTATGCAGGTATCGGAATTAATTTTATTGTGATTGATTTGTTCAGGAGATATTTAAAAATTTGCATAGAAAAACGACGTCTTTTCAAAATATTTCAAACAAGTCATGACGCACATCACTGGAAAGGTCTATTCAAGCCCTATGCTGGGATCGAAACTTATTTTTTTTTTATTAATTTCTTTAAGAGATATTTCAAAATTTGCATAGAAAAACGACGTCTTTTCAAAGTTTTTAAAATAAGTCATGACGCACATCACTGGAAAGGCCTATTCAAGCCCTAAACTAGAATCGAAACTAATTTTATTTTGATTGATTTCTTTAAGAGATATTTCAAAATTTGCATAGAAAAACGACGTCTTTTCAAAGTTAATCAAATAAAACATGACGAACATCACTAGAAAGGTCTATTCAAGCCCTATGCTGGGATCGAAACTTATTTTATTTTGATTAATTTTTTTAGGAGATATTTCAAAATTTGCATAGAAAACCGATGTCTTTTCAAAATATTTCAAATACATCATGACGCACATCACTGGAAAGGTCTATTCAAGCACTATGCTGGAATCTAAACTAATTTTATTTTGATTAATTTCTTTTGAAGATATTTTCAGGAGATATTTCAAAATTTGCATAGAAAAACGACGTTTTTTCAAAGTATTTCCAATAAATCATGACGCACATCACTGGAAAGGTCTGTTCAAGCCCTATACAGGTTTCGAAACAAATTTTATTTTGATTGATTTTTTCAGGAGATAATTAAAAATTTGCATAGAAAAACGACGTATTTTCAAAGTTTATCAAATAAATTATGACACACATCACTGGAAAGGTCTGATCAAATATTATTCAGGTATCGAAACAAATTTTATTTTGATTGATTTTTTTCAGGAGAAATTTCAAAATTTTCATAGAAAAACGACGTATTTTCAAAGTTAATCAAATAAATTATGACGCACATCACTGGAAAGGTCTATTCATGCATTATACAGGTTTCGAATCAAATTTTATTTTGATTGATTTTTTCAGGAGATATTTCAAAATTTGCATAGAAAAACGACGTCTTTTCAAAGTTAATCAAATAAAACATGACGCACATCACTAGAGAGGTCTATTCATGCATTATACAGGTTTCGAACAAATTTTATTTTCATTTATTTTTTAAGGAGAAATTTCAAAATTTTCATAGAAAAACGATGTCTTTTCAAAGTTAATCAAATAAATCATGACGCACATCACTGGAAAGGTCTGTTCATGCATTATACAGGTTTCGAATCAAATTTTATTTTCATTTATTTTTTCAGGAGATATTTCAAAATTTGCATAGAAAAACGATATCTTTTCAAAGTTAATCAAATAAATCATGACGCACATCACAGGAAAGGTCTATTCAAACCCTATGCAGGTATCGAAACTTATTTTATTTTGATTGATTTTCTTAGGAGATATTTCAAAATTTGCATGGAAAAACGACGTCTTTTCAAAATATTTCAAACAAATCATGACGCACATCACTGGAAAGGTCTATTCAAGCCTTATGCTGGGATCGAAACTAATTTTATTTTGATTGATTTTTTTAGGAGATATTTCAAAATTTGCATAGAAAAACGATGTCTTTTCAAAGTTAATCAAATAAACCATGACGCACATCACTGGAAAGGTCTATTCATGCATTATACAGGTTTCGAATCAAATTTTATTTTGATTGATTTTTTTCAGGAGAAATTTCAAAATTTGCATGGAAAAACGACGTCTTTTCAAAGTTAATCAAATAAACCATGACGCACATCACTGGAAAGGTCTATTCAAGTCCTTTACAGGTATCAAAACAGATTTTATTTTGATTGATTTTTCAGGAGAAATTTCAAAATTTGCATGGAAAAACGACGTCTTTTCAAAGTTAATCAAATAAACCATGACGGACATCACTGGAAAGGTCTATTCATGCATTATACAGGTTTCGAATCAAATTTTATTTTCATTTATTTTTTCAGGAGATATTTCAAAATTTGCATAGAAAAACGATATCTTTTCAAAGTTAATCAAATAAATCATGACGCACATCACAGGAAAGGTCTATTCAAACCCTATGCAGGTATCGAAACTTATTTTATTTTGATTGATTTTCTTAGGAGATATTTCAAAATTTGCATGGAAAAACGACGTCTTTTCAAAATATTTCAAACAAATCATGACGCACATCACTGGAAAGGTCTATTCAAGCCCTATGCTGGGATCGAAACTAATTTTATTTTGATTGATTTCCTTAGGAGATATTTCAAAATTTGCATAGAGAAACGACATAATTTCAAAGTTAATCAAATAAATTATGACGCACATCACTGGAAAGGTCTATTCAAGCACTATGCTGGAATCGAAACTAATTTTATTTTGATTAATTTCTTTAGGAGATATTTCAAAATTTGCATAGAAAACCGTTGTTTTTTTCAAAGTATTTCCAATAAATCATGACGCACATCACTGGAAAGGTATATTCAAGCCCTATGCTGGGATCGAAACTAATTTTATTTTGATTAATTTCCTTAAGAGATATTTCAAAATTTGCATAGAAAAACGACGTCTTTTCAAAGTTAATCAAATAAAACATGACGCACATCACTGGAATGGTCTATTCAAGCACTATGCTGGCTGGAATCGAAACTAATTTTATTTTGATTGATTTCTTTAGAAGATATTTCAAAATTTGCATAGAAAAACGACGTCTTTTCAAAGTATTTCCAATAAATCATGACGCACATCACTGGAAAGGTCTATTCAAGCCCTATGCTGGGATCGAAACTTATTTTATTTTAATTGATTTCCTTAGGAGATATTTCAAAATTTGCATAGAAAAACGACGTTTTTCAAAGTATTTCCAATAAATCATGACGCACATCACTGGAAAGGTCTACTCAAGCCCTATGCTGGAATCGAAACTAATTTTATTTTGATTAATTTCCTTAGAAGATATTTCAAAATTTGCATAGAAAAGCGACGTTTTTTCAAAGTATTTCAAATAAATCATGACGCACATCACTGGGAAGGTCTATTCAAGCCCTATGCTGGGATCGAAACTAATTTTATTTTGATTGATTTTTTAAGGAGATATTTCAAAATTTGTATAGAAAAACGACGTCTTTTCTAAGTATTTCAAATAAATCATGACGCACATCACTGGAAAGGTCTATTCAAGCACTATGCAGGTATCGGAATTAATTTTATTGTGATTGATTTGTTCAGGAGATATTTAAAAATTTGCATAGAAAAACGACGTCTTTTCAAAATATTTCAAACAAGTCATGACGCACATCACTGGAAAGGTCTATTCAAGCCCTATGCTGGGATCGAAACTTATTTTTTTTTTATTAATTTCTTTAAGAGATATTTCAAAATTTGCATAGAAAAACGACGTCTTTTCAAAGTTTTTAAAATAAGTCATGACGCACATCACTGGAAAGGCCTATTCAAGCCCTAAACTAGAATCGAAACTAATTTTATTTTGATTGATTTCTTTAAGAGATATTTCAAAATTTGCATAGAAAAACGACGTCTTTTCAAAGTTAATCAAATAAAACATGACGAACATCACTAGAAAGGTCTATTCAAGCCCTATGCTGGGATCGAAACTTATTTTATTTTGATTAATTTTTTTAGGAGATATTTCAAAATTTGCATAGAAAACCGATGTCTTTTCAAAATATTTCAAATACATCATGACGCACATCACTGGAAAGGTCTATTCAAGCACTATGCTGGAATCTAAACTAATTTTATTTTGATTAATTTCTTTTGAAGATATTTTCAGGAGATATTTCAAAATTTGCATAGAAAAACGACGTTTTTTCAAAGTATTTCCAATAAATCATGACGCACATCACTGGAAAGGTCTATTCAAGCACTATGCTGGGATCGAAATAAATTTTATTTTGATTGATTTCCTTAGGAGATATTTCAAAATTTGCATAGAAAAACGATGTCTTTTCAAAGTATTTCAAATAAATCACGACGCACATCACTGGAAAGGTCTATTCAAGCTCTATGCTGGTATCGAAATTAATTTTATTTTGATTAATTTCTGTAGGAGATATTTTAAAATTTGTACAGAAAAACGACGTCTTTTTAAAGTATTTCAAATAAATTACGACGCACATCACTGGAAAGGTCTATTCAAGCACTATGCAGGTATCAGAATTAATTTGGTTTTGATTGATTTTTTCAGGAGATATTTCAAAATTTGCATAGAAAAACGACGTCTTTTCAAAATATTTCAAATAGATCATGACGCACATCACTGGAAAGGTCTATTTTGTATTATTTTGATTTGATAATTTTGTTTTATTTTGATTGATTTTTGTAGGAGATATTTAAAAATTTGCATGGAAAAACGACGTCTTTTCAAAGTATTTCAAATAAATCATGACGCACATCACTGGAAAGGTCTATTCAAGCCCTATGCTGGGATTGAAATTAATTTTATTTTGATTAATTTCTTTAGGAGATATTTCAAAATTTGAATAGAAAAACGACGTCTTTTCAAAATATTTCAAATAAATCATGATGCACATCACTGGAATGGTCTGTTCAAGCACTATGCAGATATCGAAACAAATTCTATTTTCATTGATTTCTTTAGGAGATATTTCAAAATTAGCAAGGTAAAACATGTGAAATTTTCAAAAAAAAAAATCAATTAAACTAAAATCAATTTCGGTACCTGGGTAAGGCTTAAATAGACGTTTCCATTGATAGAAGTCATGATTTATATGACTATCTGTGAAGAAAATTCGTTGTTTCAGCAAATTTTGAAATATCTCCTACAAAAATTAGTCAAAATAAAATAAAATTCAATACCTGGAAAGGGCCTGAAAAAACTTTTCTAGTGATGTGCGTCATGATGGATGTAACTGTAAAATATTCTGGTCAGAAAACCGAACGCCACTTTTTGGCGGGGGCCTTTTTATGATTGGAACTCATTTTTTACACTCAGAGAATTAAGTTTACCTTGGAAATATCACAGTTATCCTATCGCTTGAACAGCAATTTCAAAAACAGTGCCCTGCCACCTGTGGAAATTGTTGAAATAAAAAAACTCGTTGATTACTTGGAAAATTTTCACGATCAAAATAATGATTGATGTTTAAAAAAAAAGGTGTTGAGTAGATGCATCTACGGGTCAAATTAATTTCAGTGTTTCCAATTTTCGGGAACATACTTTTTTGTATGTCAATGAGTGGAAGGGTGCAACCTGAATTGTTTTGATAATTTTTAAAACTTTCAGTTGAACAAAGTTACAGAACTGCCACCAGCTTCCAAATTCGTGTTGGAAAAATTAAATTTCAATGTTGCCACTTTATGGAAACATACTTTTTTTGATGATCAAAAAGTGGGATTTCTTCTTTTTTTGGTAATTTTTAATATTTTTGTTCGAAAAACATGTAAATAATTTTTGCATCCAAAAATAATTAGGTCTGTAGTTTATACATTGACGGTAAATTCATGAACTATGGGTTGCTTGGGCCAAGCAAACATTTTTCACCTAGAATATTGTACTACAGTGATGACCGATATAAGAATAACTTACTGAAAACTAGCTCATAAGGAAGACGTTCTAAGACACCATGCACATTAGGTGTGTTGGAAATAATTTTTGTTCTTGGACATTTTTCAAAACTGAATTTTGAGACCCCGCGGCCGTTTTAAAGTAAAAAAAACAATTATTCGAAAAAGTGGTCAGAAAAACCATTTAAATTCGCGTCGATATGTGGTCACAATTACTTATTATGTTTCATTTTGGATTTCTTTACTCATTTGTATTGACCGATTATTAATTTAAGTGCGCTGTATAAAGCTGTCGGGCCAATTCGAGCATCCCATTAAAAAAAAATAATCGAAAATGGCTAGAAAATCGATAGATTTTTTGAGGGCTTTCCTAAACATTCAAGGTAAAAAGTTAAAGCAGGGGGGTTGCATACCTCACTGTTTATACGCAGTAATGCTTATGCTAGCACTTTGCATATAAGCAAGTTTTGAATTTCCCACAAAATTTCCCAAAGTAAAACACAAGGGAAAAATATACGTGTTTGGCAATACTAAACACACCATTTAACATCTCTGTGATTTGTAATTGAAATGGATCGTTATTTTCACCTCCATTTATTTTTTTGCAAAACAAAAAGTTCTAAAATTAATTAAAAATACTTATAAATGTTGCCTATCGTTAAAATTCTGATATTTAGAGTTTTCTAGTGATAATCTTTCCAATGAGGATATCCGCGTTTCCAAATTCCTGGAGTAAAAAGTGCAATTCGGTAAAAAACAAACCCGATTTTCAAAATTTTAAACATTTTTAATTGCATTTAGGGGGGTTTCTTCACCTTAAGATTTGGAAAATTTTCTATTCAGATAAAATCAATTTCGAAATCGGGATGTCGTAAAGGAAAGTCGCCCCAAATTATTTAACAAAACCATTCATTTATCAATTATGAACTAGTTTTAAGAATTTAATTAATCCGAAGCCAATACCATTTTGTGTGATCGCAGGATATTTGGGAAACAAAATTTCAACGATTTTGGTACAGTTTCTTGTTGTTTTTTTTTTTTGTATAAGAAATACTATTTGTCGAATTTTTTTGCAAATCCTATAAATTATTAATTATAAACAAGTCTGTGAAATTAAATTAACCCCAAGGTAACATCATTGTTCAATGAGAAAAACCACTTTTTTCAAAAATTGTTAGCAACTTTTTCTTATTACAAAAAAACTATAAGTTGATATGTTTTTATAAATTTACCAATTCATTAATTAAAATTAATTAACTAAGGAAACTTAACAAGGGGGTTTTTAAAATGCTACAGTAAAAAAACCGCTCATTGAATTTTTTTGAAAGTCCTTTTTGCAGGTATTGAAACTTCTATCTACAAAATAAAATTTATTTGAAGTTGATATCTTCATTCGTTCTTGAGATATGGTGAACAAAAAAAGTGAAGGAACGTACAAACGTACGAACGTACGAACAGACACAGAAATCTCTCTAAAAATCATGGATCCCGATTCTAGGGATCTCCAAAAGTGAAGACATGTCAAAATTTTCGATTCGACAATTCGGCCAATTACAAAAACTTCCAATTGAAAGTTAACAATATAAAGGAAAATAAATACAAAAATCAAATAAATTCAAATAAATTAATATTGCAATACAAAAAAAATAAAAAGATACTCATCAACCAAATCCACCTGCGCTATATGCAGGATAAGCAGCAGCAACAGGCAGCAGCAACCCAGGATCAAGAACTAACCACACATTACACATATCACTTCACAATACACTTATGCACTTATATTTGATAATTACGAGTATGATCACTCTGCGCATAAATAAATTAAATTAAATACAAATTAATCAAATAAAAGAATCAGTAACCGCACTACTGATTAGACAATATATTTAATTTTACGATTATCATCACATCCCGAACGACACTTTCATTTAAAAACGAACACGAACTTTACACTTTTTTTTCTTTAAACCGAATTAAAAAAAAAAAACATACCTTCTACGAGAGGTGGACCCACCGACGGCGACGCACGCACGACTGCCATCAATGAAATTCAGAACATTTGTAAATTGTAAAATGATTATGATCGTTAAGAGCTAGACCACGGCGAATTCATTGACCGGCAAGTTGTTGCAAATGCAAGACCATCAACAATAAAATCATTGGGGTTAACTGTTTTTGGATGGAATTAAAAGGAACCGAAACATCAATGGTGTTGATGATCTTGAATGATTTTTTCTTATGTTCTTTTGCTTAAGTTCTTTTTTTTTTACATGCACCTAAGAAAGCAAAGACAAGGAAACTATTTCAATGGAGTCAATCACCAGGGGCGGTTCCAATATATTTTAAAGGGCCTTGCGAACATCGTTCACCGGGCGGAGAATGTTGGCGACTCATAATTATTTATTTTAATTACTTGTTATTTCAATAAAATCTATATACAATTCAAGTAAAATTAATGTTAATTACTATATTGTCAATTAGCCACATACAAATAACGAATTGCCTTGCACTTTCTGGCAGATAAAACATAGCCATGTAAATTAGGTAGGTATGTAAAATATATCTTTTAACATTGCTCATATTAAAAGATCATTCTTTCGAGGAATTTCCAACGCTACACAAGTAATAAAATCAAATTTATTAAAACAAAAGTTGAGTTTTATTTTAAAAATACAAAACTCTAAAATTTATCAGCGCGACACAAAACAGACTAAATAAAAATATTCGAATATCACTTTGTATATCATCAGTAGGTTTTTATTTTCATTTTTGGAAAGCTCTGGGAAATTTCATTACCAAATCTTTTATTTTAAACCATCTTGAAGGCTTTGTTTCAGAAATATCGCCATCCAAAGACATTAAGGTAGGTACTCGTAGTTGGAGGCAGAAAATCGTAAAAATCTGGTAAAGTCAATTTGGAAGCAAATAATTTACCAACCAGACTTTGAATTTTTTTTTGGAAAGGTGGCTTAATTTTCTACTCAGCACTGGAAAACGCATCAATGTCAAAGGTTTAGTTTAGGAAATATAGAAATTTGGATACAAATATTAAAAAATTAACTACTGTTTGAGAATCTTAAGGCATGGAATTTTTAAAAACAGCTAACGTCGATACAAGATACTAGTAAACTAGATTTATTTGTTAATTATTTAAATAAGCAATATTTAAAGATTTTGAATGTTCAAAATTCTACGAAGAAAATTCTATTACAAAAATTATGACAAGGCTCGTAATTAATTTTTTTTTTCAATAATTCTTTTTTTGTAGGGAAATTTTTGAATAATTAATTTTTGTTGTTGTTTTTTTTTTTAACAATATTGCAGCATTGAACAGGCTTCAGTCTTAAGATATCCGTCGAACTGAACGGACGTGTTTCAGCCAGTCTTATGGTATCCGTCGTGGGGAACGGACGTGTCAGTCAGTTAAGTTAAGTTGAGTTAAGTTAAGTTAAGTTAAAGTTGGAGTTGGAGTTTGAGTTGGAGTTGGAATTGGAGTTGGAATTGGAGTTGGAGTTGGAGTTGGAATTGGAATTGGAGTTGGAGTTGGAGTTGGAGTTGGAGTTGGAGTTGGAGTTGGAGTTGGAGTTGGAGTTGGAGTTGGAGTTGGACTTGGAGTTGAACTTGGAGTTGGACTTGGACTTGGACATGGACTTGGACTTGGACTTGGACTTGGCCTTGGACTTGGACTTGGACTTGGACTTGGACTTGGACTTGGACTTGGACTTGGACTTGGACTTGGACTTGGACTTGGACTAGGACTTGGACTTGGACTTGGACTTGGACTTGGACTTGGACTTGGACTTGGACTTGGACTTGGACTTGGACTTGGACTTGGACTTGGACTTGGACTTGGACTTGGACTTGGACTTGGACTTGGACTTGGACTTGGACTTGGACTTGGACTTGGACTTGGACTTGGACTTGGACTTGGACTTGGACTTGGACTTGGACTTGGACTTGGACTTGGACTTGGACTTGGACTTGGACTTGGACTTGGACTTGGACTTGGACTTGGACTTGGACTTGGACTTGGACTTGGACTTGGACTTGGACTTGGACTTGGACTTGGACTTGGACTTGGACTTGGACTTGGACTTGGACTTGGACTTGGACTTGGACTTGGACTTGGACTTGGACTTGGACTTGGACTTGGACTTGGACTTGGACTTGGACTTGGACTTGGACTTGGACTTGGACTTGGACTTGGACTTGGACTTGGACTTGAAAATTGGACTTGGACTTGGCCTTGGACTTGGACATGGAATTGGACTTGAACTTGGACCTGGACTTGGACTTGGACTTGGATTTTGACTTGGACCTGGACCTGGACTTGGACTAGGACTTGGACTTGGACTTGGACTTGGACTTGGACTTGGACTTGGACTTGGACTTGGACTTGGACTTGGACTTGGACTTGGACTTGGACTTGGACTTGGACTTGGACTTGGACTTGGACTTGGACTTGGACTTGGACTTGGACTTGGACTTGGACTTGGACTTGGACTTGGACTTGGACTTGGACTTGGACTTGGACTTGGACTTGGACTTGGACTTGGACTTGGACTTGGGCTTGGACTTGGACTTGGACTTGGACTAATACAGGTATCGAAACAAATTTTATTTTCATTTATTTTTTCAGGATATTTCAAAATTTGCATGGAAAAACCACGTCTTTTCAAAGTTAATCAAATAAACCATGACGCACATCACTGGAAAGGTCTATTCATGCATTACACAGATTTCGAATAAAATTTAATTTTCATTTATTTTTTCAGGAGATATTTAAAAATTTGCATGGAAAAACTACGTCTTTTCAAAGTATTTCAAATAAATCATGATGCACATCACTGGAAAGGTCTATTCAAGCCCTATGCTGGGATCGAAATTAATTTTATTTTAATTAATTTTTTAAGGAGATATTTCAAAATTTGCATGGAAAAACGACGTCTTTTCAAAGTATTTCAAATAAATCATGACGCACATCACTGGAAAGGTCTATTCAAGCACTATGCACGTACCAAAATTGATTTGGTTTTGATCGATTTCTTTAGGAGATATTTTAACATTTGCATAGAAAAACGACGTCTTTTCAAAATATTTCAAATAAATCATGACGCACATCACTGGAAAGGTCTATTAAAGCCCTATACAGGTTTCGAAACAAATTTTATTTTGACTGATTTTTTCAGGAGATATTTCAAAATTTGCATAGAACAATGACGTCTTTTCAAAGTATTTCAAATAAATCATGACGCACATCACTGGAAAGGTCTATTTAAGCACTATGCTGGTATCGAAACAAATTTTATTTTAATTAATTTCTTTAGGAGATATTTCAAAATTTGCATAGAAAAACGACGTCTTTTCAATGTTTTTCAAATAAATCATGACGCACATCACTGGAAAGGTCTATTCAAGCCCTATGCTGGAATCGAAACTATTTTTATTTTGATTAATTTCTTTAAGAGATATTTCAAAATTTGCATAGAAAAACGATGTCTTTTCAAAGTTAATCAAATAAAACATGACGCACATCACTGGAAAGGTCTATTCAAGCCCTATGCTGGAATCGAAACTAATTTTATTTTGATTAATTTCTTTAGGAGACATTTCAAAATTTGCATAGAAAAACGACGTTTTTACAAAGTATTTCCATTAAATCATGACGCACATCACTGGAAAGGTCTATTAAAGCCCTATACAGGTTTTGAAACAAATTTTATTTTGATTGATTTTTTCAGGAGAAATTTCAAAATTTGCATGGAAAAACGACATCTTTTCAAAGTTAATCAAATAAACCATGACGCACATCACTGGAAAGGTCTGTTCAAGTCCTATACAGGTATCAAAACAAATTTTATTTTTATTGATTTTTTCAGGAGATATTTTAAAATTTGCATAGAAAAACGAGGTCTTTTCAAAGTTAATCAAATAAAACATGACGCACATCACTGGAAAAGTATGTTCAAGCCCTATACCGGTTTCGAATCAAATTTAATTTTGATTGATTTTTTCGGGAGATATTTCAAAATTTGCATGGAAAAACGACGTATTTTCAAAGTTAATCAAATAAATTATGATGCACATCACTGGAAGGGTCTATTCATGCATTATACAGGTTTTGAATCAAATTTTATTTTCATTTATTTTTTTAGGAGATATTTCAAAATTTGCATAGAAAAACGACGTCTTTTCAAAGTTAATCAAATAAAACATGACGCACATCACTGGAAAGGTCTATTCATGCATTATACAGGTTTCGAATCAAATTTTCTTTTCATTTATTTTTTCAGGAGATATTTCAAAATTTGCATGGAAAAACGACGTCTTTTCAAAGTTAATCAAATAAATCATGACGCACATCACTGGAAAGGTCTGTTCAAGTCCTTTACAGATATCGAAACAAAAGTAATTTTGATTGATTTTTTCAATAGATATTTCAAAATTTACATAGAAAAACGATGTCTTTTCAAAGTTAATCAAATAAATTATGATGCAAATAATGTTTAAATAAAATAACTTGTATAATATTTAAAAAATTTCCACGATCGAAGTTATGATTGATGTGCTTTTAAAAAAAAGGCGTTGAGAAGATGCATCTACGGGTAAAATTTCAGTGTTTCCAATTTTCGGGAACATACTTCCCAAGTAACAATTTTAGCTGTTTAATTGCTCTAAAAGCGTTTGTAGAGCTAATCTTAGAGCTCGTTGATTTCAAAAGAAGCTTTAGATACACTTCTAAAGCAAGTGCAGAGCTTGCCTACAGCGAATTCATTGAGTTTGAGAGCTAATATTTGCTCGAAACCAGCTCTTATCAGTGGCTTGTAAGGGCTTGCAGCTCTTAGATATATTATTTAGAAATCTTTAAAGCAACATTTTTGACAGCACTTTGTTTGTATTAGTTTGGGTTTGTGTAATACAAATTACAAAGTAAAATAATATTGGAACGATGTATTGTATGTGTGATAGTAACATTTGAGAACTTTATGTGTTGTGATGTCGCAAATTAGTAAAATATTCCTATAGAAAATATAAGTGAGAAATGAAATTAATTATTTAACTGTTCCATCTTAGTGAATTTTTAGTGCACGCTTAGATTTATCAAACATGTACTGAATGTACTTCGCAAAATTACAACGCGCCTTCGAAATTCTTTATATTACGCAGTGAAATGTTTAAAAAATTAACTTAAGTAACACAGAAATCTGTTACAAAAATTAATTTAAATATCTGAAATAAAATATTTTTGTTTTCATTGCAATATTTGCAATATTAAGTGTGTTTTATATTGAAAATAAAGGTTTTTTATTCGTTTCAAATAAAATAAGAAAAATTGTTTCAATGTTTTTTTTCTGTCACCATATTTTTATCGTGAAAATAGTTTGTCTTCAATAGAACTGCAATATGGATATTGTAGAGCTAGTTCCCACAAAATGAGAGTTTTGTGTTCAAGGCTATAAAAGAAGGGTGTTTCGAAAATTGAAAGTTTTGAATAATTTTAAATCGTGGAAAAAATTTCTTATTTATTTATTAACAATTGAAGTGCATTATGGTTTCTCAGCAAGCAAACACTTGTGCGACTCAACCGTTGATTTAATTTTATTTTAAAACATTTTATTAAACTGTTCAATTGATTTTAATAAAATTTTTTTTAGAAATTTCGGATCTCTGATTCGACAATTACGGTGCATACTTGGTATTGCTTAGAAATATAAAGGAACTTATTTATTTTCTAGTTTTGGTTTGGCTTTTCTCGGTGAAATTATCTTTATTGTATTTTATTGTGAAACACCCTACTAATATGAGAGAGGTTTAGTATTAAGCTCTATAGTCGTTTTGTTGTAGCTTTGTTCAGCCTTCAAATTTCACAATTCTCAGAGAAATTTAATAATGCTCAGAGAGATATCCAATGCGCATGCGTTTGTGTGAATGTATTAGTAATACAATGGTATCAGATTTCACTGCTTACAAGCTGCTAAAGAACAGTGTTGCTTCTATTAGCTCCAACGATGTTACTTGGGTTTTTTTGTATGTTAATGAGTGGAAGGGTGGAACCGGAGTGGTTTTGATTATTTTTAAATTTTCAGTTTAAAAATGTTGCAGATCTGCCACCAGCTGCCAAATTCGTGTTGGAAAATACTTATTGATATTTCAAAAAAGTTTCGTTTTGAGGGCTTTCAAATTTCAATGTTTCAAATTTTTGGAAAAATACTTTTTTGATGATCAAAAGGTGGGATTTCTCCTTAAGAAATGAAGATGATTTAAACTGATATGTAGGGTGTCCATAACTTGTTTGAAAAAAAATAAGGACATTTTCAAAAATCCAAATTTCTACTCACCACACCATAAAAATAATAGATAAATATGATCAAATGTTTATTTTATAAATAAATAAAGTATATAATGTCTATTTTGCTTACTTTTTACTAAAAGTCTGGAATATTTCGAATTTAACGCTCATTGAAAACAAAAATAATGGCATTACACAAAAAACCTTGTTTTTGAATACGGCCGTTTAAAGTTTTGGACTTACTTCAATGGTCGATAACTCAAAAAAAAATATGGGTATTTAAGAAAAAAGGGGTTTTTTGAAAAAGTTCGGTATAGTTCCAGTTTTGTTCTTATTACTTTTACTTATTTTCCAACAAAGGCGTAAAATTGTTTAGATTTTAATAGAAGAAACCAAGCGAAAATCTTAGAAAATGAACTAAAAGTCTTTTTTATTAATTAGGTATAATGCACCGATTGTTTATTTGACAGTGAATTTTTGTCAAAAACAAGAAAAAAATCAGTCAACTCTTAGCTTAACAACTCTAAAAATAAATAACACAAACTAAATATTCTCAAAAAAACACAACATAATTTACCAGGTACGTAGTAGGTAAATGAAGTGAACCATATGAGATCAAAAATTATTTATTGAAAATGACATCAAAGTTCGAGTACGATTTGTATTAACTGGGTATCAAGCCAGAATTCACGAGACTGCTTACATCGTTCTTCTTCCTTTCTGCTATATCCAATTTATGCTGGTACAACCGTACCAACGCTTCAGGATGTTTTTTTTTTCATTCGGGACTGCTCTTTTAGCCTGATCAAGCTCTTTGAAGTCATCAAAGTAAGATGTTTTATAGAAAATATCCTGTAAGGTTTTTACAATTTTGATTGCTCTAACCTTAACTTTACAACTTGACCCTGAACATATTTGTTCAACCTTGGCACCGGAAGTTTTTTTATATCTATGAAGTCTTCGTAACCCATTTCAATTACTGTGAATGGTGTTCCATGTTTCCATTCGAATGGCAGATACGTATTGCGAAGGCCCGTAAATAGGTCCAGACCAGCGTTACTACTTCGAGAAAAAAAGTCGAAGTAGGAAAGGAAATAAATTGACAAAAATCGAGGTAGATTTCAAAATGAACTTTTTTATACAAATCTATATTTTCTTAAAATTATTATCATATTTCCATATTTATTTCAAGTTAAAAAAAAAACACCTTATTTCTTCATGTAGATATATTTTGCATCATGGTTTTATTAAATTTTTTAGTTTTATTTACTACCTATTCTTGTTCTTTGACTTTTTTATAAAAAAGAACAATAAAATGATTATAGTCGGGGACAAACAAACAGACCAAAGATCATCAACCAAAATAGGAAAGGGTGAATCGAAAATTAAAAAAAAGAAAACCATTCGAAATTCACACACTCAAGCGAACTTTTCACAAGAGTGCGTTGAGTTTCTATGATTTGTAAAACTACTAATTTTTGAATTAAAATTGTGCTAAATTTGTTTTTCTTCTAATGGAAATGATGGGGCTACCAACCAAAAAGAAGTAGATTTGACCTATTAATGTAAAATTGAAGTAAGTTGAAACAGATTTCAAAAATTTAGTGATCGTGCGAAGCAGGAAGTAGCTAGCTTGATTTTAATTTAACAACTCTAAGCTTAAAATTTAATCGACATTTTCATAGACTAAATAATAATAAAGACATTGGCCGGGTTGTTTTTTGTTTGTTCGTTTTTTCTTTCCCGCAGACAGATCGAAATTAAAATGAGGCCAGATAATGCACTGCCTGTGTTCTGTTTTTGTTTGTTTGTTTTTTGTCGAGGGATTTAGATATTTTCTTGGTTGGGTTCTTCGTCCTTGGGTCGTGTTGTTGTATCTTGTGCTTGACAAGTGCATTGAGAAAAGAAGGGTATTGAAATTTATCTACATAGGTACAAACCTACCAACATAGATTTTATTTTATTTTCTGGATTCTACAATTTTGATGATCATCAAAACGAAAGAAATTAAAGTTGAAAAAATGAGGAAGCGATGATATCAACTTTTTCATGTAACTTTCGTTGTTTTGATCAAAATTATCAATATTTTCGTTAGGTAGGTAGGTACCTATATTTGTAGGTATGTATGTGCATAGTTTCTTCAGTGTTTGGCGATTATTTTCTACGAGGAGCAAGAGTCTAAAGGGATGGACAGATTTGTAACTTGTTGTAGGTACACCGTCGTAATCTTTTTTTCTATTTTTTGTTTGCTGTTTTGCATTAAGAAATTTTTAAGACAAAGGAGAATATAAAATAAGTAGTTTAAATTAATTGATTTTTATTTTAAGAAACTCAGGGATAGGTAGGTACGTAAAAATTAATCTTTTTGTTTTTTGTTTTTTAAAACGATTAGGTAACAAAATGCCTAAGAAAAACGACGTTCGATTAAAGAACGCATTTTTAAGAAAAATTTAAGAAAAAAATGTGAATACCAATAAATAATAAACCAAAAAAGTGAAAATAAGCTAAGAAAACAATTATTTATGTTGGGATACCTACGCCAGAAGAACATTCATCAACAAAAATGGTGGGTTTTCAGATAAAAAATAAATTAATTAAAAAATCTTTTTTAGTGGAGAACCATATTTGGGAAGATGATGTTATTGTAAGGGGAGAAATTAGATACTTTAGCAGTATTGTGTTTAAGTTTCAAGCCTCAAAAATGACTGCAATTTACTTATATTTACATATACAAAAAATAAAAATCGTCCCCCAATTCATAATTCGGACGGATTTTCAACGACGTGTTTTTTTCAATTTTTGTTGGCAACCAAAGATGTAAAAGCAAATGAAAAACATGTTGTCAACCTGTGTTGCATGGTTTTTAAAATATTTTGAAAACTTGTTCCGATTCCATCAACCAATGTTGTAAACAAAGTTGATCATATAAACCCCAATAATAGGGCCTGGGCTTCAGTCTTAGGATATCCGTCGAACTGAACGGACGTGTTTCACCAGTCTTATGGAATCCTTCGTGCTGAACGGACGTGTCAGTGTCGGTGTTAAGTTGTACGAGTAATTGGAGTCGGAGTTAGAGTTAGACTTAGAGTTAGAGTTAGAGTTGGAGTTGGAGTTGGAGTTGGAGTTGGAGTTGGAGTTGGAGTTGGAGTTGGAGTTGGAGTTGGAGTTGGAGTTGGAGTTGGAGTTGGAGTTGGAGTTGGACTTGGAGTTGGAGTTGGACTTGGAGTTAGAGTTGGAGTTGGAGTTGGAGTTGGAGTTGGAGTTGGAGTTGGAGTTGGAGTTGGAGTTGGAGTAAGAGTTGGAGCTGGAGTTGGAGTTGGAGTTGGAGTTGGAGTTGGAGTTGGAGTTGGAGTTGGAGTTGGACTTGGAGTTGGAGTTGGAGTTGGAGTTGGAGTAAGAGTTGGAGCTGGAGTTTTACTTGGACTTGGACTTGGACTTGGACTTGGACTTGGAATTGGACTTGGACTTGGACTTGGACTTGGACTTGGACTTGGACTTGGACTTGGACTTGGACTTGGACTTGGACTTGGACTTGGACTTGGACTTGGACTTGGACTTGGACTTGGACTTGGACTTGGACTTGGACTTGGACTTGGACTTGGACTTGGACTTGGACTTGGACTTGGACTTGGACTTGGACTACTTGGACTTAGATTTGGGCTACTTGGACTTTGACTTGGACTTGGATTTGGACTTGGACTTGGACTTGGACTTGGACTTGGACTTGGACTTGGACTTGGACTTGGACTTGGACTTGGACTTGGATTTGGAGCTGGACTTGGATTTGGACTTGGACTTGGAATTGGACTTGGACTTGGACTTGGACTTGGACTTGGACTTGGACTTGGACTTGGACTTGGACTTGGACTTGGACTTGGACTTGGACTTGGACTTGGACTTGGACTTGGACTTGGACTTGGACTTGGACTTGGACTTGGAGCTGGACTTGGACTTGGACTTGGATATGGACTTGGACTTGGACTTGGACTTTGACTTCGACTTGGACTTGGACTTGGACTTGGACTTGGACTTGGACTTGGACTTGGACTTGGACTTGGACTTGGACTTGGACTTGGACTTGGACTTGGACTTGAACTTGGACTAATACAGGTATCGAAACAAATTTAATTTTCATTTATTTTTTCAGGAGATATTTCAAAATTTGCATAGAAAAACGATGTCTTTTCAAAGTTAATCAAATAAATCATGACAGACATGACTGGAAAGGTCTATTCAAGCCCTATGCAGGTACCAAAACTAATTTGGTTTTGATTGATTTCGATAGGAGATATTTAAAAATTTGTATAGAAAAACGACGTCTTTTCAAAATATTTCAAATAAATCATGACGCACATCACTGGAAAGATCTATTAAAGCCCTATACAGGTTTCGAAACAAATTTTATTTTGATTGATTTTTTCAGGAGATATTTTAAAATTTGCATAGAAAAACGACGTCTTTTCAAAGTTAATCAAATAAAACATGACGCACATCACTGGAAAGGTCTATTCAAGCCTTATGCTGGGATCGAAACTAATTTTATTTTGATTGATTTTTTTAGGAGATATTTCAAAGTTTGCATAGAACAATGACGTCTTTTCAAAGTATTTCAAATAAATCATGACGCACATCACTGGAAAGGTCTATTCAAGCACTATGCAGGTATCGAAATTAATTTTATTTTGATTAATTTCTTTAGGGGATATTTAAAAATTAACATAGACAAACGACGTCTTTTCAGAGTATTTCAAATACATCATGACGCACATCACTGGAAAGGTCTATTCAAGCCCTATGCTGGGATCGAAACTTATTTTATTTTGATTAATTTCATTAGGAGATATTTCAAAATTTGCATAGAAAAACGACGTCTTTTCAAAGTTAATCGAATAAAACATGACGCACATCACTGGAAAGGTCTATTCAAGCCTTATGCTGGGATCGAAACTAATTTTATTTTGATTGATTTTTTTAGGAGATATTTCAAAGTTTGCATAAAACAATGACGTCTTTTCAAAGTATTTCAAATAAATCATGACGCACATCACTGGAAAGGTCTATTCAAGCACTATGCAGGTATCGAAATTAATTTTATTTTGATTAATTTCTTTAGGGGATATTTAAAAATTAACATAGACAAACGACGTCTTTTCAGAGTATTTCAAATACATCATGACGCACATCACTGAAAAGGTCTATTCAAGCCCTATGCTGGGATCGAAACTTATTTTATTTTGATTAATTTCATTAGGCGATATTTCAAAATTTGCATAGAAAAACGACGTCTTTTCAAAGTTAATCAAATAAAACATGACGCACATCACTGGAAATGTCTATTCAAGCCTTATGCTGGGATCGAAACTAATTTTATTTTGATTGATTTTTTTAGGAGATATTTCAAAGTTTGCATAGAACAATGACGTCTTTTCAAAGTATTTCAAATAAATCATGACGCACATCACAGGAAAGGTCTATTCAAGCACTATGCAGGTATCGAAATTAATTTTATTTTGATTACTTTCTTTAGGGGATATTTAAAAATTAACATAGACAAACGACGTCTTTTCAGAGTATTTCAAATACATCATGACGCACATCACTGGAAAGGTCTATTCAAGCCCTATGCTGGGATCGAAACTTATTTTATTTTGATTAATTTCTTTAGGAGATATTTCAAAATTTGCATAGAAAAACGACGTTTTTTCAAAGTCTTTCCAATAAATCGTGACGCACATCACTGGAAAGGTCTATTCAAGCCCTATACAGGTTTCGAAACAAATTTTACTTTGATTGATTTTTTCAGGAGATATTTCAAAATTTGCATAGAAAATGGACGTCTTTTCAAAGTTAATCAAATAAAACATGACGCACATCACTGGAAAGGTCTATTCATGCATTATACAGGTTTCGAATCAAATTTTATTTTCATTTATTTTTTCTGGAGATATTTCAAAATTTGCATAGAAAAACGACGTCTTTTCAAAGTTAATCAAATAAAACATGACGCACATCATTGGAAAGGTCTATTCAAGCCTTATACAGGTTTCGAAACAAATTTAATTTTGATTGATTTTTTCAGGAGATATTTCAAAATTTGCATAGAAAAACGACGTCTTTTCAAAGTCAATCAAATAAAACATGACGCACATCATTGGAAAGGTCTATTCAAGCCCTATACAGGTTTCGAAACAAATTTAATTTTGATTGATTTTTTCAGGAGATATTTAAAAATTAACATAGAAAAACGACGTCTTTTCAAAGTCAATCAAATAAGACATGACGCACATCATTGGAAAGGTCTATTCAAGCCCTATACAGGTTTCGAATCAAATTTAATTTTGATTGATTTTTTCAGGAGATATTTCAAAATTTGCATAGAAAAACGACGTCTTTTCAAAGTCAATCAAATAAAACATGACGCACATCATTGGAAAGGTCTATTCAAGCCCTATACAGGTTTCGAAACAAATTTTACTTTGATTGATTTTTTCAGGAGATATTTCAAAATTTGCATAGAAAAACGACGTCTTTTCAAAGTTAATCAAATAAAACATGACGCACATCACTGGAAAGGTCTATTCATGCATTATACAGGTTTCGAATCAAATTTTATTTTCATTTATTTTTTCTGGAGATATTTCAAAATTTGCATAGAAAAACGACGTCTTTTCAAAGTTAATCAAATAAAACATGACGCACATCATTGGAAAGGTCTATTCAAGCCCTATACAGGTTTCGAAACAAATTTAATTTTGATTGATTTTTTCAGGAGATATTTCAAAATTTGCATAGAAAAACGACGTCTTTTCAAAGTCAATCAAATAAAACATGACGCACATCATTGGAAAGGTCTATTCAAGCCCTATACAGGTTTCGAAACAAATTTTATTTTGATTGATTTTTTCAGGAGATATTTAAAAAATTAACATAGAAAAACGACGTCTTTTCAAAGTCAATCAAATAAGACATGACGCACATCATTGGAAAGGTCTATTCAAGCCCTATACAGGTTTCGAAACAAAATTAATTTTGATTGATTTTTTCAGGAGATATTTCAAAATTTGCATAGAAAAACGACGTCTTTTCAAAGTCAATCAAATAAAACATGACGCACATCATTGGAAAGGTCTATTCAAGCCCTATACAGGTTTCGAAACAAATTTAATTTTGATTGATTTTTTAGGAGATATTTCAAAATTTGTATAGAAAAACGACGTCTTTTCAAAGTATTTCCAATAAATCATGACGCACATCACTGGAAAGGTCTATTCAAGCACTATGCAGGTATCGGAATTTATTGTATTTTGATTGATTGTTTCAGGAGATATTTCAAAATTTGCATAGAAAAACGGCGTCTTTTCAAAGTTAATCAAATAAAACATGACGCACATCACTGGAAAGGTCTATTCATGCATTATACAGGTCTCGAATCAAATTTTATTTTCAATTATTTTTTCAGGAGATATTTCAAAATTTGCATGGAAAAATGACGTCTTTTCAAAATATTTCAAATAAATCATGACGCACATCACTGGAAAGGTCTATTCAAGCCTTATGCTGGGATCGAAACTTATTTTATTTTGATTAATTTCATTAGGAGATATTTCAAAATTTGCATAGAAAAACGACGTCTTTTCAAAGTATTTCAAATAAATCATGACGCACATCACTGGAAAGGTCTATTCAAGCCCTATGCTGGGATCGAAACTTATTTTATTTTGATTAATTTCTTTAGGAGATATTTCAAAATTTGCATAGAAAAACGACGTTTTTTCAAAGTATTTCCAATAAATCGTGACGCACATCACTGGAAAGGTCTATTCAAGCCCTATACAGGTTTCGAAACAAATTTTACTTTGATTGATTTTTTCAGGAGATATTTCAAAATTTGCATAGAAAAACGACGTCTTTTCAAAGTTAATCAAATAAAACATGACGCACATCACTGGAAAGGTCTATTCAAGCACTATGCAGGTATCGAAATTAATTTTATTTTGATTACTTTCTTTAGGGGATATTTAAAAATTAACATAGACAAACGACGTCTTTTCAGAGTATTTCAAATACATCATGACGCACATCACTGGAAAGGTCTATTCAAGCCCTATGCTGGGATCGAAACTTATTTTATTTTGATTAATTTCTTTAGGAGATATTTCAAAATTTGCATAGAAAAACGACGTTTTTTCAAAGTATTTCCAATAAATCGTGACGCACATCACTGGAAAGGTCTATTCAAGCCCTATACAGGTTTCGAAACAAATTTTACTTTGATTGATTTTTTCAGGAGATATTTCAAAATTTGCATAGAAAAACGACGTCTTTTCAAAGTTAATCAAATAAAACATGACGCACATCACTGGAAAGGTCTATTCATGCATTATACAGGTTTCGAAACAAATTTAATTTTGATTGATTTTTTCAGGAGATATTTCAAAATTTGCATAGAACAACGACGTCTTTTCAAAGTTAATCAAATAAAACATGACGCACATCATTGGAAAGGTCTATTCAAGCCCTATACAGGTTTCGAAACAAATTTAATTTTGATTGATTTTTTCAGGAGATATTTAAAAATTAACATAGAAAAACGACGTCTTTTCAAAGTCAATCAAATAAGACATGACGCACATCATTGGAAAGGTCTATTCAAGCCCTATACAGGTTTCGAAACAAATTTAATTTTGATTGATTTTTTCAGGAGATATTTCAAAATTTGCATAGAAAAACGACGTCTTTTCAAAGTCAATCAAATAAAACATGACGCACATCATTGGAAAGGTCTATTCAAGCACTATGCAGGTATCGGAATTTATTGTATTTTGATTGATTTTTTCAGGAGATATTTCAAAATTTGCATAGAAAACGGCGTCTTTTCAAAGTTAATCAAATAAAACATGACGCACATCACTGGAAAGGTCTATTCATGCATTATACAGGTCTCGAATCAAATTTTATTTTCATTTATTTTTTCAGGAGATATTTCAAAATTTGCATGGAAAAATTACGTCTTTTCAAAATATTTCAAATAAATCATGACGCACATCACTGGAAAGGTCTATTCAAGCCTTATGCTTTGATCGAAACTAATTTTATTTTGATTGATTTCCTTAGGAGATATTTCAAAATTTGTATAGAAAAACGACGTCTTTTCAAAGTATTTCCAATAAATCATGACGCACATCACTGGAAAGGACTATTCAAGCACTATGCAGGTATCGAAATTAATTTTATTTTGATTAATTTTTTTAGGAGATATTTAAAAATTAACATAGAAAAACGACGTCTTTTCAGAGTATTTCAAATACATCATGACGCACATCACTGGAAAGGTCTATTCAAGCCCTATGCTGGGATCGAAACTTAGTTTATTTTGATTGATTTCCTTAGGAGATATTTCAAAATTTGTATAGAAAAACGACGTCTTTTCAAAGTATTTCCAATAAATCATGACGCACATCACTGGAAAGGTCTATTCAAGCACTATGCAGGTATCGGAATAAATTTTATTTTGATTGATTTTTTCAGGAGATATTTCAAAATTTGCATAGAAAAACGACGTCTTTTCAAAGTTAATCAAATAAAACATGACGCACATCACTGGAAAGGTCTATTCATGTCCTATGCTGGAATCAAAACTAATTTTATTTTGATTAATTTCTTTAAGAGATATTTCAAAATTTGAATGGAAAAACGACGTCTTTTCAAAGTATTTCAAATAAATCATGACGCACATCACTGGAAAGGTCTATTCAAGCACTATGCAGGTACCAAAATTAATTTGGTTTTGATTGATTTCTTTAGGAGATATTTCAAAATTTTCATAGTAAAACGACGTCTTTTCAAAATATTTCAAATAAATCATGACGCACATCACTGGAAAGGTCTATTCAAGCCCTATGCTGGGATCAAAACTTAGTTTATTTTGATTGATTTCCTTAGGAGATATTTCAAAATTTGTATAGAAAAACGACGTCTTTTCAAAGTATTTCCAATAAATCATGACGCACATCACTGGAAAGGTCTATTCAAGCACTATGCAGGTATCGAAATTAATTTTATTTTGATTAATTTCTTTAGGAGATATTTCAAAATTAACATAGAAAAACGACGTCTTTTCAGAGTATTTCAAATACATCATGACGCACATCACTGGAAAGGTCTATTTAAGCACTATGCTGGTATCGAAACTTATTTTATTTTGATTAATTTCTTTAGGAGATATTTCCAAATTTGCATAGAAAAACGACGTCTTTTCAAAATATTTCAAACAAATCATGACGCACATCACTGGAAAGGTCTATTCAAGCCCTATGCTGGAATCGAAACTAATTTTATTTTGATTAATTTCTTTAAGAGATATTTCAAAATTTGCATAGAAAAACGACGTCTTTTCAAAGTTAATCAAATAAAACATGTTGCACATCACTGGAAAGGTCTATTCAAGCCCTATACTGGAATCGAAACTTATTTTATTTTGATTAATTTCCTTAGGAGATATTTCAAAATTTGCATAGAAAAACGACGTTTTTTCAAAGTATTTCCAATAAATCATGACGCACATCACTGGAAAGGTCTATTAAAGCCCTATACAGGTACCAAAATTAAATTTTATTTTCATTTATTTTTTCAGGAGATATTTCAAAATTTGCATAGAAAAACGATGTCTTTTCAAAGTTAATCAAATAAATCATGACGCACATCAATGGAAAGATCTATTCAAGTCCCATGCTGGAATCGAAACTAATTTTACTTTGATTAATTTCTTTAGGAGATATTTCAAAATTTGCATAGAAAAACGACGTTTTTTCAAAGTATTTCCAATAAATCATGATGCACATCACTGGAAAGGTCTATTCAAGCCCTATACAGGTTTCGAAACAAATTTTACTTTGATTGATTTTTTCAGGAGATATTTCAAAATTTGCATAGAAAAACGACGTCTTTTCAAAGTTAATCAAATAAAACATGTTGCACATCACTGGAAAGGTCTATTCAAGCCCTATACTGGAATCGAAACTAATTTTATTTTGATTAATTTCCTTAGGAGATATTTCAAAATTTGCATAGAAAAACGACGTTTTTTCAAAGTATTTCCAATAAATCATGATGCACATCACTGGAAAGGTCTATTCAAGCACTATGCAGGTACCAAAATTAATTTGGTTTTGATTGATTTCTTTAGGAGATATTTCAAAATTTGTATAGAAAAACGACGTCTTTTCTAAGTATTTCAAATAAATCATGACGCACATCACTGGAAAGGTCTATTCAAGCCTTATGCTGGGATCGAAACTAATTTTATTTTGATTGATTTTTTTAGGAGATATTTCAAAATTTGCATAGAACAATGACGTCTTTTCAAAGTATTTCAAATAAATCATGACGCACATCACTGGAAAGGTCTATTCAAGCACTATGCAGGTACCAAAATTAATTTGGTTTTGATTGATTTTTAGGAGCTATTCAAAATTTGCATAGAAAAACGACGTCTTTTCAAAGTTAATCAAATAAAACATGACGCACATCACTGGAAAGGTCTATTCATGCATTATACAGGTCTCGAATCAAATTTTATTTTCATTTATTTTTTCAGGAGATATTTCAAAATGTTCATGGAAAAACGACGTATTTTCAAAGTTAATCAAATAAATTATGACGCACATCACTGGAAAGGTCTGTTCAAGCCCTATACAGGTATCGAAACAAAAGTAATTTTGATTGATTTTTTCAATAGATATTTCAAAATTTGCATAAAAAAACGATGTCTTTTCAAAGTTAATTAAATAAATTATGATGCACATCACTGGAAAGGTCTATTCAAGTCCTTTACAGGTTTCGAAACAAATTTTATTTTGATTAATTTTTTCAGGGGATATTTTAAAATTTGCATGGAAAAATGACGTCATTTCAAAGTTAATCAAATAAGTTATGATGCAAATAATGTTTAAATAAAATAACTTGTATAATACTTAAAAAATTTCCACGATCGAAGTTATGATTGATGTGCTTTTAAAAAAAAGGCGTTGAGAAGATGCATCTACGGGTAAAATTTCAGTGTTTCCAATTTTCGGGAACATACTTTTTTTGTATGTTAATGAGTGGAAGAGTGGAACCGGAGTGGTTTTGATTATTTTTAAATTTTCAGTTTAAAAATGTTGCAGACCAGCTACCAGCTGCCAAATTCGTGTTGGAAAATACTTATTGATATTTCAAAAAAGTTTCGTTTTGAGGGCTTTCAAATTTCAATGTTTCAAATTTTTGGAAAAATACTTTTTTGATGATCAAAAGGTGGGATTTCTCCTTAAGAAATGAAGATGATTTAAACTGATATGTAGGGTGTCCATAACTTGTTTGAAAAAAAAATAAGGACATTTTCAAAAATCCAAATTTCTACTCACCACACCATAAAAATAATAGATAAATATGATCAAATGTTTATTTTATAAATAAATAAAGTATATAATGTCTATTTTGCTTACTTTTTACTAAAAGTCTGGAATATTTCGAATTTAACGCTCATTGAAAACAAAAATAATGGCATTACACAAAAAACCTTGTTTTTGAATACGGCCGTTTAAAGTTTTGGACTTACTTCAATGGTCGATAACTCAAAAAAAAATATGGGTATTTAAGAAAAAAGGGGTTTTTTGAAAAAGTTCGGTATAGTTCCAGTTTTGTTCTTATTACTTTTACTTATTTTCCAACAAAGGCGTAAAATTGTTTAGATTTTAATAGAAGAAACCAAGCGAAAATCTTAGAAAATGAACTAAAAGTCTTTTTTATTAATTAGGTATAATGCACCGATTGTTTATTTGACAGTGAATTTTTGTCAAAAACAAGAAAAAAATCAGTCAACTCTTAGCTTAACAACTCTAAAAATAAATAACACAAACTAAATATTCTCAAAAAAACACAACATAATTTACCAGGTACGTAGTAGGTAAATGAAGTGAACCATATGAGATCAAAAATTATTTATTGAAAATGACATCAAAGTTCGAGTACGATTTGTATTAACTGGGTATCAAGCCAGAATTCACGAGACTGCTTACATCGTTCTTCTTCCTTTCTGCTATATCCAATTTATGCTGGTACAACCGTACCAACGCTTCAGGATGTTTTTTTTTTCATTCGGGACTGCTCTTTTAGCCTGATCAAGCTCTTTGAAGTCATCAAAGTAAGATGTTTTATAGAAAATATCCTGTAAGGTTTTTACAATTTTGATTGCTCTAACCTTAACTTTACAACTTGACCCTGAACATATTTGTTCAACCTTGGCACCGGAAGTTTTTTTATATCTATGAAGTCTTCGTAACCCATTTCAATTACTGTGAATGGTGTTCCATGTTTCCATTCGAATGGCAGATACGTATTGCGAAGGCCCGTAAATAGGTCCAGACCAGCGTTACTACTTCGAGAAAAAAAGTCGAAGTAGGAAAGGAAATAAATTGACAAAAATCGAGGTAGATTTCAAAATGAACTTTTTTATACAAATCTATATTTTCTTAAAATTATTATCATATTTCCATATTTATTTCAAGTTAAAAAAAACACCTTATTTCTTCATGTAGCTATATTTTGCATCATGGTTTTATTAATTTTTTTAGTTTTATTTTGTTAAGGTACCTACTTTACCTATTCTTGTTCTTTGACTTTTTTATAAAAAAGAACAATAAAATGATTATAGTCGGGGACAAACAAACAGACCAAAGATCATCAACCAAAATAGGAAAGGGTGAATCGAAAATTAAAAAAAAGAAAACCATTCGAAATTCACACACTCAAGCGAACTTTTCACAAGAGTGCGTTGAGTTTCTATGATTTGTAAAACTACTAATTTTTGAATTAAAATTGTGCTAAATTTGTTTTTCTTCTAATGGAAATGATGGGGCTACCAACCAAAAAGAAGTAGATTTGACCTATTAATGTAAAATTGAAGTAAGTTGAAACAGATTTCAAAAATTTTGTGATCGTGCGAAGCAGGAAGTAGCTAGCTTGATTTTAATTTAACAACTCTAAGCTTAAAATTTAATCGACATTTTCATAGACTAAATAATAATAAAGACATTGGCCGGGTTGTTTTTTGTTTGTTCGTTTTTTCTTTCCCGCAGACAGATCGAAATTAAAATGAGGCCAGATAATGCACTGCCTGTGTTCTGTTTTTGTTTGTTTGTTTTTTGTCGAGGGATTTAGATATTTTCTTGGTTGGGTTCTTCGTCCTTGGGTCGTGTTGTTGTATCTTGTGCTTGACAAGTGCATTGAGAAAAGAAGGGTATTGAAATTTATCTACATAGGTACAAACCTACCAACATAGATTTTATTTTATTTTCTGGATTCTACAATTTTGATGATCATCAAAACGAAAGAAATTAAAGTTGAAAAAATGAGGAAGCGATGATATCAACTTTTTCATGTAACTTTCGTTGTTTTGATCAAAATTATCAATATTTTCTTTAGGTAGGTAGGTACCTATATTTGTGTGCATAGTTTCTTCAGTGTTTGGCGATTATTTTCTACGAGGAGCAAGAGTCTAAAGGGATGGACAGATTTGCTTGACTTGTTGTAGGTACACCGTCGTAATCTTTTTTTCTATTTTTTGTTTGCTGTTTTGCATTAAGAAATTTTTAAGACAAAAGAGAATGTAAAATAAGTAGTTTAAATTAATTGATTTTTATTTTAAGAAACTCAGGGATAGGTAGGTACGTAAAAATTAATCTTTTTGTTTTTTGTTTTTTAAAACGATTAGGTAACAAAATGCCTAAGAAAAACGACGTTCGATTAAAGAACGCATTTTTAAGAAAAATTTAAGAAAAAAATGTGAATACCAATAAATAATAAACCAAAAAAGTGAAAATAAGCTAAGAAAACAATTATTTATGTTGGGATACCTACGCCAGAAGAACATTCATCAACAAAAATGGTGGGTTTTCAGATAAAAAATAAATTAATTAAAAAATCTTTTTTAGTGGAGAACCATATTTGGGAAGATGATGTTATTGTAAGGGGAGAAATTAGATACTTTAGCAGTATTGTGTTTAAGTTTCAAGCCTCAAAAATGACTGCAATTTACTTATATTTACATATACAAAAAATAAAAATCGTCCCCCAATTCATAATTCGGACGGATTTTCAACGACGTGTTTTTTTCAATTTTTGTTGGCAACCAAAGATGTAAAAGCAAATGAAAAACATGTTGTCAACCTGTGTTGCATGGTTTTTAAAATATTTTGAAAACTTGTTCCGATTCCATCAACCAATGTTGTAAACAAAGTTGATCATATAAACCCCAATAATAGGGCCTGGGCTTCGGTCTTAGGATATCCGTCGAACTGAACGGACGTGTTTCACCAGTCTTATGGAATCCTTCGTGCTGAACGGACGTGTCAGTGTCGGTGTTAAGTTGTACGAGTAATTGGAATCGGAGTTAGAGTTAGACTTAGAGTTAGAGTTAGAGTTGGAGTTGGAGTTGGAGTTGGAGTTGGAGTTGGAGTTGGAGTTGGAGTTGGAGTTGGAGTTGGAGTTGGAGTTGGAGTTGGAGTTGGAGTTGGAGTTGGACTTGGAGTTGGACTTGGAGTTGGACTTGGAGTTAGAGTTGGAGTTGGAGTTGGAGTTGGAGTTGGAGTTGGAGTTGGAGTTGGAGTTGGAGTTGGAGTAAGAGTTGGAGCTGGAGTTGGAGTTGGAGTTGGAGTTGGAGTTGGAGTTGGAGTTGGAGTTGGAGTTGGAGTTGGAGTTGGAGTTGGACTTGGAGTTGGAGTTGGAGTTGGAGTTGGAGTAAGAGTTGGAGCTGGAGTTTTACTTGGACTTGGACTTGGACTTGGACTTGGAATTGGACTTGGACTTGGACTTGGACTTGGACTTGGACTTGGACTTGGACTTGGACTTGGACTTGGACTTGGACTTGGACTTGGACTTGGACTTGGACTTGGACTTGGACTTGGACTTGGACTTGGACTTGGACTTGGACTTGGACTTGGACTTGGACTTGGACTTGGACTTGGACTTGGACTTGGACTTGGACTTGGACTTGGACTTGGACTTGGACTTGGACTTGGACTTGGACTTGGACTTGGACTTGGACTTGGACTACTTGGACTTAGATTTGGGCTACTTGGACTTTGACTTGGACTTGGACTTGGACTTGGACTTGGACTTGGACTTGGACTTGGACTTGGACTTGGACTTGGACTTGGACTTGGACTTGGACTTGGACTTGGACTTGGACTTGGACTTGGACTTGGACTTGGACTTGGACTTGGACTTGGACTTGGACTTGGACTTGGACTTGGACTTGGACTTGGACTTGGACTTGGACCTGGACTTGGACTTGGACTTGGACATGGACTTGGACTTGGACTAATACAGGTATCGAAACAAATTTTATTTTCATTTATTTTTTCAGGATATTTCAAAATTTGCATGGAAAAACGACGTCTTTTCAAAGTTAATCAAATAAATCATGACATACATGACTGGAAAGGTCTATTCAAGCACTATGCAGGTACCAAAATTAATTTGGTTTTGATTGATTTCTTTATGAGATATTTTAAAATTTGCATAGAAAAACGACGTCTTTTCAAAATATTTCAAATAAATCATGACGCACATCACTGGAAAGGTCTATTCAAGCCCTATGCTGAAATCGAAACTAATTTTATTTTGATTCATTTCTTTAGGAGATATTTCAAAATTTGCATAGAAAAACGACGTCTTTTCAAAGTATTTCCAATAAATCATGACATACATCACTGGAAAGGTCTATTAAAGCCCTATACAGGTTTTTAAACAAATTTTATTTTGATTGATTTTTTCAGGAGATATTTCAAAATTTGCATAGAAAAACGACGTCTTTTCAAAGTTAATAAAATAAAACATGACGCACATCACTGGAAAGGTCTATTCAAGCCCTATGCTGAAATCGAAACTAATTTTATTTTGATTCATTTCTTTAGGAGATATTTCAAAATTTGCATAGAAAAACGACGTCTTTTCAAAGTATTTCCAATAAATCATGACATACATCACTGGAAAGGTCTATTAAAGCCCTATACAGGTTTTTAAACAAATTTTATTTTGATTGATTTTTTCAGGAGATATTTCAAAATTTGCATAGAAAAACGACGTCTTTTCAAAGTTAATAAAATAAAACATGACGCACATCACTGGAAAGGTCTATTCAAGCCCTATGCTGGAATCGAAACTAATTTTATTTTGATTAATTTCTTTAGGAGATATTTCAAAATTTGCATAGAAAAACGACGTTTTTTCAAAGTATTTCCAATAAATCATGACGCACATCACTCGAAAGGTCTATTAAAGCCCTATACAGGTTTCGAAACAAATTTTATTTTGATTGATTTTTTCAGGAGATATTTCAAAATTTACATAGAAAAACGACGTCTTTTTAAAGTTTTTCAAATAAATCATGACGCACATCACGGGAAAGGTCTATTCAAGCCCTATGCTGGGATCAAAACTAATTTTATTTTGATTAATTTCTTTAGGAGATATTTCAAAATTTGCATAGAAAAACGACGTCTTTTCAAAGTTTTTCAAATAAATCATGACGCACATCACTGGAAAGGTCTATTCAAGCCCTATGCTGGAATCGAAACTAATTTTATTTTGATTAATTTTTTTAAGAGATATTTCCAAATTTGCATAGAAAAACGACGTCTTTTCAAAGTTAATCAAATAAAACATGACGCACATCACTGGAAAGGTCTATTCAAGCCCTATGCTGGAATCGAAACTAATTTTATTTTGATTCATTTCTTTAGGAGATATTTCAAAATTTGCATAGAAAAACGACGTTTTTTCAAAGTATTTCCAATAAATCATGACGCACATCACTGGAAAGGTCTATTAAAGCCCTATACAGGTTTCGAAACAAATTTTATTTTGATTGATTTTTTCAGGAGATATTTCAAAATTTGCATAGAAAAACGACGTCTTTTCAAAGTTAATCAAATAAAACATGACGCACATCACTGGAAAGGTCTATTCAAGCCCTATGCTGGAATCGAAACTAATTTTATTTTGATTCATTTCTTTAGGAGATATTTCAAAATTTGCATAGAAAAACGACGTTTTTTCAAAGTATTTCCAATAAATCATGACGCACATCACTGGAAAGGTCTATTAAAGCCCTATACAGGTTTCGAAACAAATTTTATTTTGATTGATTTTTTCAGGAGATATTTCAAAATTTGCATAGAAAAACGACGTCTTTTCAAAGTTAATCAAATAAAACATGACGCACATCACTGGAAAGGTCTATTCAAGCCCTATGCTGGAATCGAAACTAATTTTATTTTGATTCATTTCTTTAGGAGATATTTCAAAATTTGCATAGAAAAACGACGTTTTTTCAAAGTATTTCCAATAAATCATGACGCACATCGCTGGAAAGGTCTATTAAAGCCCTACACAGGTTTCGAAACAAATTTTATTTTGATTGATTTTTTCAGGAGATATTTCAAAATTTGCATAGAACAACGACGTCGTTTCAAAGTTAATCAAATATAACATGACGCACATCACTAAAAAGGTCTATTCATGCGTTATACAGGTTTTGAATCAAATTTTATTTTCATTTATTTTTTTAGGAGATATTTAAAAATTTGCATGGAAAAACGACGTCTTTTCAAAGTTAATCAAATAAAACATGACGCACATCACTGGAAAGGTCTATTCAAGCCCTATGCTGGAATCGAAACTAATTTTATTTTGATTCATTTCTTTAGGAGATATTTCAAAATTTGCATAGAAAAACGACGTTTTTTCAAAGTATTTCCAATAAATCATGACGCACATCACTGGAAAGGTCTATTAAAGCCCTATACAGGTTTCGAAACAAATTTTATTTTGATTGATTTTTTCAGGAGATATTTCAAAATTTGCAAAGAAAAACGACGTCTTTTCAAAGTTAATCAAATAAAACATGACGCACATCACTGGAAAGGTCTATTCAAGCCCTATGCTGGAATCGAAACTAATTTTATTTTGATTCATTTCTTTAGGAGATATTTCAAAATTTGCATAGAAAAACGACGTTTTTTCAAAGTATTTCCAATAAATCATGACGCACATCACTGGAAAGGTCTATTAAAGCCCTATACAGGTTTCGAAACAAATTTTGTTTTGATTGATTTTTTCAGGAGATATTTCAAAATTTGCATAGAAAAACGACGTCTTTTCAAAGTTAATCAAATAAAACATGACGCACATCACTGGAAAGGTCTATTCAAGCCCTATGCTGGAATCGAAACTAATTTTATTTTGATTCATTTCTTTAGGAGATATTTCAAAATTTGCATAGAAAAACGACGTTTTTTCAAAGTATTTCCAATAAATCATGACACACATCGCTGGAAAGGTCTATTAAAGCCCTACACAGGTTTCGAAACAAATTTTATTTTGATTGATTTTTTCAGGAGATATTTCAAAATTTGCATAGAACAACGACGTCTTTTCAAAGTTAATCAAATATAACATGACGCACATCACTGGAAAGGTCTATTTATGCATTATACAGGTTTTGAATCAAATTTTATTTTCATTTATTTTTTTAGGAGATATTTAAAAATTTGCATGGAAAAACGACGTCTTTTCAAAGTTAATCAAATATAACATGACGCACATCACTGGAAAGGTCTATTCATGCATTATACAGGTTTCGAATCAAATTTTATTTTCATTTATTTTTTTAGGAGATATTTAAATATTTGCATAGAAAAACGATGTCTTTTCAAAGTTAATCAAATAAAACATGACGCACATCACTGGAAAGGTCTATTCAAGCCTTATGCTGGGATTGAAACAAATTTTATTTTGATTGATTTTTTTAGGAGATATTTCAAAATTAGTATAGAACAACGACATCTTTTTAAAGTATTTCAAATAAATCATGACGCACATCACTGGAAAGGTCTATTCAAGCCCTATGCTGGGATCGAAACTTATTTTATTCTGATTAATTTCTTCAGGAGATATTTCAAAATTTACATAGAAAAACGACGTCTTTTCAAAGTTTTTCAAATAAATCATGACGCACATCACTGGAAAGGTCTATTCAAGCCTTATGCTGGAATCGAAACTAATTTTATTTTGATTAATTTCTTTAAGAGATATTTCAAAATTTGCATAGAAAAACGACGTTTTTTCAAAGTATTTCCAATAAATCATGATGCACATCACTGGAAAGGTCTATTCAAGCCCTATGCAGGTACCAAAATTAATTTGGTTTTGATTGATTTCTTTAGGAGATATTTCAAAATTTTCATAGAAAAACGACGTCTTTTCAAAATATTTCAAATAAATCATGACGCACATCACTGGAAAGGTCTATTCAAGCCCTATGCTGGGATCGAAACTTATTTTATTTTGATTAATTTGTTCAGGAGATATTTCAAAATTTACATAGAAAAACGACGTCTTTTCAAAGTTTTTCAAATAAATCATGACGCACATCACTGGAAAGCTCTATTCAAGCCTTATGCTGGAATCGAAACTAATTTTATTTTGATTAATTTCTTTAAGAGATATTTCAAAATTTGCATAGAAAAACGATGTCTTTTCAAAGTTAATCAAATAAAACATGACGCACATCACTGGAAAGGTCTATTCAAGCCCTATGCTGGGATCGAAACTAATTTTATTCTGATTAATTTCTTCAGGAGATATTTCAAAATTTACATAGAAAAACGACGTCTTTTCAAAGTTTTTCAAATAAATCATGACGCACATCACTGGAAAGGTCTATTCAAGCCTTATGCTGGAATCGAAACTAATTTTATTTTGATTAATTTCTTTAAGAGATATTTCAAAATTTGTATAGAAAAACGACGTTTTTTCAAAGTATTTCCAATAAATCATGACGCACATCACTGGAAAGGTCTATTAAAGCCCTATACAGGTTGCGAAACAAATTTTATTTTGATTGATTTTTTCAGGAGATATTTCAAAATTTGCATAGAAAAACGACGTCTTTTCAAAGTTAATCAAATAAATCATGACGCACATCACTGGAAAGGTCTGTTCAAGTATTATTCAGGTATCAAAACAGATTTTATTTTGATTGATTTTTTCAGGAGAAATTTCAAAATTTGCATGGAAAAACGACGTCTTTTCAAAGTTAATCAAATAAATCATGACATACATGACTGGAAAGGTCTATTCAAGCCCTATGCAGGTACCAGAATTAATTTGGTTTTGATTGATTCTTTAGGAGATATTTCAAAATTTTGCATAGAAAAACGACGTCCTTTCAAAATATTTCAAATAAAACATGACGCACATCACTGGAAATGTCTATTCAAGCCTTATGCTGGGATTGAAACTAATTTTATGTTGATTGATTTTTTTAGGAGATATTTCAAAATTTGCATAGAACAACGACATCTTTTTAAAGTATTTCATATAAATCATGACACACATCACTGGAAAGGTCTATTCAAACCCTATGCTGGGATCGAAACTTATTTTATTTTGATTAATTTCTTCAGGAGATATTTCAAAATTTACATAAAAAAACGACGTCTTTTCAAAGTTTTTTAAATACACATCACTGGAAATGTCTATTCAAGCCTTATGCTGGGATTGAAACTAATTTTATGTTGATTGATTTTTTTAGGAGATATTTCAAAATTTGCATAGAACAACGACATCTTTTTAAAGTATTTCATATAAATCATGACACACATCACTGGAAAGGTCTATTCAAACCCTATGCTGGGATCGAAACTTATTTTATTTTGATTAATTTCTTCAGGAGATATTTCAAAATTTACATAAAAAAACGACGTCTTTTCAAAGTTTTTTAAATACACATCACTGGAAAGGTCTATTCAAGCCTTATGCTGGAATCGAAATTAATTTTATTTTGATTAATTTTTTTAGGAGATATTTCAAAATTTGCATAGAAAAACGACGTTTTTTCAAAGTTTTTCCACTAAATCATGACGCACATCACTGGAAAGGTCTATTAAAGCCCTATACAGGTTGCGAAACAAATTTTATTTTGATTGATTTTTTCAGGAGATATTTCAAAATTTGCATAGAAAAACGACGTCTTTGCAAAGTTAATCAAATAAAACATGACGCACATCACTAGAGAGGTCTATTCATGCATTATACAGGTTTCGAACCAAATTTTATTTTCATTTATTTTTTAAGGAGAAATTTCAAAATTTTCATAGAAAAGCGATGTCTTTTCAAAGTTAATCAAATAAACCATGACGCACATCACTGGAAAGGTCTATTCATGCATTATACAGGTTTCGAATCAAATTTCATTTTGATTGATTTTTTCAGGAGATATTTCAAAATTTGCATGGAAAAACGACGTATTTTCAAAGTTAATCAAATAAATCATGACTTACATCACTGGAAAAGTCTGTTCAAGCCCTATACAGGTATTGAAACAAAAGTAATTTTGATTGATTTTTTCAATAGATATTTCAAAATTTGCATAGAAAAACGATGTCTTTTCAAAGTTAATCAAATAAATCATGACGCACATCACTGGAAAGGTCTGTTCAAGTATTATTCAGGTATCAAAACATATTTTATTTTGATTGATTTTTTCAGGAGAAATTTCAAAATTTGCATGGAAAAACGACGTTTTTTCAAAGTTAATCAAATAAATTATGACGCACATCACTGGAAAGGTCTGTTCAAGCTCTATACAGGTTTCGAATCAAATTTTATTTTCATTTATTTTTTCAGGAGATATTTCAAAATTCGCATGGAAAAATGACGTCATTTCAAAGTTAATCAAATAAATTATGATGCAAATAATGTTTAAATAAAATAACTTGTATAATACTTAAAAAATTTCCACGATCGAAGTTATGATTGATGTGCTTTTAAAAAAAAGGCGTTGAGAAGATGCATCTACGGGTAAAATTTCAGTGTTTCCAATTTTCGGGAACATACTTTTTTTGTATGTTAATGAGTGGAAGAGTGGAACCGGAGTGGTTTTGATTATTTTTAAATTTTCAGTTTAAAAATGTTGCAGACCAGCTACCAACTGCCAAATTCGTGTTGGAAAATACTTATTGATATTTCAAAAAAGTTTCGTTTTGAGGGCTTTCAAATTTCAATGTTGCAAATTTTTGGAAAAATACTTTTTTGATGATCAAAAGGTGGGATTTCTCCTTAAGAAATGAAGATGATTTAAACTGATATGTAGGGTGTCCATAACTTGTTTGAAAAAAAATAAGGACATTTTCAAAAATCCAAATTTCTACTCACCACACCATAAAAATAATAGATAAATATGATCAAATGTTTATTTTATAAATAAATAAAGTATATAATGTCTATTTTGCTTACTTTTTACTAAAAGTCTGGAATATTTTGAATTTAACGCTCATTGAAAACAAAAATAATGGCATTACACAAAAAACCTTGTTTTTGAATACGGCCGTTTAAAGTTTTGGACTTACTTCAATGGTCGATAACTCAAAAAAAATTATGGGTATTTTTGAAAAAGTTCGATATAGTTCCAGTTTTGTTCTTATTACTTTTACTTATTTTCCAACAATGGCGTAAAATTGTTCAGATTTTAAAAAAAGAAACCAAGCGAAAATCTTAGAAAATGAACTAAAAGTCTTTTTTATTAATCAGGTATAACGCACTGATTGTTTATTTGACAGTGAATTTTTGTCAAAAACAAGAAAAAAATCAGTCAACTTTTAGCTTAACAATAGAAAATAAACTTAAAAAAGACCTCTAAAAATAAATAACACAAACTAAATATTCTCAAAAAAAAACAACATAATTTACCAGGTACGTAGTAGGTAAATGAAGTGATAAGAGATCAAAAATTATTTATTGAAAATGCCATCGAAGCACGATTTGTAATAACTGGGTATCAAGCCAGAATTCACGAGACTGCTTACATCGTTCTTCTTCCTTTCTGCTATATCCAATTTATGCTGGTACAACCGTACCAACGCTTCAGGATGTTTTATTTTCTATTCGGGACTGTTCTTTTAGCCTGATCAAGCTCTTTGAAGTCATCAAAGTAAGATGTTTTATTAAAACATCCTAAAGTTTTTAAAATCCTAAAGTTTTTCAATTTTGATGGCTTTAACCTTAACTTAACTTGACCCTGAACATATTTGTTCAACCTTGGCACCGGAAGTTTTTTTATATCTATGAAGTCTTCGTAACCCATTTCAATTACTGTGAATGGTGTTCCATGTTTCCATTCGAATGGCAGATACGTATTGCGAAGGCCCGTAAATAGGTCCAGACCAGCGTTACTACTTCGAGAAAAAAAGTCGAAGTAGGAAAGGAAATAAATTGACAAAAATCGAGGTAGATTTCAAAATGAACTTTTTTATACAAATCTATATTTTCTTAAAATTATTATCATATTTCCATATTTATTTCAAGTTAAAAAAAACACCTTATTTCTTCATGTAGCTATATTTTGCATCATGGTTTTATTAATTTTTTTAGTTTTATTTTGTTAAGGTACCTACTTTACCTATTCTTGTTCTTTGACTTTTTTATAAAAAAGAACAATAAAATGATTATAGTCGGGGACAAACAAACAGACCAAAGATCATCAACCAAAATAGGAAAGGGTGAATCGAAAATTAAAAAAAAGAAAACCATTCGAAATTCACACACTCAAGCGAACTTTTCACAAGATTCGTGTACACAAGAGTGCGTTGAGTTTCTATGATTTGTAAAACTACTAATTTTTGAATTAAAATTGTGCTAAATTTGTTTTTCTTCTAATGGAAATGATGGGGCTACCAACCAAAAAGAAGTAGATTTGACCTATTAATGTAAAATTGAAGTAAGTTGAAACAGAGATTTTTAAAATGAAGTAGATTTCAAAAATTTAGTGATCGTGCGAAGCAGGAAGTAGCTAGCTTGATTTTAATTTAACAACTCTAAGCTTAAAATTTAATCGACATTTTCATAGACTAAATAATAATAAAGACATTGGCCGGGTTGTTTTTTGTTTGTTCGTTTTTTCTTTCCCGCAGACAGATCGAAATTAAAATGAGGCCAGATAATGCACTGCCTGTGTTCTGTTTTTGTTTGTTTGTTTTTTGTCGAGGGATTTAGATATTTTCTTGGTTGGGTTCTTCGTCCTTGGGTCGTGTTGTTGTATCTTGTGCTTGACAAGTGCATTGAGAAAAGAAGGGTATTGAAATTTATCTACATAGGTACAAACCTACCAACATAGATTTTATTTTATTTTCTGGATTCTACAATTTTGATGATCATCAAAACGAAAGAAATTAAAGTTGAAAAAATGAGGAAGCGATGATATCAACTTTTTCATGTAACTTTCGTTGTTTTGATCAAAATTATCAATATTTTCGTTAGGTAGGTAGGTACCTATATTTGTAGGTATGTATGTGCATAGTTTCTTCAGTGTTTGGCGATTATTTTCTACGAGGAGCAAGAGTCTAAAGGGATGGACAGATTTGTAACTTGTTGTAGGTACACCGTCGTAATCTTTTTTTCTATTTTTTGTTTGCTGTTTTGCATTAAGAAATTTTTAAGACAAAGGAGAATATAAAATAAGTAGTTTAAATTAATTGATTTTTATTTTAAGAAACTCAGGGATAGGTAGGTACGTAAAAATTAATCTTTTTGTTTTTTAAAACGATTAGGTAACAAAATGCCTAAGAAAAACGACGTTCGATTAAAGAACGTATTTTTAAGAAAAATTTAAGAAAAAAATGTGAATACCAATAAATAATAAACCAAAAAAGTGAAAATAAGCTAAGAAAACAATTATTTATGTTGGGATACCTACGCCAGAAGAACATTCATCAACAAAAATGGTGGGTTTTCAGATAAAAAATAAATTAATTAAAAAATCTTTTTTAGTGGAGAAACATATTTGGGAAGATGATGCTATTGTAAGGGGAGAAATTAGATACTTTAGCAGTATTGTGTTTAAGTTTCAAGCCTCAAAAATGACTGCAATTTACTTATAATTACATATACAAAAAATAAAAATCGTCCCCCAATTCATAATTCGGACGGATTTTCAACGACGTGTTTTTTTCAATTTTTGTTGGCAACCACCGATGTAAGAGCAAAAAAAAAAAACATGTTGTCAACCTGTGTTGCATGGTTTTTAAAATATTTTGAAAACTTGTTCCGATTCCATCAACCAATGTTGTAAACAAAGTTGATCATATAAACCCCAATATTAGGGCCTGGGCTTCAGTCTTAGGATATCCGTCGAACTGAACGGACGTGTTTCGCCAGTCTTATGGAATCCTTCGTGCTGAACGGACGTGTCAGTGTCGGTGTTAAGTTGAGTTAAGTTGTAGTTGGAGTCAAAGTTAGAGTTAGAGTTGGAGTTGGAGTTGGAGTTGAAGTTGGAGTTGGACTTGGAGTTGGAGTTGGAGTTGGAGCTGGAGTTGGAGTTTGACTTGGACTTGGACTTGGACTTGGACTTGGACATGGACTTGGACTTGGACATGGACTTGGACTTGGACTTGGACTTGGACTTGGACTTGGACTTGGACTTGGACTTGGACTTGGACTTGGACTTGGACTTGGACTTGGACATGGACTTGGACTTGGACTTGGACTTGGACTTGGACTTGGACTTGGACTTGGACTTGGACTTGGACTTGGACTTGGACTTGGACTTGGACTTGGACTTGGACTTGGACTTGGACTTGGACTTGGACTTGGACTTGGACTTGGACTTGGACTTGGACTTGGACTTGGACTTGGACTTGGACTTGGACTTGGACTTGGACTTGGACTTGGACTTGGACTTGGACTTGGACTTGGACTTGGACTTGGACTTGGACATAGAATTGGACTTGGACTTGGACTTGGACTTGGACTTGGACTTGGACTTGGACTTGGACATAGAATTGGACTTGGACTTGGACTTGGACTTGGACTTGGACTTGGACTTGGACTAGGACTTGGACATGGACTTGGACTTGGACTTGGACTTGGACTTTGACTTGGACTTGGACTTGGACTTGGACTTGGACTTGGACTTGGACTTGGACTTGGACTTGGACTTGGACTTGGACTTGGACTTGGACTTGGACTTGGACTTGGACTTGGACTTGGACTTGGACTTGGACTTGGACTTGGACTTGGACTTGGACTTGGACTTGGACTTGGACTTGGACTTGGACTTGGACTTGGACTTGGACTTGGACATAGAATTGGACTTGGACTTGGACTTGGACTTGGACTTGGACTTGGACATGGACTTGGACTTGGACTTGGACTTGGACTTGGACTTGGACTTGGACTTGGACTTGGACTTGGACTTGGACTTGGACTTGGACTTGGACTTGGACTTGGACTTGGACTTGGACTTGGACTTGGACTTGGACTTGGACTTGGACTTGGACTTGGACTTGGACTTGGACTTGGACTTGGACTTGGACTTGGACTTGGACTTGGACTTGGACTTGGACTTGGACTTGGACTAATACAGGTATCGAAACAAATTTTATTTTCATTTATTTTTTCAGGATATTTCAAAATTTGCATGGAAAAACGACGTCTTTTCAAAGTTAATCAAATAAGTTATGACGCACATCACTGGAAAGGTCTATTCATGCATTATACAGGTTTCGAATCAAATTTAATTTTCATTTATTTTTTCAGGAGATATTTAGAAATTTGCATGGAAAAACGACGTCTTTTCAAAGTTAATCAAATAAATCATGACAAACATGACTGGAAAGGTCTATTCAAGCCCTATGCAGGTACCAAAATTAATTTGGTTTTGATTGATTTTTTTAGGAGATATTTCAAAATTTGCATAGAACAACGACGTCTTTTCAAATAATATCAAATAAATCATGATGCACATCACTGGAAAGGTCTATTCAAGCCCTATGCTGGAATCGAAACTAATTTTATTTTGATTAATTTCTTTAGGAGATATTTCAAAATTTGCATAGAAAAACGACGTCTTTTCAAAATATTTCAAATAAATCATGACGCACATCACTGGAAAGGTCTATTCAAGCCTTATGCTGGGATCGAAACTAATTTTATGTTGATTGATTTTTTTAGGAGATATTTCAAAATTTACATAGAAAAACGACGTCTTTTCAAAGTTTTTCAAATAAATCATGACGCACATCAATGGAAAGATCTATTCAAGTCCTATGCTGGAATCGAAACTAATTTTACTTTGATTAATTTCTTTAGGAGATATTTCAAAATTTGCATAGAAAAACGACGTTTTTTCAAAGTATTTCCAATAAATCATGATGCACATCACTGGAAAGGTCTATTAAAGCCCTATACAGGTTTCGAAACAAATTTTATTTTGATTGATTTTTTCAGAAGATATTTCAAAATTTGCATAGAAAAACGACGTCTTTTCAAAGTTAATCAAATAAAACATGACGCACAGCTCTAGAAAGGTCTATTCATGCATTATACAGGTTTCGAATCAAATTTTATTTTCATTTATTTTTTCAGGAGATATTTCAAAATTTGCATAGAAAAACGACGTCTTTTCAAAGTTAATCAAATAAAACATGACGCACATCATTGGAAAGGTCTATTCAAGCCCTATACTGGTTTCGAAACAAATTTAATTTTGATTGATTTTTTCAGGAGATATTTCAAAATTTGCATAGAAAAACGACGTCTTTTCAAAGTTAATCAAATAAAACATGACGCACATCACTCGAAAGGTCTATTCAAGCCCAATGCTGGGATCGAAATTAATTTTATTTTGATTAATTTCTTTAGGAGATATTTCAAAATTTGTATAGAAAAACGACGTTTTTTCAAAGTATTTCCAATAAATCATGACGCACATCACTGGAAAGGTCTATTCAAGCACTATGCAGGTATCGAAACTTATTTTATTTTGAATAATTTCTTTAAGAGATATTTCAAAATTTGCATAGAAAAACGACGTCTTTTCAAAGTTAATCAAATAAAACATGACGCACATCACTGGAAAGGTCTATTCAAGCCCAATGCTGGGATCGAAATTAATTTTATTTTGATTAATTTCTTTAGGAGATATTTTAAAATTTGTATAGAAAAACGACGTTTTTTCAAAGTATTTCCAATAAATCATGACGCACATCACTGGAAAGGTCTATTCAAGCCCTATGCTGGAATCGAAACTAATTTTATTTTGATTAATTTCTTTAGGAGATATTTCTAAATTTGCATAGAAAAACGACGTTTTTTCAAAGTATTTCCAATAAATCATGACGCACATCACTGGAAAGGTCTATTCAAGCCCTATGCTGGAATCGAAACTAATTTTATTTTGATTGATTTCCTTAGGAGATATTTCAAAATTTGTATAGAAAAACGACGTTTTTTCAAAGTATTTCCAATAAATCATGACGCACATCACTGGAAAGGTCTATTCAAGCCCTATGCTGGAATCGAAACTAATTTTATTTTGATTGATTTCCTTAGGAGATATTTCAAAATTTCCATAGAAAAACGACGTCTTTTCAAAATATTTCAAACAAATCATGATGCACATCACTGGAAAGGTCTATTCAAGCACTATGCAGGTATCGAAATTAATTTTATTTTGATTAGTTTCTTTAGGAGATATTTCAAAATTTACATAGAAAAACGACAACTTTTCAAAGTATTTCAAATAAAACATGACGCACATCACTCGAAAGGTCTATTCAAGCATTATACAGGTATCGAAATAATTTTATTTTGATTGATTTTTTCTGGAGATATTTCAAAATTTGCATAGAAAAACGACGTTTTTTCAAAGTATTTCAAATAAATCATGACGCACATCACTGGAAAGGTCTATTCAAGCCCTATGCTGGAATCGAAACTAATTTTATTTTGATTAATTTCTTTAGAAGATATTTCAAAATTTGCATAGAAAAATGACGTTTTTTCAAAGTATTTCCAATAAATCATGACGCACATCACGCGATAGGTCTATTCAAGCCCTATGCTGGGATCGAAACTAATTTTATTTTGATTGATTTTTTTAGGAGATATTTCAAAATTTGCATAGAAAAATGACGTCTTTTCAAAGTATTTCAAATAAATCATGACGCACATCACTGGAAAGTTCTATTCAAGCACTATGCAGGTATCGAAATTAATTTTATTTTGATTAATTTCGTTAGGAGATATTTAAAAATTAACAAAGAAAAACGACGTCTTTGCAGAGTATTTCAAATACATCATGACGCACATCACTGGAAAGGTCTATTCAAGCCCTATGCTGGGATCGAAACTTATTTTATTTTGATAAATTTCTTTAGGAGATATTTCAAAATTTGCATAGAAAAACGACGTCTTTTCAAAGTTAATCAAATGAAATATGACGCACATCACTGGAAAGGTCTATTCATGCATTATACAGGTTTCGAATCAAATTTTATTTTCATTTATTTTTTCAGGAGATATTTCAAAATTTGCATGGAAACACGACGTCTTTTCAAAGTTAATCAAATATAACATGACGCACATCACTGGAAAGGTCTATTCATGCCCTATGCAGGTACCAAAATTAATTTGGTTTTGATGGATTTTTTTAGGAGATATTTCAAAATTTGCATACAACAACGACGTCTTTTCAAATAATTTCAAATAAATCATGATGCACATCACTGGAAAGGTCTATTCAAGCCCTATGCAGGTACCAAAATTAATTTGGTTTTGATTGATTTTTTTAGGAGATATTTCAAAATTTGCATAGAACGACGACGTCTTTTCAAATAATTTCAAATAAATCATGCTGCACATCACTGGAAAGGTCTATTCAAGCCCTATCAAGGTACCAAAACTAATTTGGTTTTGATTGATTTCTTTAGGAGATATTTCAAAAGTTTCATTGAAAAACGACGTCTTTTCAAAATATTTCAAATAAATCATGACGCACATCACTGGAAAGGTCTATTCAATCACTATGCAGGTATCGAAATTAATTTTATTTTGATTAATTTCTTTAGGAGATATTTAAAAATTAGCATAGAAAAACGACGTCTTTTCAGACTATTTCAAATACATTTATGATGCACATCACTGGAAAGGTCTATTTAAGCACTATGCTGGTATCGAAACAAATTTTATTTTAATTAATTTCTTTAGGAGATATTTCAAAATTAACATAGAAAAACGACGTCTTTTCAGAGTATTCTAAATATATCATGACGCACATCACTGGAAAGGTATATTTAAGCACTATGCTGGAATCGAAACTAATTTTATTTTAAATAATTTCCTTAGGAGATATTTCAAAATTTGCATAGAAAAACGACGTCTTTTCAAAATATTTCAAAGAAATCATGACGCACATCACTGGAAAGGTCTATTCAAGCCCTATGCTGGGATCGAAACTTATTGTATTTTGATCAATTTTTTCAGGAGATATTTCAAAATTTGCATAGAAAAACGACGTCTTTTCAAAGTTAATCAAATAAAACATGACGCACATCATTGGAAAGGTCTATTCATGCATTATACAGGTCTCGAATCAAATTTTATTTTCATTTATTTTTTCAGGAGATATTTCAAAATTTGCATGGAAAAACGACGTCTTTTCATAGTATTTCAAATAAATCATGACGCACATCATTGGAAAGGTCTATTCCAGCCCTATACAGGTTTCGAAACAAATTTAATTTTGATTGATTTTTTCAGGAGATATTTCAAAATTTGCATAGAAAAACGACGTCTTTTCAAAGTTAATCAAATAAAACATGACGCACATCACTGGAAAGGTCTATTCATGCCATATACAGGTTTCGAATCAAATTTAATTTCCATTTATTTTTTCAGGAGATATTTCAAAATTTGCATGGAAAAACGACGTCTTTTTAAAGTTAATCAAATATAACATGACGCACATCACTGGAAAGGTCTATTCATGCATTATACAGGTTTTTAATCAAATTTTATTTTCATTTATTTTTTCAGGAGATATTTCAAAATTTGCATAAAAAAACGATGTCTTTTCAAAGTTAATCAAATAAATCATGACATACATGACTGGAAAGGTCTATTCAAGCCCTATGAAGGTACCAAAATTAATTTGGTTTTGATTGATTTTTTTAGGAGATATTTCAAAATTTGCATAGAACAACGACGTCTTTTCAAATAATTTCAAATAAATCATGATGCATATCACTGGAAAGGTCTATTCAAGCCCTATGCAGGTACCAAAATTAATTTGGTTTTGATTGATTTCTTTAGGAGATATTTCAAAATTTGTATTGAAAAACGACGTCTTTTCAAAATATTTCAAATAAATCATGACGCACATCACTGGAAAGGTCTATTCAAGCACTATGCAGGTATCGAAACAAATTTTATTTTAATTAATTTCTTTAGGAGATATTTCAAAATTAACATAGAAAAACGACGTCTTTTCAGAGTATTTCAAATAAATCATGACGCACATCACTGGAAAGGTCTATTCAAGCACTATGCTGGGATCGAAACTTTTTTTATTTTGATTAATTTCTTTAGGAGATATTTCAAAATTTGCATAGAAAAACGACGTTTTTTCAAAGTATTTCCAATAAATCATGACGCACATCACTGGAAAGGTCTATTCAAGCCCTATGCTGGAATCGAAACTAATTTTATTTTGATTAATTTTTTTATTTAATTAAAATTTGCATAGAACAACGATGTCTTTTCAAAGTACTTCAAATTAATCATGACGCACATCACTGGAAAGGTCTATTCAAGCCCTATGCTGGGATCGAAACCTTTTTTATTTTGATTAATTTCTTTAGGAGATATTTCAAAATTTACATAGAAAAACGACGTCTTTTCAAAGTTTTTCAAATAAATCATGACACACATCACTGGAAAGGTCTATTCAAGCCCTATGCTGGAATCGAAACTTATTTTATTTTGATTAATTTCTTTAGGAGATATTTCAAAATTTACATAGAAAAACGACGTCTTTTCAAAGTATTTCCAATAAATCATGACGCACATCACTGGAAAGGTCTATTCAAGCACTATGCTGGTATCGAAATTAATTTTATTTTGATTAATTTCTTTAGGAGATATTTCAAAATTTTCATAGAAAAACGACGTTTTTTCAAAATATTTCCAATAAATCATGACGCACATCACTGGAAAGTTCTATTCAAGCCCTATGCTGGGATCGAAACTAATTTTATTTTGATTGATTTCCTTAGGAGATATTTCAAAATTTGTATAGAAAAACTACGTCTTTTCAAAGTATTTAAAATAAATCATGACGCACATCACTGGAAAGGTCTATTCAAGCACTATGCAGGTATCGAAATTGATTTTATTTTGATTAATTTCTTTAGGAGATATTTCAAAAATTACATAGAAAAACGACGTCTTTTCAAAGTATTTCCAATAAATCATGACGCACATCACTGGAAAGGTCTATTCAAGCACTATGCTGGTATCGAAATTAATTTTATTTTGATTAATTTCTTTAGGAGATATTTCAAAATTTGTATAGAAAGACGACGGTTTTTCAAAGTTAATCAAATAAAACATGACGCACATCACTGGAAAGGTCTATTCAAGCACTATTCTGGAATCGAAACTAATTTTATTTTGATTAATTTCTTTAGGAGATATTTCAAAATTTGCATAGAAAAACGACGTCTTTTCAAAGTATTTCAAATAAATCATGACGCACATCACTGGAAAGGTCTATTCAATCACTATGCAGGTATCGAAATTAATTTTATTTTGATTAATTTCTTTAGGAGATATTTCAAAATTTACATAGAAAAACGACGTCTTTTCAAAGTATTTCCAATAAATCATGACGCACATCACTGGAAAGGTCTATTCAAGCACTATGCTGGTATCGAAATTAATTTTATTTTGATTAATTTCTTTAGGAGATATTTCAAAATTTGTATAGAAAAACGACGTCTTTTCAAAGTATTTCAAATAAATCATGACGCACATCACTGGAAAGGTCTATTCAAGCACTATGCAGGTATCGAAATTGATTTTATTTTGATTAATTTCTTTAGGAGATATTTCAAAAATTACATAGAAAAACGACGTCTTTTTAAAGTATTTCCAATAAATCATGACGCACATCACTGGAAAGGTCTATTCAAGCACTATGCTGGTATCGAAATTAATTTTATTTTGATTAATTTCTTTAGGAGATATTTCAAAATTTGTATAGAAAGACGACGGTTTTTCAAAGGTAATCAAATAAAACATGACGCACATCACTGGAAAGGTCTATTCAAGCACTATGCTGGAATCGAAACTAATTTTATTTTGATTAATTTCCTTAAGAGATATTGCAAAATTTGCATAGAAAAACGACGTCTTTTCAAAGTTAATCAAATAAAACATGACGCACATCACTGGAAAGGTCTATTCAAGCCCTATGCTGGAATCAAAACTAATTTTATTTTGATTAATTTCTTTAGGAGATATTTCAAAATTTGCATAGAAAAACGACGTTTTTTCAAAGTATTTCCAATAAATCATGACGCACATCACTGGAAAGGTCTATTCAAGCCCTATGCTGGAATCGAAACTAATTTTATTTTGATTAATTTCTTTAGGAGATATTTCAAAATTTGCATAGAAAAACGACGTCTTTTCAAAGTATTTCAAATAAATCATGACGCACATCACTGGAAAGGTCTATTCAATCACTATGCAGGTATCGAAATTAATTTTATTTTGATTAATTTCTTTAGGAGATATTTCAAAATTTGCATAGAAAAACGACGTTTTTTCAAAGTATTTCCAATAAATCATGACGCACACAGTGGAAAGGTCTATTCAAGCCCTATGCTGGAATCGAAACTAATTTTATTTTGATTAATTTCTTTAAGAGATATTGCAAAATTTGCAAAGAAAAACGACGTCTTTTCAAAGTTAATCAAATAAAACATGACGCACATCACTGGAAAGGTCTATTCAAGCCCTATGCTGGAATCGAAACTAATTTTATTTTGATTAATTTCTTTAGGAGATATTTCAAAATTTGCATAGAAAAACGACGTTTTTTTAAAGTATTTCCAATAAATCATGACGGACATCACTGGAAAGGTCTATTCAAGCCCTATGCTGGAATCGAAACTAATTTTATTTTGATTAATTTCTTTAGGAGATATTTCAAAATTTGCATAGAAAAACGACGTCTTTTCAAAGTATTTCAAATAAATCATGATGCACATCACTGAGAAGGTCTATTCAAGCACTATGCAGGTATCGAAATTAATTTTATTTTGATTAATTTCTTTAGGAGATATTTCAAAATTTACATAGAAAAACGACGTCTTTTCAAAGTATTTCCAATAAATCATGACGCACATCACTGGAAAGGTCTATTCAAGCACTATGCTGGTATCGAAATTAATTTTATTTTGATTAATTTCTTTAGGAGATATTTCAAAATTTGTATAGAAAAACGACGTCTTTTCAAAGTATTTCAAATAAATCATGACGCACATCACTGGAAAGGTCTATTCAAGCACTATGCTGGAATCGAAACTAATTTTATTTTGATTAATTTCTTTAGGAGATATTTCAAAATTTTCATAGAAAAACGACGTTTTTTCAAAATATTTCCAATAAATCATGACGTACATCACTGGAAAGTTCTATTCAAGCCCTATGCTGGGATCGAAACTAATTTTATTTTGATTGATTTCCTTAAGAGATATTTCAAAATTTGTATAGAAAAACGACGTCTTTTCAAAGTATTTCAAATAAATCATGACGCACATCACTGGAAAGGTCTATTCAAGCCCTATGCTGGAATCGAAACTAATTTTATTTTGATTAATTTCCTTAAGAGATATTTCAAAATTTGCATAGAAAAACGACGTCTTTTCAAAGTTAATCAAATAAATCATGACGCACATCACTGGAAAGGTCTATTCAAGCCCTATGCTGGAATCGAAACTAATTTAATTTTGATTAATTTCTTTAGAAGATATTTCAAAATTTGCATAGAAAAACGACGTCTTTTCAAAGTATTTCCAATAAATCATGACGCACATCACTGGAAAGGTCTATTCAAGCACTATGCTGGTATCGAAATTAATTTTATTTTGATTAATTTCTTTAGGAGATATTTCAAAATTTGTATATAAAGACGACGGTTTTTCAAAGTTAATCAAATAAAACATGACGCACATCACTGGAAAGGTCTATTCAAGCACTATTCTGGAATCGAAACTAATTTTATTTTGATAAATTTCTTTAGGAGATATTTCAAAATTTGCATAGAAAAACGACGTCTTTTCAAAGTATTTCAAATAAATCATGACGCACATCACTGGAAAGGTCTATTCAATCACTATGCAGGTATCGAAATTAATTTTATTTTGATTAATTTCTTTAGGAGATATTTCAAAATTTACATAGAAAAACGACGTCTTTTCAAAGTATTTCCAATAAATCATGACGCACATCACTGGAAAGGTCTATTCAAGCACTATGCTGGTATCGAAATTAATTTTATTTTGATTAATTTCTTTAGGAGATATTTCAAAATTTGTATAGAAAAACGACGTCTTTTCAAAGTATTTCAAATAAATCATGACGCACATCACTGGAAAGGTCTATTCAAGCACTATGCAGGTATCGAAATTGATTTTATTTTGATTAATTTCTTTAGGAGATATTTCAAAAATTACATAGAAAAACGACGTCTTTTCAAAGTATTTCCAATAAATCATGACGCACATCACTGGAAAGGTCTATTCAAGCACTATGCTGGTATCGAAATTAATTTTATTTTGATTAATTTCTTTAGGAGATATTTCAAAATTTGTATAGAAAGACGACGGTTTTTCAAAGGTAATCAAATAAAACATGACGCACATCACTGGAAAGGTCTATTCAAGCACTATGCTGGAATCGAAACTAATTTTATTTTGATTAATTTCCTTAAGAGATATTGCAAAATTTGCATAGAAAAACGACGTCTTTTCAAAGTTAATCAAATAAAACATGACGCACATCACTGGAAAGGTCTATTCAAGCCCTATGCTGGAATCAAAACTAATTTTATTTTGATTAATTTCTTTAGGAGATATTTCAAAATTTGCATAGAAAAACGACGTTTTTTCAAAGTATTTCCAATAAATCATGACGCACATCACTGGAAAGGTCTATTCAAGCCCTATGCTGGAATCGAAACTAATTTTATTTTGATTAATTTCTTTAGGAGATATTTCAAAATTTGCATAGAAAAACGACGTCTTTTCAAAGTATTTCAAATAAATCATGACGCACATCACTGGAAAGGTCTATTCAATCACTATGCAGGTATCGAAATTAATTTTATTTTGATTAATTTCTTGAGGAGATATTTCAAAATTTGCATAGAAAAACGACGTTTTTTCAAAGTATTTCCAATAAATCATGACGCACACAGTGGAAAGGTCTATTCAAGCCCTATGCTGGAATCGAAACTAATTTTATTTTGATTAATTTCTTTAAGAGATATTGCAAAATTTGCAAAGAAAAACGACGTCTTTTCAAAGTTAATCAAATAAAACATGACGCACATCACTGGAAAGGTCTATTCAAGCCCTATGCTGGAATCGAAACTAATTTTATTTTGATAAATTTCTATAGGAGATATTTCAAAATTTGTATATAAAGACGACGGTTTTTCAAAGTTAATCAAATAAAACATGACGCACATCACTGGAAATGTCTATTCAAGCACTATTCTGGAATCGAAACTAATTTTATTTTGATAAATTTCTTTAGGAGATATTTCAAAATTTGCATAGAAAAACGACGTCTTTTCAAAGTATTTCAAATAAATCATGACGCACATCACTGGAAAGGTCTATTCAATCACTATGCAGGTATCGAAATTAATTTTATTTTGATTAATTTCTTGAGGAGATATTTCAAAATTTGCATAGAAAAACGACGTTTTTTCAAAGTATTTCCAATAAATCATGACGCACACAGTGGAAAGGTCTATTCAAGCCCTATGCTGGAATCGAAACTAATTTTATTTTGATTAATTTCTTTAAGAGATATTGCAAAATTTGCAAAGAAAAACGACGTCTTTTCAAAGTTAATCAAATAAAACATGACGCACATCACTGGAAAGGTCTATTCAAGCCCTATGCTGGAATCGAAACTAATTTTATTTTGATAAATTTCTTTAGGAGATATTTCAAAATTTGTATATAAAGACGACGGTTTTTCAAAGTTAATCAAATAAAACATGACGCACATCACTGGAAATGTCTATTCAAGCACTATTCTGGAATCGAAACTAATTTTATTTTGATAAATTTCTTTAGGAGATATTTCAAAATTTGCATAGAAAAACGACGTCTTTTCAAAGTATTTCAAATAAATCATGACGCACATCACTGGAAAGGTCTATTCAATCACTATGCAGGTATCGAAATTAATTTTATTTTGATTAATTTCTTGAGGAGATATTTCAAAATTTGCATAGAAAAACGACGTTTTTTCAAAGTATTTCCAATAAATCATGACGCACACAGTGGAAAGGTCTATTCAAGCCCTATGCTGGAATCGAAACTAATTTTATTTTGATTAATTTCTTTAAGAGATATTGCAAAATTTGCAAAGAAAAACGACGTCTTTTCAAAGTTAATCAAATAAAACATGACGCACATCACTGGAAAGGTCTATTCAAGCCCTATGCTGGAATCGAAACTAATTTTATTTTGATTAATTTCTTTAAGAGATATTGCAAAATTTGCAAAGAAAAACGACGTCTTTTCAAAGTTAATCAAATAAAACATGACGCACATCACTGGAAATGTCTATTCAAGCACTATTCTGGAATCGAAACTAATTTTATTTTGATAAATTTCTTTAGGAGATATTTCAAAATTTGCATAGAAAAACGACGTCTTTTCAAAGTATTTCAAATAAATCATGACGCACATCACTGGAAAGGTCTATTCAATCACTATGCAGGTATCGAAAT